>BSUD01000005.1:122957961-123038150 GCA_033239045.1 Fagopyrum esculentum
GTAATAGGAGTTACGGTTTAGGATTAGTGTGTAGTGAGACTTACCCGGTGATCTACTCCACTTTAGAAACGCCTTCCCCACGCAAAAATCTCAGCTTTGTCCGCTTATCTATAGATCTTGAGTTGGAACCACAACTAGATGCTTTAATCCCTAGAATTGCATGTTTGCTTTATTTGACATCTTATTCATCTTTGATTGTATTACTTGCTCTTGTGGTTAGCATTGACATTAGCATACTGTACTGGACTTTGTTTCACCAAGTCCCTGTGATCGACCCCTGGAATTTTCTTGCTTTTACTACGATTGACCCGTACACTGCGGGTTCGCATCCTTGTTTTAAGCTTAAGTCTAGGGTTATAAATTTAAAGCTTGCACACACCGTTTGGAGCGAACAAGTTTTTGGCGCCGTTGCCGGGGACTTGGTCTAGACCGAGCCGGTACGGTTTGCCCTTGGGGCATTTGCCCCCTTATTGTCTAACCACTCTACTTGAGTGACTTTCGCAGGTTCTTTCTTAGGTATATGCGAAGAACCCGCACTGGGAAGGAAATCGTTCCTTACGATCCCGAACCAGAAAAGACATACAAGAGACGCTTAAGAGAAGCGAAAATGGCCCAACAAGACGATCACGATCTTGCGGCCCAGTTGAGAGAGACGCAGGAGCTGCTACGTCTCAGTAAAGAAGAGCTAAGGCAAGAGAAAGAGGAGAATCAGGCCAGGACTGCAGCAATCGAAGCTGAGATTGCAGCAATTCGGAACCAGATTCAACCTCGACCGATGCAGGATCCAGTAGTTGATCCTCGACCGAGGCAGAATCCAATACCTGACGCCCCGGCCGATGTGCATCCGCTTCGGATGCCAGTCCGAGATGTTCTTCTTGCGGGAATTCCACAAACCCTAGGTCAAAGGATGGACCCTAATCAACAGCTGAGGCGTCCAGGAGTGAACCTAGGAGATCCAGCGGATCATGACTACGAACTTCGACCGCAAGTTCTAGCCATGATTCGCCAATGTCAATTCGGAGAGCTGGAGAAGGAGTCGCCGCATCAACATCTTCAAAACTACGAGATCTTGATGGAGACCTTGCGACCTCCCAGAATTGAAAATAACAACTACAAGCTAAGACCTTTCTACTTTTCTCTTAAAGATAGAGCTCTTACTTGGTATCAATCTCTTCCTGTAGGAAAGATCAGCACATGGGAAGAGATGACTACGGAATTCTTGACCAAATTCTTTCCCCCCTCAAAGACTGCTGAAATGAGAGGGAAGATCAATGCTTTCATCATGAAGGACAAGGAGAGCTTGTCCAAATCATGGGAGCGGTTCAAGGATATCCTTTTGGATTGCCCACATCATGGGATTCCAAAGATCGAGTTGTTGGAGATCTACTTCAAGGGGCTGGACGGAAACACCCAGTTCAATCTCCAACTACTCTCCGCCGGTACATTCATGGATATGGCGGTTGATGAGGCTTGGGACTTCATTGAGAAGCAAGCCTTGCACATGGAGAAGTACACCCACCAAGGAACTGAAGGTGGAGTTAAAAGAGTCAACTTTCAAGAGACTCAAACCAACAACAACCAACTCACGTCCTTGAAGAACGACGTGAAGCAGTTGAAGGAGCTATTGATGGCTCAAACTAAGAAGGAAGAGCAAGGGCAAAGGAACAACAACAACAACAATAACGGGTACCGTAACAACAACAACGGACCCCGAAACAACAACTACAACAACAATAGAGGATCCAATAGCAACAATTGGAGGGCGAATAACCAAAACAACGGTAACAATCATTCAAACTCCAACTCTAATGATTCCTCTAACCCTTTCCTCTCTTCTCCTTCTTCTTCTTCTACTCCATTGAAGAGCCAAGGGCAAGGATCAAGTTCGTCTCAGCCGGAAAAGAAGGACGCAGTCCTGGAGGCAATCTTGATCAAGCTTAATGCTATGGAGAATTCTATGACTTCATTTTCGAGGGCTCAAAAGTCCTTCGAACAACAACTTGCTAATAGGGCGAATGAAGCGCTAAGAGATCCAGGGAAGCTTCCAGCAAAGACGGAAACTAACCCTAAGGGCCAGTGCATGGCCATCACGACGAGGAGTGGACTCAAAACTACAGATCCAGTACCTCGCTCGACGCAGACCACCTCGGTCCAGATCCAGTCGAAGAACACCTCGACCGAGATGCCAACCGAGGCGGTACAACAGAAAGCAGGAGGAACGACAGAAGCTTATGTTCCACCTCCTGCATATAAACCACCACTTCCATTCCCCAGTCCAGAGCCAGAGCACATCTTGACAAGCACTTTGGTAAGTTCCTTGACTTGATGAATAAGCTCCATATTAATATTCCTTTCCTTGATGCTATTCTAGGTATGCCCGCCTATGGGAAGTTCTTAAAGGAGATCCTATCAAGGAAGAGGAAACTGGAGGATGTTGGTGAAGTTAGGATGACATCTAAGTCTTCGGAACTCATAAAGATCATGAAGGAGAAGATGCCACCTAAATTAAGAGATCCCGGCTCATTTTGCATTCCCATTCAAGTTGGGGATGTCACTTGTGAAGCCCTTTGCGATCTAGGAGCCAGCGTGAGCATCATCCCGCTGGAGCTATGCATTAAGATCGGTCTTGGAGAGCCCAAACCGGTCAAGTTCCGACTCTACATGGCGGATCGCTCCATCACCCATCCCGTGGGCATTTTGGAGGACGTTCCGGTCAAGTTAGGTAACTTCTATCTGCCTATAGATTTTGTCGTACTTGACATTCCCGCAGATTATCCTGTTCCTATCATTCTCGGGAGACCATTTCTAGCAACTTCGGGTTGCAATGTGGATTGCAAGAACGCCAAGTTAAAGTTCAACGTTGGCGGCGATGAGGTGGAGTTCGCACTACTTGCGGCCATGAAAGGGGAGCAACTAACTGATGATATCTTCAACATCTACGATGAAGAAGAATCAAGAGAATTGGTGAGCTCTATCCTTATTAATGATCCACTCGAAAGAGTTATAAGCTTCAGTTTAATGGAGGAAGGTATAGATGCTTCTTGTGATGCAGATATACGGAGCTTGAAGGCACTGGAAGAGGATCCAGGAGCTAAAACTGAGAAGCTGATCCAGGAGACGAAGATCTCCAACCTCGGATCCAGTAGCAGTACCTCGACCGAGGCACGTTCTGGACAGAGCGAGGCGTCTGAAGAACACCTCGGTCAACGCCTTTGCGCCTCGACCGAGGTCGACAGCGAGACGATTCAAACTGAGGCTGCACCTAGTCCAGTTTCTGACACCACTCCACTGGAAAGAGGAAGCACAGATCCCTCCCAGAAAGCACCCCCAGTTGTGGAGCTTAAACAACTCCCTAGTCACTTGAGGTATATCTTTCTTGGGCCGGATTCTACTTATCCCGTTATTGTTAGTGCTTCCCTTTCCGATTCTGAATTAACTAAGCTAATGCATGTCCTGAGAAAGCATCGAAAAGCCATAGGGTACACCACGGATGATCTCATTGGCATTAAACCTTCTTTCTGCATGCATAGAATTCTAATGGAGGATAATCATAAGACTTCACGGGAACCTCAAAGACGGTTAAATCCGATCATGAAAGAGGTTGTGAAGAAGGAAGTTCTTAAGTTGTTGGATGCAGGTATTATTTATCCTATCTCGGACAGCAAGTGGGTTAGCCCGGTGCACGTCGTTCCGAAGAAAGGAGGGATGACCGTTGTGACAAATAAGAACAACGAGTTGATCCCAACAAGGACCGTTACGGGCTGGAGAGTTTGCATCGACTATAGGAAGCTGAACACGGCTACTCGGAAGGATCATTTTCCGCTTCCCTTCATTGATCAAATGCTCGAACGGTTGGCCCAGCATTCACACTTTTGCTACTTGGACGGCTATAGTGGATTCTTCCAGATTCCTATCCATCCGGATGATCAGGAGAAGACCACTTTCACATGTCCATGGGGGACGTTTGCCTATCGGAGGATGCCATTTGGATTGTGCAATGCACCAGCTACCTTCCAGCGATGCATGATGGCTATCTTTTCCGAGTACATAGAGGAAATCATGGAGGTATTTATGGATGATTTTTCTGTATATGGTTCCTCTTTTGATGATTGCCTATCTAACCTATCTCTAGTGCTTAAAAGATGTGAAGACACTAACCTTGTTTTGAATTGGGAGAAGTGTCATTTTATGGTTAATGAAGGCATTGTGCTAGGACACCTCGTTTCTAATCGAGGTATTGAGGTCGATCGAGCTAAGATCGAGACTATTGAGAAACTCCCTCCTCCTTGTTCTGTTAAGGGTGTGAGGAGTTTTCTCGGGCATGCAGGTTTCTATAGGAGATTCATCAAAGACTTCTCCAAGATTTCTAAACCTCTAACTAACCTCTTGAATAAAGATGTTGTTTTTGAGTTTTCGCAGGAGTGTCTTGATGCTTTTTACAGGATTAAGGAAGCGTTGATCTCCGCTCCCATTATCCAACCTCCTGATTGGACCTTGCCCTTTGAGGTCATGTGTGACGCTAGCGATGTAGCCGTAGGAGCGGTGCTTGGGCAGAAGAAGGATGGACGGACCACCGCCATTTACTATGCTAGCAAGACGCTAGATGAAGCGCAACGCCACTACGCTACCACAGAAAAGGAGTTATTGGCGGTTGTGTATGCTTTCGAGAAGTTTCGTTCCTATCTAGTAGGGGCGAAAGTCATTGTCTACACCGACCATGCAGCCATTCGTTACTTGATGGCTAAGAAAGATGCCAAGCCGCGTCTTATCCGATGGATTCTCTTGCTTCAAGAGTTTGACCTTGAGATCCGCGATAAGAAGGGATCCGAGAATTCAGTTGCGGATCACCTCAGCCGGCTACCGGAATCCTCCCGCGAGACGGATAGCCCACCCATAGACGATTCATTTCCCGACGAGCATTTACACATCTTGGAGCGTTTGATGGATCTACTTACTTCACCCCACGATGGAGGTGAAGTATGGGGTGAGGGAACCTCCTACCTCGTTTGAGACGCATCATGGTCCAGCTAGCGACCTTAAATCAAGCGCTTCTTGGGAGGCAACCCAAGGTATTGCTTTCTTTCCCGTTTTCCAGTCTAGTTTAGATAGTTTTTTTGTTTTTGCTTTGCTTTGCTTTGTTTTTGGTGTTCCAGACAGACAACAGGAAAGAGCACACCAGGAAAGAGAGAAGTTCGAGATTCTGAGAAGAAAGAGGCACCTCGGTCACTGTCCGAACACCTCGACCGAGTTGATTCTTGAAGCAACCGAGGCGACTAGGGTTTCTGCAGAACCGCCTCGGTCCGTACCACCTCGGTCCAGTCGAGACCATCTCGACCGAGGTGACAGCAGATCTCGTGACAGTATAAAAAGGGAAAATTACTTTTCACTTTTTATTTTTTACGCATTTCGACCGCGGCGACAGCACACCTCGTTCTCCTCCGTTTCTCGCTCGTTTTCGACGATTTCTCCTTCCAAAACGCGATTAAAGGGTAGAAGAGTCGATTGCAACTACAGATCTGCAAGAAGGTTGAGTGTTTTCGACCGAAACGAGGTACGAAAGGTTCGAAAACCCTAACTCCTCGTTTACTGCTTATTGGGCTTTGGTTGCCCTTGATTTTGCTGAGGAAACCCATAAGTACCCCTTAGGAAGCAATTGTAGTGATTTTAGGGGGAAAAGAACTGAAAATCAGAGAATAGAAATCGAAACTGCTACGCCTCGGTCTAGTCGGTCTGCATCTCGACCGAGGTGATTTCTGAGGGTTGTCAGTCAACCGAGGTGGTCTGACAGTGTTTTGTGAAGATGAGTTCCGATCGCCGTTTAGCTCTGAGAGACAGATCTTCACCCTCCCCTTCCCCTTCTTCTTCCCGTCCCTACCGCCCGGTTATCCACGAGAGATGCCGGGTAGACTATGAGAGGATAGCGGGCCGTCCAGTTATCGCACCACGATTTCTGGAGGTATCCGCTTTTGACTGCCTAGGGTTAGATGCTGACCTTAGGAGGATGATTGCCACAGTCGGGCTGGATCAGTTTACTGAGATCCGAGCCCCAGCCTACATAGAGCCGACACTAGAGTTTGTTAGCTCCTTCTCCTACCTTCCCACAGACGGATCTGTGAAGTACCGGCTGATGAGCCGGAACTTCATAGTTCCATTAGAGATCTGGAGAGAGATCTTTGGCTTTCCTGCCCCACCGCTGTAGACTTCCCTTCCCGATCAGTAGCTAGGGAGTTTTGGGGACAGATAGCCCACATTACCACACATGCAGACATATGGCGCCCTGGAGATTCCAGGGAGAAGGTCATCTTTCACCCAGCCTTTAGACTCGCCCACCGGATATTCAGTGAGATGCTTCTGGCGCGTACTGAGACGCCCCAGAAGATCAGACAGGGGGAGCTCTTCTCTCTTTACTGCATGGTCACAAGAGGTTTCCCCGACTTTGGCTTGCTCTTGGCAGAGGATCTGCACAAGATCAAGGCCAAGTCGAAGGGGGATATTTGCTGTGGAGGTCTAGTCACCCACATCGCCACTTACCATGGGATGGACCTCAGCGTGTGCACATTGGCGGCGGCTCCGAAGCCGCTGGGACTGCAGGAGATGATTACGCGGCGGATTCTGGTTCCCCGTGGACTGACTACACCTTACGTTGCCATGCCATGGGAGCGGACAACGCCTCAGGGCATCAGATGGTCTGCACAGTTCTCTGTCGCCGACCCGCATTTCTGGCAGGCAGCATGGGTCCCGCTGATGGAGGACTATAGAGAGGGAGCAGCTGCTGCTGCTGCAGCTGCAGAGGAGGCTGAGGAGGTCGATGAGGATGACGACGACGAGACTGTCGATGAGAGAGGAGGCGGCGTCCCGATGGACACAGGGACAGATACTGCTGGGACGAGCGCGCCTCCCATTATTGATCTTGATGAGGATGAGGAGGATACTGAGCCAGCGCCAGCTGAGACTTCTCCAGTTAGGCCCGCTAGGCGCAGGAGGCAGAGAGTTAGGGACAGAGCAGCGCACCGACGGATTGATGACCTGACGGATCAGGTTATCGACACTTATGCTGCACTTTCATTGGATATCCGGGAGATGCAGGAGCGGCAGCATCATCAGCACATGATGGCTCAGCTACAGTTCCAGCATGTCATGGGCTATCCCTATGACCCTGCTCAGTTCCCCTACATTCCACCACCACCACCGGATCAGGACTTCTGAGGAGCTGCAGGCTTTATTTATTTATTTTTATGCAGTTCGGCTCTTTATCCGGTGAGTCCTCTTTTATTCAGACTTTTATTATACCCACTGGGACAGTGTGTCTCAAGTATGGGGTAGTTGATGTATTACTTGACTTATTTGACTTCGATGTATTATTTGACTTATGATGTATTTTATTATTTCGGATATTTTCATATTTATGCTTCATTCCGCATTTATATGTTTATCTGAGATTGCATGCATACTTACAGGTTATTTGATTGAGAAAAACGTCGAAACCGAAAAAAAAAATGGTTTTTAAAAAAAAAAAAATTTTCGACCTCGACCGGGACAGTTCTGGCAAAACGAGTTGTTTCACCTCGGTTGAACCAAGAACATCTCGACCGAGGTGGGTTAACTGAGAGTTTTCGAAAACGATTTTTGTGTTACTTATCTGGATATGATCTCAGTGAAGATCTTGTTTACTGACTGGTTTTAAATTCTTTATATGTTTGAAATGTTTTATGATATGTTTAAGTTGCTAAATGCTTTGTTTGAAATTATTGGCATGTTTAATATTTTGTTTTTATCCAAATTATGTTGAATTTGAAGGTTGACACCGCAGCATAAGTTCTCTCACATTCATCTAGGAAAGACCAAGGCAATTCATTCTCTTCTTCTTCTTCTTCTTGATCATGCTTAGCCCCTCATATACATTTTGCCTCCCTTTACCTATCCGGGAATTTGGAAGCAAGCGAAGTGGTGAAAGCAAGTTAAAGTTGAAGATGGCTGAAAGTGAAAGTGTTAGAATGCAATTCTAGGTTTGGGGAAGTCAATCATGAAGATGAGTAACTCGGCACCATTCACATAGCCGGGTGTTTGTGTCTTGCCAAAGTCGGATTGAGCGATATTCCTAACGGGTCATGGTATGTGCATCAAGGGTTTGATGCATCTCAAGAAATTGATGATTGCGGATTTCCTAGGCTTCGGTTATTGTGCACCTCTATCCATGCATCCCAAAAAGTAAAGTAAAAGAAAAAGTGTGAAATAAGCAAAGCTTATTGATGGAAGATGTTGAAAGTCAAAGTGGAAGTGAAGTACATCCTTTTCCCGGATTCTAGCACCACATTACCTTACGTACATCCCTACCCCTCACGTTTCTTGACCTTTCTTTTGGGAAGCCCTTGAGACCTTGAGCTTGTTGATTGACTTAGCGGTTTAAACTGGATTATACATGATTAATTTTGATAATTATGATTTATTATGCATTCTATGATTTTATGCAAAGATGAACAACTTTCCTATATTTATAAAATGTTTTGATCATATTGAGTTTTTAATTTCCAGGAAGTATTCTCTTAGAGTGATCTATGATAGTTTCACACCATAGAATGTTTTTGAAAGACTTTTCATTGATTTTCTTGACTTATAATCCATTCTATCTTGTCTTCTATATGAGGAACTTGCTTGGGGACAAGCAAGGGCTAAGTATGGGGTATTTTGATAGCATGAATTATAGTCTATATTTGGGGGTTTGTTTGGACGTTTTATCTTTCATAATCTGCATGTTTGTATGTACATTATGTGATTTTGCTACCATTTCATCTACCTTTGCGAGAATCGAGGTCTACACCTAGTTTCGTTGTAATTGCAGGTAATATGGTACGTATTGCATCAAAAAGGAGCAAAAGGAGTCAAGAGTCATTTGGAGCTACATTCAGGAAGCACAACCATGGATTAAAGATTTACTTTGGAGCAAATTCGAGAGATTTCACATTCTGATCACCTCGGTTGACCAGAGGTTCACCTCGACCGAGGCGATCCAGAGACGCCGACTCGACCGAGGCGAATACCTAGGACGCGGCGAGAATATTTTATTCTTGGAAGAGATCTTTTAATTTTGGAAAGTGATCTTATATTTTTGGGCTGAGCTTCTAGAAGGAAGGAGATATGCAGAATCATATATTTTACCTATATTTATGGGATAATATCTTCTTAAGATTTATTATCTTTGGAGGTTTATTTTTCCTATAAAAAGGGTTGATTTTCTACAATTTGAGGAGGCTGCATACATCGATTAACATCCTACATACGCAGCAGCGCAGTATACTCCAAGTTGGGAGTTGTTGAAGAACCTTTTTGAAGGTTGAAGGAAGATTGAAGACTATAGCTTTTTATAGCTTTTGAAGGGTTTTGTAAGATTGTCTTCAATTCCCTCATTGATTGTCTTGTCTTGTTGGATTGCTATCCAAGGAACGCTTTTGTTTGTGATATTTGATTCAGTTATTGAAGTGTTTTCATTAAATTCTTCTTTGTTCAATTATTCACCTTCTTCCTATATATTTAATACTTTCATTATGATGATGAGTGGCTAATTTCCTTGTGTGATTCTAGGGTGATTGGCTGAAGGTTGTGGGAAAAACAATGATAGAATAATCTTAGATTCCAGTAGGATCCTGAAAGTTCGAGTCTTTAACCTTAACCCTAAGCATCTCGTTCGGTTGATGAACATCTCGGCCGGGGTGGAATTCTTCTGACCGAGGTGACTTATCCGACCCTAAACTGAGAGTTAAGTGTTAGAGTTTGCCAAATCCTATTCTTATTACACCTTTCTGGTTCAAAGCAAGCTTAGGATGAGACTTACCCGGTAATTCCTTAGTTTGTGTACCAACGATCATAAGTGTAGGTAATAAAGGCTTGTCCTTTATTGGGGTTTGAGTGTGCTTCCATCCCATCTTTGTGAGTTAGCCTGAGACTTACCCGGTAAAGGTTGATTCTATTCCCTTAGATGGTGTGTTAGTTTGAGGTTATAGTTCTTTATCTAAATTCCTTGAGACTTACCCGGTAATAGGAGTTACGGTTTAGGATTAGTGTGTAGTGAGACTTACCCGGTGATCTACTCCACTTTAGAAACGCCTTCCCCACGCAAAAATCTCAGCTTTGTCCGCTTATCTATAGATCTTGAGTTGGAACCACAACTAGATGCTTTAATCCCTAGAATTGCATGTTTGCTTTATTTGACATCTTATTCATCTTTGATTGTATTACTTGCTCTTGTGGTTAGCATTGACATTAGCATACTGTACTGGACTTTGTTTCACCAAGTCCCTGTGATCGACCCCTGGAATTTTCTTGCTTTTACTACGATTGACCCGTACACTGCGGGTTCGCATCCTTGTTTTAAGCTTAAGTCTAGGGTTATAAATTTAAAGCTTGCACACACCGTTTGGAGCGAACAAGTTTTTGGCGCCGTTGCCGGGGACTTGGTCTAGACCGAGCCGGTACGGTTTGCTTTTGGGGCACTTGCCCCCGTGATACTAACTACTCTTTCTATGAGTTTTGTAGTTTTCAGGATTTCCGATGACTACATTTGATCCAGCCTGGATAGCAAGACAAAGTGCTAGGGCGGACCATTATGAATACTTGGAGGAGAAGTACTCCTTCTATTGGTTCAACAATGAATGGGAAAGAGAAGAGGCCATTCAGCATGAACTTTCGATATGGGATGAGAAGAACGTTCCTAAAAACATTTATGAGCAACCTTTTGAAGACTCTCTCGAATCAAGATTGGAGAAGTTGATGAAGAAGGTGGAGGAGCTCAAGGAAAGCACCATATCCTATGCTAAGCCGGAAGAGGAGCATAAGGAAGTGTTGCACGTTCCAAGCATTCCTCTGGTCGGACCGGAAGCTTCTCCTGATGTTTTTGTGGAAGAGGAGGATGTGGAGGATCTCGATCCGACTGTTGAGACCTCGGCCGAGGTGGAAGAGATCTCGACCGAGATGGAAGAAGAATCTGCAAAACCAGAAATGGAAGATGCAGAGAACCTTGGCCAAATTACTGAGATTGTGGTCAAGGTGGAAGAAAGACCAGCAGAACTGAGAGAGATTTCGTGGGTGGATTATCAACCCAACACGAAACTTGTCTCAAGCTTTGGAGAACTTTGCAAGGTACATTCTCCTACTTCATTTGAATTCCCTATTAATATTTCTGAATTTTTCAAGAAGGCACCGGAGAGTTGGAGGTCTCTTCCGAAAGAACCTCCTAAGATCAAGATGAAACCTCTCTTGAAATTATTGGAGGAAGATGCTCCTTGGATTATAAGGAGTGAAGTTAACAAGCGCTTCACCGCTAAGGCAACGAAGTGTTATTTGTTCAAGTATGGGGTCCCTCGCATGCTCAGGACCCTGTACCATCCCCAAGCTATAGATGGGGAAGCTGCTATAATTCTCGAGAAACTGTTTTCTCGATCAAGGAAAGAATGGGACACGAGGAATGTCCCATTGAAGTGCAGGAAGTCTAGACGAATTCCGGTGAGAATCAAACTGTATAAGCTTGTACGTGGGAGATCTTACCATTTGCCGGTGAAGTTAGGAACCGGAACCTTCTTGGAAGATTTTTACGGATGTGATGAGCACTCCACGACATTCGAAGTGCATTGAGTAATCCCATGCCGTAGGGTCCAGCTAGCGACCTTAAATCAAGCGCTTCTTGGGAGGCAACCCAAGGTATTGCTTTCTTTCCCGTTTTCCAGTCTAGTTTAGATAGTTTTTTTGTTTTTGCTTTCCTCTAGACAACAACCAGGTATTCCAAAAGGAAGGATCACAGTTCAGGAGCTACACTAGAAGAACGAAGTTTCGAGAAGTTGAGGAAACGAGCTTTACTGAGATACATCTCGGGGACTGTCAGAACACCTCGACCGAGATGTACTTCGCCAACCGAGATGGTCTTATCTGGGAGCTGTTTCTTACTTCTTCATGCAGTTTAGCTATGTTCGGTGCGTATCCTGTCCTTAGACTTATTTCGACCCACTGGGACAGTGTGTCCCAAGTGTGGGGTAGTTGATGTATTATTTGATATTTTATGCTTCATTCTGCATTTATATGTTTATCTGAGATTGCATGCATACTTACAGGTTATTTGATTGAGAAAAACGTCGAAACCGAAAAAAAAAAAAAAAAATTTTCGACCTCGACCGGGACAGTTCTGGCAAAACGAGGTGTTTCACCTCGGTTGAACCAATAACATCTCGACCGAGGTGGGTTAACTGAGAGTTTTCGAAAACGATTTTTGTGTTACTTATCTGGATATGATCTCAGTGAAGATCTTGTTTACTGACTGGTTTTAAATTCTTTATATGTTTGAAATGTTTTATAATATGTTTAAGTTGCTAAATGCTTTGTTTGAAATTATTGGCATGTTTAATATTTTGTTTT
This sequence comes from Fagopyrum esculentum, assembly GCA_033239045.1. Classification (NCBI taxonomy): domain Eukaryota; kingdom Viridiplantae; phylum Streptophyta; class Magnoliopsida; order Caryophyllales; family Polygonaceae; genus Fagopyrum; species Fagopyrum esculentum. The sequence goes on from BSUD01000005.1 coordinate 122,970,361, forward strand.
TATCCAAATTATGTTGAATTTGAAGGTTGACACCGCAGCATAAGTTCTCTCACATTCATCTTGGAAAGACCAAGGCAATTCATTTTCTTCTTCTTCTTCTTCTTGATCATGCTTAGCCCCTCATATACATTTTGCCTCCCTTTACCTATCCGGGAATTTGGAAGCAAGCGAAGTGGTGAAAGCAAGTTAAAGTTGAAGATGGCTGAAAGTGAAAGTGTTAGAATGCAATTCTAGGTTTGGGGAAGTCAATCATGAAGATGAGTAACTCGGCACCATTCACATAGCCGGGTGTTTGTGTCTTGCCAAAGTCGGATTGAGCGATATTCCTAACGGGTCATGGTATGTGCATCAAGGGTTTGATGCATCTCAAGAAATTGATGATTGCGGATTTCCTAGGCTTCGGTTATTGTGCACCTCTATCCATGCATCCCAAAAAGTAAAGTAAAAGAAAAAGTGTGAAATAAGCAAAGCTTATTGATGGAAGATGTTGAAAGTCAAAGTGGAAGTGAAGTACATCCTTTTCCCGGATTCTAGCACCACATTACCTTACGTACATCCCTACCCCTCACGTTTCTTGACCTTTCTTTTGGGAAGCCCTTGAGACCTTGAGCTTGTTGATTGACTTAGCGGTTTAAACTGGATTATACATGATTAATTTTGATAATTATGATTTATTATGTATTCTATGATTTTATGCAAAGATGAACAACTTTCCTATATTTATAAAATGTTTTGATCATATTGAGTTTTTAATTTCCAGGAAGTATTCTCTTAGAGTGATCTATGATAGTTTCACACCATATAATGTTTTTGAAAGACTTTTCATTGATTTTCTTGACTTATAATCCATTCTATCTTGTCTTCTATATGAGGAACTTGCTTGGGGACAAGCAAGGGCTAAGTATGGGGTATTTTGATAGCATGAATTATAGTCTATATTTGGGGGTTTGTTTGGACGTTTTATCTTTCATAATCTGCATGTTTGTATGTACATTATGTGATTTTACTACCATTTCATCTACCTTTGCGAGAATCGAGGTCTACACCTAGTTTCGTTGTAATTGCAGGTAATATGGTACGTATTGCATCAAAAAGGAGCAAAAGGAGTCAAGAGTCATTTGGAGCTACATTCAGGAAGCACAACCATGGATTAAAGATTTACTTTGGAGCAAATTCGAGAGATTTCACATTCTGATCACCTCGGTTGACCAGAGGTTCACCTCGACCGAGGCGATCCAGAGACGCCGACTCGACCGAGGCGAATACCTAGGACGCGGCGAGAATATTTTATTCTTGGAAGAGATCTTTTAATTTTGGAAAGTGATCTTATATTTTTGGGCTGAGCTTCTGGAAGGAAGGAGATATGCAGAATCATATATTTTACCTATTTTTATGGGAATATATCTTCTTAAGATTTATTATCTTTGGAGGTTTATTTTTCCTATAAAAAGGGTTGGATTTCCACAATTCGATAATCCCGCCTACACCGAAAAGAAGGCTGCATACATCGATTAACATCCTACATACGCAGCAGCGCAGTATACTCCAAGTTGGGAGTTGTTGAAGAACCTTTTTGAAGGTTGAAGGAAGATTGAAGACTATAGCTTTTTATAGCTTTTGAAGGGTTTTGTAAGATTGTCTTCAATTCCCTCATTGATTGTCTTGTCTTGTTGGATTGCTATCCAAAGAACGCTTTTGTTTGTGATATTTGATTCAGTTATTGAAGTGTTTTCATTAAATTCTTCTTTGTTCAATTATTCACCTTCTTCCCATATATTTAATACTTTCATTATGATGATGAGTGGCTAATTTCCTTGTGTGATTCTAGGGTGATTGGCTGAAGGTTGTGGGAAAAACAATGATAGAATAATCTTAGATTCCAGTAGGATCCTGAAAGTTCGAGTCTTTAACCTTAACCCTAAGCATCTCGTTCGGTTGATGAACATCTCGGCCGGGGTGGAATTCTTCTGACCGAGGTGACTTATCCGACCCTAAACTGAGAGTTAAGTGTTAGAGTTTGCCAAATCCTATTCTTATTACACCTTTATGGTTCAAAGCAAGCTTAGGATGAGACTTACCCGGTAATTCCTTAGTTTGTGTACCAACGATCATAAGTGTAGGTAATAAAGGCTTGTCCTTTATTGGGGTTTGAGTGTGCTTCCATCCCATCTTTGTGAGTTAGCCTGAGACTTACCCGGTAAAGGTTGATTCTATTCCCTTAGATGGTGTGTTAGTTTGAGGTTATAGTTCTTTATCTTAATTCCTTGAGACTTACCCGGTAATAGGAGTTGCGGTTTAGGATTAGTGTGTAGTGAGACTTACCCGGTGATCTACTCCACTTTAGAAACGCCTTCCCCACGCAAAAATCTCAGCTTTGTCCGCTTATCTATAGATCTTGAGTTGGAACCACAACTAGATGCTTTAATCCCTAGAATTGCATGTTTGCTTTATTTGACATCTTATTCATCTTTGATTGTATTACTTGCTCTTGTGGTTAGCATTGACATTAGCATACTGTACTGGACTTTGTTTCACCAAGTCCCTGCGATCGACCCCTGGAATTTTCTTGCTTTTACTACGATTGACCCGTACACTGCGGGTTCGCATCCTTGTTTTAAGCTTAAGTCTAGGGTTATAAATTTAAAGCTTGCACACACCGTTTGGAGCGAACAGTATTTGAATCCATTCTCTCCATGAAGTTGTTGAAGGATACTACGTGATGTTGTCTAAACTTACATCATTAAAGTGCTTGTGTTCCTGCATTTTATATCTCTTTTGGAGTTATTTATGTTCATACAATGCATAATACATTCACATTACAAATTATGGTTTCTACTTCCGGCTATTTCATGTTTCGGGCGTTACATGCCAATTATTAAGTAATTCTATCAAAATGACGCGCCAAAACAAGAGAGATCGATCTTCCTCGAGTAAGGAGTTGTATTAGAACATCATTGATAGGTGATGGAATCACTATCGGTTCTAAGTAGTTTTAGAGTCTTTCTAGAGTCTTTTAGTTGTATTGTGTTGCTAGTATAGATCTAGATGAAGAAGTCCACAAAGAAGTAAACAATGGATCTAGCAACACTTGGGAGAAGGAGAATATTGAAGAAAATAGCTTTATGGTGCCACACTGCCCCCACGGCCCCATCCGCCCCAACGGTGACCTCATGCCCGACGCCGCTCCCAGCGGCCTTGCTAGCGCCCAAAGACACCCTTGTCACCGCCCCCGCGGCACTCTTGAGCCGCCCACGCGGTGACATTGCCCAAAGACCAAGGCCGGCACCCTAGTGCCTCTTGCCAACGGCCGGATGAAAACCAAACGTATGTGTCGCCCCTGCGGATTGACATAAAAAACGTCAAGAAGATCAACAGTCAAACGTTCCAAAGCATTAAAGACACCGCCCTCGCGGCTCAGTTGAAGATGGAGCGTTTTGCACTAAACCGCTTCTGCGGCCCTCATGCCCGCGCTTGCGGTTTAACGTCAGAAGACTTTACTCCAGCTGTTTAGACCCACCTTTATGGCCATTAAGGTGGCTGTTTACACAACCTATTTACTCTCAATTATTGTTATTTCTATTATAAATAGAGCCCTAGGCTGATTGCTAGAATCATCCTATTTTCCCACAAAAACTCTCTTGTTTATTTGCCATTTGTATGGAGTGCTAAGTCTCCTTGCTACATTGGGTTGATTGAAGCTGCATATAAAGTGGTTGTAAGTTCTTTTCAATAGAAGTTTTATTCAGTATCCAATTGTGTTATATTCCTTGTTCTTCACTTATGTTTGCATGTTTGTTTTCACTTAGTTTGATCACCTAAGTTGTATATTTGCATGCAAAAGGCTAGGGTTATTCGATTCCGGGTTCGGGTCAATAATCTAGTAGCAAAATCCTAGGTAATAACGGGTTGTGATTATCTAAGGGTAAAAGAATATAACTACATAACAAGATTAACGGGTTGTTTCTCTTTAATGTATCTCTCTATCTTTGTATGAATGCTAACTTGTTGTTTGGTCTTGTAGGTTTACGGATCGATAACTTGTTAAGTTGTGCTTATGCCGGTTGGCTTAACACATAAATATGATCAATATGAGAACAATTGGTGAATACTTCTAAAAAAGAGTCAACCGAGTTATATGTATGCGGAAGTCTAACCTAGTGTAGTGTTCTTCCTAATATTATCACCATCTTTGCTTTGCTATTACATGCTTTTGTCTTGTTCACTATCACAATCCACCCCCCCCCCCTTGGTTACATATAATTGATAACTGAATCTAAATCATACTTCAATTCATATCTCACTCTCTTGGATTCGACCCTTACTTATTCACTATACTTAGGTTAGTGCTGAGTTCGAAACTTTACTTTGATAAATTTAAAAATAACGACCATCGATTTTACACTTGTCAATCATACAAGATTGAAGATCAACGAACCAAGTAGCACATAGCCGGAATGGACACTTAGTAGATTTCCAGAGTTTGGAATCGAAGAATTGCACTTGACACGGGGACTCACACGAGCAGTTTAGCCGTGTGGTGACCGTATAGATCCTTCCCTAATTGCCTTCACTGCTGAGTTGACCAAATTTGACCAAAGTTGACATGAGACGGTTAGGATACGGCATTGACACAAGCAATTTGGACGTGTCATGCCCGCTTCATGCAATGCCATCACCGATTTGCCTACATTGTTATTTTACGAGAATTATCCTGTTAATCCATTGTGTGTTGGGCTTTGTTCTTATCTCCTTCAGGCCGGTTTTGGACGGTATATATAGTTAGTTTTAAGATTTTATGAAAGTTTTATACTTTTTTTTATTGCTTTTCTCTCCTATCTATGTCTGGCTAATCTTCTTATGATCTTAGGGGTTGGGTGAGCCCTATGATGGATTGCTTTATAATTATGTATGTGAATTGATGAATGAATATTAGCGAATTTTTGTTTTGATCTTAAATTGACTATTTTATTCTCTTTATTTACCTTCGAAAGAAGTGACGTTTATATTGGGATTTGAAATAGATATAAGTTTTCTACGAGAGTGTGATGATTCTATTAGAACTTTTGGATTGAACCTGAGTTTTCAAAAAGACGTCTATCTTTATCATTGAGGTTTTTTGACTATCGTAGATTTACTTGTTATGGGTCTGTTCAATTGGTAGTGGTTGAAGGGTATTAATTAGTTTATGGGTAATAAATTTATCAAATTTCTTCAACCAACTAGTACTACCTTATTGGTTTGTGGGTAGTTTATTGGTTTCCTTCAACCACCCGACGCAACCTATATACCTTCTTAAGTTGTTTGTGAGAGTGAGGCTTGTTTTGCTTTTCTAAGATTAATGGGTTTCTCTTATGTTTGTGACAAATGCAAGAGCGTCCTCATACTAAGTTAAGCATGGTCTTTATTTGTCTATGGTAAATGCTACTTTTGATGGTTACCTACATATTCGCTAATTGAAGTTCATGAAATTCACATATGTGGTTATATATTGATTCATTATAGTGGTAAAACGGGTGATACTTGCTTTCTTAGATCGTTTTCCTCATCTTATTCTCTTTATATCTTTGTTCGCTTGTTATTTTGTCTTTTGACAACAAAAATATTCCAAACACAAATTTTCCTTCCCTTTTCTCTCTCTTTTTTTTTTTGCTTTGTTAGCCTAATTGTACATTGCTACATCCAATTCAGACGTAGTCCCCGTGAATTTGACACTCAATATACTACAGTTAATCTCGTTATACTTGTGATTCGGGTTTTAGCATATCAAGTTTTTGACACCGTTTTCGGGGACTATATATAGTATTGTTTGTTTCTCATAACTAGTTATTCTAAGTTTTCTTGTTACTTTGATATGCGATTTTTTTCTTCTTTGTCTCACAAGTTGAGATCCTGAAAGACAAAAAGATGGATGACGCTGACCGACCGCGAACGTTGGAAGCAAGAATGGATACTAAAGAAACCATACCTAACCACACTGGTGATTCCACCTATTAACTCCAATGAGTTCATACTAAGTCTTGGTACAATAAAGCTGCTCTAGCAGGATAGATCTGCGGTGGACAAGATGAGAGTCCACATCAACATTTGAGGAACTTCGAAAATATCATGAATACAATTAAGTTCCACGATGTTTCTACATATGTCTTGAAGATGTGAGTGTTCATATTTCCTTGAAGGACATAATTGCTTCATGGCTTGAAAGAAAGCTAGGAGGTTTATATATAACTTGGAATCAATTTACTCCTGACTCATGAATATAGATAACATATCTATTATTTTGAATTGGAGGAAGGAGAGAAAATACATTTTGCATGGGAAAGATTCATGGAACTACTTTATACTTGTCCTCTTCATAGATTTGACAAAAGTATGTTACTTGAGCTCTTCTATAGTGGTTTAGATGATACAAACAAGAACATAAATGATACCGCTAACACCCATAGATTCACAAGGATGCATGAGGTTGACACTTGCAATTACCTTGTCGATGTTGCTGAACACATAAAGAAAAAAATCCTAAGAGAAGGAGTCAAGGAAGAAGTACTTATAATGCCAAAAGTTGGGGAGACGAAAGAGGTAAGTTCACGACTTTTGTGAATGCAAATGCTGAACTAACTGTTATATGCCAACTTTGTAGGAATACAAGACATGAAGCTTTACAATGTCTCTCCCTCAACAATCGAAATGTTGGATATGAAAAAAAAACAAGTGAGCTACAAGATCATAATCACTACAACAAATCTAAATATGATCCTTAGTCTCCAGCATACAATCCTAGATGGAGAAAGCATCCAAACTTCTCCTACGCTAATAAGAATCACGTCCCTTACCGAACTCAGAAGTTTGAAGAGCGACAAGATAATCCACTAGCCAAAGAAAACTTACCTCCATAGGAACCTCTTCTACCAACCAAGACTCTCATGGAACTCATGATAGAAAAGTTGGTCTTTTGTACTCAAACCTTGGTAGATGTGAAATAATCCCACTCAAAGCTTGAGATCAAAGTTCAAAAGTTGACAGAGAAAACGGTGTCGTCCGCTAATTAGATTGATCCAAGAGGAGTCAAAGTTATAACCTTAAGAAGTGATAAAGAGATTTCTAATAGAGTAGACGTGCTAATGGCTTCATCAGATGATCCACCTATTGTGCAAAAGGTAGTATAGAAAGAGAAGAAAGAAGAAGAGTTGATAGATAAGGCAATCCGATTGAGAAAGAAGCGCATTACGTTCCTCCTCCAACTTACAAACCACATCTCCCTTTTTCACAAAAGAGGAACAAAGCCATATTAGATAAGAAGTTTGGGAAATTTCTCGAGTTGATGAACAAACTCTATGTAAATATTCCATTCACCGACACTTTGAAGCAGATTTTGGTCTATGTAAAGTTCATGAAAGATATCCTATCCAATAAGAGACTTTTGAACTACCAATGAACAATACCTATTGATGGTGGGCTATCGTGATGGTATATGAATAATGCAATGTAGGGAACCGCAAGTGTACGGCCATTGTGAGTGTAGTACGTGATTCATCACATCAAGGTCGAGTTCCACAAGGAATGGAACATTGTTCATTAATCGTTCACGAGAAGTATTGTAGCAAGTAACAAGTAGCATGGTGATCATGGATCAAAAGAAGTGTAGAGATGATCAAGTAACAAGTATCCAAAGCAAGATAAGTAAAGCAAGGGTAAATCAATAAAGTAAAGTACTAGGTTGGAGGGTTAATTCATCCAAACCAATGCTAGCAACTAAGTTAAAAGCATGATCAAATCATATGAAGGAGATAAGGGAGAGACAAGTTGTGTTTCATGATCTAGATGATACTTGGGTAAAAACTTAACACAAAACTTTCAAGTTTATGCACAAAGGATAATATGTCAATGATACAAAGAATTACAAGGGATGAGATGATCAAGACAAGCAATAATAAGCATTGCAATTTACAAGACATAAAACACACAAGATGGAAACATAATTTAAGCATACAAGTTAATAAACGACACTTCGTGGTAAGCATGCTTTCCGGATATACCCGCTTGACCATCTATAATAGGGGGTGTTGCTTATTCCTATAGAAACCGAAGTTTTCCAAGTCGAGCTCCTTGGCTCCTAATGAAATCATATTGAGGCATGACAACAAAACGAACGATCCTTGTAGGTAACACTAAGTACATCATGCATGGTGGTAACAACAAAACATAACACTTGAAGAGAAGTGTAGTATAACTCTACATATCTAGCCAAATGTTATGCACAATGAAAACAACCAAGCGAACATATAACATACAAGAAAAATCTCATAAGTAACACATCAACAAACATGCTTTCAAATGATGAAGTCACAACTAGGGACCTCCTACAATTCCAATGGAGAAATTTCCCATCTAAAGATCCCATCCTAGATCAAGCATAAGTTCTTACGCAAGCTCCCGCACTATCCACACATGATAAATAGAGAAGCTTGCAAACGGACAACAAGCACCGAGATAAGAGACATTAGAAACTCGATCACGAGTTTTGAGGAAAGATTTAGTAGGTTGCAAACCACCGTTGATGTGATTGGAAAGAGCCATATTATGTTGGAATCAAGTTGTCCAACTCAACCAACAAATGGAGAGAGCTCAAGGAAAACTCCTTGCAACCACGGAAGCAAATTCTAAAGGAGTTTGCGTCATTACACTGAGAAGCGGAAAGGAGATTGTAGATCCCGTAGCCACTGCAACGACTACGAAGAAAACCATTGAGGAACAAGTTGCTCTAGAGCAGGTAACTACTTCTATACCTCCTAAGCTATATAGACCTCCTCTTCCTTTTCCTCAGACTCATAACAGGAAGAAGATGGATAAAGATTTTAGAAAATTTATAAAAAGAATGAACAAGTTTTACTTGGAGATCTCACTTGTTGAGGCATTGAAACAAATGACCAAATATTCCAAGTTCATGAAAAAGCTACTATGAAATAGAAAGCTTCGTACTTGTGAAGGATCTATTGCCATCACAAAGGAGTGTAGTGTTATGCTTAGAACAAAGATGCAACCCAAGAAGGAAAACTTGGAAGCTTTTGCATCCCATTGACCTTCGGTGTAAGACAACACACTTATTTATGTGATTTAGGTGCTAGGGTGAGGGTTATTTCACTCAAAATATGTAAAGAATTAGAGCTAGGAGAACGACCCCGGTGAAATTCACCTTGACATTGGCCAACAAGTTTGTCATTAGACTTGCCGGCATGATTGAAAATATTGTTGTAAGGATTGACAAACATAAGATGGTTGTAGTTGTGGTTGTTGATGTAGGTACTAATGCCCATGTGATCGTCGGACGCCCTTTCCTTGCCACTACAGGAGCTCTCATTGATGTTCGTGAGGGATTCATCATCTTTCGATTTGATGAAAAAATAATGAAGTTTACTATTTCTAACCTCCCTAAGCGTTTCCTCATTGATGATGATATAGATGTCATAACTACTCCATCACTAATGATGAGTGCATGATCATTGAGTACACAATATCAACTGCCCAACATCAATACCCATCATGGCAAATACCCAACATTTAAATGGGAGGCAAAAGCATTTGCCAAATTGATAATTTATCAACATCAAATACCATATAAACCATATGATAAATACCCAACATACAAAACTATTTGATTTTTTTGGCGAAAACTCCATATAAAACATCTGGATTTTTCAAGCATATTCATAATTTACCATCTATTACAAAATAAAATATCAAGTTCATACACAAATCAACCTCACCTACAACAGAACACAATTACAAGAGACCAACATGTACAACAAAATTCTAGTTTATTTATTATGCTAATGTCATACTTGGACATATAAAATATGACCAACTCAATAAAAACACATTATACTAAATAAATTGATTATAAGAAGCTTACAAGCTTTGTGGATGGGGCTTTAATGGTTCCCTTTGTAGCATGCACACTCAGCGGGAGTAGTTGTAATAAGGTGCCAATTACTTGGGTCTTCAATTGGGTTATGATGACATATCTTTTTAGGCCTCACTATTATTTTGAACATAATATGAGCAACGGAAACCAAAAGAAAACTATGATTAGCAAATAGAATAAATTAAACTCTAAAAACATGGAGTAGGACTGAAAAAACTGAAAAAAAATATACTTCATAAATTGGACCCCCTAAAACAAATAAAAATCAGACCCCTAAAACTAAAATAATGGAGTAGGTAGAAGAACAATAGAACCATATCCTATTGAATCTAAACTAGGGCCTAGAAGATAGAGCGGAAAACGAGTAGAAATTTGAAAACCTCTTATATCGAATCTGAACTAGGGCTTCGAAGATAGAGGGGAAAACGAGTAGAAATATGAAACTCTCTCCTATTGAATATGAACTAGGGTTTCGAAGATAGAGGGGAAAACGAGTAGAAATCTCATCTTAAACAATACATGAATGGCTTCTTCTCCTTTGAACTAGAATCCACAACAATTGGAGACGAAGAATCTCCCGATTTCTCCCTGTTTGAACTGCTGAAGTGAATGGTTGCAAATTGAGGCAATTTCGTCGAGTGTCGAGTACTATCCCGGAACGATAGAGAAGAAAGAGAAGCGAACAGTTATTGAAATAAATAAAGTATTTAACCAAATTAACGTTATTAGAACTATTCTTCCTCCTAGTTAAAAAAGATAGTGTATACACTCCCAACAAAATAAAAAAAAAGTCCATTATCTTTGATAAAAAAAATTACATTATTGACTAAATAATTTCAAATTTCTTTAAAAGAAGATTTTATTAAATTAGTAATTGTGCAAATTATTTGATATTTAACTCACCTTGATACGGCATATACAAAATTACTTCACTGCTCCGGTCTCCGAGTGTTACTAAATCCGGTCCACACTGCTCCGGTCCGGATATATTAACTTTTCTGTCCGGTCTGAGTTTTGCAGCCCTTGTGTAATTGGACAAAACTAAGGAGAAATTTTAATGAAAGGGGAAAGGAAAATTGGGGCAAAATATTCCCAAATCCCTAGCTCAGTGAAGACGACGAGGTCTCTCGCTCCCCCAGTAGGAGCTCCTGCAGGCTGTGACTAAGGGCGGCACCGACCGCATCTTGGCGGGTGACATCCTTCGATTTGCTTTTTACGGCGAGGACGACGTCGGCGACCGACGAACGGCCACAACTCAGGTACCACGAACGATGGGATACAACTCTTACAAAATTTCGTAATTGGTTACAAATCAAAATTTGAATCTTAAATTCTCGTTACTTTTGGGCTTCAAAGGTTGCAATTACTTGTGCGTTGTGAATGCTGATGATCGACAGGGTCCGAGCCTTTATGCCTTTTTATTTTATACACAGACCCGTTATTAGCGGTGCTTGCTTTCCCCTCCCTTTGGACATTAAACTGTTTGTCTCTAATGATTCTGACGATCCTGATTTTGTTAGCTGCTGATATCCCCTACTTATAGAAGTTTCTTTTTTTCCCGTTTTTTATTTTTATTTTTAAATCTCTGACAGCTTCTTAGAATCTGTATACATACTGACATTCGTTTCAAGGGAACTAGGATGAGTTTGAACCTCTTGATCTTTTCCTCGTTTGAATGAAACTGGAGGTTTTTGGTCAGATCATTCGGACACCCTGAATTCCCTGCTTTTGTTTTTGCACAGTTGAGTTGGGTATTTTCCTGTAAAGCAAAGGGTTTTTGGGCAAATATGCTTCGGAGATTGGACTTATGGCTCAGTTCTGAATTCTCAGTTTCTTGATTTGTTGGCTGTGGGTGTTAGTTTCAAATGCAAGCTGGTGGTGGTGGACAGAAGGGGCTTGGGGCCGGCAGCCATGGACGCAGCCCGGCCTCTCCATCATCGTCGTCTTCAGCCCATTTGGGGTTTGATTTGATCCAGCAGCAACAAAGCCAGCAACAACAGAAGCAATTGCATCAACAACAGCAGCTTCATCAGCAACAGCAGCTTCATCAACAACAGCAGCAGCTTGCTGGGGCTAGACAGGTAATCCTTCTGTTTGTAAGTGATCCAATTTGGGCAATTGTTTTTGCAAAATGTTTTTGGTGGGTTATTGAATTGACTTGTCTGTTGGAAATGGGTTGAGCTTGATGCATGAATCTGTTGGCGTCTTGAATGGCCGGGCTGAGCATTTTATTAGCTCGATTTTATTAAGTTGACCTCTACGAGATTGAGTTTGATTAAGCCAAATTTTGTAAGAGGTCATGAATCTGTTGCTGTTTTGGATGGTTGAGTTGAGCATTTTATTTGTTTTGATTTTATTAAGTTGCCCTCTACGAGATTGAGTTTTCTTACGCAGAGTTTTGTGAGAGGTTTTATCAATGCTTTTATTTGTTCTATTGTATTTACTCTTCCCCTCCCAACCTAGACCCTCATTACACGTTAAAGAAACTGCCACTTCGCGGTGTGTGGTTATGAACCTTGAGTTGCTTGACTTAGGTGAGCTGAGCTTGGTTCTTAATTCCAGGGTACTTAATCTATGAAAGCCTTTTTCTGCGGTTATTTCCCTCAAAGTTTGGTTCATACAACTTACAATAGTTGGTCTTGTTTCCAATATTGAGTGAAGTCAAAGCATTATTTTGTTAGATAATGACATTAGGGACACCGTTTAGCAATATTGTGGTGATTGGTGAGTTATATTCAATATGTTTGCAACACTTCTACATGTATGACAGCTATTCTTTATGAGTACTGTTCAGTACATTTGTAATATAGCATCCCCAGTCTCTCCCATTATATGGTTGTTGCTATGCTTCTAATTGATTTCATTGATTTGGTCAACCTTGTTAGGGGGGCTAAACTTTATATGCCAGGTGGAGCTTAATAGTATTATAGATCATGTGGAAAATTCTTATATTGAAGTGAACAGCTATATAGAAATTTCTTACACTTGGGTTGTCTCTTGTTGATGCTTAGTTGCTCACATATAATAATATAACTTGCTTGATGAAAATGTCATTATTTAATTTTTTTTATGCCTAAATTATATGATAGTCACTTCTAATATAGTAAAATGAGACATTTCAGGTTCCTTTCATGCAGTCATTTCAACATCAACTACTTAGAAAGCCTGAAGGAAATGAAGCCTTTTTAGCTTTTCAAGCCGGAGGTCCCCAGGGACTCATGGGAGGGGACAATTTTGCTTCTGGTTCCATTCAGTCATCTCAGCAGCCCAAAAAGTTCTTTGATATGAGCTCACAACAAGGTCCTCCTCAGTTACGGGATGATGGTCAAAGCAAGGGTCAGGGTCATGGGCAACAACCTTTGAACCCTGTCCACCAAGCTTATCTGCAGTATGCTTTCCAGGCTTCACAACAGACGGCAGCTTTGGGCATTCAGTCACAGCACCAACCGAAATTTGATACGGTTCCCGGAAAGGAGCACGAAGGGCGAACATCCAGTCTTAAGATCCAGGATCCTGTTTCAGTGCAGGCAGCTAATCAGGGGCAGCCATCATTGTTGAAACAGCCACCTGAAACTAGTTCTCATGGTGAGAAGCAGATGGCGCCTACAAACTCAACTTCTTCAAACGTCATGAGGCCTATGCAAGCTTCTCAGGTTCAGGAAGGTGTTCACAATGGCAGTCAGAATCCGATGGCAATGGCAGCACAGTTGCAAGCATGGGCACTTGAGCGCAATATCGACCTTTCTCAGCCTGCAAATGCAAATTTGGTTGCACAGCTTATTCCTTTGATGCAGTCTAGGATGATGATGCCGCAAAAGACAAATGATAGTAATTCACAGGCATCCCTTGCCCCTATTCAACGACAACAGGTTGCTTCTCCTGTAGCCAATGAAAGTTCTCCTCATGCCAATTCGTCCACTGAGGTCCCTGGTCAGCCAGGTTCTTCCAGACCTAGACAGGTGTTATCACCTGCCCCTTTTGGCTCTACTTCCAATACTTCTGCAATTCATCATGGCGGTAATTTGCCTATGCAACAGTTTTCTGGCCAGAGAAGAGACAATCAGAGCCCTTCGGGGCAGTTAAACTCTATGCAGACTCAAAAATCTCAAATGAATTTGAACCAAGATTTCGACCAATCTTTGCAAGGTAAGAATACGATGATTGGTCAAGAAACATTTCAGATGAAGTACTCGAAACCTCTAAATCAAACATCTGTATCAGCAAATGGGCCTAGAGATGCGCCCTCAGGAAACCACTTTCTGTCTCAATCTGGGTCAGCACCCCAGGCTCCACCTAACCGAAATGGTTTTACTAAGCAACAGCTGCATGTACTTAAGGCACAGATACTTGCATTTAGACGCATAAAGGTTTGTAGCATTTGAATTTAGCAGCGTTTTGTACTTTTTGTTCCCTTATATCCTACAAATCCTGATTGTATTTTTTTCCACCTTGGCTTTTCCACTGACAGAAAGGAGAAAGTACTCTTCCCCAGGAACTACTTCATGCTATTACTCCTGCTCCTCTTGAGTTGCTGCTTCAGCAGCCTGCTGGCATTAGTGATGATCATCCTACCAGAAGGGTTTCTGAAGAAAATGTGAGGCATGCAGAGTCTAATGATAAGGAATCTCAACCTGTTTCAGTTCCTACTAGGCCAAGTTCCTCCAAAGAGGAAGCAACTATGGGTGATCAGAAGGTGAGTGTGTCGACAACCCACGCATCAGGAGTAACCTCTATGATGAGAGAGCCTCCACCAATGCTATCTTCTGGTAAGGATGATCAAAAAGATTTGGTGCTTCCTGTCAAGCCTGAGCCGGAACCTGAACTCGGTGGGCAGAAAAACCTTAGTAAGAATGATTCTGCATTGGACAGGGGAAAGGCCATTGCACAGCCAGCTGCTGCATCTGAGACAGGGCAACTTAACAAATCTTCGCAAACAGGGGTAACATCTCAAAGTAAAGATGCTGGATCCAACAGAAAGTATCATGGCCCGTTGTTTGATTTTCCCATTTTTACTAGAAAGCACGAATCTTTAGGTTCAGCAATGATGGCTAATGGAAGTAGCAATTTAAACTTTGCATATGATATTAAAGATATTCTTCATGGTGGAGGTATTGAAGTGATTAATAAGAGAAGGGAAGATAATTTGAAAAAGATAGGCGGTTTATTGACAGTGAATTTGGAAAGGAGAAGGATCAGGCCAGATCTTGTTTTGCGGTTGCAAATTGAAGAAAAAAAGTTAAAGCTTTTAGGCCTGCAGGCACATCTGAGGGATAAAATCGATCAGGAGCAGCAAGAGATAATGGGGATGACTGACAGAGAGTATAGGAAGTTTGTTAAGCTATGCGAACGCCAGCGTATGGAACTCTCTAGACAAGTGCAGGCCTCCCAGAAAGCCTTGAGAGAAAAACAGCTCAAATCTATCTTTCAATGGCGTAAGAAGCTTCTGGAGGCTCATTGGGCTATCCGTGATGCTAGAACTGCTCGGAACCGAGGTGTTGCGAAGTATCATGAGAGAATGTTGAGAGAGTTTTCGAAGAGGAAGGACGATGATCGGAATAAAAGAATGGAGGCTTTGAAGAATAACGACATGGATCGATACAGGGAAATGCTGCTTGAGCAGCAAACTAGCATCTCAGGTGACGGGGCTGAAAGATATGCTGTTCTTTCCACATTTTTGACTCAGACAGAAGAATATCTTAATAAATTGGGAAGCAAGATAACCACTACAAAATGCCAGCAGGAGGTTGAGGAGGCTGCAGCTGTTGCTGCAACCGCTGCTCGGGCACAGGCATGAAGCAGAAGATTTGTACTCTTATCTGCAGTGGTTATGATTGTTTTCTGCTAGTTTTTTTATTGGATTTCTTTTGTGCTGTAGGGTCTGTCTGAAGCTGAAATCAAGGCAGCAGCAGCTTGTGCTGGGGAAGAAGTAATGATAAGGAATCAGTTCTCAGAAATGAATGCTCCCAAGGATAGTTCATCTGCCAGCAAGTATGCTTATCATTTCTACATGAATTTAATATTTACAGCAATTTTCATAGTTTGAAGGGGAAAAAAGAGAAACCATTTTATTTATTGAACTGAATTTGGTTCGACTCTCACCCCTCAAGACCCAAAACTACCACAGCCAAAATTTCATGGCCCCTCCCAAACATGAAACAGATTTTTATTGTCTCTATATTTTATATGGTAATAAAAATCAACAATTTTTTAGTTGTTTAGGTTAGAAATTATTTTAACATTTTTTTAATTTTGTTTTAGGGTTTTCTCATTTAGAATCCCTGTATTTTTGACATTTTTGTTGGTCAAAGTTTTCTCGAATTCTGGATGGTACCTTGACATTTTGACCTGTCTGGCACGTGTTCATCCTTTCTCCAAATGGTTTAAAGATGCCATTTTCTCATTAAATAGAATTTTACAAGATAGTTTAGCGAAAGGAACAACAAAAATCTGGATGTATCTTAGACTATGTCAAAATAGAATTTGAATTCCTTTTACCCTTTCTTCCTCCAGTCATGACACATGGATAATGTCAAAACCTCGAGGGTACCAAAAGGAAATTGAAAAAACTTTGGGTACCACCAGCAAATGCCCAACTACAGGGGGTACCAAATGGGAAAACCCTTTTGTTTTATTATTCATCGGACTTAAAAATGATAGTAAAATAGTTCATGCGTTTGAGTTATGATTGCCGAGTCTTTCAATTTGTTCATTTCTTTTGCTATTTTTATTGATATTTTTTTTAAATTTTTTGACCTACTAATTTTATCCTTTTGTAAGATACTTGTAGAAATTAATTAATTTTTTTACAAATGTTTGCAGGTATTACAGTCTTGCCCATGCTGTGAATGAGAAGGTTCTTAGGCAGCCTTCAATGTTGAGAGTTGGAACCTTACGAGATTACCAACTAGTAAGTTTTACTTACTGCCGCCATGGAAAAAGATTCCTTAGTTTATATACTTGTGAGATATTTTGATTTAATTGTAACCTGAATCTGCAGGTCGGATTACAGTGGATGCTATCTTTGTATAATAATAAACTGAATGGCATTTTAGCTGATGAAATGGGCCTCGGGAAGACTGTACAGGTAAGATTACTTCTACTGATCCTTTTTGAGCTGCCAAAAAACTTTAACCATGTCTCATATTGTGTGATATTATTATCTGTCTCCTAAGGATGATGCTCTCTTTATTTACCTTCCACCTTTCTGAGTGGAGCAATAGGGGTTTAGGGAGCGTAGATGTTGAGGTGGCTTCTATACTGTCTCCTTTTTATTATGTTCTTGAATGCTTGTTTGTAATGGAGCTCACGTGATGCTTTTGCCACTTTCCATGGGTATATTAGTTATTTATATATAATTTGTTACTTAGTTTTATTTATGATTTTAAAATTTCAATTGTATGTTAGAATAGGTCGGGTAAGGTCCTAAACGGCTCAAATTAGGTACGTTCCAAACGGTTCAGCTCCGGTTTCATTTTAGGTGAGGTTTGAATTGCTTCTTCCCGGTTCCGGTCGGTTCTTCCCGGTCCGGTTCCAAACGGTTCTTCATGGCTTCGGTTCCAAACGGTTCTGTAATTTATTAAACGGTCCGGTTCAGGGAAAAACGGTTCCTGACCGGTCGGGTTCTAAACGGTTCCGACCATATAAAAAAGGAACCCGACCGTTTATCTTAAACGGTCCGGTTCCCGGTTCCATGAAAACTAAGGCGGTTTTGGAAACGTTAACATCCCTAGTATATTGTACATATCAGAATGCCAAATATTACTGGCTTGGCTTTTAGGGTTCTTTAACCTACAGTTTGATATTACGGTTCTACTTTTCGATCTGCTTACGAATTAATGAGACTACTTTTGATTAGAATCTGTCTCATAACACCAAAAGCATGTAATGTGCTTCACTAAGACTAGTGAATTCTCCATTCTTTTCATGATTTTCTCCACATGCAGGTGATGGCATTGATTGCTTACCTAATGGAGTTCAAAGGAAACTATGGGCCACATCTGATTATAGTTCCTAATGCTGTACTGGTTAACTGGAAGGTTGATCACCTCTTGGTTTCTTTTTGCAGTTCTATTTTTTGCTTGAGATTCCATCTTGTCTTGGTTTTCTGATATGATAGAATTTTCACACGTCTCTTCTTTCTATCTTTCTTTCTTTCAGAGTGAGTTGCACAGTTGGCTGCCTAGTGTCTCCTGCATCTATTATGTTGGAAATAAAGAACAACGATATAAATTGTTCTCTCAGGTAATAGTTATGAATTTGCACATTCTTGTACCGGTAGCTCTTTCTGATTGCTGCTTCCTTAAAAAACCTTTTATCTTGAATGCAGGAAGTTTGTGCAATGAAGTTCAATGTTTTGGTCACTACTTATGAGTTCATTATGTTTGACCGGTCAAAACTTTCAAAGATTGATTGGAAGTACATAATAATTGATGAAGCTCAGAGAATGAAGGATAGAGAGTCTGTTCTAGCCCGTGATCTTGATAGATACCGTTGTCAAAGGCGCCTTCTTTTAACTGGAACCCCTTTACAGGTCTGTTGATGAAAGGCACATTATGTTTTATATCAAGATTGTTTTTCATGTTCTTCCAGTCATTTGCATACAACCGTACAAAGAATTGCATATTCGACTCCTAGGTGGCATATGCTATCATTTTCTAGGCAAAGCAGTAAAGGAAAAAAAATGTTCTCAAGAAAAATGTCAATATTATAGACATATATGAGCTACTCCACATCATCTATGTAATTCTCAATTGTTCACCTCTCAAAGCTTCTGCAGCTGAAGTCCGTGACAGCTTTTAATTTTCTTTGCAGAATGATCTGAAGGAACTGTGGTCACTATTGAATCTACTCCTTCCTGAAGTATTTGACAATCGTAAGGCATTCCATGATTGGTTCTCACAACCCTTTCAGAAGGAAGGTCCTAATGCCGAGGATGATTGGCTTGAGACAGAAAAGAAGGTTATTATTATCCATAGGCTCCATCAGATTTTGGAGCCTTTTATGCTTAGGCGTCGAGTTGAAGATGTGGAAGGTTCTCTGCCACCAAAGGTATATAATATTACCCTAGTCCATTGCTCCCTTCATAGACTGGCTAAGTTCTGACACTCTTGTTTGACTGCAGGTCTCTTTTGTTTTGAAATGTAAGATGTCTCCTATGCAAGGTGCTATTTATGACTGGATCAAAGCCACTGGTACCATAAGAGTTGATCCTGAAGATGAGCAGCGTAGGGTTCAAAAGAGCTCACTTTACCAGGCAAGAGTATACAGAACATTAAATAATAGGTGCATGGAGCTTCGGAAAGTTTGCAATCATCCGTTGCTTAATTACCCATATTATAACAACTTGTCGAAGGAATTTCTTGTACGATCATGTGGAAAATTGTGGATTCTTGATAGAATTCTCATAAAACTTCAGAGGACGGGGCACCGAGTACTTCTTTTCAGTACCATGACCAAACTTCTGGATATACTGGAGGAGTATTTGCAGTGGAGGCGCCTTGTTTACAGGAGGATTGACGGGACTACTACCTTAGAGGATCGTGAGTCAGCCATTGTAGATTTCAACAGTCGTGGTTCTGACTGTTTTATCTTTCTACTGAGTATCCGTGCTGCTGGTCGTGGCTTAAACCTTCAGTCTGCTGATACCGTGATCATATACGATCCTGATCCGAACCCTAAGAATGAGGAACAGGCAGTGGCTAGAGCTCATCGTATTGGGCAAACAAGAGAAGTTAGAGTCATCTACATGGAAGCTGTGGTTGACAAAATATCCAGCCATCAAAAAACTGATGAATTCAGGAGTGGAGGCTTGGTTAATTCAGAGGATGATGATCTTGCAGGGAAAGATCGCTACATTGGTTCAATTGAGAGCCTTATACGGAATAACATTCAACAATATAAGATTGATATGGCTGATGAAGTGATTAATGCTGGGCGGTTTGATCAAAGAACAACACATGAGGAGAGGCGGTTGACGTTAGAAACCTTGCTGCACGATGAGGAAAGGTATCAGGAAACAGTTCATGATGTCCCCTCTTTGCAGGAGGTGAACCGAATGATTGCCCGAGGTGAGGAGGAGCTAGAATTGTTTGATCAAATGGATGAAGATTTGGACTGGGCAGAGGACATGATGAGGTACGATGAAGTGCCTAAGTGGCTTCAACCTGGCACTAAAGAAGTCAATGCCGCCGTTGCTGCTCTGTCGAAGAAGCCAGCTAAGGATATTTTTACCAACAGCATTCCTGTCGAATCTAGTCCTGCAACTGAGAGGGGAAGGGGACGGCGGAAAGGAAAAAAACCTGTTTACACCGAGTTAGATGATGACAATGGGGAATTCTCTGATGCTAGCTCTGAAGAGAGAAATGTGTTTGCAGCCCAAGATGAGGAAGGGGAGATCGGGGAGTTTGAAGATGAAGAGGATGGTACGCCTGCAGTTGATAAAGATCATTCAGAAGAGGATGGTCCTGTCTGTGACAATGGCTATGAATACACTCAAGCTAGTGGAAGCGCTAGAAATATTCGTGCGCTGCAGGAACCTGGATCCTCTTCTGACAGTCAAAGATTGGTACAGAGGGCCTCCCCGTCATCATCTTCTCAAAAGTTCACTTCGCTGTCTGCTTTAGATGCCAGACCAAATTCTCTTTCAAAGAGACAGGTGCACATATGTATCTCTTATTTGTACCTGTAATATGGAACTTATAAATGTTTAACTCTGATTACTCTTTGTATGTAACATTTATTGCAGCCTGATGACCTGGAGGAAGGAGAAATTGCAGCATCTGGAGATTCTCACATGGATCTCCAGCAGTCCGGAAGTTGGAATCATGACCGTGAAGAAGGTGAAGATGAACAGGTGGTGCAGCCCAAAATCAAACGAAAACGCAGTATTAGGCTTCGACCACGACCTGTCGGGGAAAGACAGGAAGATGTATCTACCCATGATAGGCCATTGCAGTTTCCATTTCAAGCAGAGCCATCTAAGCAAGAGAGAATTGAATCATCCGCCAAAAATCGACGTAGTTTACCTAGTAGATCAGGCAATGCTTCAAAACTGCAAACTTCAGTGAAACTCACTAGATTGAATAGCTTATCTGCCCCTAGTGAGGAACCCGAGGATGATTCTAGAGGAAGCGGGGATGGGAAAGCTACAAGCGCAAGTACAAATTCAAATTATGGTGCAAAGATGTCAGAGATCATCCAAAGAAGGGTATGAGATTTTGTTTATATATTCTCCTTACTATAAATGTTTCAAATAGAAATAACCTTTTCTCATAGCAAGCTTCTCAATGTGGTATTTTAATTGTATTGCTTTTAGAAAAATGCTAGGAAGCTGCACTAGTTTTCATTTTTTACACTTTACATTCATTTCCATCTTATATGATGGATGATAATTTCCACAGGCAACTCGTATGTGCACAAATTGCCTCTTGCATGAAACAACTAGTGTGACCTTGTTCAGTTTTTTTGCTTTGCTGTTTCACCTCTCAATTTTGAAACTGTCTTACCATCATTTGTATGTTCACTTTCAAATGTTAAAAAAATGGCAGCCTAGCCTTTTCATTATCTTGCTCATAACCTTTTATAGGGTATCTTACGGCATGTGAAACACCCTTAAAATCAAATAAATGTGTCAAGGTTTTATTCCTGTTATAGTGCCTACCTTTTAAAAAGTGCATGATTTCTTTTCTCAGTGACCTACCTTCCCACTGGAATTAATCAGATTAAAACCTGCTCAGTGTCAAACCATCAACATTAGCTGCTTGTTCTGTGGTTCCAAAAATTGAGTTATACATTGGCTGCTAGAAAATGATGTATATCGTTTTTAATTGTCCATACAAGTTCTTCAGTGTTCTGCCCGGATGACAGAGCCTATATATAATATACGTTTGGTCATAAGTTGGTGATTTTGAATCTGCAGTGCAAGAATGTTCTTAATAAGCTACAGAAGAAAATTGTAAAGGAAGGCCCCCAAATTGTTCCAATGTTAACAGATCTATGGAAGAGACTTGAAAGTTCCAGCCATACAAGCGCCTCAGGAAGCCGTCTTTTGGATTTGAGGAAGATTGATCAGCGAGTTGACGGATTCGAGTATCGTGGAGTGATGGATTTCGTTTCTGACATGCAGATGATGTTAAAAAGTGGTGTGCAGTACTATGGGTTCTCATACGAGGTAAACTTCTGCCATAAGTGCCATATCTTTCATCCTATGAAACGCTTGCTTCCAACGTTTTTTATGTGGTTGAAATTTTTTGTAGGTGAGAATTGAAGCCAGGAAAGTACATGATCTGTTCTTTGACATATTGAAGATCGCTTTTCCTGATACGGAATTCAGAGAAGCCAAAAACGCAGTTTCGTTTTCTGGTCCAACATCCTCAGCTTCTGGGTCCGCTCCCTCTGCTTCCCAAAGACCGTCAATCTCAGGTCAGAATAAACGACATAAGTTGGTGAACGAGGTCGAACGGGAGACAAACATATCTCCCAGGATGTCACCCCGTGGCTCCCTCCTGTTGAACGAAGATACGAAGGGGAGAGTCCAAAAGGAATCAAGGTTAGCAGGTGGAATCAACAATGGCAATAGCAGAGACCAAGACGAGTCTCCCCGGCTAGCCCATCCCGGGGAACTGGTGGTATGCAAGAAGAAGAGGAAGGACAGAGAGAACTCGGCTGTCAAAACAAGGCCGGGCTTAGTCAGCCCCGTTTCACCTCCCAGCTCAGGTCGAAGCTTGCGGGGCCCACAAGGTTCAATGGGGGGCCAAAGTGAGGGAAAGCCGCCCCCAGCCCAGCAGGGGTGGGCGGGAGGACCCAGCGGAAGCAGCGGCGGGCCGAGCGTAGGGTGGGCGAATCCGGTCAAGAGGCTGAGGACAGATGCTGGGAAGAGGAGACCTAGCCATATGTGATCAGATAAATTTGTAGCTGCGTTCTACTGTAAGATGGGAAATTAGAAATTTGTGTTTTAGATTAGTGGGGATAGTTTGAGACAGTGATGTACAAGTTGAGTCGACCCTTCATCTTAATAGCCAGCAGCTTGTACTCTCTTTAGCTATCCATTTGATGAATTACATTAGCCAACCCCTTATGTTTGGAAATGTTGAGACTGTATTTGAGAAATGGGGCAGACTGGTTGAGATTTGAATGTTACACTCGAGGAATTCCATCGACATCTGTTATGTTACATGTGAACAATTCATTTCCATCACACACGAAATGTTTCTTGAGAGGTTGGCGCGTGATCTGCACTGCGTTGGCAGAGGGGAGAGGAGGTCACCGGAATTGAGAGGTGGAGAAGCTCCCGGGTGAGGTCATATGAAGAAGGACCTGGGGTCGCTAATTGTTAAGGCTTTAGTTTAGTTTTGAAGATGAACTTCTTCCCAATTTTATTGCCATCAATATAAAAATATTATTAATATTATTTTCACATGCAATTAAAATTTTAAAACAGCCGTATTAAACGTATCGGTCAAATTCTTTAATTATCATCCGAACTATGCAATTCGTGTGCATACTTTCACCTTATGGTTATGATTGTGCATATGGTTTGCGTAATTGGAACCGATAGGAGCCGATCAACTACATATATGGAATGCGTACTTGTAGTTAATTTTTTCGATTAAATTTTCCTAAACACTCTCAGACGACTATAAGACAAAATATACAACTACAACTACGCATCCCATATGCGTAGTTGTAGTTGTAGTCATGTGGGAGTGTATTTTTTAAAATTGTTTTAACCACAACTACGCATCCCATAAATAGTGAACGGTTTATATCGGCTTCAGATCGACTTCGAATACGCACACCGGACACGAAGTTATAATCGTAAGCTGGAAATCAAAACTACGCACGCAAGTGCGTAGTTCAATTGATAAATATAGTTTTTTACTGGTACATTTAGAAAGCGCGATTTAAATTATCACATTCATAATGCCATAACATTACTGTCACTAACATCATAATATCGACCGCCATAAAAATATAATGCTCTACTAAACGTTAATTAAAGCAGTTGACACTGGTAATAAAAAATCTAACTCTTGGTGACAACGTTAAGAATATATGTTTTACAATTCTAACCACGGTTGACAACGTTCATCAAAGTTGGTCACATTTGCTAAGTAAGCTTTTTTTTATAGTTTGCTCTACTAACTAGGCTCATGGCATAAATCTATTTAGTAAGTGTACCCTAATTTTTTTTAATGTTCAAAGTTTTTGATTTCCAAACCCTAGTAGTCTCCTCACACTCATCATCGAGACCGCCACCGGCCGGGGATAGGAACCACCGCCTCAGTCTTCCTCTGTTTCTCTCTCCCTCGCCTTGTTCTGGGTTCTTCGCCGGAGATCGGAGCCGCCACGCCACCGGAAGGAGCACCACGCCACCAACCTCGTATCGCCTGCCCTAGCCCCTGCCATTGCTAGCCGGAGCCCTTGCAACCGCCGCCAAGGAACAACTTCCCATGTGTTTCTCCTCGCCGCAACCTTCACTTTGGGTTAAACTCGAGCTTTTGACTTCTATACCAGAAATAGGTTTATTGTACTTTCATCGCAATTTGAGAAGACAATTGTTTAATTTCTTTAGTTTTGACTTTTTGAAGGAAGAAGATGAAGTCTCCCTTTCTCTGTCTGACTGTCTTTGTATCGAAACATAAGAATGGAGAAAGGGAGTATTCATTGCTCTGTTTTTAATAGAATGGTGAACGTTGTTTAACTGGAAGTGAAGAAATTAGGGTTAGAGTTCAAATTGCGGGGAAACCATTGTTTGAATGATGTGAAGAAGAGGGAAACCATACCAGAAATTAGGGTTAGAGTTCATACCATAAATTAGGATTAGAGTTCATACTAGAAAATCATACCAAAAAATTAGGGTTAAGAGTTCATAAGAGAAAATCATACCATAAACTCAACTAGAAAATCAATAAGAAACCATACCAACGATTCATAAATTAAATTCATATTAGAAATTCATACCAGAAAATAAAAAAAGAAAATATGAATTTTCTGGTATGAATTTCAAACTCAACCAGAAACATATACACGCATCCAATTCACCTATTTAATATTTTTATGGACTACGCATAACAACTATATATTAAGTTTTGTAAGATTTTACTCAATTGAGAGAGATCACCTATTTAATATCGTCATATAGCCAACAATAATTAACCATCGATGCCACTCAACCTTTTGTTTTTTTAAAGAATTTATGAATATTTTGTCGATATTTATCTATACCTTAGATTATGTTGGATGACCATTAATGTTCTATAATATGTTTTAAGAAAAGTGGTGTTTCAATGCTACCCATATATAACATGGTATCCACAAATAACAATAGTGTTTTTTGGTGGCGGTTCGAATAGTTTGTCGAGAAGGGGTCGTGAATTTGTGATCGACTCCTGGTGGCTCTAGTGCAGTCCAAATCTGAGGTGTCCACAGTTCTTCCCCAGGCTTCCTTCCTGTGTACTTTCTTCGTTGACGGACGGTTATGCTCGTTGCTTCATGTGGCTGGATCATCTTGCTTTCCCTTGAAGACCTTTTGCTTTTGGTTTCTTTTGATGTATTTTTTAGTATCACTTTTCTTCTTTGTTGTGTGGCCCCCATGTCGGTTAGTCCGTCTGCCGATCTTTTTCGGCCTTTCGATTTGATAAGATCGAGATTGTGATCATAATAAGATCAAGATCATGATCGTAATAAGATCGTGATAATATCTTTGTTATTTAGTTTCCTATATATTAAGAGTTAATATTCTCTTGTAAAACCTATATAAAGGCTATCATAATATCAATAAAACGTGTGGTTCTACCTCCACCGTTTGCGTGGTCTTCTCCACCAAAATCTATCATGGTATCAGAGCAACGATCCTATACCTATCGGCGTTCTAGGCCACCAACCAACAAAACAAAGCACAACCCAACCACTTTCGCTCAAGACTCATTGCCTCAAATTGAATAAAATATATTCAAAGACAAGTCAAATGGAGCGTCAGAAAAACATATGGCTCACACTAGCTTTACATGTTCCGCCGACTAACTTACGGATATGTTTACAAAGGCTTTATGATAAGATCGAGATTGTGATCATAATAAGATCAAGATCATGATCGTAATAAGATCGTGATAATATCTTTGTTATTTAGTTTCCTATATATTAAGAGTTAATATTCTCTCTTGTAAAACCTATATAAAGGCTATCATAATATCAATACAACGTGTGGTTCTACCTCCACCGTTTGCGTGGTCTTCTCCACCAAAATCTATCACGATCTACTAGACGGCACGCCGTCTAATGGTTCAAACCGCTTTCCATTTTCAAAAAAACAACAACAATAGTGCTTTGCAGAGTCGATTCATATGTGATCTTGGGAAATTCAAATATCCGGATGTTTTTACCCATATATAGGTATTGTTACCCGATTAGTCCGATGAGATCTAATTTGGTTATTTTAGTATTATCAATAAAGCATTTTTGTGGCAAAGTGAGAACTTTCATATTATTGCAAACTTTAATTTTAATTCAATAAGACATCTTAACATAAATTGTAATTCGGGTCGGTTTTGGGTTAGATTCAGGTTTGGATTGATATCCGATCTAGTTGGATTCTAGTTTGGATCGATTTCAGTACGGATCCCTTCGGAATTGGGTCCAAATAAGTCGGGTTAGATTGGATCAAGTTGATTTAGGTTATGCATTTCAACAGATTTTTGGTTTGGATTGGGTCAATTGGGTCGGGTTTCTCGGATCGGGTTTTGCCAGCTCTAACCAGAAGCTGGAAGCTGGAAGAGTCGTCCCGGAGACACACTATGAACACCGGAAGCTGGAAGAGTTGTCCCAGAAACACTGTGAACACACCACTGCCACCATCAGCTCTAACCGGAAGCTGGAAGCTCAATTACTACATAGCCTAGTAACCTGGAACTTGTTTGGAGATGCTATTCTGAGTACATTCATTGAATTTGAGGCATATATGATTGTAGTATTAATATTTCTACTAATTCTTCACTCTCTTGCTGAGAAAGTGAGTCTCATTGAATTGGATCCTCTCTCGCATCTTAGTTTAAGGGGCCTAAGAGAACAAGCCAAATAGGTCTACACTAAACACATTTAACAAGACACACGAAACTCAGAGAGGATCCATGTTCGAGGCTTGTTGGCTCCCATGTCTATAAAGCTCCAAAACAAGTGAAAAACTAAGGATGGTGTGATGAGATAACAACTTACTGCATATAAGAATACAGGGCTATGTTAAACAGAAGAACATCAATCATTAACCCAGAGCAGAAATATGCATTCTTTTCATTGGAACATTACCTCCAACACGTTCACTGTTGATAAAAGGATGGGAAAAAATAGGATCTGTACAAGACATGGAATTTGCAATATGAATATGAACGTAACAGCAATCACTAACCCTTCATTTTCATCGGTGTAGTTTTCTTTCAATTTTTAACAAATAACCCTTACTTTGGATACAGGAGGAACATCCCTTGATAACTTCAGATCAGCATCAAGCTTTAAACTTGTTTCTCCAATCTTGACGCAACATATCATATAGAAGCTGGCTGCAGTCATATCAGGAATGACAACCAAATCAGGAGACTGTAGTTATCTCCTGCGGAAGGATGGTAGAGCACCTGAAGCAGGCATACGTCGACAGCTTGAATATTAAGAAGAAGCTAAGCAACACACAAAAGTGTTCTCCTTGTTGATCTAAGAACTGACAAGCCTTAGGTTGAATCAACAACTAAACAGTATTTAGGAGAACTGCTACAGTTGTAGACTGGGGTCATCAAATATCATTTCCTGCAGCATGCACAACAGAAACAAGCTTAAGCTGACTTTAGTATCAAATAGGCACTCCATCATGATTTGGCTGAATCAGTTTTGCACAGCAACGGACACATGCCAAGAAAGCCTACAAAGAGTTTTGAGTTCAAACCTTGTCGCAGACAGGGCAGGAAACACTTCTTTCCATCCACTCAAGAACGCATGACAGGTGAAATTCATGCTCACAGTTTGTGACCATTTTAGGATTTTCTGCATCATACACTGTCAATACACAGTTTCACTAGTTTCAATGCTATTGATAGGAAGGGAAATGCATATATTGGAAACTATTGGTCAATAAATGGATGAACACGGAGTATTTTAGGACGATGCCTTCAGAAACCAATTGGAAAGAACTCAAACCTTCAAAGCATATGGGACAGCAATCCTCATCTTCAATCACTAAGTCGTTCACTTCAGTTGACTTCAAAGTTTCAGTTTCTGACTTTGTTGGTGAGGTAAGCAAAATGTCTGCAAGAGTCTTCCTTCCTGATTTATTGCTATCATCTAGTAAAGCTGAAGCGCCAAAGCCGTTAGCTCCAGCAGAGAGTAATTTATTATTGCATCCAGGTGATTGTTCATCGGCATCGGATATAGCTGCTTGGCTTCCCAGAGTGCCAAGAGGTGATTGGGGACGTCCAAAAAGTACATTGAATGGAATAGGTGCAGGAGGTGGTCGGTAAGTGTCAGGACTTGATGTATCTAAATTTAGCCTCACAAGGATCCCCGCAGGAAGCCCATGGGCTGATCGATTGTATGAACGTACAGCACCCTGCTCTTCCAAAGCTGGCGGGCACTGCACATGTTTCCAGATGTTAGACATGGAAATTTTTATAGAAAAAAATGTCAATGAAGAGCATTCATTCATATATAAACAAAAATGAGCGAGACTTCTATAAACTGCAAATGATATTTACTTATGAGAAGAAAACATCAAAATTCCGATAGCTGTCGTGCTTTTTGAGGAACTACAGTACAAGTATTAAGTTACAAAAAATAATTACTACTATGAATACATGTTCGAGACTTCTATAGACTGCAGTTGATATTTAATTATGAATAGAAAACAAAGGCATTCCAATAGCTGTCATGCTTTTTGAGGAAGTACAGTACAAGTATTAAGATACAAAAAAGAGTTATTACAATAAATAGTTAAATACACGTGCAAGCAGTTTCTTAACAAATCTAAAGAGTAGTTAAAATATAGGTAATATAATATATACATCCCAAGCATGTTGTTAAAATCTGAAGAGAAGTTAAAATAGGTAGCTTTTAGCTCTCTCATAACAAAATTACCATCTTATTGAGATCTACAGCACTGGAGTTGGTACATATGTCAACCCTAATATGTTATTATACTAGTATAATATCTGTTCTGCGACATTTTCTCATTGTTTAGCTTATTTATGAAATTTATTAAAATACACAATTCGGCTCCAAGAACATTTAGATTACGCATGCACCACATATATATAAACTCAGGAACCTTGCCTCTTGTTAGCTATGATAAAGGTAAAAGCAATATATCAGTCCTATCAGCTACTATCTCCACCGGCTCCAAATTTTATATCAACATTAAGTTGGAGGAGAAGGTTTAAGCAGGAGAAATTATCTACATATTTCAATACTGTTACGCAAAGGAAAAGTTGATTTACATAGTAATACAGAGGTGTTCCTTGCAACTGAGCTTTCCTGGAAGAGCAACAGCAACCTCCCATGTTCAGTAATACGTCATCAACCAAAATATGACCATGTCAAGTCATACCATCCCTGTCATCCAAAATTCAAGCAAGATCCCCAAAGATCAGCATCAAAGAGAGAAAAATATGACCTAATACAGCGGACTGAATAAAGAAAAATATTATTCATAAAATTAACAAGGTGGTGAAGAGGCTTAATAGCAATTCATAATCATTTGCATAAGCCGATTAATGAATAAAATAAAAACACAAACAATCGGAAACCCCAATAACTTCAGCTCAAGTCTCAAAAAAATCTAAAGATAATACCGTTGACTGCTCACAATATAACAGTGAAAACAACAGTTTATCAAAGATGTTGTCCATCTGTTCCTTGACTTTTCAAAAGTCAATCAAAATGATAAGCAAGAGATAAGAACCTTGTTATGATTTATAGCAAAGATGTGGCATGCAAACTGATTAAGTAGGAAAATAGGCACAGGCAGATTGAACTCTCTAGTCTCTAGACAGTATTCACAATGCAAGGCAATTAAACCATGCCCAGAAAAAAGGGCATATATGATCTTAGAACATGAATGAAACATTCAAGGCAAAAGAATAAGACCGAGTTCATCTAGGACTTTCAAATTGGGAACCAACTGCATACTGGAGCCAGTATTACTCTAATCGATCTCAAATCTTTCTCTAGACTTGTATGAAAGTTCAACAAGAAGATGATCTTGGAAAAGAGATTATCAATCAAGGTTTTCAATGAAAATTACAACTTCCATTGGATATAAAGCCATCCATCAAGTGAACAAGACTTTCTCACAAATGATTCAATCTTCTCAAAAATTCATCATGACAGCACTTGTTCCCTTTAGTAGTTTCCCTCAATGAATCCTATCTATCTTTCAATGCGAACTATAACGAAGCACTCCACATAGCATAATTTCCTCTCAGAACTGCACATAGTGCAACCAGACAAATTGATATCCATCCCACTTATTTAGTAATTTATTTATCCACGCGCAGCGCAGCTCTCAAATCTTCAAGAAGACATTGGCTGTCAAAATTGACCCCACCAACCCACAAACTGCAATTTGCAACTATAATAATTTACAGGCTTCAGAAACCCAGGCTAAAGTTCTACTTCAACTCATGCAAGAATTCTAAAATTACACACTAGATGATGAAATCAACCACGCAAAAAACCTCAAATTAGCTGACGCGCAAAGTTTAGCATAGAAAAATCGCATAAAAACAGAAAAATAAGAAAAACAACCAAAAAAGTAACGACGCTGATAACGAAATTCGTCACACATACACCAGTACACCACATGCGACTGAAAACTCCACAATCATGGAGCGGAAATAGCCTGAAAACCCGAAGAAGAGGAGGAGAACAAAAATAACATGGTAAAACCCCCTCTCTGACAAGACGAGCTGGAAGAACAGAAACAACAAAGCCAAAATTGGAGTGGCATAATAGAAATTCGTGTGGAAAACGTGAATCGAAGCAGGAGAGGGACGAAGAAGTGAAACCAATTGCAGTTACCTCTGGAAGTGGGAGGAGAGAGAATGAGTATGTTGGGGGAGAGAGAAAGCAGGGGATTGATGAAATGTGAGAATTTCAGGATTTTTGGGAAAGGGAGTTTAATTTTATTTTAATTCTTCTTTGGGTTTTCTCAATATTTTAAAATAAACCTTTTTTTTTGGCCCTGGAAAATGAAGCGGGACAGACAAGCATATTACCACTGGTAATAGTGTGAGACTGTGGAGCCAGTCATTTTTATATTCTTTCTATTGTTCAGTTAGGGATGGTGGTCCCCACTATGTTGAAGAGCCGGGGAGGGCTCCGTTTGGTGTGTCTTGAGGAATATTTTTTTTTTTGGTGGGAGTGTCCCAAGTATCATGAACTTATAAAAAGTTTTTTTTTTTTTTTAAATATTTTAAAAGATTGGCAACATAATTTATTGTCGGTCTTCCTTCTAGACCTGTACAAATTCGGGCTCGGGCCGGGTTCAGGCCGGGCCATACCTAAAAACTCCATCCGTAAGGTGCGGACCGGGCTGACCCGACCCGAATGACCCTTATGTACTTCCTTGTGCGTTTTTTACTAGAATTTATCGGTCAAAACAAGTATTATAATGAATTTAATATCACTTTCAATCCAATTATACTTGTATAGTGCACTACCAACAAGTTCAATGACAATCGACACACAAAAATGAACAGAACCAAATACCTAAAAAACAATAAGTATCATTACAGTCAAGTTAGTCCTACAATCTTGTGTTACAGACGAATATAACTCGTCAAAATACTCCAAATAAACTAAATGAGCAATCAAAATATGTAACACTCAAAACAATATAAATTATATACACATATAGATATATAATATCATATGTATAAAACTATATACGGGTCGGGCCGGGTTAGCTCGCGGGCCAAGCTGTTTACCCGTACCCGTCCCATCAAAATGCGGGTCGGGCCGGGCCAAGCCCGAACGGGCCAAACTTGTTGCCCATACCCATGTTTTTTCCGGGCGGGCGGGCTGGACGGGCCGGCCCGGTTTTGTACAGGTTCTAACTCGATGTAAATGAAACTTAAAGGAAATTATTCTCAAATTTTTTAATTCACGAAATTAGTGTAAAAATGAAAACATCTAATAATCCATCCTAAATTCAGCAATCATTTTATAATTATTTTGTAATGTATAACTTAAATCAACCATCTTTCAAATTTCTATATTTGGAATAAAAAATTAATTTTCAAAGTAACCTTTTAAAATCATAAAATTACAAAAGTAACCATTGACTTTTAGAGTTTTGATTTATATTTACTACATAAGTTGAGAAATAAATAAGTAAAAATTCACTCTATGTTTCTCCCTCCTCACAATTACGGCCCAATTTCTCTCCTTCGTCAAATCTCCTCTCTCTCTTGACATTTTTGCGAATTTCTCTCCTTCTCTTCCATGACGGATACAAATTGTGTGAGCGAACATATAGAAGAAGATGAAGATTAGCTTAATTCGATCCCGGATTCCCATCTTCCTTCCTGTCAAGGCGAAGAAGGAGACAAAATGGTGGAGAAGACGTATCGCATTCCAAGATCCCTACAACTTTAACTTGACCCATGTTGAGTCCATCATATAAACCATCGTCATTCAAAACCATCGAACCATAGGACTAGTGGTGGACTGCCGTTGGATGAAGGTTTGTTCTCATTTGATGACCTGAATCTTCTTCTTCTTGATGATGTGCAACTTGAAGAGGGATCCTGATGCAGGAGCATCTTAAAACTAGGACCAACATTCCTTGTGGGCAAGGAGAGAAAACTAAGAGTAATGAGAGAACACAAGATTACATGGAACACAAGCTTGAGAAAGGACTTATATGTAATCAAGACGAAGAGGAAGATGATGCATTATAACCCAATGTAATAGAAGATCCCGCATGCATCACTACATATGGGATCATACTCGTACAATGAAGAGAAGGAAGTTACAAAGGAAGAAGCTACACCACCCACATCCCTTGGTTATGCAAGTCCCCGGACCCACACCTCCCTCTCTGGGTTCTCCATCCAAGCACATAAAGATGATCAGGCTAACCATGCAACCACACTCAAACTCCTCCCTCCTCCGATTCGGGCCAACCATGAAAGGATATTGGATCGAACATGCATACGTAAGAAACATGCAAGCCCAACGGATCAGACATGCAAACGTGAAGACCGGGCCAACCATGCGTTCCTAGGTCAGCCATGCATGGACGACATTAAAGGCCATTCTAGTGGCTGATTTTTCGGACCATTGGTTATTATTTTAGCTCATAAAGACATCTTTAACTATTAGATTAGTTGTTATTTTTCAGCCCATATATGTGTTATTTTAATTATTTTATAAATAATTTAGTCTTCGAATAAGGAAGCTTAAAGATAGATTGAGAAAATCATATCTTCCACAATATATTATTTTGATTGATCTTATATCATATCTTATTAGAAGATAGATCTTATCTTAAAGTAGAAGATCAAATCTTATCCTAGATAAGACAGATTTTACTAGATCCTTTGCTTGTGGATCACTCGAGCATGCATGTCCTATATATATATATATATATATATATATATATATATATATATATATATATAGTACTTGAGCCTCTTGTAAAGCATCCAATTGATAGTTCAAAACACATATTTATGATATTTGCTTGTGCAATCTGTTTGGTTTCTGACGCAGAGTAGAGAGTGGGTGATGTTGCGTCCGCCCTATAGCTTGGACTTGTTTGCGTTGTTTTGTTTGTGTCTTCAAGTTGGTATCTTGTCAATCGATTCACAAGCATCGTATAATTTTTATTAATAGACGTTTCATTAACGTTGATTATAGTGGAAGGGTTCTACGGTCGTTCTTGGTTGTGTGTTAGGACCTTAGTTTCTCTATCGTGCTCCAAGTCGTTTCTTAGGGTTCGACCTAATCTATCCAACTACCGGTCCAACATTACCATCTAATCATAAATCCACCCCCCAAGCAACCTTCATTCAAACCTCCCTCACCCATATCAAGATCTATTCCTCGTTTGGTGGGTCCTTGTAATAAGGATCGAGAATAGTCATATGGTGTCGAAAGATCGGGACTCACCACACGGTTAACCCCGTATCAAAGTGGTATTAGAGCTTGATTTTATTGACATCAACCTATAAATAAAATCGGAGTTTTCCTCAAATTCCAACAAAAAGAGTCACCCGGAGCATGAAATCAGATCTTGTGCCCTACACACCGGAGTACGAAACCGGGCCCACAATAAAAATCAGAACCGAAATAGGTTCAAGAAACCATATCTTGTGCCCTATCACCAGAGGAGATCCTCACCACCACTATTTCCCTCATCGAAAACTAACAGCGTTGTTGCCAGCAGCCCTAGCGCTTTCCAATGTCACCAACTCCACCTTCACCCCCGACTAAACCGAAGCTTCCCAAAACCCTTACTCCACAACCAGAGCACCCACGTCACCCACCACGTTACACCACCACCACCACACTACTACCACCCCAACCCTTCCCGGTATCACCAACAACCACCCAGTCCCCACATAGGCGTAAGCCATCACCTAAACCTACCGAAACTTATTCCTTACCCGAAAAACGCTAAACTTAACCTAAAATCTACCGCCCAAACCCGAGACCTTGAACCCTTCAAACCGGAATCCCTCCCATACCTAAACCTAAAAACCCCTCAAACCGACACTCCAAAACCCGGAAAACCCTTACCTGAAATCTCCAAAATCTGAAACCCTTCGAACCCGAAGCACCCTAACCCGATTTTGGTTGAACCCAAACCCACATTAACCCCTTTGGTTCAAATCTGAACCAACCCTTGCTCTCGAACCCAATTTGCACCAGCAACGCCGGTCCATTCCAATCGAACCCCCTCCGGTTCGAAGAAGAAAGAACCCCTGGTTCGAAGTAGAGAGAACCCCCTGTTCGACATTGTGTAGTTCTTTATTTTTGTTTCTCTTTTCGATTAAAAAAACAAATTCGAATAGTTAAAAAAAGAAGAAGATTCGAATAGTAAAAAAGAGAAGAAAAGAAAAGAGTTATATTATTCATAGTGTTTACTTGTTTCAGTTTGAAGAATTGAAGACCAAAGGTTGAAGATTGTGAGCTACTCCCGGACTATCTTGAAGTTAAAACTTCATCCTCTTCCTACCCACCCTACAACATTTACTTGATCTTATTTTCGGCTACAATTGTCTTTTATAAGTTCTTGTTTTTGATTGAGAAAGTAGGCGTATGTAGTTTTGCTTACCCTTTCACTTAAAAAGCCTCTTCCCTTTGAGATTACGGTAGGGCTTCTATCATTGATTGTAGCTCCCAAATACACTGCCTTATGTCTTGTTTGAGCATTCTGCTTGATATTGCAAGAGACTCTCGCAAACCATCTAAGATAAGCTTGAAGGCAACACATACAGTGAGGGGTGTCAGGGAATTGATTTCAGTTTTTACTAACCTAAAATGTTTTGCTTGCTTTGAATGTCTACCCCAGGGAAACAAAGTGAAAACAGGACCAACACATTGGAAATGAACAAGTTCATCATAGCCATGAAGCAACAAATGGACGAAGTCTTAACAAGACTAGATAAGGTGAATCCCGAACTGAAGTATTGCCACCACCACCATCATTGTCACCTCACCAACGTTGGAGGAAGAAGAATTTCACAAACCTCCTCTAATTTGACCCCGCCGAGCCCTTAATCACGGGATCATGCAACCTATACACAATGTCTAAAAAGCCATAAACTTTGAGGACGAGGATGAAAAAGTTCCCCAGAACCCGGCCCCGGAAATAGATTTATTTTCAAAGGCTAAAACTAAAATTCTTCCGTTTGAAGGGAAATGTGACGCGGATATCTACCTAGCTTGGGAAGCAAATCTAGAAAAAATCTAGAGTTGTCACCACATTCTAGAAGGACGAAAGGTACAAAATGTTGCCCTCAAATTCACTAACTATGCTTTAACTTGGTGGACTAACCTTGTAAAGGAAAGAAGACGAGCCTTAGATGTGGATATCACCACATGAGAACAAATAAAGACTACCATGAGAGCTCACTTTATCCCACCCCACCACGGAAGAGAACTCCGCTAGAGGCTTGAGAACCTTAAACAAGGTTTAATGAGTGCAAAAGAAGCATATAGTTCCATGTAAATGGAAATGTTCCGAGTTGATGTAGAAGAAGAAGAAGAAGAAGAAGAAGAAGAAGAAGAAGAAGAAGAAGAAGACGACACAATGCCAAGATATCTAAGGATTTTACATCCTTCACTTGCTAGTGAGGTAGACCTATACACCTATGCTAACATGACAAACTTGCTACATTTAGCAATCCAGGTTGGAAGGAATCAAGACAAGAGAACTGCACAAACATAGAGGACAAATCCTAGTGTTGAGTAAAAATGTACACAAATTTACAAAACTCATTTTATGTTTTATTCGAATACAGATTTACAAAACAAATTATATATATATTTTTTATTATTTGAGTTCGACCCTCTCTTTTTGACCTTTTGATTCTAAGTTATATAAATACCGATATTTGATTTGTTTTAGTGATTTGAGCTGCACCCGTTTTTGGACGGATTGCCTACGTACCTCGTTAAAGAGGATCAAGCCTCACGTAGTTCAGTGCGGTGTTTTCATGCATCAGAGAATCAAAGTCTAAACCCACCTTCTAGGAAGGGTTGCCTAGTCGATGATTCAACTATCATTTGCATGGTATTTATATCTCGACCATGAATCATAAGATTAAATTAAACCCATCTTCTAGGAAGGGTTGCTTAATTCATACCGCTATCACGCGCATGATCAAGATTAGTGAGAGATTGTTTATTGTTTTATTTTTATTTTTTTGTGACTGAATTTGGTCCTTAGTTTACCAAATTTCCTACGTATCCTTTATTAGGAATCAAGTCGTACGTAGTTCTTACTTGTTTGGACTTTTGTGGTTAAACTCGACGAGCGGATGCTTTATATCGAGTTCATGAATATTTGGGAATTTTTGTTTAACTCTAAGATTTATTTTAGAGTTGATTTTATTTAGGCGGTGCGACTGAATCCAATATTGGATTTCCTACGTAGCTCGGAAAGAGCATCAAGTCATGACGTAGTTCTGAATAAGAAAATATTTTGGTTAGATTTTTGTGAGGTTAAACTCGACGAGCGGATGCTATATATCGAGTTTAGAAAATTTGACATTTTATAATATTTGAATTTGATTTGCGACTGTACCCGATATAATTTAAACTTAATATCAAATTACCTACGTAGCCTTTTAAATGGCGTCAAGTCTTTACGTAGTTTTAACTTGAGAACTACTTTTGATTTAATATTTTGGCTTTGTTTAGTCATATTTAAAGTGTAATTGAACTCGATAATTTTACAAACCGAGTTTCCTACGTAGTCTTTTTATTTTTAAGACATCAAACCACTCGTAGTTCATTTTAAAAGAACTAATTTGTATATACTTCTCTTGACTTTAGTTTTGTATGAAAGTCATTTTTGTTTAGCGGTTGACCTCGATAATTTATTAATCGAGTTTCCTACGTACTCTTTTACAAGAGATCAAACCACCCATAGTTCATTTGAAAAAATAGTATTTGAATTTGATTTGCGACTGTACCCGATAAAAGTTTAAACTTGATATCGAGTTACCTACGTAGCCTTTTAAAATGGCGTCAAGTCTTTACGTAGTTCTACAAGGGAGATATTAAGAATTTAATTTTATGACTTTCATTTGATATAAAGTCAAAAGTATATTTTGCGATTATATTTAATACTTATTTGCTTGTATCAAATTTCCTACGTATCCGTAAAAAAACGGAATCAAATCATACGTAGTTCTTTTATGATAAAAGACATTTGGTTTGAATTTTTTTTTTGTGGTTAAACTCGATGAGCGGATGCTTTATATCGAGTTTAGAAAATTGGGTGTCTTTTAATTTTGCGTCCAGGATTTGATTTAAAATTTACTTTACTCGGACGGGTCGACTGAATCCAATTTAACTTAATATCGGATTTCCTACGTAGCTCGAAAAGAGCATCAAGTCATAATGTAGTTCTGCCTTAAATATCATTCTTTGGTGTAAACTTGACCTTAAATTTATGGTCGACATTATCACACGAGTCAAACGTCGGGCTGATATTAGCTAATGTTTTACTTTAAAGACAAACATTGTACAACATCAATTTAAAGGGTAAACAACTTTCGTCTTTGATTTTTTTATCTACCCTCTGCAGGCTTCATTTGGTTTAAAGTCATATATGATCTTAGACCTCTATTAGCGTTGATAATTAAAAAGAAACACTTATATTATAGTGCACTCTCAAGAAATGCTTTTTAATTTAACCACTGCACTATAATATCTTTCCATGAAAAATAAATAGTTATCAGTGATGTAGACACTTTTGTTAATGGGTTTATCTAGCTAATCCAAACAAAAGAAGAGACGCCTCTCATTTGTTTCATTTAGCTATTTTTCATTAATTTGGCCTTTAACATTGCTTGAACTTCTGAAGCCAAGACATGAAGGTTTCGAATACTGACCCTTGAATAATACGATCACTTTGAACCATTCAAACAAGGGGGGAAGATTTGAATTATACAATACGGATTTGGTATCATCAAACATACCCCGACTATATATCAAAACCAAGTTTACTTCGGCTTAAATATGAACTGGTTGTATGTTTTCATGACCATTACAATTCAGCGTAATCATAAAACCATTTGGTTTCACACTAACTAACCTTTGAATTTGAGTATTGTTACGCTAAGAATGTGTGCACACAATAAGCCTTAAATTTATAACTCGTTATATTTCTCCTAACTCCTAGCGAACCCGCAGTGTACGGGACGTTTTGTAGTAGGGATAGTATTCCGAGGTCGAACACAAAGACTGAGGTGAGATTGAATCGATTAATGATTAAGTTTAGTGAAGAGCTAGACTAAGAAAAGAGAAAGAAATAAAGAAATGAAGATCTCAATGTTTTTGGTTGGGTTTTTAGGTGATCAATCAAGGATCACAAATCATGCGAAATAAACAATCAACTAAGCTAACAAATCAACACAAACAAACAAGCTAAACACGAAATACGAGATCAAAGAGAGAAAAGCGGATTCTAGGGGTTGGAAATTCCGGTTATGACATAGGACTCAAGCTATCTAATCATTCCTTGGATTAACTATAATATGTTGGGAGTGAGTGTTTCTAGATTGGGATCAATCACCGGGTAGGTCTCATGGTCCACTAGTCCGTTCCTAAGGTCTCATTACCGGGTAAGTCTCAAAGAACCTAAGGAATGGAATTCTACACAAACCGGATTGTCACCTAGGGATCTAACCTATCCTTACCGGGTAAGTCTCGGAAAGGTAAGTCCTAAACAACTATCCTAGCACACTTAGTTCAATGGCGGCTCATGAGGCTCACCACTACCTAGAGCTTATCATCTTTGAAATCTAAGAGTAAGAATCACCGGGTAGGTCTCTTCTAACACTTAGTTGCTAACACTAGGTCACCCTAGGATAGATTTAACTCAACAAACACTAGGATTTCAACATTTTAACAATCCAGAACTTAGATCCATCAAATCAAACGAACCAGGCAAACCACGGGCTGTTCTACCACTTCCACGGCCGTGGACTGGCAAGAACAAACCGTG
The DNA here is from genome assembly GCA_033239045.1 of Fagopyrum esculentum. Lineage (NCBI taxonomy): Eukaryota > Viridiplantae > Streptophyta > Magnoliopsida > Caryophyllales > Polygonaceae > Fagopyrum > Fagopyrum esculentum. The sequence continues at coordinate 123,010,002 of BSUD01000005.1, forward strand.
GACTACAGCAGTGACTTTGTTCAAGCAATGAATCATCCAAGGGCAAATCTAAGTCCATCCTATCATAGTCCTAGCCATAACCATCCTTTCCTTACCCTAGAATTGCATCTATTTAGCCTACAACATACATCATCATAATCGAAATCATCAAACATAAAATCATAGCTTCCATTTGCAAGATAATGAAGAGAAAAAGATGAACAAGTAAAGCAAGTAAAACCAAGCTGAAAGTAAGATTAGAAAGACTCACAACCCTTCAAAAGAAGGTTTAGTCGATTCTTACAACTCTAGAAATTGATTCCGAAAATCTTCACTACAAAAACTTATCAAAGACTAGCTATAGTGTGTTCTTTTCTTCTTCTCCAATGGAGCTTTTCTCCTCCTCCAATGGTAGCTTCTCCCAAGAGAATCTTCTTGTTGAGAGTGTGGTGGAGAGTGTGGATTTTTGATTCTGAAATTTGATACCCCTCTCAGCCTTGCAGGACCACTTTTTATACACAACTTTGCAAGGGTCGGCCATGAGATCGTGGCACAGCTGTCACAACCGTCTGGCAAAAACCACGGTCCATTTCCACGGCCGTGGAAGTGCCAGTGACCGTGGTTTGGTGCTTCAGCTTTGCCTTGGATCATTAAGCTTCGATTTGGTGCATGGCTTGTGTTGACAAGGTTCCATGAGTCCTCCTTAGCCCTTAGCTTGCATTCCAATGAGTGCGAAAGTGTGTCATCTCAAGGAGCGACCCTCGAATGCATCGATTAAGCTCCTAAATCTCCCAAAATACCTATAAAGCAAGCAAAAGTCCGCGTAGACGTCTATCTCGACAAAATACATGATTTGAGTGCAAACGTCGTGAAATAATGCTAGACCATGCATGAATGAGTGGAAAATCTATCTAAATGAGTGTCTAATCCTAAGTTATAAATCGTGTTATCAAAAATACCCCATACTTAAGGTTTGCTCGTCCCCGAGCAAATTCTCAACTATAGACTAAGAGATGACATGATTTATGCATGCAGAAAAATGGTAAAATCTTTTTGGAGTTGTGCTTCTAATATTGGATCACCTTCAAGGTCTTGTTTTATAGCAATGGGGAAGCAATCATGCATTGAATAAATGAAGGCATGGAAAGACAATTATACTTAACTCAAAAGCATGCATGAAATGCGAAAATGAAGAAGTCAAGATGATCAAGAGCATATCCAATCTAGATTACTAAGTCTTACAAACATGAAAATAGGTCATAAGGACTTGTGAGATAAAAGGCTAAGAAACGTTGTGATTAGGTGGGGATTTTTCTAGGCTATGTGATGCTAATCCGAGAATGGAACTAACTCCACAATTTTGTCCTTGATCAACTTCCCAGAAGTGTATATTTTCTCCATCTTTTCTTTCTTTTCTTTTTCTTTCACTTATTTTTGAGACAATGGCATTGGTGTACAAAAGCCGAAACCTTGGTGATTAGCCGTCCTCGGATTTTTTTTTCTATTTTTCGAGGTGCATCCACACCGGGCACACATACCAAAGCTCGTTAGGACTATTGGTTTATTTGACTTTGGCAAGGCACAAACACTCGATTATGTGAATGGTGCCGAGTTACTCGTCATTTAAACCAACGTCCCCAAACCTATATTTTTGTCTACACTTTCCCAACAAATTCAGCATTTTATTCATGACATTCTTTCATCAACATCTTCACCCCACACTTGCTTTTCACACACATCAACACACTAACATGCTCCTATTCCCGGATGGGTCAAAAGAGGTCAAATTTATATCAATTGAGGTGCTCAAACATCATGATCAAGATGAGAAGTAGAGAAAGATGAATTGCCTAATTCATTCCTAGATGATGTGCAAGAACTAGCATGTAATTTCGACTTTCAATACTCAATCCAATCAAGCCAAACATCATGATCACAATCCATTCATGGGATTCAATATAAGTACTTCAAGTCCACATATGCATTCATCAATTTAACACATAAGGCCATCCATAGCCAATCCACAAGACAAGATTCATCATTAGGGTCATATCCAAGCCTAGAAAGCACAAAAAATTTTAAATTTTCTGATTTTTTTGGATTTTTTTCGAAATGAGTATATACAATGCAAGACATGTGATAATATTAAACTATCTTAGATGCTAATCATGCAAAGGATCATGCAAACCTCACCCCATACTTAGAAACACATTGTCCCCATTGTGTAAATGAAGTAAAGAAGAGTGAAAGAGGGTTCTCACAATGTAAAAATGGTTTGCTTTGGTATTTGGGATTACTCAAGTGGATTGAAGGTGGATGATCCTATCAACAATGGTAGAGAGCTCTAAGTGTTCATCATGGCGTCGAGACCCGCGCTAGGCACCGCTAGCCGTCCAAGTTCCGCGTCCGCTCCACCCATAATTGATGAGGGGTTCATCATCATCATTCACATGCCATGTAAGGCTTCCAATGCTACCAAGACTCTAGCACACACACAAAGTACACCAAACACACAAAAACAGAAAAATCAAAAACAAAAACAAAACGAAAAGGGGAAAGGTTACCAATGGGTTGCCTCCCATCAAGTGCTTCTTTAAGGTCATTAGCTTGACCAAACTCGGGGGCGTCTCATTCTAGGTGAAGTGGGGCAATCATTTCCACCGGAGCTCCCGGGATATACTTCTTCAACCGGTGCCCATTCACCTTAAAATCTCCACAATGCTCCCCTCCTATCTCAATAGCTCCATGGGGGAAGATCTTCTTCACCACATAAGGACCGGTCCACCTCGACTTTAGCTTTCCGGGGAAGAGCCGCAACCTTGAGTTGAAGAGAAGGACAAGGTCGCCTTCACTCAACTCCTTCGGGATGAGGCGCTTATCATGCCAACGTTTGGTCCTCTCCTTGTAGATCCGGGCGTTTTCATAAGCATCCAACCGGATCTTCTCAAGAGCGTTCATATCAAGCAACCTCTTCTCTCCTGCCTCCTTGAGGTCAAAATTTAGCCACTTAATGGCCCAATAAGCTCTATGCTCCATCTCTACCGGAAGGTGGCAAGACTTGCCATAGACTAACTTGTAAGGAGTGGTGCCAATCGATGTCTTGAAAGCGGTTCTATATGCCCACAAGGCATCATCTGGCTTCATAGCCCAATCCTTTCTCGTCCTAGATACCATCTTCTCAAGAATTCCCTTTATCTCCCGGTTGGAGATCTCCACTTGGCCACTAGTTTGGGGATGGTAAGGTGTTGCCACCTTATGAGTCACCCCATACTTAGCCAAAAGTGCTCCAAAGTTCCTATTAGTGAAGTGCTTCCCTCCATCACTTATGATCACCCTTGGTGTTCCAAACCTAGGAAAGATCACTCGGTTGAAGAACCGCACCACCACTTTGGCATCATTTGTGGGAGAGGCGATTGCCTCCACCCATCTCGAAACATAGTCCACTGCCAATAGGATGTAGAGGTTGCCACATGAAGAAGGGAATGGTCCCATGAAGTCCACACCCCACACATCGAATATCTCTACCTCTTGTATGTTGTTCAAGGGCATCTCATTCCTCCTTGAGATGTTGCCCGTCCTTTGGCAAGCATCACAAGCTACCACGAAGTTTTGCACATCCTTGAACAAACTTGGCCAAAAGAAGCCCGATTGCAACACCTTCACACATGTCTTGTGTGAGCTAGCATGCCCTCCACATGGCAAGGAATGACAATGGCGGATCACACTCTCTACCTCATCCTCCGGTATGCATCTTCTAAACACTCCATCCGGCCCTCTCTTGAACAAAAGTGGTTCGCTCCAATAGTAGTGCCTCACATCTTTGAAGAACTTCTTCCTTTGGGCATATGACAAACCGGGAGGCACTTCCTCACACACAAGATAGTTCACAATGTCGGCATACCATGGCTCACTTCCTCTAGACACTTGGAACAAGTACTCCTCCACCATTTGCAATTGCTCATCCCAGAATGAGTCATCAATCGGAATTTCATCTCTTTCAAGCTCTAACGGTGGGAGTCTACTAAGGTGATCCGCCACAAAATTCTCGGACCCCTTCTTGTCCCGAATTTCCAAATCAAATTCTTGAAGAAGAAGGATCCACCGAATCAACCTAGGCTTGGCATCCTTCTTGGTAAGTAGATAACGGATCGTAACATGATACGTATACACTATAACCTTCGCTCCAACAAGATATGAGCGGAACTTCTCAAATGCATACACAACCGCTAGCAACTCTTTCTCGGTGGTAGCATAATTGAGTTGGGCATCATCTAGCGTCTTGCTAGCATAATAAATGGCATGTGTGCGCCCATCTTTCCTTTTCCCCAAAACAGCCCCAATGGCTACATCACTTGCATCACACATGATCTCAAACGGTAAACTCCAATCCGGAGGTTGCATGATAGACGCGGAGATCAAAGCATTCTTCAACCTACAAAAAGCCTCAAGGCAATCCTTAGAGAAAGAAACTCAACATCTTTCATTAGTAGGTTAGTAAGAGGCTTAGAAATTTTAGAGAAGTCTTTAATAAACCTCCAGTAAAAACCGGCATGCCCTAAGAAACTCCTTACCCCTTTCACCGAGGTAGGTGGTGGCAACTTCTCTATCGTTTCAATCTTGGCCCTATCAACCTCAATGCCACGGTTGGACACCAAATGTCCCAACACAATACCTTCACTTACCATGAAGTGGCATTTTTCCCAATTCAAGACAAGATTTGTCTCCTCACATCTCTTAAGCACTAGAGACAAGTTAGCTAAGCAATCATCAAAGGAAGAACCATAAACAGAAAAGTCATCCATAAACACTTCCATGATATTCTCAATGTACTCAGAAAATATAGCCATCATACACCTTTGAAAGGTGGCGGGTGCATTACACAACCCAAATGGCATTCTCCTATATGCAAAAGTACCCCATGGACATGTAAATGTGGTTTTCTCTTGGTCATCGGGGTGGATAGGGATTTGGAAGAATCCACTATAGCCATCTAAATAGCAAAAGTGAGAATGTTGAGCTAACCTCTCTAGCATTTGGTCAATGAAAGGAAGAGGGAAGTGATCTTTCCTAGAGGCCATGTTCAATTTCCTATAGTCAATACACATCCTCCATCCCGTAACCGTCCTAGTTGGGATTAGTTCATTGTTCTCATTAGTCACTACGGTCATCCCAACCTTCTTAGGAACTACATGCACGGGACTAACCCACTTACTATCCGAAATAGGGTAGATGATTCCCGCATCTAGCAACTTAATGATCTCTTTCTTGACTACCTCTTTCATTATAGGATTCAATCTTCTTTGATGTTCAATAGAGGGTTTATGGTCATCTTCCATCAATATCTTATGCATGCACAAAGAAGGTTTTATGCCCACTAAATCATCAATAGTATAGCCAATGGCTTTCCTATGCAATCTTAGCTCATGCAACAACTTGGCAAGTTCATCATCATTCAAGCATGCATTCACAATCATTCAAGCATGCATTCACAATCACCGGATATGTAGAATTATCACCAAGAAAAGCATACTTCAAATGAGAGGGGAGGGGTTTGAGTTCAAGTTTAGGAGGACCTTTATCGAGTGGAGATGATCCAAATAATGTTGGTTGAGATGATCCAAAGCAAATGAAGGCTCTCCAAGGCTCCTTGAAGCTTGATCATCAACAAGGGCTGCTTTTGGAGAAACCACGGGCAACTCCACGGATCCTGGCACATCCACGGCCGTGGACCTTGCTAAGCTTGCTCTTCGGAGCTTTCCAGAGAGTTCTACGGCCGTGGAACTCCTTCCACGACCGTGGTTCCTACAGGAACTCAGCATACTCTCGTGGTCTTCAATTTCAGCTCTTGTCTCCTTTTCTAATGCCTCTAAGGCTTTGATTTCTTCATTGCAAGCCTCCTCAACACCTTCCTCCATCAAACTTAAGCTAAGAACCTTCTCCAAGGGGTCCTTGATCAAGATCGAGCTCACAACTTCTCTAGACTCCTCTTGCTCGACAATGTTGAATACATCTTCATCAAGGGTTGGCCTTTTCATCATTGTGGACAACTTGAACTTGATATTCTCTTCTCCAATATTGAAGGAGAGAATTCCATTCTTACAATCCACCAAGCATCCGGAAGTGGCTAGGAAAGGTCTCCCTAAGATGATGGGAACCGGATAGTCCGCCGGAATGTCCAAGACAACAAAATCAATCGGCACATAGAACTTCCCTAGTTGCACCGGAATGTCCTCCAAGATCCCAACCGGGTGAGTGATCGAACGGTCCGCCATGTAGAGGGTCATCTTGACCGGATTTGGCTCTCCTAGCCCAACCTTGTTGCAAAGTGCAAGCGGTATGATGCTTACACTTGCTCCAAGATCACAAAGGGCTTCATACTTCACTTCTCCCACTCCGACTGGCACACAAAAAGATCCCGGATCTCTTAGCTTAGGAGGCATCTCCTCCTTCATCGTTTGGATCAATTCCGAGGACCTCTTAGTCATCCTTACTTCCCCATACTCCTCCAACTTCCTTTTGTTGGAGAGTATTTCCTTCAAGAACTTGCCATATGCCGGCATACCTAAGATAGCATCCATGAACGGAATGTTAATATGCAATTTAGACATAAGTTCAAGGAATTTACCAAAGTGTTTGTCCAAACGAGCTCTTGCTCGTGATTGAGGTAATGGTAGCGGTGTATGGAGGCGGTGCCACATATGTTGGCTCAACATCCTTGCTCTTGCCTCCATCTTCTTGCAATATCTCTTCCTCTACCACTACTTGCTTTCCCTTAGCATTCTCCTTGGGCAAAGGATCCTTCATACTCAACCCACTCCTCGTTGTAATGGCCAACACTTGGCCTCTTGGGTTGTCTTCGGTTCTTCCGGGAAGCTTTCCCGGATCTCTATGAGCTTCACCCGCCTTTTGGAACACTTGTGCTTCCAACACTTTTTGAGCTTTAGAAATTGAAGTCACCGTGCTCTCAAGACCACTCAACCTTCCAAGAAATTGCTCAAACATCATCTCGGTTCTATCCTTTGGAGGTTGAGTAAATCCGGGTGGAGGTTCTTGTGAAACCTTTGGTGGTGGTGCTGCGCTTGTGGAAGCGGGAGGGTTCAAGGCTCCATCCGGATTAGAATAGGAAAACCCGGGATGGTTATGGTTGGGCCGGTAATTGTTGAATTGCCGGTTGTTGTTGAAGTTCCTTGGGCCTTGATAGTTGTTGTAGTTGCCCCTTCCCATGTAGTTCACATCTTCCTCCTTGGAAGACAAGTTTGCTTGCACTTGAGAGGTCGCTTGATTCTTCAAAGTTGTAGCACACAACTCCCTCAAAGACTTTAGCTAGTTGTTGATGGCGTCAAGCTTGAAATTGCTCATGGTGACTTCACTCACCTCATATGCTCCCGCCTTTCTCCCTTCACTCTTCCTATGGGAGTACTTCTCAATCACTAAAGCTTGTTTCTCTACAAACTCCCAAGCTTCATCCACATGCTTTTCCATGAAAGTCCCACCGGAAAGAGATTGGAGCTTGAATTGGCTATCTTCATCAAGTCCTTTGAAGTAGATCTCCAATAGCTCAATTTTTGGTATACCATGGTGTGGACAATCTAGGAGAAGGTCTTTGAATCTCTCCCAAGACTTGAACAAGCTTTCTCTATCCTTCATCACGAAGGCATTGATCTTCCCTCTTAACTCGGTAGTCTTGGAAGGTGGGAAGAACTTAGTCAAAAACTCGGTTGTCATCTCCTCCCAAGTACTCACTCGCCCTAGTGGGATAGATTGATACCAAGCTAAGGCTTTGTCCTTAAGAGAGAAGGAGAAAGCCCTAATCTTATGGTTGTTGTTCTCCAATCTAGGCGGTCTAAGAGTCTCCATCAAGATCTCATAGTTCATCAAGTGTTGATGAGGAGACTCTCCTTCCATCCCTCCAAATTGATTATGCCGGATCATTTGTAGAACTTGAGGGCGGAGCTCGTAATCATGGGTTGCGGGATCTCCTAAGTTCACACCCGGACGGTGTGCTCTTTGTGCCGGATCCATACGTTGCCCCAACGTTTGTGGCTCTTCCATAGCAATGGGCACAACCCAAATATTAACCGCCGGCTGCGGTTGTGGTGGAGGTGGAGGAGGTTGTTGATGATTAAGCTCTCTTTGCACAAGAGCTTGCCTAATCTCTTCAATCTCCCTCCTAGTTGCCTCTTGTCTCTCATTGGCAAGTCTCCTTTCATTCTCCAAAGCTTCATCCCTTATCCTAATTTGCTCTAAAGCCTCATCCAATTCAGCTTGGAGATCTCTTCCGGCCATCTCTTTCCCCTTTTTAATGCTCTTGGATCTAGATCTAAGGGTTTTCTCCGGTTCGGGATCGAATGGAGCTAAATCCTTGCCACGAGATCTTCGCATACACTTAAAGAGTAAGAGATGTCCTGAAAAGCAAAGACCCAAACCAAAAAGAGATCAAAAGCAACAAGAAAGACCTACACTATAAACAATCACAAAAAGACTCAATCTAGACCTAGTCCCCGGCAACGGCGCCAAAAAATTGTTACACTAAGAATGTGTGCACGCAATAAGCCTTAAATTTATAACTCGTTATATTTCTCCTAACTCCTAGCGAACCCACAGTGTACGGGACATTTTGTAGTAGGGATAGTATTCCGAGGTCGAACACAGAGACTGAGGTGAGATTGAATCGATTAATGATTAAGTTTAGTGAAGAGCTAGACTAAGAAAAGAGAAAGAAATAAAGAAATGAAGATCTCAATGTTTTTGGTTGGGTTTTTAGGTGATCAATCAAGGATCACAAATCATGCGAAATAAACAATCAACTAAGCTAACAAATCAACACAAACAAACAAGCTAAACACGAAATACGAGATCAAAGAGAGAAAAGCGGATTCTAGGGGTTGGAAATTCCGGTTATGGCATAGGAATCAGGCTATCTAATCATTCCTTGGATTAACTATAATATGTTGGGAGTGAGTGTTTCTAGATTGGGATCAATCACCGGGTAGGTCTCATGGTCCACTAGTCCGTTCCTAAGGTCTCATTACCGGGTAAGTCTCAAAGAACCTAAGGAATGGAATTCTACACAAACCGGATTGTCACCTAGGGATCTAACCTATCCTTACCGGGTAAGTCTCGGAAAGGTAAGTCCTAAACAACTATCCTAGCACACTTAGTCCAATGGCGGCTCATGAGGCTCACCACTACCTAGAGCTTATCATCTTTGAAATCTAAGAGTAAGAATCACCGGGTAGGTCTCTTCTAACACTTAGTTGCTAACACTAGGTCACCCTAGGATAGATTTAACTCAACAAACACTAGGATTTCAACATTTTAACAATCCAGAACTTAGATCCATCAAATCAAACGAACCAGGCAAACCACGGGCTGTTCTACCACTTCCACGGCCGTGGACTGGCAAGAACAAACCGTGGACTACAATAGTGACTTTGTTCAAGCAATGAATCATCCAAGGGCAAATCTAAGTCCATCCTATCATAGTCCTAGCCATAACCATCCTTTCCTTACCCTGGAATCGCATCTATTTAGCCTACAACATACATCATCATAATCGAAATCATCAAACATAAAATCATAGCTTCCATTTGCAAGATAATAAAGAGAAAAAGATGAACAAGTGAAGCAAGTAAAACCAAGCTGAAAGTAAGATTAGAAAGACTCACAACCCTTCAAAAGAAGGTTTAGTCGATTCTTACAACTCTAGAAATCAATTCCGAAAATCTTCACTACAAAAACTTATCAAAGACTAGCTATGGTGTGTTCTTCTCTTCTTCTCCAATGGAGCTTTTCTCCTCCTCCAATGGTAGCTTCTCCCAAGAGAATATTCTTGTTGAGAGTGTGGTGGAGAGTGTGGATTTTTGATTCTGAAATTTGATACCCCTCTCAGCCTTGCAGGACCACTTTTTATACACATCTTTGCAAGGGTCGGCCATGAGATCGTGGCACAGCTGTCACAACCGTCTGGCAAAAACCACGGTCCATTTCCACGGCCGTGGAAGTGCCAGTGACCGTGGTTTGGTGCTTCAGCTTTGCCTTGGATCATTAAGCTTCGATTTGGTGCATGGCTTGTGTTGAAAAGGTTCCATGAGTCCTCCTTAGCCCTTAGCTTGCATTCCAATGAGTCCGAAAGTGTGTCATCTCGATGAGCGACCCTCAAATGCATCGATTAAGCTCCTAAATCTCCCAAAATACCTATAAAGCAAGCAAAAGTCCGCGTAGACGTCTATCTCGATAAAATACATGATTTGAGTGCAAACGTCGTGAACTAATGCTAGACCATGCATGAATGAGTGGATAATCTATCTAAATGAGTGTCTAATCCTAAGTCATAAATCGTGTTATCAAGTATAACGATGAAAGTGTGCGTTTTCGATGCAAATGAGAATTAAAATCTATCAAAAGGATTTTTTAGGTTGATGTCGATCGCCGCTTCTCCCTCGAATATTAAGTTTTCATGTATCTCACCCAACATCTTGCACTTTCATTGTTTTTGTTACCATTTGTAAGGTATTTTGTAATTTTAAAAAGGGTCATGCTTTTTATTGGTTTTAAAGATACACCAGTAAATACATCAGCATCCTTTCTAAATTTTTTTTAAAACTAAATTGGATTTATATTAAAATTTGATAACTTTGTAAACGATGACTATGAGATTAACCATATTAACATCCCTTACTTAATTGTTTTAGTGTGTTGATCTCATTTTCAATAGAATCTCCTTATGGGTATAAGGCTTCATTTGGTGAATCTTTTCATGAAACATACAGTGCTCCGTTTGCCATACATACTGCATGATATGTGAAGAGAAACAAATCATTTTAATAAGACTTAACCCTAAGAAAACTGATTCTAAGCTTTCGAACATGGATGAAATGAAACTCGTCTACGCTTTTAACCCCAATCCAAAATGGAATGCTAGAATCACATGATTCTTCACCGATATTCGGATGGTTGTAGCGGTCAAAAATAATCACTTTCGATCCAACTACGGGTCCGTATAGTGGTCGAAAGTATTTACTTTCGATCCATCTACTCGTGGATATAGCGGCCGAAAGTATGTACTTTCGATCCAACTACGGTTAATTGACATCCGTTACATTTTCTACCAAAACAAATGCCAGACAAACTTGTTAATTTCATAGAGTTAAACACGCGATCTTTATTGCTCACACCTCTTTAGAATAAGTTTTTTTATGGGTTAACAATCAAAGGATTGTTGAACTTAAGAATTAGAGATATCATTAACGCATATGCGCATTCAGTTTGAAAAAGAATAGTATATGCTTGCAAGAAGCCCACATCAAATTTGATTGTTTACAGTGTATCTTCTTTGATTGAAAACACAACAACAGATGGTAGATGGTCTTTATTTTTGATTTCCACAGGAAAGTAAAGACATAAAGTGTGATATTCTCAATGAGTTTCAAACCAAAAATGAATGCTTGAAATGTAAGTTGAATTGAATTGAATTTGCAGTGAAAATGGGCATATTTCTCTTCACTTTTGCAGTGAAAATGATTTTTGAACTCAAAAGATATGGAAATAAGGCAGCAAAACAAGAGACAAGGGGATGAAATGAACACATTTTGAAATTAACTCCTACCACACACAAAACGTAGCAACTTCTTTTCTTCACTTTTGTATATGGGTTGTAGTTTCTGTTTTCTGCACACTCTGCTGTTCTAATTTTTGTAAACCTTCGTCCTTTTCACTGCAATATCCTCTCTCTTTTTATAGAATGAATGTTGGGGGAGTTACAAATTTAACTTCCCACTAAGCCCATTAACACAACACATTAATGGCATTTATCCATTTTAGCATTTTTTTTTTTATTTTTTTTGTGTCCACCAAAACTGCCGTAGTTAGAAACCAATCCATAATTTTAGCTTTTTTTTAATTACCAATTTATCACCTTATTATTGAATGAGCTAAATTACTTTTGTAATTTTTTAAGCTCTTAATCAATACTTGTAGGCATTTTTTTTAATTTAAGCCTAAATTTTCAAAAATATAGGTAGAAGAAATTAACTATACCAAAAATATTTATAGTCAATTTCATGAGTTTTATATAATTTCATAAATAATTAAATTCATGAAATTTCATTCCCGAACACCTAGTTGGGATCCACCTTCATCCACCCGTGATCTAGGACCCTCTAGTCGAACCTACCTGTAACACCCATGTCTTTTAGAAGATCCCACGACCGCGTCTTCCTTCGCCTGCAGGTGCGTCACTGCGGGTGCGGCTCTTCCGGGCCGCGGTCGTGGCATAGCAGTGAACGGCCACCTTTTTGGCTGACTTCCTTTCCGCTTTCTTCCTCTTTAAGTTTTCTCTCTCCCTTTTCATTTTGAGGGTTATTTAATCTCTCTCATGATCTTCTTTTTTTCTCTCTCACGTTCATCCTTCTCCTCTTCTTCTTTGCTTCTTCTTCTTGTTTTCTTCTTGATTTTCTCCTTCAAGTGAAGACTTATGATGTTGAGGATGTTATATGTGTTGCTGTTGGATTGCAGCCTGTTTCCTCTCTTTTTAGCTAAGAAGATTGGTGAGCCATTCTTCCTCTTTTCCTTCCTTCTTCTTCTTCCTTTCCTTCCTTGCTCTAGATTCAACAAGTTGATCTTGTTGTTGTTTGGCGATGGTGGATGTGTTGTGTATGCATATGGATGAAGGGAAGGTTTTGCCTTGGTTGCTCCCAATTGAGGAGTGTAGAGTTGTAAGCGAGAGATTTGTCGAAGAGCACAAGAGTTGTGCTCTATTGAGGAAACCGCACCCGCACCTTGCCTTGACGCGCCTTCAGGCGTATCGCCGCCCCCGCGCTTGTGTTGAGCCGCAGTCGTGGCGTCGGAGCTTTGTCACCGTGCCCGCGCATATTCTTGCCCACACCCGCACCTTCTTCAGAACTTACCAAGTTCTTTGGTAAGTTTATCCTTCCTCTTGTCCTTTGGCTTTGTGTTAGAAAGCATGGCTAGATAGCGTTGAGATTGATGACGATATTATGGAATAGTGTGTGCCATGTGAGGCTTTGAGGTTTCTATGAGAACTTTAAGTACGTTTATGATGTATATGATCTTTGAGGAATTGTTGAGAATATCGAGGTTGGTTATGATATTTATGATCCTTGTGAATCCTTTGGGACCAGGAGTCAGTCTTCTAGTTTGTTGATGCGATAACTGATGTATATATGCCTTGTTTATCAAGCGGTGTTCATTCCTACGGGAATTGGAGAGCTGATCGATTGTTGAGGTTATTTGGATATAGGTAAGTCCGTAGGACTTACTTAGATGCATTCCTATATTGGATGTATGCATAAGTGGTGTTTGTTATATGCTTTATAGCCTGCGATAGTGATTATTACTGACATATGATTGACCCACTTGTGTCGGGCAATTTTAGCTTGCTTAGTTCTCTCGATGGAGTATGAGGGGTTCTCTATGACTAGGTCAGACCTAGTATATGGTGCCGATCCACTCCACATGGTATATGGGGAGGTACGCCTGACTACTCCAAATGGAAAGGGGAGCAGAGGTGAGAGTCATAGACTTCTCATGTCACAACCATAACTTGGTTTTGAGCGTACAACGTTATAAAGATAATAAAACGGGAAATGTGTGATATTATGTTTGGTGTTTATTTTAATTCTGATGTGTGTATGTGCTTATGTATTATCTTATATACAAATTGCTAGCTAATGGTTTTATACCGTGTTGTAGATACCTTGCAGGGTAGGATGACTGCAAAGTGATCAATCGAGGGTTTTTGTACATATAGGACGGTTATGGATTTTTGGATGTATATATATATGGTGATACTGTTTTAATACTCGGCTGTGTATATTGTATGTATTTCAATATACGATATTTCAGTTTTATAAATGTTTGTTTTATATTTATTTGTGTCTTGTTGGAAGATCCGGTGAACTTGTTGTCAGGCTAGGGTCATGACCTGTTGTGAGGTCCAAGCCCGTAGCACTCCGAGTCCTATGGATTTGGGGTGTTACACTACCCACCCCCAGGTCTATCATAAACACCTTCAACCCCTACCCCAAGATTTCAGGGAAATACTTCTTTAATTCTCCTAGAGCTAGAGATGCTACTTGCTTTAAATTCCAAGGGAAATGACACATGATGAGAGACTGCCCTAATAAATGAATCTTAATAATTAATGACCGATAACATGTATTATAGTCTATATTTTGGGATTGGTTTGGACGTTTTATCTTCATAAATTTGCATGTATGGATGTATATTCTCTTATCATTATGTTGTTTTGTTTACATTTGCGAGAATCGAGGTCTACACCTAGGGGGGTGTATTCATTTAAGAGTCTATAGGAATTTTTTGGAGTTTAAAAGTCTATGGGTATTGAATATAGATTTTTAGAAGTCCATATAAATCTTTAGGTATTCAATTAGGATTTAAAATTTTCCATAAAATTCTTATGGTATTTAAAAGTTTATGGATTTTAAAAGAATCTATTATTTCATTGATTTTGTAGGATTCTTCATTACTTTTATACCTACCTAAAATCCATAGAAATCTTCCCCCAACACATAAGATTTTCACAGAATCTGTATTGACTCTATATAGAATTAAAATTTACCACAGAATTTGCAAATCCTATGATTATTAAGAATCCATCTAAATCCTTAAAAGTTTCGATTGAATACACCCCCCTAGTTTCGTTGTGATTGTAGGGAAAATGGCACGGAACATAATGGAGCTAAAGAAGCTAATGAGTCATTAGAGCTACATTTTGGAGCATTGAGGAGCTACAAGAAAGGCTCAGGAAGCATGGAAATGGAATGTAAGATTGATTTTAGACCAGATTAGAGAGTTTTACACTCAGCAGAGACTCACCTCGGTTGACTACAGTGACACCTTGACCGAGGTGATCTTCAAGACAGGCTGGACCGAGGCGAATATTATAACGGTCATATAAGATCTTTATTTTTGGTTGAGATCTTCTATTTTTGGAAAGTGAATTTCCTATATTTTAGGATGATTTTCTGGATGGAAGCATATCTTTTTGGCTGATTTATTTGGAAGATTGGAAGATATTCTAAGGAAGGAAATTGTCTTTAAAGATATTTTATCTTAGGAAGGTGATTCTCCTATATAAAGAGGTGTATTTTCTAAAAAGAAATTATCTCGGAATCAGGGAGATCTTGGAGCTGCAATTCTCCAGTGTTGAAGGAAGTTTGGAAGGTTGAAGATCAAGGAAGGAAGGAAGCTAGTTTGAAGGAAGGTTGAAGGCGTTGAAGGAAGTTGTAAGATTTTCTTAGTTTGGTTTGATTTGTTGTCTTTCTGATTGTGATTGCGGAATATAGTTTGATTGTTTATTTGATTGTTTGATTGAGTTATTGAGACCTTTGTGTCAAGGTTTTCTTGTTTGAATATTGATTCCTTTCTTATATATTTGATTATTCTTATCATGATGATTGCTGGCTAAGTTCTTTATGCGATTCTAGGGTGATTGGCTGAAAGTTGTGGGGAAGACGATGAAAGAATGAGCCTTTATCCCAGTGGACCTTGAAAGCTCGAGCCTTTACCTTAACGGACGAACACCTCGGTCAGTCGTGGAACATCTCGACCGAGATGGTACATGAACTTAGCGAGGCGAGACCTTTCCTGATCCTTATCTGAGTTGAGGTTTCAGTTTGCCAAATCCTATCCTTGTTATACCTTTCCTGGTTTAACGCAAGCCTAGGATGAGACTTACCCGGTGATTCCTTTGTTTGTATACCCAAGATCAT
The DNA here is from genome assembly GCA_033239045.1 of Fagopyrum esculentum. Lineage (NCBI taxonomy): Eukaryota > Viridiplantae > Streptophyta > Magnoliopsida > Caryophyllales > Polygonaceae > Fagopyrum > Fagopyrum esculentum. The sequence continues at coordinate 123,025,736 of BSUD01000005.1, forward strand.
GAGTGTAGGTAATAAAGGTTTATCCTTTATTGGGGTTTAAGTGTGCCTTCATCCCAACTTTGAGAGTTAACTTGAGACTTACCCAGTAAAGATCGATTCTATCCCCTTGGGTGATGTGTTAGTTTGAGATTATAGTTCCTTTCCTTAGTACCTTGAGACTTACCCGGTGAGAGGATCTTTAGTTTGGGATAGTGAGTAGCGAGACTTACCCGATGATCTATTCCCACCTTAGAAACACCTTCCCTTTGTAAACCTCAGTTTTGTCCACGTTATCCTTTGAGATCTTGATTCGGATTCACAACTGGATGCTTTAATCTCTAGAATCCACATTTTCATTACCTAGTTATTACATCATCTTTGATACATTTGTTTTGTTGCTTGTTTTTAATTGACAGCCTGAATTACCGATCTTTGTTTCACCATAGTCCTTGTGTTCGACCCTGAAATTCTTGCTTTTATTACAATCGATCCGTACACTGCAGGTTCGCTTATTGCAATTATTCTTGGTATAAATATTATAGTTGTCACACACCTTTTGGAGCGAACAAGTTTTTGGCGCCATTGTCGGGGTCTTGGTCAAGATCAAGTTCGATTTTGATTGTCTTTTGGGGCTGCTACCCTTGATGCTATTGATTTCTTTACTTGAATATTTCGTAGGATATTTCCTTAGGTTTTGTTCGCTCCAAACGGTGTGTGCAAGCTTTAAATTTATAACCCTAGACTTAAGCTTAAAACAAGGATGCGAACCCGCAGTGTACGGGTCAATCGTAGTAAAAGCAAGGAATTCCAGGGGTCGATCACAGAGACTCGGTGAAACAAAGTCAATAACGGTAAGCTTCGTAAATACTAACCACAAGAGCAATTAACACAATCAAAGATGAATAAGAAGTCAATAAAGCAAACATGCAATTCTAGGGATTAAAGCTTCTAGTTGGGGTTCCAACTCAAGATCTAAAGATAAGCGGACAAAGCTGAGATTTTTGCGTGGGGAAGGTGTTACTAAAGTGGAGTAGATCACCGGGTAAGTCTCACTACTCACTAATCCTAAACCGTAACTCCTATTACCGGGTAAGTCTCAAGGAATCAAGATAAAGAACTATAACCTCAAACTAACACACCATCTAAGGGAATAGAATCAACCTTTACCGGGTAAGTCTTAGGCTAACTCACAAAGATGGGATGGAAGCACACTCAAACCCCAATAAAGGATAAACCTTTATTACCTACACTTATGATCGTTGGTACCCAAACTAAGGAATTACCGGGTAAGTCTCATCCTAAGCTTGCTTTGAACGAGGAAAGGTGTAATAAGAATAGGATTTGGCAAACTCTAACACTTAACTTTCAGTTTAGGATCGGATAAGTCACCTCGGTCAGACGAATTCCACCCCGGCCGAGATGTTCATCGACCGAACGAGATGCTTAGGGTTAAGGTTAAAGACTCGAACTTTCAGGATCCTACTGGAATCTAAGATTATTCTATCATTGTTTTTCCCACAACCTTCAGCCAATCACCCTAGAATCACACAAGGAAATTAGCCACTCATCATCATTATGAAAGTATTAAATATATGGGAAGAAGGTGAATATTTGAACAAGAAGAATTTAATGAAAAAGACTTCAATAACTGAATCAAATATCACAACAAAAGCGTTCCTTGGATAGCAATCCAACAAGACAAGACAACAAGTGAGGGAATTAAAGACAATCTTACAAAACCCTCCAAAAAGCTATAAAAGCTATGATCTTCAATCTTCCTTCAACCTTCAAAAAGGTTCTTCGAATCTCCCCAATTGGAGTATGCTGCTGTTGCTGCTGTGTTGTATGCGACTTATTTTTCGGTGTAAGCGGGATCCTGGATTTGTGGAAATCCAATCCTTTTTATAGGAAAATAACCCTCCAAAGATAAGATATCTTAGAAAGATCTTTTCCCATAAAAATAGGTAAAATATAAGATCTTCTTCCTTCCAAGAGTCAAGCCCAAAAATATAAGATCACCTTCCAAAGATAAAAGATCTCAGCCAAGAATAAAATATTCTCGCCGCGTCCTAGGTGTTCGCCTCGGTCAAGTCGGCGTCTCTGGATCACCTCGGTCGAGATGAATCTCTGGTCAACCGAGGTGAGTCACAACTGAATGTGAAATCTCTCAAAACTGGTCCAAAGTAAATCTTTAATTCATGGCCACGCTCCCTGGATGTAGCTCCAAATGACTCATGACTCCTTTTGCTCCTTTTTGATGCAAAACGCGCCATTTTACCTACAATTACAGCAAAACTAGGTGTAGACCTCGATTCTCGCAAAGGTAGATGAAGTGGTAATATACTCACATATAATTCATACAAACATGCAGATTATTGAAGATAAAACGTCCAAACAAACCCTAAAATATAGACTATAATTCATGCTATCAGGTTTATGCGAAGAACTCGTGATGGAAAGGAAAGCGTTTCTTACGATTCCAAACCAGAAAAGACATACAAAAGAAGATTAAAAGAAGCTGAGATGGCCGATCAAGACAATCGAGATCTTGAAGCCGAATTGAAGGAGGCATTGGAACAACTTTGCCTCTGTAAAGAAGAATTACAGCGAGATAAAGACGAGACTCGTGCAAGAACTGAAGAGATTCATGCTGATATGGCCGCTCTACGAGCTCAAATCTTACCTCGACCGGTCCTAGTTGCTCGACCGAGGCAAGACCCAGTCCTAGTTGCACTGGCCGAGATACACCCACCACCTCAGATGCCGGTGATGGTAGACCGAGGTGTTCTTTTTGCTGGAGTTCCCCAAACCCTAGGTAAGAGGATGGACCCAAATCAGCAAGTGCGGCGTCCAGGAGTCAACCTAGGAGATCCAGCTGAGCATGATTATGAACTTCGACCTCAAGTTCTAACCATGATTCGACAATGTCAATTTGGAGGTTTGGAGAGAGAATCTCCACATCAACATTTACAAAATTATGAGATTCTGATGGAGACTTTGAGACCATCAAGAGTAGAGAATAACAATTACAAGTTGAGGCCTTTATACTTCTCATTGAAAGACAAGACACTTGGTTAGTATCAATCTCTTTTAGCTGGAAAAATCAACACTTGGGAAGAGATGACTACGGAGTTTCTTACTAATTTTTTCCCCCCATCAAAGACCGTTGAATTAAGGGGTAAGATCAATGCTTTTATCATGAAAGAAAAAGAAAGTTTGTCCAAGTCATGGGAAAGGTTCAAGGACCTTTTGTTGGATTGCCCTCATCATGGGATTCCAAAGATCGAGTTGCTAGAGATATACTTCAAGGGTTTGGATGAAGACACTCAATTCAAACTCCGATTACTTTCCGCCAGCACTTTCATGGATATGCCGATAGATGAAGCTTGGGATTTCATAGAAAAGCAAGCTTTACACATGGAGAAATATTCCCATCAAAGGGTTAAAGATGGAGCAAGGCGAGTTAGCTTTCAAGATACAACATCAAATGCCGCTCAGCTCACCTCGCTCAACAATGAAGTCAAGGCATTGAAGGAGCTTTTGGTAGCTCAAACCAAGAAGGAGAAAGATGTTGGATACCAAGGAAGGGAAAATTATCAAGGGCCGCGGAACAACAACAAATACAACAACAACAACATGAACTCTAATAACAATTGGAGATCGAATCAACAAAATTCCGGTAACCCTTATTCTCATGCTGAAATGCTCTTAACATCCCCTCTTCTTCTTCTACTCCATTGAGAAGCCAAGAGCCGTCATCAAGCTCATCCCAGCCACCCAAGAAACCGGATGTTGTGCTGGAGGCTATATTAATCAAGCTTAACGCTATGGAGAGATCTATGAACTCATTTTCGAAGGCACAAAAAGCCTTAAAACAATAATTTTTCAACAAGGCTAATGAAGCGCCAAGAGATCTTGGAAAACTTCCAGGAAGGACAGAGAACAACCCAAAAGGGCAAGTCATGGTTATCACAACACGCAGTGGATTAAAGACTGTAGATCCAATACCTCGGTCGGACCACGATCAGACGAGGAACACCTCGGTCGAGCTGCCAACCGAGATGGAGCCCCAGAAAACGAAATAAAAAGCTGAAGTTTATGTTCCACCTCCTGCTTATAAACCACCACTCCCGTTCCCCCAGTCTAGGGCGCGGGCACATCTAGACAAGCACTTTGGTAAGTTTTTTGACCTTGTGAATAAGGTACATATAAACATCCCTTTCATTGATACTATCCTAGGGATGCCTGCCTATGGAAAGTTTCTAAGGAGATATTGTCAAGGAAGAGAAAGCTGGAAGACTTTGGTGAAGTACGGATGACCTCTAGATCTTCGGAGCTCGTTCAAATCATGAAGGAGAAGATGCCTCCTAAGTTGAGAGATCCCGGTTCGTTTTGCATTCCCATCCAATTTGGGGATGTGACCTATGATGCACTTTGTGATCTAGGAGCAAGTGTGAGCATCATTCCTTTGGAACTTTGTGAGAAGGTCGGCCTTGGAGAGCCCAAGCCCGTGAAGATGACGTTATACATGGCAGATCGCTCGATTACCCGTCCTGTTGGTATCCTGGAAGATGTTCTCATCAAGTTAGGTAACTTCTACATACCTATAGACTTTGTTGTATTGGACATTCCCGCAAATTATCCCATTCCTATCATTCTCGGAAGACCATTTCTAGCAACATCGGGTTGCAACGTTGATTGTAAGAACGCCAAGTTGAAGTTCAACATTGGTGGCGATCATGTGGAGTTTGCACTATTGGATGCAATGAAGGGAGAGCCTTTGGAAGATGACATCTTCAACATCTATGATGAAGACGATTCTTGAGAATTGATGAGCTCTATCCTTATTAAAGATCCTCTTGAGAAAGTTTTGAGTTTTAGTATGATGGAGGAAGGTATAGATGTCTTGTGTGATGCAGATGTGTGAAGCTTGGAAACATTGGAAGCAAATTCAAAAGCTAGATTTGATAAACTGATTCAGGAGAAGAAAAGCACATTAGGTTTCAGTTCCAGTACCTCGACCGAGACAGTTTCTGGAGCAAGCGAGGTGATCTTATCTGAAGAACACATTGGTCACCCATCTCGGACAACGACCGAGATAGAAAGCGAGATGATGTCAACTAAGACTTCCATTAGTCCAGTACTTCGATCTAAGTCCTCTTCATTGGAGAAAGAAGGCACAGATCCACCTCTGAAAGCACCCCTTGTCTTAGAATTGAAACCACTCCCGAATCACTTGAGGTATGCTTTCCTTGGTCCGGATTTTACTTATCCCATCATTGTTAGTGCTTCTCTTTCTGAAAATGAGTTGTCTAAGTTGATGCATGTACAGAGTAAACATATAAAGGCTTTGGGTTATACTATTGATGATCTTGTTGGTATTAAGTTTTCTCTTTGTATGCATAAGATACTAATGAAAGACGATCATAAGACTTCACGGGAACCTCAAAGACGGTTAAATCCGATCATGAAAGAGGTTGTGAAGAAGGAGATTCTTAAATTATTGGATGCAGGTATAATATTTCCCATATCGGATAGAAAATGGGTGAGTCCGGTGCATGTAGTTCCAAAGAAGGGAGGGATGACCGTTGTGAAAAACAAGGACAACGAGTTGATTCCTACTAGGACCGTTACGGGCTGGAGGATGTGCATTGATTATAGGAAGCTGAATGTGGCCACTCGAAAGGATCATTTCCCTCTTCCATTCATCAACCAAATGCTCGAACGGTTAGCACAACACTCCCATTTTTGCTATTTAGATGGTTATAGTGGCTTCTTTCAAATTCCTATCCATCTGGATAATCAAGAGAAGACCACTTTCACTTGTCCATGGGGAAGGTTCGCTTATCGAAGGATGCCATTTGGATTGTGTAACACACCTGCTACTTTTCAGCGTCGTATGATGACTATATTTTCCGAGTATGTTGAGGAGATCATGGAGGTATTCATGTATGACTTTTCGGTATATGGTTCCTCTTTTGATAATTGTTTGGCTAACCTTTCTCTAGTGTTACAACGTTGTGAAGACACTAATCTTGTTTTGAATTGGGAGAAGTGTCACTTCATGGTTAGCGAAGGAATTATTTTAGGACACCTCGTTTCCAACCGAGGTATCGAGGTCGATCGAGCTAAGATTAAGACTATTGAAAAACTTCCTCCCCCTTGTTCAGTTAAGGGTGTGCGGAGTTTTCTAGTGCATGCAGGTTTCTACAGGAGGTTCATCAAGGATTTCTCTATATTATATAAACCGCTCACTAATCTTTTGAATAAGGATGTTGTTTTTGAGTTTTCGCAGGAATGTCTCGATGCTTTTTACAGGATAAAGGAAGCGTTGATTACCGCTCCCATCAGTCAACCTCCCGATTGGACCTTGCCGTTTGAGATGATGTGTGATGCTAGTGATGTGGCCGTAGGAGCGGTACTTGGACAGAAGAAGGATGGCCGGACCAACGCCATTTACTATACTAACAAGATGGTATATGACTCAACTAAACTACGCCACCACCGAAAAGGAGCTTTTGGCAGTTGTTTATGCATTTGAGAAATTTCGCTTTTACTTAGTGGGAGCGAAAGTTATTGTTTACACTGACCACGCAACTATTCGTTACTTGCGGGCTAAGAAAGATGCAAAGCCGCGCCTTATTTATTGGATTCTCTTGCTTCAAGGGTTTGACCTAGAGATTCGCAATAAGAAGGGTTCCGAGAATTCCGTGGCGGATCACCTCAGCCGACTACCTCCTATCTCGCTTGAGAATGATGTCCTACCCATTGATGACTCGTTTCCCGATGAGCACTTGCATTTTATGGAGCATTGGATAAAATCTTTTGTTTCTCCCCATGATGAAGATGAAGTTTGGGGTGAGGACACCTTACACCTTGTTTGAGGATGACGTACGGTCCAGCTAGCGACCTTAAACCAAGCGCTTCTTGGGAGGCAACCCGAGATATTGCTTTCTTTTCCCTTTTATAGCTTAGTTTAGATAGTTTGCTTGTGTTTTGTGTGTCCTCCTAGACAGGAATCAGGTGATCTCTAAGAAGAAATTACAACTCAAGAGCTACATGGAAGGGCAGACGTTAGAGAGATTGAGAAGACGGAGTTTGACTGAGATACATCTCGGATGCTGTCAGAGCGCCTCGACCGAGATGTTCTTCACCAACCGAGATGCAGTTCAGCTTATGTCCGGTGAGTACTTGTTCCTCATGACTTATATTTGACCCATTGTGACAATGTGTCCCAAGTATGGGGTATTTGTATTATTTGACCTACTTGCTATGGTTGTATGACTCATTGGATATTATTGTCTTATTTGGCTTTACGTGCTTATCTGTCATTACATGCTTATCTGTCATTACATGCTTATCTGTCATTACATGCATACATACAGGTTTCTGTTTGAGAAAAACGTCAAAAACTAAAAAAAAAATTTGGCTCGACCGAGACGTTCTTGGCCAAACTAGGTCGTGAAAACCGAGGCACATCTCGGTTGAACACCTCGGACACCGTCAGAACACCTCGACCGAGATGGGTTTTTAACTGAAAGATTTTCGAAATGTTTTGTGCTTCTGTTCTGGATATGACCTCGATAAAGATATTTGTTTGCAGATTGGTTTTGAAATCTTTATATCCTCGAAAGGTTTTATGATATGTTTAAGTTGTTAAATGCTTTGTTTGAAATTCTAGCATGTTTAATACTTTGTTTTTATCAAAATTATGTTGGATTTGAAGGTTGACACCATATTATGAGTTCTCTCACATTCTTCCTAGGATGATTAAGGCACTTCATTCTCTTCTTCTTCTTCTTGATCATGCTTTAGCCCTCATATACATATTTGCCTCCCTTTACCTATCCGGGAATTTGGATGCAATTGACGATAAGCGTGTGAAGTGAAGTTGAGATCTTGGTTGAAAGTGTTAGAAAGAAACAAATTAGGTTTGGGGACGTTGATCTTGATGATGAATAACTCGACACCATTCACATGGCCGGGTGTTTGTGTCTTGCCAAAGTCGGATTGATCGATAGTCCTAACGGGTCATGTTATGTGCATCAAGGGTTTGAGGCATCTCGAGAAATTGATGATCGCTAATCACCTAGGCTTCGGTTATTATGCACCTCTGTCCATTTCCCCAAAAAGTAAAGTAAAAAGTGAAAATAAGCAAAGCTTATTGGTGGAAGATGTTGTGATTCAAAGAAAGTGAAAAAAAGATCCTATTCCCGGATTCTAGCACCACATTACCCTATATACATTCCACCCTGACACGTTTCTTGACCTCTTTTGGAAGCCCTTGAGACCTCGAGTATGTTGATTGACTTGGTGGTTTAAACCGAATTATACATGATTGATTTCGATAATATGATTTATTATGCATTTTATGATTTTATGCAAAAATGAACAACTTTCTTATATTTATAAAATGTTTTGATCATGTCTTGATTTTATTTGCCATGAAGCATTCTCTTAGGGTGATCTATGAATGGAGCACGCCACCAAAAGGTTTTGAAATGTTTTTTATTGGTCTTTTTGATGACTTATAATCCATTCTATCTTGTATCTAAGATTTTGATCTTGCTTGGGGACAAGCAAGGAACAAGTATGGGGTATTTTGATAACATGTATTATAGTCTATATTTTGGAATTAGTTTGGACGTTTTATCTTCATAAATCTGCATGTATGGATGTATATTCTCTGATCATTATGTTGTTTTGTTTACATTTGCGAGAATCGAGGTCTACACCTACTTTTGTTGTGATTGTAGGGAAAATGGCACGTTTTGGAACAAAATGGAGCTAAAGGAGCTAAGGAGTCATTTGGAGCTACATTATGGAACATTGAGGAGCTACAATAAAGGCTCAGGAAGCATGGAAATGGAATGGAAGATTAATTTTGGACCAGATTAGAGAGATTTACACTCAGTTGAGACTCACCTAGGTTGGCTACAGTGCCACCTCGACCAAGGTGATCTTCAAGACAGGCTGGACCGACGCGAATATTATAACGGCCATAAGATCTTTATTTTTGGCTGAGATCTTCTATTTTTGGAAAGTGAATTTCCTATATTTTAGGATGATTTTCTGGATGGAAGCATATCTTTTTGGCTGATTTATTTGGAAGATTGGAAGATATTCTAAGGAAGAAAATTATCTTTAAAGATATTTTTATCTTAGGAAGGTGATTCTACTATATAAAGAGGTGTATTTTCTAGAAAGAAATTATCTCGGCATCAGGGATATCTTGGAGCTGCAGTTCTCCAGAGTTGAAGGAAGTTTGGAAGAAAGTTTAGAAGGTTGAAGATCAAGGAAGGAAGGAAGCTAGTTTGAAGGAATGTTGAAGGCGTTTAAGGAAGTTGTAAGATTTTCTTAGTTTGGTTTGATTTGTTGTCTTTCTGATTGTGATTGAGGAACGTAGTTTGATTGTTTGTTTAATTGTTTGATTGAGTTATTGAGACCTTTGTGTTAAGGTTTTCTTGTTTGAATATTGATTATTGTTTTCTTATATATTTAATTATTGTTATCATGATGATTGTTGGCTAAGTTCTTTATGCGATTCTAGGGTGATTGGCTGGAAGTTGTGGGGAAGACGATGAAAGAATGAGCCTTTATCCCAGTGGACCATGAAAGCTCGAGCCTTTACCTTAACGGACGAACACCTCGGTCAGTCGTGAAACATCTCGAACGAGATGGTACATGAACTGAGCGAGGCGAGACCTTTCCTGATCCTTATTTGATTTGAGGTTTCAGTTTGACAAATTCTATCCTTGTTATACATAGGCTGGTTCAACGCAAGCCTAGGATGAGACTTACCCGGTGATTCCTTTGTTTGTATACCCAAGATCATGAGTGTAGGTAATAAAGATTTATCTTTTATTGGGGTTTAAGTGTGTCTTCATCCTATCTTTGAGAGTTAACCTGAGAGTTACCCGATAAAGGTTGATTCTATCCCCTTGGGTGGTGTGTTGGTTTGAGATTATAGTTCCTTTCCTTAGTACCTTGAGACTTACCCGGTGAGAAGATCTTTGGTTTGGGATAGTGAGTAGTGAGACTTACCCGGTGATCTATTCCCACCTTAGAAACACTTTCCCTTTGCAAACCTCAGCTTTGTCCACGTTATCCTTTGAGATCTTGAGTTGGAACAACAATTGGATGCTTTAATCTCTAGAATCCGCATTTTCTTTATTTACCTGGTTATTACATCATCTTTAATATCTTTGCTTTGTTGCTTGTTTTTAATTAACAACCTGAATTACCGATCTTTGTTTCACCATAGTCCTTGTGTTCGACCTTGGAATTCTTGCTTTTATTACAATCGATTCGTACACTGCGGGTTCACTTATTGCAATTATTCTTGGTATAAATATTAAAGCTTGCACACACCTTTTGGAGCGAACAATGACCAAGACCAATATGAATTTGGGTCCGATAAAAAACAAGAGCCTGATAAGTCCACCTTATTGATTGGTAGAGAGGGTAGTGATAGTGAACTTGAATTTGAAAATGGAACATGTTTACTTACTAGTAAGATTGTGGATAACTCTTGTAATAAACCGAACACTATTGACATTGTTTCTCTTCATAACAATTCCACTGATTTCATAGATACAACTAATGAGGTCTTGTAGGAAGAAGAGCCGAAATTTTTGGCTAAAGAAGTAGAAGAAAAGCACGAGATTACTCCTGAATTTCGTGATCTTAATGTTGAAAATAATTGCTCTTATGATTAATGATCCTATGTATATAAATGATCTTACTATTGCTGAATTTATTTCACCTATTGCATCTCATAATGAAGCTACCATATCTCCTAAATGAATAAAGTATATGTACATTCATGCGACATACGGTCTATGGCCCATAACAACACACACAAAGTACACTAGAGAGGCATGTAATCCTCATGAACATACAAACTACCTGAAACTGGACAAACGGAAAATACATCCAAAACTGGCACAACTCATGATTGTTTTGTGGAATCTTGATGGATCCATATTCATATGATTGCTTTGTGGAATTGTCTCAACTATCATGCATTTATCAACACCTTCTACACCACTGGTTTTTTTTTGGTGGGTGGGTGGGTGAGTGGGTATTCTAGATCTCTTTGAGAAAAATTTGCTAATATCTGAGTTGGATCTTTAGTCTACACCTTAACCGAATCATCAATATTCTAATAACATATTTTCATGTTATTATTTTAGAAGTGTTTTTATGTGTATTTTCTAGTTTGGCATGAAATAGACATCTACATCTTAGCTTATACCTTAAACAAGGTTTAATGAGTGCAGAAGAAGCATATAGTGCCATGGAAATGGAAATGGTCCGAGTTGATGTCTACAAAGAAGAATAATACACAATGGCAAGATATATAAGGATTTTACACCCTTCACTTTCTAGTGAGGTAGACCTATACACCTATACTAACATGAAAAACTTGCTACAATTTAGCAAACTGGTTTGAAGGGAAGGTTAAGGCAAGGAATTAAGACAGGACAACTGCACAAACATAGAGGACAAATCCTAGCTGGGACCCACCTTCATCAACCCATGATCTAGGACCCTCTAGCCGAACCTACCCACAACCAGTTGCATCTCCAACACCTTCAACCCCCATCCTAATATTTTAGGGAAGTACTTCTTCTAATCCTAGCTCCTAGAGCTAGAGATGTTACTTGCTTTAAATTCCAAGGGAAATGACACATGATGAGAGATTTCCCTAATAAATGGACCTTAATAATTAATGAACAAGGACAATATGAATATGGGTCCGATAAAGAAGAAGAGCCCGATAAATCCACCTATTGATTGATAGAGAGGGTAGCGATAGTGAACTTGAATTTGAAAATGGAACATGTTTACTTACTAGTAAGATTGTGGATAACTCTTGTAATAAACCGAACACTATTGACATTGTTCCTCTTCATAACAATTCCGCTGATTTCATAGATACCACTAATGAGGTTTTGTAGGAAGAAGAGCTAAAATGTTTGCTAAATAAGTAGAAGAAAAGCATGAGATTACCCCTGAATTTCGTGATCTTAATGTTGAAATTATTGCTCTTATGATTGATGATCCTATGCATATAAATGATCTTACTATCGCTGAATTTATTTCACATATTGTATCTCATAATGAAGTTATCATATCTCCTAAATGAACAAAGTATATGTACATTCATGCGACCTGTGGTCTATGACCCATAACAACACAAACAAAGTACACTAGAAAGGCATGTAATCCTCATGAACATACAAACTACCCTACTACCCTGAAACTGAACAAACTGAAAATACATCCAATATCGACGTACAACTCATGATCGCTTTGTGAATCTTGATGGATCCATATTCACATGATCGCTTTGTGGAATCGTCTCAACTATCATGCATTTATCTACACTTTCTACACCATTATTTGTGTGGGTGTGTGGGTAGGTGGGGGG
>BSUD01000005.1:123038208-123102237 GCA_033239045.1 Fagopyrum esculentum
GGGGGGGGTAATTCTAGATCTCTTTGAGAAAAATTTGCTAATATCTGAGTTGGATCTTTAGTCTACATCTTAACCGAACCATCAATATTTTGATAGCATGTTTTCATGCTATTCTTTTAGAAGTGTTTTTATGTGTTTTTTTTCTTAGTTTTGTATGGAATAGACATCTACATCTTAGCTTATACCTTAAATGTCAAAGAATGTCTACTACTGTTGTGCTTTATGTTTATAGGTGGTTTATGTCTCAAATGGAGCATAAGTGAACGTCCTAAGCAATTCCAAGGAACACTCACCAAGCCATCATCATCATAAAAAAGGAGGAAAGGAACCAAGCATCACCCTTTACAAGAAGCCAAAGGATCAAGAAAACCCTAATTAAGGAGCCTTGAATGAAGCTTCAATCGAGGTAAGAAGAAGTGCAAACCCGGAGTAGGAGGAATTTTGAGTACAATTGTCAACTAAGGTCAAGCGAAACTACAAAACTTGGAGTAAGAAGCAAGATTACTCGACCTAAGAAGAAAAAATAGCAACGTAGCTGGAGTGAGAATCAAACTTAGTGTATCCATTTCACTTGGAGTAAGAAGCATTTCTTCACAAGAATTCGGCATACCTTGAGTGGAATGCCATAACTCGAGGTAAGAAGACTCAAAAACCCGGACTAAGAAGAAACCCCACTCGAGCAACGTGTTCTTGTGTAAGTCAGTGGAAACACTCGACCTTGGGGAGATAACCCACTCGACCTAAGGCAAACAAATCACTCGAGGTAGCCGTCCGGTGTGGACCATTTGCCTAACTAACTCCATGCAACATGGGTGAAGATTCCTTTTAAAGAGGGCCACGATTTTAAGGTTATATATATTGCTCTTGGCTTATTGGAGATGGGAACCAAGCCAGGTACCAACTCATTCTAAAATAATTCTCTTAGTTTAGTATTAGAAACTCTCTTTTTTTTGTAAGGAGCTTTAGCCGATTAGATTGAAGAAATTGAAGAAGTTCTTGGTGTTCATATTTTCTCATCCTAGATCTTATTTCGGCTATAACTTTGGATTGGTAAGTCCGATTTACTTCATTCTTTTTCCTACATTTATTACTTGAAGTATAGTTTGCAACCATGTATCTTATTCTTAATATGCCAAAATTTTCTATATAGTGTTAGTAGTCCTCTTGATTGGTTTTTGGGGTAAAAACCTCAAATCATGCTAGGTTAGTGTATGCTATGTTGTGTTCATGATTTGTTGGAGAATCAAATGCATTTTTAGTAGCATATAGGAGGACTTGAATTCGTCTATGGTTCATTCATGTTTGGACTTATTTTGAATGCCAAATGCTAGACTTAAGATAGTTTAGATTGGTCACATGGCACATTGTATATTTTTAACCATGAATGGGTGATATATGAATCAATCATATAAGTTGAGACCGATAAGTAATACAAGGATGATTGTGCAATGTTGTGATGCTTATATTGCTCGAGTGTTGTTGGCTAAGGCCAAAAGGATGGCTAATATACATGTGAAATGAATGTCCAAACTATGGTTATGCTAGATGATGCAAGCAAATAGCAAACACCATGTGGTGCTTGCATTGTCAAATGCAATCATAAGTTGTCATTAATCTTGAACAGTTTGTGTGTAATAACAAACACCATGTGATACTCACTAGTTGACACAAGTCAAATACCTTGACAAAGCACGCCTTATAACAAGCTACCTTAGTATTTGTGCCTTAATACTTTCCTCATTGAATGAACACAACATGATTGCATTGAGGATACTTCTAGCTATAGTTTGGTGGTGGAATAGCCCCAAACATAATATTTTCCTCATATTGATACTTGATCCTGTTACTTAAAAATTATTACCCCAAACTCAAGCATTTTATCACTTGATCACCCCTTTTTGTTGCATTTTACACATTCAAACATTTTTAGTGAACTTGAGGCAGTAGTCGAGATATACTTAGTCTTTGGGATTAGACCTTGATATTATAACATATACTTACATTGACACGGCCGTGCACTTGCGGTAATATGTGGTTTTAAGGTAGTGCCCCTACCTATCATCGTATTCAAATTAAGAGCTTTTAAGGATTACATTGTATTATTCACTTCCATTTAATACATCTATCATTAACATAGTTACGGTAGTTACAAAAATATTACAATAACTACATTAGATGGAAACAAGGGTTGATTGTGTACCTCAAGGCATAAGCACTTCAATAAAAACAAGGGTCGATTCTATGATGCATGAGCGCGGATAAGGGATACGGACATGGTGAAAAACGGAAAAGCGATAATCTTCAAAAGCATATGAAACGAAACACGGCGAAGAAAACAAATAATATATCATTTTAAAGCTATTGAATGTAGAATTCATATATTATAATGAGATACATATATATGAAAAACTGAATAATATATGAGTAGAAACATTTACATGACAACAAAATAATCGAAACAATACTTACAAACGAATATTTTCAGTCTTACAAAATATACAAATAAACATATTTAGTCTTACAATCTTAAATAAACATATTTAGTTTCAAAATTGAAGAACTAAACATCCATTTTGCAAATCAACAACAATTGGACAACATAATCAACAAAGAATACAAGAAATTTGTAAATTAGAATAAGTGAAAGAAATGAAATAACACACTCAATATTCAACAAAGAAAGATTACACATAAATTAATAATCAAAGGTTTAAAATCAATTGAATGAATGAAAATGGAGAGAAGAGTAAGTGGAGCAACAACAATTCAACATTAAAACCTAAGAAGAAGATCGGTGTCTTGCTTCCGGCAACCACAATCTCGCAGGTGATCATGTGGGCCTAAGTCTAGTCAGAAAAAAAATGGGAGAGAAGAGAAATATTACGGTAAATTAGTTTTTTTTAATTTTTAATTTTAAAATAGGGGTACTTTTGTTGAATGTGTCTTGACCGGACACGATCCGTGTCCTTGTTGTGTCGAGGTAGAACCTTGTTTTGACTGTGTCGGACCATATTTGATCGTGTTCAAACTGTGTCCTGCCGTATATCTGTATCCTACACTGTAGAACATAAGACACTCCGCCTTCTAGAAATGCCTTTCATCATCGTATCCATAAATTAAATCAGCCAAATGACAATAAGTTTGATTCACCTTTGAAACTACACGTGATATATACTTGCATTTGCTAAGCTTAAGGCGTGTTTGCTGCAGAGATACTGAGGCAGTGTGTTAGAGGTAGGAAAAAATAAAGAAAAATATATAATTTAAAATATTCATTGAAATTGAAGGGAGGAAAAATTTCTACTCTATATCGATGTTTTCGTTGATCAAATCTTCTATTTGGCTGGGTTTTGCATGTATGTGAATTCTGATGTACGTACACAGATCCAAATCCAAAGTAGCTATGGTGTCCAAGCTAACACTAAAAACCCTAAGTGGATTGGAGTTCAACTCCATTTTGCCTCTATGACTTCATCTTGTCTACAAGGACCTACATCAATCGCCATGGTGTCCTCCTTGCTTGAAGGCAAAACCCTACAACAATTTCTTCTTGGAGCCTGCATTTCCAAGAACAAAACAATCACAGCAGGTGAGTTGGTTAAAACGTAGGGTTAAATTGACTCTTCTGTTTGTTTACTAGGAGACAAATTAGACTACTTTTTACCCCTTTAAGTAAATATTTTTAAAATTAATAAATATTTTTAAATTATTAAGGGTATAGATTATATCAGCAATACAAAAAATGTCTGACCAATCTTCTCGCCACATTTAGACATTTCAAATGAGAGGTATACGGGTACATGCATACGTACCTTATCCCACAAATGCGGATCGGATTTTTTGTAGACGTCGACCGTAAGAATCCTCCGAGGATCCTCCAGCTCCCACCAGCACCACGGCTGGGATACATTGTGTAGCACATAGCGGCTCAGGGTAGTACTTGTTCTAGGGTTGAACTTAACATTGGACAAATAATGCACGTAGGGTTTCTGACAAGGGTGCCGTACAAGGGGTCTAGTGTTAAATGTGAATGCAGTTTCATCATCTTTACCAAACCAGTTGGAAAAGGTCCTAGCCGGCTTCTCGATCTCGGTCGGAAGGATGATTCCTCGGATTATCTGCACTGCGTACCCCCAAGACACTGTCACCGTCCAGTTTCTCGAGGTGTCGTAGCAAATGGATAGTTGCATGAGAGCCGCTTGGTCTAGGCTCGCGGGTTTTGCAAGCTTCTTTAAGGATCCTTGTTGTGTGCTTGTCGGGAAGATCGGCTCAACGAGGTCTAGATGGTGCAGGGAGACCAGCGGCGCCACCGGGTGTGCCGTCAGGAAACCAAATAGATTTCCCGTCACGTCTAACTGCATGCATGGAGAAGCAAATACGTACAAGTCATTGAAAAATAGGTGAAATAAATATTTAAACATTAATTAAAATAATAAGTATATTATCTATATATTTTAGATTATCTTATATTTTATTTTATATCCACTATTATTATTATTATTATTATTATTATTATTATTATTATTATTATTTTATTTACTTGTAATTTTATATAAAGGATCCCATCCTCTAAATCTACATACTTACCTGTTTTTAAATCTACATTACCATTTACTGGGGGTCTTATCTCATCGATACTGGTGGTCATATCGGTCACCGCTCATTGATGAAATGGTTTGATCAAAGTGTTTTCCTTACTCATTGTTAATCGTTCAGTCTTCGGTGTTCGTTTTTTAGTACAAAGATATGTAAAATAAATATTTGAATATTTTACTTAAAAAATATTAAACATACTACTATATATTTTAGGTTAGTTTAAATTTTATTATACTCATTATCTTTATCATACTATTTTAATTTTATTATAATTATACAAAAAATAACGTTAATATATTGGGATTCTACCTTCATCATTTATATGGTTTTCTCCCATAAATCTATCACAAGTGAACAAATGCTATGTATTTCGGACTGCCCAAGCAAATTTACTCTGAAAATCTGAAGGTTAGTAATAAATTTGTGCTTATATTGATACTTGATAGTAATGAGGGAGGGAGGGAATTTATAACGAACCTGGTGGAAACCCGGTTCCTTGGTGAGAGGAACACCGAGCTCCGTCAAACAGGCATGGATCCGATCATCGGAACCGTATAATCCAGCATACTTGAGGATGCAGCGATCCTGCATTCTGGCAAGCTCTAGGGCCAAGGGGTAACTGATAGCAAAGCCGCCACCGCCAAATGCCATACCGGAGGAGAAATGAATGTTTTGAATATGGGTCTCGGAGTTTGAGCCGATGTAATACATCTGGGTATGATCGTACTTTTGCAAAACCCGAACTAAATTATCCGGGAAAAAGACGGTGTCGTCATCACCCATGACGAACCACCTGACGTCATGGAGGCCCATCCGGGCCATCTCGGAGACAATCCGGGTCATCCTCAAGCCGGAGCGAGTGCCCCACTTGTTTTTATAATCAAAGCCGGAAGTGTCCTCGGAGACCTTCAAAACCGGAGCACCGGATTTGTTGCGGCGGTGCAGGGCGGTGGGTTCGTTGTCGAGCCAAACAAAGCCGCGGGTGCGGTGTGGGCGCCACCAGAAGTTGACGTAGGGTTTTCTCCGGTGCCATTGCTCCGTACAAGAGCCGATGCCGAAAACGATGTGTTTAAGGGAAGTGGGTTGAGGTTCCGTTTGGTTGGAGTTTAAGTTTGAGTTTGGGGTTTTCCATGGAAATGGGGAGAGGTGGATGAGGGAGAGTGGGCCGTTGATGATGAGTGTTAGTGAGTCGGAGATGAAGAGGACGGATACGATGAGGAGGAGGGAGAGAGTAACGAGGTGGATGGTTTTCTGCTTCTTCGCCATGGATTCTCTTCTCTTCTTCTCTACGGAGTTTTGTTATTGGTTACATAGGAGGATTCGAACTAACAAGATTTACGCGAGAGAATAATGGAAATGCAAATTTGGTAGATTTGATATTGGTTTTCCCTCTTCTACCTCACATTCTTGATGAATTACGAAATGAGCCCTTAATTTGACCAAAGTTAACAACATACTCACCACACCATTTGTAGCTTTCATTTCGGACATTGTGTCAGTTGGCTTTACAAAATTGTCAATATTGGTGAATGCCTCTGTTGTAGAGTGGGTTTTGTAGTTAACCCAATTACGGCTATATTAACTTTTAAAGACGAATCATTATATGCATTGGGCATTAAGGTGAGACTTAAGAGGACAGATCGAGACCGGATCAAAGTTTAGAAAACTTATTTCTTATGGGGGGAATTTTGAAAGTTAATAAGAGTATTTGGTAGGTTGAGATTTCCGTGGAGATTAGACTTTCACTGGATTACTTAGTTTAATATTCGTATTTTGTATGAGTTGTTTTTAAATCCATATACATAAACAGTCGCAATAACGAAGACGTAGCGATCTTATAGTTTTTCTCGCAGTTTATTATTAATTTTATAATTGATCCATCAATCTTTTTTACGAAATAATTACTTTATAAACGATTTGATCCATCTTTTATCCTATCTCATATTGATTTGTGATAGTTTGGGAACTCGTGTAAATAGAAATAAAAATTTTAAATATTAAACAAATTATATAATTCTCGATCATTGATCTTACTTGGCATGTAGATCATTGACCTATTAGCTTGTGGATTGTGGATCGTTGAACTACTTACGTGTATGTGGAACGTTGATCTATTGGCATGTGTCTAGTTAATGTAACAAAAACCACCAATCAACTAATGGCAAGTGTACACTAGGTAAATTGATTAAGTTACACCTTTAAATTAGTCAATTTAAAGTTTGGTTTTATTTCCAACATAAATTTATCATCTCAAAAGTTTAGGTGGAAGTAGATGCAAAAACAAACAGAATCACATTCACTTGATAAATGTGTTCATTCAAGCTTTACTAAATAGCTTAAAACTATATTGGTCATCTTGTACTTGTAAGTGTATGTTCTTAGAGACCCTTATCCTGCAATATTTTAAGACTACCTAAATATGGAGAAGAGTGAATGAATAGTAATTTTGTATGAGCTACTATTTTGTATGAGCTGGTTTTAAATCTATATACATAAATAGTCGACATAATAAAGACGTAAGGCCTCATGGTTTTTCTTGTAATTTATTTTTATTAATTTTATACTTGAGCCATCATTTTTTTTATGAAACCACAATTAAGATTTGATCCATCTTTTAACTGCTCTCATATTGGTTTATGATATTTTGAGAACTCGTATAAATAGAAATAGTCGTTTTGAATATTAAAAACAAATTATAAAATTCTCGTTTGATTTGACATGTCGATCATTCACCTATTGTCATTTGGGTCGTTGATGTACTAACATGTTTGTGGGTCGTTGATCTACTGACACATTTCTCCTTACAGTAACAAGAACCCCTTTGGCAGCGCTTGCTGTCGTGGAGGGGTTAGAGATTGGGAGAGGAGAGATCATTGTGTATTGGCCATCTTGAGGAACAGTCTCTTGATGGCTTGGGATATGGTTAGTGATGGTTGGATTGTGAGGGATAGAAGGAGAGGTTAAGGGGAGCAAAGTGGAAGTAGTGGGCGGTTGAGAGATAGTGTTTGAACTTTGGTTGGTCTTTAGGGGGATTTTAGATGAAGAGAGGTTATGGACTGTTCGAGTTAGGTGTTGGGAGGGGCAAGGGGGTTTTGGGACGATCTGAAGGGGTAGATTTCCATGGAGTAGGGGAGAGGATCTAGGGAGATCTTTTGGAAGATATATGGTGTTGGAAGAAGGGGGTCAAGGTTAGGGTTTTGGTTTCGCCTGGACTTTTGGTGCTGTGTGTGGGGTAGTTTGCGATGTACGTAACTGACGTTAGGTTTTGGAGTTTGACAGTTATGGCCAAAAGTGAGGCATCTTGAGCAGCGGGCAAGTATCCATTCGTATGTAACTTTTTGGATGACAGATGAGCCGTCGGGACCGATCAGGGTGACTTCTCGCATAAGAGGCTGGGAGGCATGGATGTCGACCAGGATACGGGCATATCCCAGTCTATCGTGGTTAGCCGAGCATGAATTGGTTAGGATAGGTGTTCCCAATGCTGATCCTATTTTGGCAAGCATGTTCTTGGACCAAAATATGGGGTCGAGATCATAGAGCATAGCCCAGACAGGGATTGAGCTAAGGCATGAGTAGTCCAGTGTGAGCTCCTTGGTCCATCTCTTCAACAGGAGGGTTGTTGAGCCGTTGGTGACCCAAGGGTTGCCTAGCAGTATGGAGTTGAGATTTTCTTCGTAGGAGAAATGGAAGACGAAGATACTCTTATCGTTGCGAAGAATTTTTGGTTGAGTAACGGTGTTTCATCGCTCGTTCACAAACTTTGACATACGCTGGAAGTTTATTGGGCTTCCCGGAGGAAATCCCACAAGAGAAAGACGCCATTTTTGAGTTGTTTCAGCGATATTTCATCGTTTAAATTTGAAGAAAGGTTCTTGATTTTTAGTCTATTTCATCGTTTAAATTCGAATTTTCACTTGATCGACGAGAGTACACTCTCGGATTTTGTATTTTAGGGTTAAGTTAGGTTTTTGGTTTTCTAATTTTGATTTTGGGTTGTCAGTGTGTGCAATTTATTTTTTTGTTAGGCAAAATAGGTTACCAGCGATGGGTTGGTCTAATAGGCCACTAGGAGATGAATTTTTAGGAGTTCTCAACTCAAGAAGATGGTTTTGAATGTCGATCTCAATGTGACTGTCATTGAGAGCCATGATGAGGGGACTTTTGCTTGTATCAGCAGCCTTAATCTTATGTTCCCCTCTATCTTCACCATATTCTGCTTCAACCTCTCCAACAAATTTCTCCTACCGCGGGAACCTCTGTTATCCGGATCTCATGACTACTTTCAATTGTTACCGCACTCTTGCCTTTTCAGATTATCAACCAAGATTTATGTCTAGCTCCGTTGGGATATCGTGATTATTGTTGTGGCCGACTTAACGCTAAGCCGCCGGGGCATTATTCGGTCGGCTCTCCACCAAACGCATTTCAATTCGCTCCGACTGGAAGACGGTTTCGTTGTCGAGGTATCCATGCAGGTTCTCTCATCTTCCCTCAAGCATCAAATATTAGGGTTTGCTCTTCCGGTTTTGCTTGCTCTTCTCTCTCGCAAATTGATCAAGTCTAGCATATTCGGGTATCGAATTCAAAAGGACCATGTCTGATTTGATAGATATGAATAATTAATTATTCTAAGTAAAAGAAAGGAAGAAAACAACAATGATAGTAAGCGAAAACAATAGTGATTTATAGGCAACAATGGATCAAGGCGATCTAAGAAAACGGGAATTCCCATTATAACAAATTATAGTATTATTACAGATATGAGACTCATGAACATTGATACATGAATATTAAAGGTAACCATCTAAAATAGCCTTTGAGATAAACAAACAAAGACCGTAATTTTCAACTCGCGTAGCCCTCAAATCGGCGGTTCGACAAGTATAGGAAAACCCTTAAAGAACTTAGAAATAGAGAACAAACCAACAGAAACCTTCGCTTCTGCCCCTTCAGTTAGAAAAGGTACAAAGACCGGAACTTTCTACGATAGTTAGAATTTCTCGAGGTATTGATAAACTAGTACTCTCAAAACCCAAGTGCTTTTCAATAAATCCAATAAAATGTCATTCGATTTTGACCATTCAATTGTTTTATCTAAACCAATTATAAACACTACTTCTTTCGAAGGTAAATTAAAGGTAGGGATGAAGTACTTTGAAAAGAAGCAATATCACAATATCAATTCACAAACATATATGCGATAATAAATCAAACCATTATAGGGATCAACCAATCCTTAGATGAGGAGAGAGATTAGCTAGACATGATCAAATTTAAAGCAAAGACAATATATAAAATAAAAAAGGACATAAACTCACAAGTGTCTAGTTCCAGCAAATCAAACCTTATTCTAACAACTACTTGGCGACTATGAAATCTGGGTAAAAGAGATTCCAAGGTGGATCCAGGATATCTCACCCTACTGTTGATAAATGTTTGTATAGGGTAAAATATCGGAGTCCAGGGTTACACGAAATATTTCAATTTAAAGATAAAGTCAAAAGATTTGATTTTCCTTCTTTGCGCAGTTGAGACGGCATAGAAACGGCCACTAGACAACATAGAGGCCGTTTCGCATGTCGTTTGACCAGACCGTCTCGTTGAGTTTGGGCTGAGATTTGACTTGGGATCGGCAAAGTCTTGTGCAATAATGACGTGGATCTAGCCATACGATTGTAAGTTTTGTTCTTCTTGATTTAATATATTGTTTTTTGCTTTATGTTCTATTATTCTTGGCTAAACTTCCTCCTGATCGAAGGAGTGAATGATCCCTATATTGGTTTGATTCATTGTTTACATAAATCTTAATGAATTGAGATTTTGAGATTGCTTCTTTTAAAGTGCTTTATTCCTACCTTTTAATCACCTTCGAATTAATTGGTTTAGATTAAACAAGTGAAGGGACAAAAGCGAAGTTTGTTTTATTGGATTTATTGAAAAGAGCTTGACGTTGAAAATACTAGTATATCAAAGCTTCGAGTATTTATAACCATCATAGAAAGTTCCGATCTTTGAACCTTTTTAAATTGAAGGGCCACAAGCAAATGTTTTTCTTGGTCTTTTCCGGATTTATACATGATTCATGGGTGTTCCTATACTCGCGAACCGCTAGATTGAGAGCTACGTGAGTTGAAAAGCACGGTCTTGGTTTGTCTATGCCCAAGGCTATTTTAGATGGTTACCAGCAATTATCATATATCAATTGGTATGTTCATTATACTAGGATTTATGGAGCACTCTTGTCAAAATCTCTTCCTTACTAAAGGCATTATTAACCAAAAGTATTCCTCTTAGGTCTTATGTTCCTCAACAGAATGGTAAAGTTGAACGTAAGAATAAACACTTGCTTGAGACAAATAGAGCAATCCATTTACATTCTAATCTCCCAAATAAATCTTAGGGTGACTGTGTTTTGGTTGCCACTCATTATTAATATGCTTCCTTCTGTTGTTCAAAATTGGGATGTTCGTTATACTAGGATTTTGTTGGTGAAAACTCCGCGTTCCCGACTCACACCGAGTATGTATAAAACGGGTGTTTTGTTGCGCACTCACACTCGTACACCAACCTCACTTACAAGCTCTTTTAAAAGCCTTTATTACTCTCTTCTTGATGAAGTTACACAAATGAGAGGTGGTCTCCCCTATATATAGACATTGCCACCTCCTCTACTGGAAGGTTCCGGAACTCGATTCTCCTAGAATATTCCGGAGTCTTCTTACTCAATCATGTACAAATCTAGAACTCTTCCTAGATTTCTAAACTAGTCTACATGGTTCCCTCGAGTTCTAGAAGTCTCCATCATTTTCCGGTAGCTCCGCTTCCTTCCGGAAGGTTCCGCCATTATCCGGAGTATTCCACTTTATTTCAGAAGGATCAACTATATTCCGGAATGTTCCACCACCTTTCGAAATATTCCGTCTTCTTTCAGAATGTTCCGTCTTCTTCCGGAATGTTCTTCCACCTTCCAGAGTGAAACATTATCACAATATTTATATTTGAAAATATTTAGCCAAACATTTCCTCCCTTAATTCATAATTCCAAATATATCCATAACATCCGAAAATCTCACCTTCGTCTGCTTCTTATTTCCAATGCCACTACATCATTTTCGTACCACTCTTTCATCTAAAACGCAAATATTTTTCTCATTTTTGCGGCCTCGCATTACCAAATGTCTCCCCTTGATCACCTTGCACCATCTTCTTGTGTTGACGAACTTGCACTCCTCCATTGTCATCGCACCCAACGAGATGACATTCACGTTCGCTGATGGCGCACACCTCACATTGTGTAGAGTGTGGCTTGTACCGTTTTGAAGTCTCATCCTCACGCTTCTAGCACCTTCTACCTTTAACTTTTCACCACTCATCGAGTTAAAGAGACAAAACTCTCCATCAATCTTTAAGGTGTCAAATAATGCTTGGTCTCTACAAACATGCATCGAGGCAGCGCTATCCATCACCCACTCTGACTTGGCGATCTCCTCACCCGTCGCCAAGTAAATATATCCGTAATCAACTTCACCAACTTCGTTGACCACATTTGTACGGGAGTCTTGTCTCTTATTTCCCGGAGATATCTCTCTCAACTTCTTTAAGTCCTCCCTCATCCAAGGACATCGGGCTTGCATGTGACCCTTCTCTCCACAGTAGAAGCACTCAACCTCACTCCAATCTCGTCGCAAGCATGATCTCTGCCTCTGGTCATCATGCCTCCTCCATTAACTCCTCCCTCGTTCTCGCTCCCCTGCAACTAGTATGCGATCCTCTCCTTTGTTGGTAGCATCATTCTTCATCATCCTCTCACTCTCCCGCAAAGCAGCGGTCACCTTATCCAGAGTGAGAGACTTCCTTATACAAGTAATGTCTGCACCAAAGACTTGTAGGACTTCGGCAATGATGCTAGCAACAACAACGCTTGCTCTTCTTGTCCAATCTTATCATCTGCATTCAATAACTGGCATACTAGTTGATTAGACGAGCTAATGTGGTCATCAAGATTACCTCCTTCCTCCATCTTGAGCAAGTAAAGCTCCATCTTTAAGCACAAATGGTTGGTTAGCGACTTCGACGCGTAGATGCTCTCGAGCTTATCCCACAACGCCTTCGGTGTGGTCTCCTTCAACACACCGTACTTAATCTCGGGAGCCAACGCCAACCAAATTGTACTTACCTCCTTCATCCGGATGATTCGCCACTTCTCCTCGCTCATCGATTCAGGCTTCTCCTCTTCCAGAGCTTGGTCAAGAATCTGCTGCACCAAGAGGTCTTGAATTATACTCTTCCACAAAGTGAAGTTGATCTTCCCATCGAAGAGTGGAATCTCGAACGCCCTCATCACCTTGGCCGCCATCACACCAATCACGAGATTCAATAAGCAACAAACTTTACCCGAACACCACCACCGTAACCTCGGCTCTGATACCAGTTATTGGTGAAAACTCCGCGTTCCCGACTCACACCGAATATGTATAAAGTGGGTGTTTTGTTGCGCACTCACACTCGTACACCAGCCTCCCTTACAAGTTCTTTTAAAAGCCTTTATTACTCTCATTTTGATGGAGTTACACAAATGAGAGGTGGTCTCCCCTATATATATACATTGCCACCTCCTCTACTGGAAGGTTCCGGAACTCTATTCTCCTAGATTATTCCGGAGTCTTCTTACTCAATCATGTACAAATCTAGAACCCTTCCTATATTTCTAATCTAGTCTACATGGTTCCCTCAAGTTCTAGATGTCTATATCATCTTCCGGTAGCTCCGCCCCCTTCCGGAAGGTTCCACCACCATCAGGAGTACTCCACTTTATTCTAGAAGGATCCACCATATTCCGGAATGTTTGATAACACGATTTATGACGTTAGTCTAGGCATCCATTTAGATAGTTTTTCCCGCTATTCATGCATAGCTTAGCATTAGTTCGTGACAAATTGCACTTAATTCATGTATGTTGTCGAGATAGACGTCTACACGGACTTTTTCTTGTTTCGTAGGTATTTTGGGAGCTTTTGGAGCTTAATCGATACATCCAAGGATCGTTTCTCGCAACGAAACGCCTTAGGACTCATTGAGAAGCAAGTTAGGAGCAAGGGAGAACACATAGGACCATGTTGGTGCATGCCTTGCACCAACTCAGGGCTCAACGATCAAAAGAAGGCTGAAGCACAAGAATCACGGCCACTGGGAGTTCCACGCCCGTGGAAACTGGCCGTGATTCTCTCTGCACAGCCGGGACAGCTGTCCCACGATCTCCATAACCAACTCTTGCATATGGAGAAGGCTATAAGTACACCTGCAGGCTGAGAGGAAAGAGGATCCATCCATTATCCACTACACACCTTACCTTACATATTCTCTCATTGGAAGATTGGATTGGAGCTACCCTTGGAGGAGAAGAAAGATTTCCATTGGAGAAGAAGAGAAGAACACACCATTCTTAGTTTTTCATAGCTTTTAGAGTGAAGATTGTTGGAAACATTTTCTAGGGTTGTAAGAACGAATCGAACCTTCTTTTGAAGGGTTGTAAGTCTCTCTTTTGACATCTATTCAGCTCGTTTTTCTTGTTCTATTTGCTTCATCTATCTTTCATTTCATTCTTTTGACATGGACTCCATGATTTTATGCTTGATGACCTTGATTGTGATGATGCATGTTGTTGGCTAAGTAGATGTGATTATAGGGTAAGGAAATGATGGTTATGGCTTGGACTATGATAGTATAGACTTAAACGTACCTTTGGATGCTTTGTTTGCTCGAACCTAGCCTCTGTTCAAAATCACGGTCTGCTCTAAGGGGTTCCACGGCCGTGGACTTGATGAACTGCCCGTGATTTCGTCTGACTTGCTTGTGTTGATAAATCTAAGTGTTAGGTTGTTAGATTGTTGAAATCCTAGTGTTTGTTGAGTTAGATCTACCCTAGGGTGACCTAGTGTTAGCAACTAAGTATGAGAAGAGACCTACCCGGTAATTTTTGCCCTTAAATACTGAAGATGATGAACTCTAGGTAGTAGTGAGCCTCACTAGCCGCTATCGGACTGAGTATGCTAGGATTTATGTTTAGGACTTACCTTCCCGAGACCTACCCGGTGAGGAGAGGTTAGATCCCTAGATAGCAATCCGGTTTGTGTAGAATTCCTAACCTTAGGTTCTTTAAGACTTACCCGGTGATGAGACCTTAGGAACGGACTAGTGGACCATGAGACCTACCCGGTGATTGATCCCAATCTAGAAACACCCATTCCCAACATACCATAGTTGATCCAAGGAATGATTAGAAGCTTGAGTCCAATGCCATAACCGGAATTCCTAACCCCTAGAATCCGCTTTTCTTTCTTTGATTATCTATGTCGTGTTTGTGTTCGCTTATTCATGCCTCTAGTTTAGTTTGCTTTTATACTCTTGCATGATTTGTGATCCTTGATTGATCACCACAAAACCAAACCAAAAACATTGAGATTTTCTATTCTTTATTTGTTTCTCTTTTCTTAGCCTAGATCAACATTATCCTTAGTCACTATTGATTCAATTTCACCTTAGTCTTTGTGTTCGACCTCCGAATACTATCTTTACTACAAAACGACCCATACACTGTGGGTTCGCTAGGAGTTAGGAAAAATATATCGGGTTATAAATTTAAGACTTTTGCGTGTCACGTTTCTAGCGTAACAAGTTTTTGGCGCCGTTGTCGGGGACTAGGTCTAGATTGAGTCATTTTTGTGATTGTTTATAGTGTAGGCCTTTCTTGTTGTCTTTGATCTTGTTTGGTTTGTGTCTTTGCATTTTCAGGACATCTCTCATCCTGTAGGTGTATGCGAAGATCTCGTGGCAAGGATTTAGCTCCATTCGATCCCGAACCGGAGAAAACCCTTAAGGCTAGGTCTAAGAGCATTAGAAAGGAGAAGGAGATGGCCGCAAGAGATTTTCAAGCTGAGTTGGATGAGGCTTTAGAGCAAATTAGGTTAAGAGATGAGCTCTTGGAGAATGAAAGGAGACTTGCCAATGAGAGGCAAGAAGCAACTAGGAGGGAGATTGAAGAGATTAGGCAAGCTCTTGTGCAAAGAGAGCTTAATCATCAACAACCTCCACCTCCACCACAACCGCAGCCGGCGGTTAATATTCGGGTTATGCCCATCGCTATTGAGGAGCCACAAACGTTAGGGCAACGTATGGATCCGGCTGAAAGAGTGCATCGTCCAGGTGTGAACTTAGGAGATTCCGCAGCCCATGATTATGAGCTCCGCCCTCAAGTTCTACAAATGATCCGGCATAATCAATTTGGAGGGATGGAAGGAGAGTCTTCTCATCAACATTTGATGAACTACGAGATATTGATGGAGACTCTAAGACCGCCTAGGTTGGAGAACAACAACCATAAGCTTAGGTCTTTCTCCTTTTCACTTAAGGATAAAGCCTTGGCTTGGTACCAATCGATTCCACTAGGGCGTGTGAGTACTTGGGAGAAAATGACAACCGAGTTCTTGACTAAGTTCTTCCTACCTTCCAAGACTACCGAGCTAAGAGGGAAGATAAATGTCTTCGTGATGAAGGATAGAGAAAGTCTATTCAAGTCTTGGTAGAGGTTCAAAGACCTTCTCCTAGATTGTCCACACCATGGTATACCGAAAATAGAGCTTTTGGAGATCTACTTCAAGGGACTTGATGAAGATAGCCATTTCAAGCTTCAATCTCTTTCCGGTGGGACTTTCATGGAAAAGAATGTGGATGAAGCTTGGAAATGTGTAGAGAAACAAGCTTTGGTGATTGAAAAGTACTCCCATAGGAAGAGTCATGGGAGGAAAGTGGGAGAATATGAGGTGAGTGAAGTCACCATGAGTAATTTCAAGCTTGATGCAATCAACAATGAGCTTAAGTCTTTGAGGGAGTTGTGTGCTACAACTTTGAAGAGTCAAGCTAGCCCTCAAGCGCAAGTGCAAGCAAACTTGTCTCCCAAGGAGAAAGATGTGAACTATATGGGAAGGGGAAACTACAACAACTATCAAGGCACAAGGAACTTCAACAACAACCGGCAATTCAACAATTATCGGCCTAACCACAACCATCCCGGGTTTTCCTATTCTAACCCTGATGGAGCCTTGAACCCTCCCGCTTCCACAAGCACAGCTCCACCACCAAAGGCTTCACAAGAACCTCCACCCGGATTTACTCAACCTCCAAAGGATAGAACTGAGATGATGTTTTGCTTGGGAGGTTGAGTGGTCTTGAGAGCACGGTGACTTCCATTTCTAAGGCTCAAAAGGTGTTGGAAGCACAAGTATTCCAAAAGGCGGGTGAAGCTCATAGAGATCCGGGAAAGCTTCCCGGAAGAACCGAAGATAACCCAAGAGGCCAAGTGTTGGCCATCACTACAAGGAGTAGGCTGAGCATGAAGGATCCCTTGCCTAAGGGAAATGATAAAGGGAAGCAAGTGGTGATAGAGAAAGAGACATTGCAAGAAGATGGAGGCAAGAGCAAGGATGATGAGCCAACATATGTGGCACCACCTCCATACAAGTCACCACTACCATTCCCACAATCACGAGCAAGAGCTCGATTGGACAAACACTTCGATAAATTCCTTGAACTTATGTCTAAATTGCATATTAACATTCCGTTCATGGATGCTATTCTAGTTATGCCGGCATATGGCAAGTTTTTGAAGGAAATACTCTTCAACAAAAGGAAGTTGGAAGAGTATGGGGAAGTGAGGATGATGAAGAGGTCCTCGGAATTAATCCAAACCATTAAGGAGGAGATGCCTCCTAAGCTAAGAGATCCGGGATCCTTTTGTGTGCCAATTGGAGTGGGAGAAGTGAAGTATGAAGCCCTATGTGATCTTGGGGCAAGTGTAAGCATCATACCGCTTGCACTTTGTAACAAGGTTGGGCTAGGAGAGCCAAAGCCGGTCAAGATGACCCTTTACATGGCGGACCGTTCAATCACTCACCCGGTTGGAATCTTGGAGGACATATCGGTGCAACTCGGGAAGTTCTATGTGCCGATTGATTTTGTTGTCTTGGACATCCCGGCGGACTATCCGGTTCCTATCATCATAGGGAGACCTTTCTTGGCTACATCCGGATGCTTGGTGGATTATAAAAATGGAATTCTCTCTTTCAACATTGGGGAAGAGAATATCAAGTTCAAATTATCCACAATGATGAAGGGGTCAGCCCTTGGTGAAGATGTGTTCAACATTGTCGAGCAAGAGGAATGTAGAGAAGTTGTGAGCTCGATCTTGATCAAGGACCCCTTGGAGAAGGTTCTTAGCTTAAGTTTGATGGAGGAATGAGTTGAGGATGATTGCAATGAAGAAATCAAGGCCTTGGATGCATTGGAAAAGGAGACAAGAGCTGAATTTGAAGCACACGAAGGTGTGCTGAATTGCTATAGGATCCACGGCCAAGGGGGGAGAACCACGTCCGTGGTTTATCCCGTGGAACCTACTGGAGTGCTCAAAAGTGCTATCTTAGCAAGTTCCACAGCCGTGGTTGTGCCAGAAGCCGTGATTTTGCCCGTGGTTTCTCCAGAAAGTGCCTTAGTGGTTGATCAAGCTTCAAGGAGCCTTGGAGAGCCTTCCATAGCTTTGGATTCATCTCAACCTAAATTATATGGAGCGTCTCCAATCGATAAAGGTCCTCCTAAACTTGAACTTAAACCCCTCCCCTCTCATCTTAAGTATGCTTTTCTTGGTGATAATTCTACATATCCAGTGATTGTTAATGCATGCTTGAATGATGATGAGTTGAGTAGATTATTGCATGAATTGAGATTGCATAGGAAGGCTATTGGCTATACCACTGATGATTTAGTTGGCATTAAACCTTCTTTGTGCATGCATAAGATCTTATAGGAAGATAATCATAAACCTTCAATTGAACCTCAAAGAAGACTAAACCCTATCATGAAAGAAGTGGTGAAGAAAGAGATCCTTAAACTGCTAGATACGGGAATCATTTTCCCGATTTTGGATAGTAAATGGGTTAGTCCCATGCATGTGGTTCCTAAGAAGGATGGGATGACCGTAGTGACTAATGAGAATAATGAATTAATCCCAACTAGAACGGTTACGGGATGGAGGTTGTGTATAGACTATAGGAAACTAAATGTGGCCTCTAGGAAAGATCACTTCCCTCTTCCCTTTATTGAACAAATGCTAGAGAGATTAGCTCAACATTCTCACTTTTTCTACTTAGATGGTTATAGTGGATTCTTCCAAATCCCTATCCACCCCGATGACCAAGAGAAAACTACATTTACATGTCCTTGGGGTACATTTGCATATAGGAGAATGCCATTTGGGTTGTGTAATGCACCCGCCACCTTTCAAAGGTGTATGATGGCCATCTTTTCTGAGTATATTGAAAACATCATGGAAGTGTTTATAGATGATTTCTCTATTTATGGATCTTCATTTGATGATTGTTTAGCTAATTTGTCTTTGGTGCTTAAGAGATGTGAGGAGACAAATCTTGTCTTGAATTGGGAAAAATGCCACTTCATGGTAAGTGAAGGCATTGTGTTGGGACACTTGGTGTCCAACCGTGGCGTTGAGGTTGATAGGGCTAAAATAGAGAAGTTGCCACCACCTACCTCGGTGAAGGGGGTAAGGAGTTTTCTAGGGCATGTCGGTTTTTACTGGAGATTCATTAAAGATTTCTCTAAGATTTCTAAGCCTCTTACTAACCTACTAATGAAAGATGTTGAGTTTGTTTTCTCCAAGGATTGCCTTGAGGATTTTTGTAGGTTGAAGAATGCTTTGATCTCCGCACCTATCATGCAACCGCCGGATTGGAGTCTACCGTTTGAGATCATGTGTGACGCAAGTAACGTGGCCGTTGGGGCTGTTTTGGGACAAAGGAAAGATGGGCTTACACATGCCATCTATTATGCTAGCAAGACGCTAGATGATGCCCAACTCAATTATGCTACCACCGAGAAAGAGTTGCTAGCGGTTGTGTATGCATTTGAGAAGTTCAGCTCATATCTTGTTGGAGCGAAGGTCATTGTGTATACGGATCATGCTGCGATCCGTTATCTCCTTACTAAGAAGGATGCCAAGCCTCGTTTGATTCGGTGGATCCTTCTTCTTCAAGAGTTTGATTTGGAAATCCGGGATAAGAAGGGGTCAGAAAATTCTGTGGCGGATCACCTTAGTAGACTCCCACCATTGGAGCTTGAGAGAGATGACATCCCGATTGATGACTCATTCCGGGATGAGCAATTGCAAA
Organism: Fagopyrum esculentum; assembly: GCA_033239045.1. Classification (NCBI taxonomy): domain Eukaryota; kingdom Viridiplantae; phylum Streptophyta; class Magnoliopsida; order Caryophyllales; family Polygonaceae; genus Fagopyrum; species Fagopyrum esculentum. The sequence goes on from BSUD01000005.1 coordinate 123,058,041, forward strand.
TGGTGGAGGAGTGCTTGTTTCAAGTGTCAAGGGGTAATGAGCCATGGTATGCCGACATTGTAAACTACCTTGTGTGTGAGGAGATGTCACCCGGTTTATCCTATGCCCAAAGGAAGAATTCTTCAAGGATGTGAGGCATTACTATTGGAGAGAACCGCTCTTGTTCAAGAGAGGGCCGGATGGAGTCTTTAGGAGATGCATACCGGAGGATGAGGCGGAAAGTGTGATCCGCCATTGTCATTCCTTGCCATGTGGAGGCCATGCTAGTTCACACAAAACATGTGCAAAGGTGTTGCAATCCGGGTTTTATTGGCCAAGTTTGTTCAAGGATGTGCAGAATTTTGTGGTAGCATGTGATGCTTGCCAAAGGACGGGCAACATCTCAAGGAGGAATGAGATGCCCTTGAACAACATACAAAAAGTGGAGATATTTGATGTGTGGGGTGTGGACTTCATGGGACCATTCCCTTCTTCATGTGGCAACCTCTACATCCTATTGGCGGTGAACTATGTATCGAGATGGGTGGAGGCAATCGCTTCTCCCACAAATAATGCCAAGGTTGTGGTGCGGTTCTTCAACCGAGTGATTTTTCTTAGGTTTGGGACACCAAGGGTGATCATAAGTGATGGAGGAAAGCACTTCACTAATAGGAACTTTGGGGCACTTTTGGCTAAGTATGGGGTGACTCATAAGGTGGCAACACCTTACCATCCCCAAACTAGTGCCCAAGTGGAGATCTCCAACCGGGAGATAAAGGAGATACTTGAGAAGACGGTTTCTAGGACGAGAAAGGATTGGGCTATGAAGCTTGATGATGCTTTGTGGGCCTATAGAACCGCTTTCAAGACACCGATTGACACCACTCCCTACAAGCTAGTTTATGGCAAGTCTTGCCACCTTCCGGTGGAGATGGAGCATAGAGCATATTGGGCCATAAGGTGGCTGAATTTTGACCTCAAGGAGGCCGGAGAGAAGAGATTGCTAGACATGAACGCTCTTGAGGAGATCCGGTTGGATGCCTATGAAAACGCCCGGATCTACAAAGAAAGGACCAAACGTTGGCATGACAAGCGTCTCATCCCGAAGGAGTTGAGTGAAGGCGACCTTGTCCTTCTCTTCAACTCAAGGTTGCGGCTCTTCCCCGGAAAGCTAAAGTCAAGATGGACGGGTCCTTATGTGGTGAAGAAGATCTTTCCCCATTGAGCGGTTGAGATAGGAGGGGAACATTGTGGAGACTTTAAGGTGAATGGGCACCGGTTGAAGAAGTATATCCCGGGAGCTCCGGTGGACATGATTGCCCCACTTCACCTCGAATGAGACGCCCCCGAGTTTGGTCAAGCTAATGACCTTAAAGAAGCGCTTGGTGGGAGGCAACTCATTGGTAGACGTCTTTCCCTTTTTGTTTTTGTGTTAGTTTTGATTTTTCTGTTTTTTGTATGTTTTTGTGTGTTTGGAGTTTGTGTGATAGAGTCTAAGTAGCATGGAAGCCTTGCATGGCATGTGGATGATGATGATGAGCCCCTCATCAATTATGGGTGGAGCGGACGCGGAACTTGGACGGCTAGCGGTGTCTAGCGCGGGTCCCGATGCCATAACGAACACCTTGAGCTCTCTACCATCGTTGATAGGATCATCCACCATCAATCCACTTGAGTGAACCCAAATACCGAAGCAAACCATTTTACAGTGTGAGGACCCTCTTTCACTCTTCTTTACTTCATTTACACTTTGGGGACAATGTGTTTCTAAGTATGGGGTGGGGTTTTCATGATCACTTGCATGATTAGCATCTAGGATAGTTTAATATTGTCACATGTTTTGCATTGTATATAGATATTTCGAAAATCCAAAAAAATCAGAAAATTTTAAAAAAATTTAGTGCTTCTAAGCTTGGGTATGACCCTTATGATGAAATTGTCGTGTGAATTGGCTATGGATGGCCTTGTGTGTTAAATTGATGAATGTATATGTAGACTTGAAGTACTTATCTTGAATCCCATGTGTGAATTGTGATCATGAATGATTGTCTTGATTGGATTGAGGATTGATGGTCGAAATTACATGCTAGTTCTTGCACATCATTTATGAGTGATTAAGGCAATTCATTTTTCTCTACTTCTCATCTTGATCATGTTGTTTGAACACCTCAATTGACATAAATTTAACCTCTTTTGACCCATCCGGGAATAGGAGCATGATGGTGTGTTGATGTGTGTGCAAAGCAGGTGTGAGGTGAAGTTGTTGATGAAAGAATATGGCGAATGAAGTGCTGAATTTGTTGTGAAAAGTGTAGAAAAAATAGGTTTGTGGACTTTGGTTTTGATGACGAGTAACTCGGTACCATTCACATAATCGGGTGTTTGTGCCTTGCCAAAGTCGGATAAACCGAATGTCCTAACGAGCCTTGGTATGTGTGCCCGGTGTGAGGCACCTCGGAAAAATCCCGAGGTCCGCTAATCACCAAGGTTTCGGCTTTTGTACACCAATGCCATTGCCTCAAAAATAAAAGAAAAAGGAAGTGAAAAAGAAAAGAAAATAAAGAAAAGATGGAGAAAATATACACTTGTGGTGAAGTCTATCAAAAATGAAATTGTGGAGTTAGTTCCTTTCCCGGATTAGCATCACATAACCTAGAAATCCCCACCTAATCACAACGTTTCTTGGCCTCTCTTTTCCTAAGTCCTTGTGACCTAATTGCATGTGTGTAAGACTTAGTGATCTAGATTGGATATACTCATGATCATCTCGGCTTCTTCATTTTCACCTTGCATGCATGCTTTCTAGTTAAGTATAATTGTCTTTTCACGCCTTCATTTGTTTGATGCATAATTGCTTGTCCATTTGCCATGAAATATGACTATGAAGGTGACCCAATGTTAGAAACACGATTCCAAAAAGATTTTGTTGTTTTTCTGCATGCATAAATCATGTCATCTCTTAGTCTATGGTTGGGACTTGCTCGGGGACGAGCAAACCTTAAGTATGGGGTATTTTGATAACACGATTTATGACGTTAGTCTAGGCATCCATTTAGATAGTTTTTCCCGCTATTCATGCATAGTTTAGCATTAGTTTGTGACAAATTGCACTTAATTCATGTATGTTGTCGAGATAGACGTCTACACAGACTTTTGCTTGTTTCGTAGGTATTTTGGGAGCTTTTGGAGCTTAATCGATACATCCAAGGATCGTTCCTCGCAATGACACGCCTTAGGACTCATTGGGAAGCAAGTTAGGAGCAAGGGAGAACACATAGGAACATGTTGGTGCATGCCTTGCACCAACTCAGGGCTCAACGATTAAAAGAAGGCTGAAGCACAAGAATCACGGCCACTGGGAGTTCCACGCCCGTGGAAACTGGCCGTGATTCTCTCTGCACAACCGGGGCAGCTGTCCCACGATCTCCATAACCGACTCTTGCATATGGAGAAGGCTATAAGTACACCTGCATGCTGAGAGGAAAGAGGATCCATCCATTATCCACTACACACCTTACCTTACATATTCTCTCATTGGAAGATTGGATTGGAGCTACCCTTGGAGGAGAAGAAAGATTTCCATTGGAGAAGAAGAGAAGAACACACCATTCTTAGTTTTTCATAGCTTTTAGAGTGAAGATTGTTGGAAACATTTTCTAGGGTTGTAAGAACGAATCGAACCTTCTTTTGAAGGGTTGTAAGTCTCTCTTTTGACATCTATTCAGCTCGTTTTTCTTGTTCTATTTGCTTCATCTATCTTTCATTTCATTCTTTTGACATGGACTCTATGATTTTATGCTTGATGACCTTGATTGTGATGATGCATGTTGTTGGCTAAGTAGATGTGATTCTAGGGTAAGGAAATGATGGTTATGGCTTGGACTATGATAGTATAGACTTAAACGTACCTTTGGATGCTTTGTTTGCTCGAACCTAGCCTCTGTTCAAAATCACGGTCTGCTCTAAGGGGTTCCACGGCCGTGGACCCTGATGAACTGCCCGTGATTTCGTCTGACTTGCTTGTGTTGATAAATCTAAGTGTTAGGTTGTTAGATTGTTGAAATCCTAGTGTTTGTTGAGTTAGATCTACCCTAGGGTGACCTAGTGTTAGCAACTAAGTGTGAGAAGAGACCTACCCGGTGATTCTTGCCCTTAAGTACCGAAGATGATGAACTCTAGGTAGTAGTGAGCCTCACTAGCCACTATCGGACTGAGTGTGCTAGGATTTATGTTTAGGACTTGCCTTCCCGAGACCTACCCAGTGAGGAGAGGTTAGATTCCTAGATAGCAATCCGATTTGTGTAGAATTCCTAACCTTAGGTTCTTTCAGACTTACCCGGTGATGAGACCTTAGGAACGGACTAGTGGACCATGAGACCTACCCGGTGATTGATCCCAATCTAGAAACACCCACTCCCAAGATATCATAGTTGATCCAAGGAATAATTAGAAGCTTGAGTCCAATGCCATAACCGGAATTCCTAACTCCTAGAATCCGCTTTTCTTTCTTTGATTATCTATCTCGTGTTTGTGATTGCTTATTCGTGCCTCTAGTTTAGTTTGCTTTTATACTCTTGCATGATTTGTGATCCTTGATTGATCACCACAAAACCAAACCAAAAACATTGAGATTTTCTTTTCTTTATTTCTTTCTCTTTTCTTAGCCTAGTCAACACTATCCTTAGTCACTATTGATTCAATTTCACCTTAGTCTTTGTGTTCGACCTCCGAATACTATCCTTACTATAAAACGACCCATACATTGTGGGTTCGCTAGGAGTTAGGAAAAATATATCGGGTTATAAATTTAAGACTTTTGCGTGTCACGTTTCTAGCGTAACAATGTTCCACAACCTTCCAAAATATTCCGTCTTCTTCTAGAATGTTCCGTCTTCTTCCGCAATGTTCTTCCACCTTCCAGAGTGACACATTATGACAGTATTTATATTTGAAAATATAAATTAGCCTAACAGATTTATGGAAATCCTCTTGATTACTCACACTTAAGGATCATTGGTTGTCAATGTTTTTCCTTGATTCGAGGATTAAACAAGGAAAAATTTGTTCAAAATCTCACCTGTGTATTTTTCTTAGATACGTACCCTCTAGGCCAAAAGGCTTACAAATTGTATGATCTAGATCATGGTAAGATCATTATTAGCAAAGACGTTATTTTTTAAGAATCGGTATTTCTTTACAGAACTATAAATCCTATAACATCTATAACTTCAATATCTTCAATTTTTTTCTTTGGGTAATCCTGCTCATATGTTAGAGGAATCGATACATTCTTCCTTTATTACTCCTATTTCCATGTACATGATTGATTCAAATATTTCTACTACTGCTACCGATGCAATTCCTAATATTTCTCATGCTTCTTTTCCACTTACTAACGTTGCAGAAGTCGTGTTTATTAAGGAGCCAAGTACTTTCACTCAGGTTGTAAATGACTCCAATTGGATTGCAGCCATGGACAATGAGATTCGTGTTCTTGAACAGAATAATACTTGGTGTCTCACACATTTACCGCCCGGAAAAGATACAATTGGTTACAAATAGGTTTATAAGGTTAAGTTCAAACATGATGGTAGTGTCTAAAGATTTAAGGTTCGCTTGATAGCAAAGGGTTGTAATTAGATCAAAACATGCATCACAATATTGCAACGATATGACATCCACCTGAGGGTTATAATAAGGCTCTTCATAATCAAATGTGTCTCCTCAAAAGGTCCCTCTATGGCTTAAAACATGCATCACACTAGTGAAACACGAATTGACCAAGTTTCTAGTGGATCTTAGTTTTGTGCAGTCTAAATATGAATATTCCTTGTTTATTCAACAAATTTTTGAAGTCATCATGGTTGCCCTTGTATATGTTGATGACCTTATATCGACTTCTAATCTCCAATATCTGATCTCTCTACCAATACGTCTTTACTATGATAGCAAATCTGTTGAGAATCCGATTTTTTATAACCGAACAAAACATCTCAAGCTTGATTATCATTATGTTCGTGAGAAGTTGCAAGAAAGGTTTGTTCTTCCATCTTATATTCGGTCTCAAAGTTAGATTGCTGACATTTTAACTAAACCTCTCGGTGAAGAACAACACAAGTACATAGCTTTCAAGTTGGGTCTTGTTGCTTCCTTACCACCAAGTCCAACTTGAGAGGGGATGTAAAATATAATATAACATAGGGGTCAAGATTCTAAATAATGAGAAGTGGTTGGTATATACAGTAAGTGGAGTTATTGTAATCAGTACTTCCACACAATCATTCTTTGAAATAATACAAAAGCAATATCGCTTCAACTCATCAAATGAATGAGAAGCCATACTATTTAGTCATGTTACCCATACTGCGTCTCCATCGTCCGCATAACTAAGTTTGTACCAATATTACCCATCCTACGTTATCTAACGTTTGTCACCTTAGTTCATCCAACTTTTTTCGACTTACGGTTATGTTTGTACTCAACATTATCTATCGTTTGTCACCTTGGCTCAACTTCAACATCCATCAGACAATTTCACTCATATGTTAAATTACACGTTTTAAAAACCAACTTGACAGCCTGTGACTATGGTGAAAACATGCATCACAATATTGCAACGATGTAGGACTTTATTATCTCCAACATCGAAAGATGGGGACAGTTCGAACCTAGTATATAAGGTCAAAACAAGAAAAGCGGCTTATGTGATGGGCTTGGGCCTAATGCGCATGTGCACTCGTATGCACGCGACCCCCGCTCTACCGGTCCGTCTGTATCGGACTTTGACATGGTATCAGAGCAGTTAGCCTTAATTCGGCTCGCGATCCTAACCTGTGGACAAGTGCAACTCGGTCTATATCCTCTAGTTGCACTTGCGGGGGCGTGTTGGAGATAATAAAGTCCCACATCGAAAGATGAGAACACTCCGGGCCTAGTATATAAGCTCGGTGGGCTACTCCTCCTATTGCCAATTGGTTTTAGGATGGAACCCCGCCGGGTTTATGTACTGGGCTTGGGCCAAATGCGCATGTGCGCTCGTATGCACACGACCCCCGCTCTACCGGTCCGCCTATATCGGACTTTGACACCTTCGCCCTTTTGAAATTGTTGAGAATTATTTTCTGAAACAGAATATTACCGAATCAATTAAAATCATATTTGATTATCAACTAAACCGAAATGTTAGAGGGTAAAGTATTTTCATTTCATTTCCTTCCCCTTAGTCATTTACATCTTGTTTCATTTTCCCTTAGAGATTACAAGAGAGATAGTTATCTAATTTCAGGTAACTAATTGTATAGGTAACTAACAATATATCTAAAATGTGTTGTGTCGTAACGTCATAAATTGAAAACCCAAAATAAACCGTTAAGAATTACAGACTAAAAACATTGGGGGCTCTTTCTATGCCTAAATCCTTACTTATGTTTCAACACTAGACACGGAATGAATATTAATCTTATATATATATATATATATATATATATATATATATATATATATATATATATATGAATGGAAATAAAATGGAGAAATGGAAACACATCTCCAATGGAAAAAAAACATGCATCTTATAGATTGATTTTATGAATGAATAATGGCATTTTATGAACTAAATCGTTTTCAGAGTTGAAACCAAACGGGCCCTCAGTGTTCACAAATAGTCTAAAATCAGCTAACATGTAAATGATGAAACTAGAAAAATATGCCTACCTCAAATAATCGAGAAATGACTTGAATTCAATACTATAAATGTTAACAAACTCATATCACCCCACTTTTAACCTTACTCAACCCGACATTGCACAGCTTCCTTCCAGCCCCACATCGAACGACCAATATAGACCCGGCGGTCCCTATCCAAGGACCCACACTCGCATGCATATGCCCGTAGACTTTGATGGCCTCAGATGCTTCATCATTGCGTTTTAAGTCCTTGCTCCTCACCCCAAACTACATAACAACCCTACTCTTAACTGTAAATCTGTGATCTTTCATATTTGCCAATGAACTTCACTCCAAGAATATACAATGGCATGATTAATTTGTTTCAAATATACAGCCGAACAATCGCCAATTGGTCATTGCCGTTATAAGAAAACAGGCCAAACAAATAATTATGTTCACCTTCATCTCCAACGGCCCTGTTGGTAATAGCCCCTACTGCTTCCACATTCACTCCCCTCAACGGATGTAGTTTGGCTTTCTTCTGGATGCACATGATTAGTACTAGAAAATTCCGTTCTGATCCGACGTTCCTGTATATAAGTGAGAACGGTTTAAGGTTGAAAGCCGCTTTTCTTGTTTAGTGGGATAAACATAAACTCGTGCAGAGAAAAGAAAATAAGATTCATACGCTACGAGACAGTAGATCATCCGCCTCAAGCATGTGGATCACATGCCCCATTTTGGGTCTTTTCGTGGCTTCAGGATCCACGCATCGAAGAGCAACTAAGAGGACTCGTTTAAGTGCCTTAGAAGCTGGCTTCTCAGGCAACTTCGGGTCTATGACTTCCTCGGATCTTCTATTGCTCACCATTGTCTTCAGCCATTCTACCAAGTTCACCTATAAAAACACATCCATCTCTATCCATTCATGATAAATATATATAATATATATAAAAGTGGGGAAAACAAAACAAAAACAAAAACAAACCAATATAACTGAATGTGTCCCAAGGAAGATATGGAGTTTACCTCTCCAGGTTCTCGGCTATAATCAACAGGAGATCTACCAGAGATAATCTCCATGATTAGTATTCCAAAGCTATAAACATCACTTTTCTCGGTCAACATACCAGTACAAGCATACTCTGGTGCCACATAACTACAAAATGGTCTGATGTGATTAATTATCTAAATGAGTTGATTCAGGATGCTCAACTGACTTTCAAAGCAAAGAATACTCACCCGAAAGTTCCCATTACACGAGTCGTGACGTGACTACTCTCCGAGCCTAGCAACTTGGCAAGTCCAAAGTCAGACAACTTAGCATTCCACTGACCATCAAGGAGTATGTTGCTAGATTTTATGTCCCGATGAACAACTTTGGGCTCAAGCCCCTCATGAAGGTAAGCCAATCTACAAAGAAAATAATAAACTTAGTTACTGTTCTGAATTACAATATATTTTTCATATAGAAGATCAGCCTTACCCTTTTGCTGTCCCCAAAATGATGTTCAGCCTGATATCCCATGTGAGGGGACTGATTTCTCCGACATCACCATGAAGCCATTGATCTAAATTACCATTGTTGACGTACTCGTAGACCAGCATTCTATGGAATACCAAAGCTACTCTGAGTGAAAAATTTGGTAAGAAAAAGAATCTGGTGTAGAATTATGTATGTGGATACCTGTGCTCCCCTTCAACACAAAATCCTAATAGCCTGACAAGATTCTTATGTTGAACACGCCCTATTACTTCTACTTCAACTTTAAATTCCTTCTCAGCTTGACCCCTGCACATTAAGCATTTGCAATCAGCCAAAAGACAAATTGTAAGATGATCACTTTGACACTAAAAACAGCACAAACTTTGCAAAATTATCATTTAGCACCAAAAGGCAGCATATCTGGCTATGTATGCCTTCTCTTACAAAGGCAAAACTTCAGGTAGAGTACTCATCAGTAATATCATATAAATCCTACATCAAAGTTTGCAGCTCACTGTGTAAGAATAAATTCTGTGATTTTCCAACACAAGAAATGAGAGGTGTTTTATCACAATACTATAAACCCACTCTAATTGTAAAAACCCCATGAGCTTTGAATCAAACAATTATGGCTTAAAATACAGATTCTCCTATTATTGCTCATCATCAAATAACCAGAACAAATCATATTGTTGGGTACAAAATGTTCAATCTGAGTTTGATCTTCTCCCGTGAGGAGAGCACTATTAGTTTCACTTTCTTTCATTGAATTCTGCCCGACCCGGAAAATTGAAGGCATTTCAAACGTATAGATAAAATACAACAAAACAAATCATCTTTGCTTTTCTTGATTGGTCTCAGTCTATCTCAAATATAATCAACAAATCCAAGAAACATGAGAACTCCAAGTTTAATAAAACATGTAAATGAAAGAATTGGAAGATGAAACGAGACCTGTTGTTCATGAGATTCTTGACAGCAACCCTAGTATGATCCGCCAAAACCCCACTATATACAATCCCATAGCCTCCTTCCCCAATCACATTCTCGTCGGCCATGTTATTGGTGGCGACCTGGAGCTCTCTCAACGTGTACCAGTGGCCCCACCCTAAGTGAGACACCTCCGGCCCACCGCCCACCTCGCCGGCGACGGACCTCAAGGTCTCGCCGCTGGAAGGCTTATCCGAGGAGAAAACAACCCTGTGCTCGACCTTCCCCATGTCGATCTGGACCTCCGGAAGGTTGATCGGCCGGCGGTGGTGATGATGGTGGTTGGCGGTGGGGATCACGATCTCCTGAATTTCCTTTGAAACGACAGGGGTGGGGTTAAATTCCGCGACGGAGACGGGGAGCATGCGGTGGTTGCGACGGCGGAAGGTGAGACAGAGGGAGAGTAGGAAGATGAAGATGACGATGACGGAGCCAAGGATGATTCCGATGATGACCCAGGAGTTAAGGCCGAAGATCGAAGTGGGTTCGGATAGCCAACTGTCGAAGATTGACATATCGTAAGATTAGGAATAATTGGATTGAGGAATATCTGAGGTTCGCATAGGGCGGTTGTCGCGGCGGAGACACGGTGATCTTGGAGAAACAGAGTGCAAGAGGGAGTGAAGGGAGAAGACAGGAGAGATTCTTCAGTGGAGGAATTAAAGATTTGTTTTATGATGAAGAATTTATACGTACACTGTCATCTTATCATTCACCATTAAATTCTCTGCCCAAAATTAAAGCAAAAATCATAAAAGGCAAAATAAATAAATAAATAACTAATTCTCCTTTTTAACTTTTCCTTTATTGTCAGATTCGTCATTTTTGTGATAACTATAGGTATGGAGTCAGTGTCAATTGAGTATATAGGCCAAGGAAAACAAACTTTGATTATTATATATTTATGCTAGCTTTCTCAAATGCACTATTTTGTCGTGTTACGCTATAGGTTCATCAAAATAGGGCCGTTTGGTTCCAATTCCGGTAACGGAAATGGAATGGAAACGAATTTAGTCCATATACATATTCTTATTCATTAAATTTTATGGAATTATTCCTTGTGATTTAGTGCAAAGTGCACTTGTTTTCCCACATTTTGTTACCCTATAGGGTATCAAAAGTAATCAAACTCTATCCCAATTAGTTCAAACCACAAGGAATGATTCCAAAAATTTTCATGAACAAGGGCGTACGTATGGACTAGATTCGTTTCCATTCCGTTTTCGATTCCGGAGTTAAATCCAAACGGGCCCTTATATTTCAAGCTATTCTACATATTCATTTTGAGGAGATCGGTATGGTAAAACTTTTTAAATTATATTTTATGTATAAATTAGATTTTTTTAATTTTTTTAATTAAAGGTAAATAAGTGGATTATTGACGGTAAAATATAGAATTATTTAAGGTAAAAACATAAAACAAGATAGGTTTTAAAAAAATTGGTAATCGAATTTGGGTGATTTACTCGGAATATTACCCTTTCTCCCCTAATTTGCGTTTTATTTTAACATATTACCCTCTCTCCTAATATGGGGTTTCCATTAACAGATTACCCTCTCCCTCTTAATATGCGGTTCATCTTCTCCAGATCGGAATTTCATCTTCTTCAAATCGAAATTTGTACTTCTTACATATCTGAATATCAAACCTGCAAAAATTCGTTACATGTATTGGGCGAAAAGGCTTGTGTATCTGTTGCTTTGTGTATTTGTTGTTTCTGTAACTTAATTTTTGAAATTACTTTGTGTATTTGTTGCTTCTGTAACTTAATTTTTGAAATTACTTTGTTTATATGTTGCTTCTATAACTAAAATTTCTGATGTTGTCTTGTGTATATGTTGCTTCTGTAACTAAATTTTCGAAAAAAGGTTTAGGTATATGTTGTTTTGTGTTATTGTTGTCTTGTATAACTATTGATTATGTAATTAAACTACTGAAATAACTTGTGTAGTTACTATGGATTTTAAACGAAACTACTTTGTGTAATTGCTTTGTGTATATATTGCTTATACACAAGTGTAATATAGATTTCGTCAAAGGTTTTCTTCGCAACTCTCGCACGTTTGTTTTGTATAATTGCTTTGTGTATTTGTTGCTATGTAACTAGACTTTAGAAACTATTTTGCATCTATTGCTTCTATAACTAAAATTTTGAAATAACTTGTGTAACTATTATTTGTTTTAAACAGAATATATGCTTTGTGTATTTTGCAGATTCACCGTTGAAGAAGAAACCATCCGATTTGTTGTCAATGATGTCGTCAAAGTAGTTATGAAAACGTAATCTACAGATTATGAGAAAGAAGATATAATATTGTTGTCATTTATGACGTCAGTAATCATGAAAACGTAATCTACATATTAGGAGATAATATTATCAGAATCTTTTTTATTTTCTGTTTAATCATTTTGTGAAAAATAACACAGGCCTATTTTATCTCCTTTGGAACATATGAGTCTTGATTGTGCTCAACTTTACGTTAACAAACCACAAACCCATTTTACCCTTTCATTTATTCTCTCCATCAACTCACACAAGCGTCTCGAATCCTTCAACTCATTTTATTAGAGCATTGCTATTAGTGTTATATAAGATGTTCCACATATTTTATTACTTTATTATACTATGAATACATATATACCCTCGTCAATTTATATTTTTATACAATATAAATTATACATTATAAATGATAATTCATGTAATTATATTCATTTACTTATATAAATTAATATTTAAATACGTATATTTAAAATAAAAATAATTTTATGTATAAATTTGAATGCCATATTGACAACTCGGATATCTATGAACAGATAAAACATTAAACATATATATATATATATATATATATATATATATATATATATATATATATATATATATATATATATATATATATATATATATATATATATATAATACATAACCCAAATATTTATAATTAAACTATAGATAAAAAAAATAGAAATTTTCATTGATTATAAATATAGGACAATTCATGCAATTATATTCGTTATGCTATGAAGTATATCGGGCTGAATTCACATCAATAAAAAGAACGATCTCATCATTATTTGAGAACGTTCTTTACACACTTCGAATCTACCTACGCACACAGAAGATCACCCGCCTTCTGATGGTCGGTGTCAGCGTCTTTCTTGTCTTCCACGTCCTCCTGAACTACCTTATCCTAACAAGGTTGAATCTCGGTGCCAACATCTTTTTTGCATACCCCTGAACTACCTCATCTTAACAACTAAGAACTACCTCATCTTAACAACTAAGAACTTTTTAGGGTCGGTGTTCTCTTTCCTTTCTACATCTCTCTTTCCTTCCACGTCTCTCTTGCCTTCCATGATTTTCATTTTTTTAAAATTTAATGATCATTATACCATGTAAACGATCGTTAGAACTCTTTACAAATATTTCTGTATACATTCTATCATATCGTTAGCTATAGGCTAAGGATCGTTAGCATACTCTAACGATCATTAGTTACTTAGAAAACAAAATTATATACTTATGTCATGTATTTTACATTTAAAAACAAACCATAAAGAGTTATAACTTGTCAAGTTGGTAATAGGGATGGAGGGAGGACCTATTATTCAGAGTTCGAAACTCTATGGTTTAGTAAGATCCACCGATACCCCTCAATCCGATTCAAATGCATGTTTAAGATGCTACCATAGCAAGCACTCCAAGGAGTCCAAGCCTCATCATCACACAAATCATTGCATAAGATAAAAGTCAACTTGATGAATTTCATGACCACTCACGGGATGTTTATAACTCTCTCACTTGTGTGTTAGGGGATATGAAAGAAAACGCTCAACCTCAACTAATATGTAAAGACCGTTAACCATAAGCTTACCAATGCGTTCTCAATCTCTACCGTGTATCTTTTCCTACAAATACACATAAATCAAGATGAATTTTATAGGTTATAATTTGACCATGTAATGAACAAGGGTGAGGAGTTTTTATTTGGCTATGTGTTGCAAAAAGATCCGGGAACTAGGACGTCTGATGTCATCACTCTTACTCAAAACACGTTACATTTCTTCACTTCTACACTTTTGTACTTTGTAAGACTTCATTCCTTCACTTCTCTTTTTCAACTAGATTCAGGTGGTGCACAATTGTATTTCTTGATTTTGACTATTGTTTTTATTCATTTATGCACTTACACCACATGGACCTTTATAAATTGATGTTTTTCACTACACATGACCCCATACTTGAGTCTTGTTTCTTCCTCCATTGTATGATATCTCCTCCTAATTCCCGTATGGGTCAAATGACGTCAAACATAGCTAGGGATATTTTGTGGGACGACAAGAAAGGTTAACCAAGTCAAAAAGGGCTTAATAAGTTGGAAAACTATGCACAAGGTAGTAAAAAAGGAATAAAAGGGTTTAACAAAGACATGCCTCAATCATTTTCATAAGATGTAAGTACAAATAAAGCATGTAGTTTTGATAGAGAGTCGATCGTAAGTTCTAGATAATCAAACCATACAGGAGAACACTCATAAAAAAGAATACACCAACAATTTGTGCATAAGCCTAAAAAACCTCTTAGGGCTATGTCATAAAACAAATTCTCTTATCATTAAACCAAATACTCATTGACATAAACAAGGTGGTTGGAGAGCGAGATCTCAGGCATCCTCAACCGGTATAAATTCAAAAAGAGAGAAAACATATTTCTAGAAAATAATAGCACAAAATTATAATATGCATGCTGACAAAGTAGGAGCGAGGTTGGACGAAGTCGAGTAAAGAGGTCGTACGACCTACCTATACCCAATCGGACGACATGCTCCATACATACAAGAGAGAAATATGCAAAAACAAAGGAATGAATCCTAGAGAAATTTTTTATGCACATGTTGAAGGACTGCCAGAATAGTCAGACGATTTGAGACTAAAAAGGTAAGGAAAAGTTTTGAAAAACAGAAAAAGGCAGTTTGAAAAAGAAGAAGGATTTTAAAAAACATTTAAAAACCATTTTGTTCACCACCACATACTTTAAATCTTGCATTGTCTTCAATGTTAGCAAAATATAAGGTATAAGATAAACGTATATAGATACTCACAAAATGGTATAGGGGTGTCTCCCTATAAGCGCTTCTTTAAGGTGTTTTAGCTGAACCCATATCGCTTAGTTTAATTGCCCAGTGGATTGGGCTCAGGTTCCCGGTAGTTGCCCTTGTGGCCTTTTTTCGCCAGCGAAGTGACTTGTTTTTCACCATGTCCAAACGTTTTCCTACGTTTTTAAGGTGCTCAACGGTTTGTTCACTTGCGGTTAACTTTGGGGATTCTTAGTTAGGTGTTGCTTATGTTTCACGAATTTTTTTGTCTTGTTCTCCTTTGTGAGGAGGAACTTCTCAGGTGTTCTCTCAGCAAGTTCCGAAGGGGGATTTTGTATGTTGGTTGTGTTACAGTGTGTTTGGATGGAAAATTTGCAAATTTCATGGGAATGTCCAAATGATGGGAATTTAAATGAAGAGAGTTTAAATGAGAGGAATTTCAATTATTTATCGATTCTCTTGTTTGGGTAACATTTCGTAGGAATGTTAAAAAGAATGGAATTTAGAATTATTGTGTTAAAAGAAGGGATTCTTCAAAAAACCCCAATATAGATGAAATTTCAAGGGAGTACTTTGGGCTTTTCAAATCCCTTGATATTTTCCCATGGGATTCCAAAAATTCAGGAATTTGAATATTTGATATCCAAACGGGGAAATTGACAAACGAAATTTTAAAAATCACTGATTTGAATTAAAATCTTGGGATTTGGGAGATATCGAAATGAACTGTTACTGTACTTGAAATTTGGATGTCTCCATCCCGGATTGTAAGTGTTGGAGTAAGGGTCAAACTGTTGACGCAAAATGTGATATGGATCCTTGTAGTATTCTCTTATGAAAGTATATCCACGTTAGATTGTCCCCGTGGAAAATTCCAATAAGAATGGTGCAAAGTTGGGCATCATGATAATCTCATCCACAAAGTTGGCAACGGGAACAATCATCCGTGTTATCACTAGATTTGGTAGAAGATACATTCTCAATAACCTTGATTGAAGTGTCCTTAGGATAAGAGAGCTTGTTGGCGGGGTCACTTGGTCTACGAACTCTTAGGCTTCATCAATGGACATTTCCATAAGTCTCCCACCAGTGTAATTGTCGATCATATAGGGGGTTGGATTGTCTATTCCTTGATTGAACAAGGATGACTTTAGATTAGTCGTGAGTTAGGCATTCTCGAACTATGTCCTTTAAAATCTCTCTCAAGCTTTAGAAATGGTTTCAGCGGCAGACATCTTAAAACTAGTGATGCTAGTGTGTAGTTCGGTGATTTTGCTTGGTGGAAAGAATATATTCATCAAAGTCTCGTGTAGATTCTCCAAGTGGTGATGGAATTCGGGGAATGGGATTTGCTCTTATCACCGGCCTTTCCAAAACGGACAATTAAAAAGTTGTCATCCTTATAGTTTACGGTGGAACATTGTGGACTTTGACGGTGCTCACAAAGTCCGAGAAGCCTTCCATGTGTCTCACCGGGTCATCAGTAGGCAATCCGGAAAAGGCATAAACTTTTATAAGAAAAGTTAGTAACTTTTACTTGTTAGTTCATAACTTTTGTTTGATTCGTTTGGAAATTTTATATTTTAGTTTAATTATTTTCAATTATTGGTCAATGTATTTTCGCTTGTTTTATTTACTAGTTATGTTTTATGCATTTTTTTTTCATGTTTGATCTAATAAAATACCATGTTTGAACTAACGGAACACTATTTTGAAATAATGAAACACAAATTTTGAGCTCATATAGTAGAAGTTCAAAATATATAATATTATAATTTTTTTAGAAAAAACATAACCACCAAAAAATTAAGAAGTATGAATGAATGAATGAGATAAAATGTTTGAACTAATGGAACATTCAATATGAACTAATAGAGTAAAGTTTTACCTAACAAATATTATAATAAAAATATATCGTTAAAACTTGTGTTTCATAAACATTACTTGATAACAGTGCAAAAAAATTGATTTTTAGTGTAAAATATGTGAACCAAATTAACAAAAAAAATGATTTGTTAGTATAGAAAATTTTGAACTAAAAGTGTAACAATTATGATTTCTTTTCCTAGGAAAAAAAGTATTTTAAAATTATTAGTTCTTTTTATTAGAATATCTTCCTAGTTACCAACGATTTATTTTGAATTCATTTTGAAAAATAATAAACATTTAGTTTATATTCTATTAATTAATCGTTCATGTTTTACTAATGTACAATTCATTTGTATATAGCTCCATACCCGAATGAAGTGTTTTACTTGAATCACTCTCTTTATTGAAAAAAATAAGATCATGTAAAATAAAGTAGTTGTCACTATAGCTATATTTTTTAAAAATCGTATGTTATTATAATTATAAAATCATTATAGAAGAAGAGCACATTGAAGATATGATTATGTAAAATAATATGCTATAATAGTGAGAATGTTATCACTAATAAATAAAAAATATTGTTGATGAAATATTCTAGATAAATTATCTGATATGAATGATTAAGGTGTAGAAATTTGAATGGTAGTAACATGATAATGGTATGCATTTAGGGTATGTTTGGGAACAACAAGTTTATTGGAGTTGACGGTAAAAATTATGGTAATTATTTTAGAATTAGTTTGATAGGGGTTTGAGAGAACACATTGGCATAGCTGTAAAATTACATTAAAAAAATAATTTACTTTTTATTCAATGTAATTTTTTATAGAGTTATATTCATAGCATATCAATCAATAAGGTATCATAATTTGAATAATTTCACTCTGTATAACTTCATATGAAATAAAAAAAATATAAACCATAATAAACTACCATGATTTTCATAAGCATCTATATACATATATTAAAGCAGAAGCGTTTACTTCAACGTGGTTCATCCTAACAAAAAAATATGCCACATGTCATTTTCTTAGAATTTTAGTTTTTTTTAATAATATATATAATTACCATATTTTAATTATCCTATTATAGAACTTATATTTATCTACTTACCAAACATATATGTATATATACTATTAGTGTTAAAATATATATCTATATACTAATAATAAAGTAGAATAAAGTAGAAGCCTTTAATGTCATATGTTTTTTTTTCCGTTCTTTTTGTCAATGCAATTTTAAACGCACTCTTATTTAAAAAAATATATATATATAAACTAACTATCTATATATATATACTAATATTTAAAAAAACCTTAATTACATAAACCATGGTTCCATATATTTTTATATTACGGGTCGTTTTAACGTTCAATTTCATTTAAGACTTTTTTTTTTATAAGAACATGTAAACTATCATTTATTTAAAAATATCCCTTTATGTTTTTATTATCTTTTACTTTCCCTTATAATATTATCTTCCAACTCACTTTAATTAATAATTAGATTTGTTTTACAATTTATTAAAGCTAATCCCGCACCTAATTAGATTTGTTTTACAATTTATTAAAGCTAATCCCGCACACGGTGCGGGTATTAGACTAGTATATTCTTAAACCTGCTTCCTAACTTATTATTTTTTCCCTAAGCTACTAAAATTACCATTTTATACATAAACGAAACTAGGGGCATATTTCCACATTGAAAAATATACAATTGTATTTTATTATACGTCTAACTATTCTATATACTGAATTATTGGAAGGAAAAGTATATATCAACTACAACTTCAAGTATGTTAAAAAGCCAGAGAGAATACTAATGCAACTAATGTGGGTTGGAAAGCACAACCAAAAGCAAGTTCCTAGTGTGAGCAGCAAACTATGTATCAGCATTCAGCAGTACAACAAAACAAGCACGTACCACATACTTCTTAAGTTCAAATGACGTTGTTTACCATCTAGAAGCTTCTTTCATGTGTGTCCATAGGCAATCTTAGATGAACAAAATTCCCATTACAGAACTTTCCACCTAACAAAAACCATACACTTTCAAAGTTCAGATTATACCTGTTAGAATCCATACAACCCAGCCCTTGCCTAAGGATCAAGACTTCCGGATAGCCTTGTCATGACCTTTTACTCCTCTTTCTTGCTGCTAGGATCATCGATTGCGCCCAGTCTTTCAACCAGTGGAGGATGAGAGTAGTGATACGCCGAGTACCAAGGATCTGTGTTCATAGCTGACAAATTTTCCTCCTGACAACATAATTTGAAGTAAATACAGCAAGATTTACACAAGCACTAACCAGATGATTTTACTAGTGTTAGATGAGTCACCTGCAACTTCACAAGAGCGGCTCGAAGATCATTAGCGTAACCTAGTCTCTTGGCGAATGCGTCAGCCTGAATTCAATGAACCAAATTTTCAGTACACAAGATCACACAGAAGCAGGAAGAAAGGGGGTAGAGGAAACCAAAGGGGTTTTACCTGAAATTCAAATGATCTGCTCACAAGATTTAACGCAAAGCTTACTATGTGTTGTAGAGGTAATATGGTGTGCTGCATACAGCAACAAAAGCATTTTGAAAATGATAGTTATGGTGACATTTAAAAACAAATGGCAAGAGAATTGGCGTAATTTTCCAAACCTGGAAAATGATTAGCCCGATCACAACTGGCTGTGCGTCAAACCCAAAACTTTGAAACAAGTCCTTCGAATTTCTCACAAGAGTGTATCCTCCAAATTGCAAGAATGTGAGGACCTGCATTTGGTATCATAGTTTTTAATATGAAGTATGAACAGCTTTGTTTCAGAAGAGACCACCCAAACAACATATGGAATATCCAGCCTTATCCAGACAAATTCAAATGCTACAAGTTTCTTTCAAACATATTGGAAGACAGGAACTAAGTGTCAACGATGGGGATTTGATCAATTCAAAATAAAATCAGTAAAATCATGGATAATAAAGTAACAGCGCACGCCGGTGAAGATTTTTTTCCATTGCATTTTATGAAATGCCAGGGTAGTAATGAAATAACCGAGACATGTACGCAGTTGTCTCTACCATAAGGTCATTCCTAGACCTCTTCTGAAATTTCAATAGGTTTCACCACCAGTAATAAAAATGGGATTGCAGAATTAAGAAGCCTGGCAATAAACTAGACATGGAAGTGTTAGCTTTGTCAGGGGAATAAAGGTACTTCCTCAGCTTGTTTGAGTGGTAGGAGGTTTGGATCCCATTGATGGAGGAAATGGCTTCAAATTATGTCATGGCCATGTTTAAGGTCCAAATCCCTTGCAAAGACCTACCCACTCTCACAAAGCAATCTCGCTCCACACTACTTAGTGGTACATTTGAAAATTTAATGAAAAGAAAAAAGGCATAACCTCATGAAGCATACCTGCATGAGAATAAAATGGCACATTGTATGATTGAGTTTCCAGTGGCCAAGTTCATGAGCAATGACTGCAACAACTTCATTCACATTTTTGCACTGCAAAATCATCAGAGCAAAAGCAAGAGTGAGAGAAGGATGTTCTAATAATTTTTACTCTTCACTAAAGAAGGTTAATAAGTTGTTGCAGACGATTCCAGTCTCCGGGACACATAGGATAGATGCAAGAAATAAAGATTTATTCAGATTAATTTGAGAGGGTACATATATAAGGGAACTAAGTAGGAATAGTGAGATTATACTACCTGCTGAATCAACGTGTCATAAAGAACAATTCGCTTGTTATTGAAAAAACCGTACATATATGCCTGCAGATTACAAATATAATAGGTAAATGCAATATCACCCTGAAGACATCTTAAGAAGATGAAGCTGCAAATGAAATTCTCAACAAATATAAGCTCAATGACCAATTTGAGCACAGAGCCAGAGCATTTACTCTATAAATGGCAAAATTACAAGGGACTGACAGTAACTCTTTAAGGGCGCAGGGTTTAATATAGTGCTGTCAAAAGGTGCCTATTTAGGGGGCATCAGTTCAACCATTCTAAAATATTTGGTCAGCCGGCACCACCATTTTTCTTTGAGACGAAATTTATCATCCTATAAATTTCTGATGCCAAATGCAAGAATAATATAGCTTTATCCATGTTGCCATGACAAAATTCTTACATTGCTATGACTTGACCTAGTAGACCCATCAACCACAAACAATTTCTTCAGCGGGAATTTCAAGGAAGAAGCAAGATCCTCAATTTTTCCTCTTAGCTCTCCTTCAGGAAGCTGCAATTGTACGATGTCAAACCAAAGATGACAATGATTGCATCATATATTTTCTTTTTCCAGAGTAGGAATTTTCATTCTTAAGAAAACTTACTGGAGTGAACTTGTTAAAAAGTGGCGCAATCAAGATAGGATATAACGTCATCATAACAATTGATAGAGTGAACATGAATCCCCAGAGGTAAATGGCCGAGTATGGACCGGATTTCTGTAAGCAAGTTAACAAGTTCAAATTGATAAGACAAATAAGAAATGATAATCACATCCCATGCAAAGTTCTTAACATTCTGAGTAGAATTAGGTAATTTAGCATAATTATGCAATGAAAAATATGAAACAAAACAATAGTAGTATAGATCTTAAGCAAAAATAGTATAACAATACCTGCACAATCACAATAATTGCAGCAACAATAGGAGGTCCAATTAAAGCAGCAATGACAATGCTCTTTAACATGTCTTTAAAGAATAACCAAACTGTTTGCTGCAACACAGTCAGTAACATTTAAAGCAGGACTCCAAGTGACAGATAAATGAAAAAGCAAAATGCGATATAATGCATGAGAAGGGTATTCATGGTGTACCAACCTTATTGAAACCATGGCGAGCCTCAATAACAAACGTTGAATAGAGAGAGAATGGTAGATCAGTGATCTGCAACCAAAAGCGGAAAGCACCGTAAACTACAAGTAAAATTAGACGTTTCTGGCTAGTTGATATTGAGAACATATCCAAATAGGAGGATAGTAATAAAAGCTTCAGAAGAAGAATCATATATTTGATAAGAAGGGGGCCACCAGTAGAATGTTTATCACCAAGAAAAAATGAGGAAATTCTGATAAAGGAAATTAAAGAAAAAATGAATGGAGAATTAGCATTTGTAAAACACTGTGAATCACTCACCAATAACGATAGAAGCAACATTCTGAAATCACAGAAAAAATGAATGGAGAATTAGCATTTGTAAGAATGTTTATTAGGATCCAGATCCAGATCTTAGAATCATGAGATCCTACAATCCCAGATTCCCAGATATGGTTTCCGGGCACAATTCAACATAGGATCTTACGATCCTAAGATCCGGATGAGATCATAACATTTGAGTTTTTATGGATGCTATCACCTCATTTGAGAGCCCAATTTCTAATACACTCCCTCTTTCACGAGTATATTCAAAACCAAAGCAACCCCAGCAATACTTAATCATGTGCTGAAATCTGGCAATTTTGACAAATCAAGTTCATGACTCGAGTTTTGTCTCACCAATGCCGATGGTACCTGAATGATTGGCCTTGTAGGCTGATATTTTTTTACTTCTTTTTATTTTATTGAAGTTTTTTTTTAATTTTGTTAAATCATGCTCATATATTTTTCTTTTTTTATTAATTTTAAATATCTTACGTTACAATAATCGAAACTATAGGGACCCCGTTATCTGATCATGATAGCCTTGATTTTAAGGTATTCTTTCACAAACACCACTAGGCATATTAATCATTAAAAACCATAGAACATCTCCTAGTATGAGCAATTCCCCACATTTAAAGCTTAAACCAAAACTTTAACCAAAGTGCAAGTAAAAAATTAAATCTGCTCACAACTATCTTATTTCTGCTTGCATGGTTTAGTGGTTTACAATGTTTGTTCTAATGCACAAGTTTCGAATGGATACCAACAACATAGGAGATGTTTACGCAGTCTTCAAAAATATTGGAGGAGACCATGCTTGCACATTAGTAACTGCCACAATTCATCTAAGAGCATATGGTAAATTAAGGGTGTGTTCGGTAAGACAAGTTTTTGGGTAGGTTAAGCTTTTTGGGTAGCTTTATCTTTTTTTTGATAGATTTTTTCGTAGAGTTTTGGAGGGGATTTTTAAATTATGAAAACCTAATGAAAAATATAATAATTGTTTGGCAAGGGTAGATTTATGGGTAGAAACGGTAGAGTTTCAAGGTGAAACTACCAAAAAGTACATGCTAAAAACAAATAAATAAATAAAAAACCATGTGAAAGAGTAGGAAAATTAATAAAAATAAGTTGAAAGGGTATATTTGACTAAAATTATTAGAGCTATTGAAAAATCTACCAAAACCTTTCTCAAGGAGCTTACAAAAAGCCCTCCAAAAAGCTTTCCAAAATTTCCTTAAACTCTAGTCCCCCAAATAATCTCGCAATGCCAAACATCTATTAGCTTTCAACTATTTCAAAGCTACACAAAAATCTACTCAATAACCTTTAACAAACATGCTCTAAGACCTGAGGTGACAATAGTCAAAGTGGCCATCAAAAAGACAAGCAATGGTGTGATTAGAATATTAGATAGTGTCTTCAATTGGTTAGGGGGATTCAAACATTAGGCCAGCGTTTAAACTCTAGCTGTTTAATTGAATAAAATTTCTCAGATCAAAATGAAAAGCTTAACCTGTGACCATATGAAAACACCACCTAAGAAAGCCAAGGTATGAAATATTTCATTGTCTGCATTGAGGCCCCATATAA
The DNA here is from genome assembly GCA_033239045.1 of Fagopyrum esculentum. Taxonomy (NCBI): domain Eukaryota; kingdom Viridiplantae; phylum Streptophyta; class Magnoliopsida; order Caryophyllales; family Polygonaceae; genus Fagopyrum; species Fagopyrum esculentum. The sequence goes on from BSUD01000005.1 coordinate 123,081,876, forward strand.
CAAGGTATTCAGCACAAATCTGCATATTGAAACACCAGATGAGTAACTACTCATTATAAAAGAAGAAAAAATAAAATAAAAAAGGCAAGGTATTCATTACTCACATTCCAAAACCAAGGCAATATTTTGAAGTACAAAATTGCAGAATCCATCACTATGGTTACACACTCATGAATGAAATGGAAGTTGCTGTGATACAACAACAAAAATGAAGAGAAACATACATTAAGTTTGAGGTGAAGTTGATATTAACAGATGGCCTTACAGAATAATAAATATATGCAAGACCATCCTTAGGAGAATAGGAGAACTAAAAACTTCTAAAGTAATAAACCTCTTGTCAAGGCTGTATGCCCGTGACTTCTCAAACTTTTCTTGGCTGATCACTCCTATAAGTGGCTTAGGAAGCGTGGGTAGCTGGAGAGCTCTGTGCTGCCGCATGTCAAGATAAGTTTCGAACAGGTAAACCAGTATCATAAAACCTGAAAAGACAGCAAAGGATCAAAAAAACAAGATAGCCCTCAGGAAAGAAACGAAAAGGACACTACTATGAGAGACCAGACACAAATAAGCAAAGCTCAGTGAGCAGGATAGAGGATGAAACTATATTTATATATGATAGGACCCAGTAGGAGGGGTGGCAATTTCACCACACCCGATGGGTATCCAAATCACCCGAACCATAAAAGCGGCTGAAAACCCGAAAAAGCAGCGTGATAAAAGAAGGCCTTTTACCCATCACCCGAACCGGTGCACCTGAAGTATCTTGAATTTTGTGTATTTAATCATTAATTTCACAAAGAATATGGAAATTTTATTGTTATTTACATTTTAATAATACGTTTAAACTAGTTTTTATTTTAATTATAGATATTATTGGTTTTGAACATACTAGTTTTATACTATATGTGCAAAAATACTTTGAAAATACATTATAAATTGACAATACTGATAACTTTTAACCACCCATGGATATACCCAAACCACCCGGTCACCCGACGTGTGATGGGGTGGTTACACGCGGCATGAGTAATGGGTGGGCGATGGAAGTGGTTCACCCACCCATCACCCAACCCATGGACATCTGTAGGACTAATAAGGTGTGGACACATTACGATTGCACTATATGATGTTATCAAGCATATTTTGTATTAAACGTGCATCAGGAATTTTTTTGTTCAAGGTAGTCAATAACTGCCGTGTCCTAGTTTACAACAGTGGCAACTGAAAACTGACAAAATTGTAGTTTATACGTCATATTCACTAAGAAGGATTATAAAGTTGTAGATTCAAATCTCTAAAGTCTCTGTTTTTCAAAAAATTCAATATCTTACACAAAAAGCCTTGAAATATGTTAGTTAAGGTCTAAGCTACTTCAGTATAATGCACATATCAGAATATAAGACATAAGGGCATGTTATTTAGACGCACTCGAATTGATACTTAAACGAATGCGACGCGCATTCGCATTTTCCGCATTTTCCGACACATTCGCATTGCGAATGCTCTGGATTGAGTAAAAGGGAAATCGAGCACCAGGTGAACAGAAGTCCGGAGGATATAATGAAACACCTCAAACCACCCCCTAAGTCTAAAACTGGTTTTGTAATGAACAATTGAAACCATTTCATCGCCCAATATGAAAAAATAAATTTGGAATGCCTCAAAACACCATTTCATCTAAAACTAAGGTGGAAATTTAAGCTTCTGGGTTGACTTAAAAAAAAAATTCAAGTTCACAAGCAAAGGTCAGATTGCGAAAACATAAAACGAAAGAACAAATTGGGGAAGACCTCCCACTTTAATACCCCAATCTAGGGCATAATTCCCAGATGCTGCATACCCGTAACTCCCAGTAACAAAACCTTGATCTAAAACCTAAAAGTAGCGCACATGAGCAAATCAAAGACCACAATCGGGCACAGCAATCCAAGAAACTTTAAAAATAGCAATATTTCCAACATTGAGAGTCAAACAAAGAGAAACTATCCCAAAGATCGTATACTTATTATTATCAAGACACCCAAAATACAAAAAAGAGAGATGAAAAAAAACAAACGACGGCAAAATGCAAAAAAAATTGAGACGAGCATCAGTCTATGAGGATAAACAATAGCGATATTTATAGCATCGTAGTTGTAAGACAACGAAAAGACGGAGGGAGAGATTGAGGGTTACCGACGACGGCTTCAAGATAGGGAAACGCCATGGTGGACTGTCAGAGAAGCTCGGCACCAACAGAGAAAGAGGGAGGCGTGCACCGTAATCTGTGATTTGTTTTGCGTATTTTTTGGTGTTAAAATGGAATGGAATGGATGGAAAAATCAGTCAGGAGAGACTTATGTCTCATATGATATATTGCGAGTTTTTTTTATGTGTATTGTATTTCTAGAAATTGATAAAAAAAAAAAAAAAAAAAAAATTGTGATTTAATTTAACGAAATAAATTATACAAGGTTTTATATATAATTTTTTAAAAATTATTTTCTTATAGCGAACGGATTTTACAAAAACGATTCTTTATGAAATAGAATATTAGTTACTTAAATTATGAAAAGATATATTGGATATTCTTATTAGTATTTATAGTATTAATAATTTTTAATGACACTTGGATTTTTTCAACACGGTTTCAATAAATTGTGATGAAGTAAGTAATATATTTTTTAATAATTATTTTTATTTTAAATATATATAATAAATTAGTTGGTGAAAAAAATTTCTTGAATGTGATTTAGAAAAAACGCGTAAAGTAAGATCGGCCCTACCTTATAAATCAAAGTCAAATTAGCTAAGTAAGTAATATATTTTTTAATAATTATGTTTATTTGGCTAAATTCTTTCTAAATCAAATTGTAGGAAAGGGGGAGGAAATCGAAGGGAAGAGCGAATGGAGAAGCCAACCGATCACTTTGTTTTCGTCTTTCCCAACAAGATCAGCGCTACTCTTTCACTCTTTGTCTTTTCTTCAACATTCATCACTTTAAGATCAACCCAAAGGGCACAACCAACCACTCATAAAGACCAAATTTAGTCTTAAATGCCGTCTTCCATTCATCACCTTCCGCCATCCGGATTTGATGATAATTGCTCTTAAGATCAATCCTGGAGAACAATGTTGCTCCACTAAGCTCATCTAGCATGTCATCTAATCTTGGGATGGGATGACGATATTTGATAGTAATGTTATTGATTGTTCTACAATCAACGCACATCCTCCAAGTATTGTGCTTCTTAGGTACTAATATAACTAGAACTACACATGGACTTAAGCTTTCTCGGACGTAGCCATTATTCAAAAGCTCTTCCACTTGATCCTGAATTTCCTAACTTTCCTAAGGACTCATCTTGCATGTTGGACGATTAGGAAGTGTTGAACTTGGAATAAAATCAATTCGATCCATGATGCCTCAAAAAAGTGGAAGACCTGCAGGAATCTCTTCCGGAAATACATCACAAAACTCATCCAAAGTCCTTAAAATGTTTTTAGGTAAGGTAGTCATGACTTCATCGCTCAAAGTCATAAGACTTTTACATAGGCTCAGTAAAACAGTATCTAAGGGAACAAAATCATCAAGAATTTCTCGATTGGATGTTAAAAGCACTCGGTGAGACTCCAGAGACGGAATCTCGGGCGAGATTTGTGTGTCGGGGTCGATATTTTTTACTGAAACGTGATTTCTCTGAACTGGGTGAGATTCTTCAGATATCGGGCGAGATTTCTCGGTTTTTGCTCGAGATTTCCTCTTTGGAAGTCGTTACTCGCTCCTTTTCCTTGTCGTAATGTTCTGCAATCTACAAGGGGGTCATAGGTTTAAGAGTATTTGTTTGTCCATTAAACTCAAAAGAATGTTTGTTAGTAAAACCGTCATGTTTGACATTTCTATCGAATTGTCATTGACGTCTTAATAAGATATGACATGCTTGCATAGGCACAACATCATATACAACAGTATCCTCGTATTTCTCTAAGGTGAACGCAATCATAGCTTGTCTATTAACTTTCAATTCTCCACAATCATTCATCCAATGCAATTATAAGGTGTAGGATGATAGAAAGTAGTGATTTGCAACTTAGTGATTAATTCTTCACTAGCAATGTTGCAACAACTACCACCATCAATAATCATGTTGCACACCTTTCCTTGAACAAGACATCTAGTATGAAAAATGTTTTCCCGTTAATTATCCTCACATGGGGCTATCTTAGCATGTAAGGTTCTCCTAGCAATTAAAGACTCTCCATGTTCATACTCACAAACTTCATCACTTTCACTATTGCTATCATGTTCATGCAATGCATTGAGATAGGTATGATCACTTTCATGCTCTTCTTCACTTTCATATTGCCCTTATTGATTTTAAAAAAAACCCTTTTATTAGGACAATCTCTCATGTAATGACCTCTATCTTGACATTTAAAGCATATAATATCTCTAGAACGTAAAATAGAGTTAGAAGTGCTCCCTTTATTATCCTTTGAAGGCTCATTCAAAGGGCGGGAATGAGTAGAAGATTTATGGGATGTTGGATCAGAAGCGGAACGTTTTCCCTCGTCTTTTTGGGAATCTCGGGTTGAATCTCGGCCGAGATTTGGTTGATTGGGCCGAGATTTCCTTTGGATTTCACGAACTTGATGTTTGGGTCCGTCCTTTGATCTTCTTCTCTACCTTTATATCCAAATGCAGTAAATTAGTCATAGAAGCATATGAATATAAATCAAGTTCATTAGCTGTTAAAGGATGCAAGATTCTTAAAAACCGAGTCATAATAGACTCCTCATCCTCTTGCATGTTAGCTTTCATCATTGCTATCTACATGGTGGTATAAACATCATCTATAGTCATGAAACCTTGCTTGAGGTTCTCCAATCGTTGCCTCACTTCTCTACCATAGTGTTGAGGCACGAATCTAGCTTTCGTTAAGGCCTTCATTTGTTCGCAAGTGTTGGTGTCCGGATCTAACATTCTTCTCCGTTCTTTGACATGATGATCCCACCAAATTAAGACATATCCTTGGAATTTCAGCGCAAAAAGTTGGATCTTCCTTTGCTCGCTAAAATTATGCCAAGACTAGATTTGTTCAATCTTAGTCTCCCCTTCCATGTAAACGTCCGAATTGCATTTGCCTTCGAAACTTAGAATATTGACCTTAACTTTCCAATTTTGTTCATTATCTTGGGGGTCTAAAGTGATCATAGTCACGACCTCTTCTTAGATTATGACGATGTCTACGGTAATCTCTCCACATGCCTTCATCATCCTTATATCCTAAGTCTTGAAAATCTCCCCCAAAATACGGATTGCTAAATGCATTAAAAAAAGGATTGGGATGAGTCATACCTGACCCTTAGGGGGTTGGAGGTGGAATGGGGGCAGGTGGTAGAGGTGCATGTTGGGAACTTCCAACGACTTCATACACAAATCTTGGGTCAAATCTCGGGCGAGATTTTGGCCAAGATTCTTCACTGGGATGAGTTTCAAGCTTCTCCATTGTGGAAACCATAGCCATTAGTTGTTTAGAAAGTCCATGGCTTCTGGACTTGAAGAGTCATTCTTCTAGGATTCCCGTGGACTATTCCTTCCTGAAATTTACACAAACACGCAAAGTAACAACAAACTTGTAATGTTAGGGAAAACGAAAACACCTTACTTGTTTTCTCTTGCACTCACGCTTTGTTGTGATATCCAAACTAATTTGATGTAATTACCTTGGATGGATTAGTACTCCTTTAAAGTCAATGTCTTGGTCTCAACTAGAACTCCTTTGATGAGTCAAGTAGTCAACTTGGTTCGGTTAAAGGTTCTTGTGTTGTGAGATGGTTAAGGAACCCCTGCTGGAAGTTTACTTCACACAAAGACAAAGTAGAAGGAATATTGCGGATAAACATACTAGTATGATAGAAAGTATAGATACTAACTAACACACCCAAAGAAATTGATTCAAATGTTTAGAGTAGAAAGAGACTAGAAAAGGCACACAAGAGATTAAGAAGAGAAAATTACGTACCTTGAACCTGCGCAGTTGGAGAGAGAGATAGCCGGGATTGGTTTTGATCTCGAATGAGGCAAATCTCGGTCAAAATTGACAAATATCGGACGAGATTATCTTAGGTTGGGCGAGATCGATGTTTGTGGTTGAATAAGGCTCGTAACTAGGTCAAGTATGGTATATAACTTCTTCTCTAGATATACTCTTGCATAGGGCGCACTCGGATTCTTCAGATTTTGTCTAAATAATTTCTTGAAAATTTGCAACAATAGCAAACCGTGGTCAAAATCTCGGCCGAGATTTAGTATTATCTGGCCGAGATTGTTGATTCGACAATGAACGTCGATAATCAGCAATCAATTCTACGATATACTACTTCCTAGTTGCCTTGTGGTTCTTTTATTGTTGGGGGGCATAGATATTGTTGGTAGAAAGATATTCGGTTAGGATTCAACGGATTTGATAAGATCTCACCTACTAGATAAAATCTTAACAATAATATCTTGTAAATCTCCTTCCTTTGTAAGTATGCAGCTGTATATTATTAAATTTGACTCAAATTCAATAAATATATGATCTTCAACTGGATAAAGAAAGATTTACGAAACTTGGGGAACAAGTAACGTAAAGATCTCAATGTTATGCTCAAAATCTCGAGTGAAGTTTTCCGTAAAAGTCGGGCGAGGTTTCGTTTAAGGTAAGTGGTTAACTATGGTGTTTCTCTCTTCCAAAAGACACAAGTCAACACATGTTAATCTCAAATAATCTCGCAAAGATATAACGACAAGAAAATACTCAATTCTTATATGACTCAAATAAGATCAAATAAAATTGACTCAAACATGAGACGAACTTCAATCGTCTAAGTTCTGATACCACTTTGATGCGGGGTTGAAGCCGTAATTTCCGATCTAGATTGAAAGTCCACGAAGAGTCTTAGAAAAGGAATCTTAGTAAAAAATCTCAGTCGAGATTCCGCAGTTTGGCCAAGATTTTTGTAACTTCAAAACCAAAGAACATGAGTTTGGTGGATTGATAATGGAGAGAAAAGAAGATGGTTTATGGAATGAAATTAATGGAGTTATAGGAAGACACGAACCAAGATATTCCCACAAAGAACCTTGACCAATTATGTCTCAAAATTCCTTAACGAAGATCTTACCTTAATCCTCACTTCTTTAACCTTATACAAGACTTCTAAGTAAGGCAAGCACAAGGAGAAACTATAATTGCCAAGGAGCACCAATCTTTAAGAAAATTAACACACACAAGAACAACCTAGCAATGACTCACGACGATTCAATCAAAGGTTCTCTCTTTTGATTGAATAGGAATAAGTAATACACAAATTTTATAAGCGAAGCAACGAGTTCACACAATTTGTGGAAATAATAATCAAAATCAATCTACCTAATAATCTCATCTTCTAAGGCTATTTATAGGTGAGATTCTTTAAAAAGATAAAATCTACAACTAAAAGATAATCCTAAAAGATAGGATCAACAAATACACGTAAGAATGTTTAAGAGCTTTAAAGGTATTAAAAAATAAAACTATCTAAAACTTTTAAGATCACAACTTCATCTTTATCTTCGACAAGAGCCTCAATCTCGGTCAATATTTATGAAAATCTCGGGCGAGATTTTGGTCCTCAGGGCCGAGATTTTTCTTTTCAACTCTTTCTTCGTTCTAGCCACCTTCTATGCTTGTTGGATCTCCTTGACCCTTGTTTGGTCCTTCCATGGTAGTCACTAATGTCACTAAAGGAGACATAAGTGTGAGTAAGGTCTCTTTGACTGTACAAGTTGTTAATAAACTAACAACTTTCTCATGGATGGCCTTTGCTCTTGTTCTAGTGATGACTCCTTCAATACCGGGGCTTGAAGATGGTGGTTGTCTTGTCCTTCAATGCCTTAACCCTTGATCTAGTAGTTGGTCCTTGAGGTAGTGTTGGGAATGGTCCCTCACTAATTTTGTTCACCACCCTATACTTAAATATTGCATTGCCCTCAATGTAAGTAAACGATAAGATAGAAGTAAAGAGAAACTCACAAAATGGTGTAGGTTTTGTCTCCTTATCAACACTTCTTTTAGGTCATTTAGTTGCACCTGATTCATTAAGCTTGTTTGCCCCTTTAGATTAGAATCAGGTTTCGTTAGAAGTTTCCCCGGTAGGCGAGGTGCTTTCTCTACTTGTTGGGCGACGTGCTTTCTACCATGTCAAGTATCTTGCCGACGTCCTTTAAGTGTTCGGAAATCTGCTATATGGCCTCCATCTCTGGTGACTTCCGCGTAGCTCATTGCTAACGTTCTTTGAAGAATTTTGCAGCGTTCTCCTTTATGAGGATAACTTTCTCCGGTTTTTTCTCAACAACTTCTTGTAATGGATTTTATATGTTTGTTGTGTTGTTGTACTTGGAGTTTGGGTAATCTCACCATCTTAGGTTGTAGAAGTTGGAGTAGGGATTATAACGTTGTCTCAGGTTAGGGCTCTAATCCCTATAGGGTTCACTCATGTACATTATTTCTTCTTCAGATTGTCCTTTGTGTGGTATTCGGTCAGGATGAAGCATATTTGAGCTTCATGGTCAAGGTGACCACAAAGCTGGCATAAGGCAAAATGGTCAATTTTCTCGTTGGAATTCGTGGAAGTAATTGTCTCTTTGGTCTTTTCCGTTGCGCCTTTGTGATCTAAAAACTTGTTAGCATGATCACTTTGTCTATCTAGGTTTGTGCATCCGGTATGACCAGAGATTTCTAAATATTGGACCGGGGACCGGAACTCATCCAAAGTCCTTAAAATGTTTTTAGGTAAGGTAGTCATGACTTCATCGCTCAAAGTCATAAGACTTTTACATAGGCTCAGTAAAACAGTATCTAAGGGAACAAAATCATCAAGAATTTCTCGATTGGATGTTAAAAGCACTCGGTGAGACTCCAGAGACGGAATCTCGGGCGAGATTTGTGTGTCGGGGTCGATATTTTTTACTGAAACGTGATTTCTCTGAACTGGGTGAGATTCTTCAGATATCGGGCGAGATTTCTCGGTTTTTGCTCGAGATTTCCTCTTTGGAAGTCGTTTCTCGCTCCTTTTCCTTGTCGTAATGTTCTGCAATCTACAAGGGGGTCATAGGTTTAAGAGTATTTGTTTGTCCATTAAACTCAAAAGAATGTTTGTTAGTAAAACCGTCATGTTTGACATTTCTATCGAATTGTCATTGACGTCTTAATAAGATATGACATGCTTGCATAGGCACAACATCATATACAACAGTATCCTCGTATTTCTCTAAGGTGAACGCAATCATAGCTTGTCTATTAACTTTCAATTCTCCACAATCATTCATCCAATGCAATTATAAGGTGTAGGATGATAGAAAGTAGTGATTTGCAACTTAGTGATTAATTCTTCACTAGCAATGTTGCAACAACTACCACCATCAATAATCATGTTGCACACCTTTCCTTGAACAAGACATCTAGTATGAAAAATGTTTTCCCGTTAATTATCCTCACATGGGGCTATCTTAGCATGTAAGGTTCTCCTAGCAATTAAAGACTCTCCATGTTCATACTCATAAACTTCATCACTTTCACTATTGCTATCATGTTCATGCAATGCATTGAGATAGGTATGATCACTTTCATGCTCTTCTTCACTTTCATATTGCCCTTATTGATTAAAAAAAAAACCCTTTTATTAGGACAATCTCTCATGTAATGACCTCTATCTTGACATTTAAAGCATATAATATCTCTAGAACGTAAAATAGAGTTAGAAGTGCTCCCTTTATTATCCTTTGAAGGCTCATTCAAAGGGCGGGAATGAGTAGAAGATTTATGGGATGTTGGATCAGAAGCGGAACGTTTTCCCTCGTCTTTTTGGGAATCTCGGGTTGAATCTCGGCCGAGATTTGGTTGATTGGGCCGAGATTTCCTTTGGATTTCACGAACTTGATGTTTGGGTCCGTCCTTTGATCTTCTTCTCTACCTTTATATCCAAATGCAGTAAATTAGTCATAGAAGCATATGAATATAAATCAAGTTCATTAGCTGTTAAAGGATGCAAGATTCTTAAAAACCGAGTCATAATAGACTCCTCATCCTCTTGCATGTTAGCTTTCATCATTGCTATCTACATGGTGGTATAAACATCATCTATAGTCATGAAACCTTGCTTGAGGTTCTCCAATCGTTGCCTCACTTCTCTACCATAGTGTTGAGGCACGAATCTAGCTTTCGTTAAGGCCTTCATTTGTTCGCAAGTGTTGGTGTCCGGATCTAACATTCTTCTCCGTTCTTTGACATGATGATCCCACCAAATTAAGACATATCCTTGGAATTTCAGCGCAAAAAGTTGGATCTTCCTTTGCTCGCTAAAATTATGCCAAGACTAGATTTGTTCAATCTTAGTCTCCCCTTCCATGTAAACGTCCGAATTGCATTTGCCTTCGAAACTTAGAATATTGACCTTAACTTTCCAATTTTGTTCATTATCTTGGGGGTCTAAAGTGATCATAGTCACGACCTCTTCTTAGATTATGACGATGTCTACGGTAATCTCTCCACATGCCTTCATCATCCTTATATCCTAAGTCTTGAAAATCTCCCCCAAAATACGGATTGCTAAATGCATTAAAAAAAGGATTGGGATGAGTCATACCTGACCCTTAGGGGGTTGGAGGTGGAATGGGGGCAGGTGGTAGAGGTGCATGTTGGGAACTTCCAACGACTTCATACACAAATCTTGGGTCAAATCTCGGGCGAGATTTTGGCCAAGATTCTTCACTGGGATGAGTTTCAAGCTTCTCCATTGTGGAAACCATAGCCATTAGTTGTTTAGAAAGTCCATGGCTTCTGGACTTGAAGAGTCATTCTTCTAGGATTCCCGTGGACTATTCCTTCCTGAAATTTACACAAACACGCAAAGTAACAACAAACTTGTAATGTTAGGGAAAACGAAAACACCTTACTTGTTTTCTCTTGCACTCACGCTTTGTTGTGATATCCAAACTAATTTGATGTAATTACCTTGGATGGATTAGTACTCCTTTAAAGTCAATGTCTTGGTCTCAACTAGAACTCCTTTGATGAGTCAAGTAGTCAACTTGGTTCGGTTAAAGGTTCTTGTGTTGTGAGATGGTTAAGGAACCCCTGCTGGAAGTTTACTTCACACAAAGACAAAGTAGAAGGAATATTGCGGATAAACATACTAGTATGATAGAAAGTATAGATACTAACTAACACACCCAAAGAAATTGATTCAAATGTTTAGAGTAGAAAGAGACTAGAAAAGGCACACAAGAGATTAAGAAGAGAAAATTACGTACCTTGAACCTGCGCAGTTGGAGAGAGAGATAGCCGGGATTGGTTTTGATCTCGAATGAGGCAAATCTCGGTCAAAATTGACAAATATCGGACGAGATTATCTTAGGTTGGGCGAGATCGATGTTTGTGGTTGAATAAGGCTCGTAACTAGGTCAAGTATGGTATATAACTTCTTCTCTAGATATACTCTTGCATAGGGCGCACTCGGATTCTTCAGATTTTGTCTAAATAATTTCTTGAAAATTTGCAACAATAGCAAACCGTGGTCAAAATCTCGGCCGAGATTTAGTATTATCTGGCCGAGATTGTTGATTCGACAATGAACGTCGATAATCAGCAATCAATTCTACGATATACTACTTCCTAGTTGCCTTGTGGTTCTTTTATTGTTGGGGGGCATAGATATTGTTGGTAGAAAGATATTCGGTTAGGATTCAACGGATTTGATAAGATCTCACCTACTAGATAAAATCTTAACAATAATATCTTGTAAATCTCCTTCCTTTGTAAGTATGCAGCTGTATATTATTAAATTTGACTCAAATTCAATAAATATATGATCTTCAACTGGATAAAGAAAGATTTACGAAACTTGGGGAACAAGTAACGTAAAGATCTCAATGTTATGCTCAAAATCTCGAGTGAAGTTTTCCGTAAAAGTCGGGCGAGGTTTCGTTTAAGGTAAGTGGTTAACTATGGTGTTTCTCTCTTCCAAAAGACACAAGTCAACACATGTTAATCTCAAATAATCTCGCAAAGATATAACGACAAGAAAATACTCAATTCTTATATGACTCAAATAAGATCAAATAAAATTGACTCAAACATGAGACGAACTTCAATCGTCTAAGTTCTGATACCACTTTGATGCGGGGTTGAAGCCGTAATTTCCGATCTAGATTGAAAGTCCACGAAGAGTCTTAGAAAAGGAATCTTAGTAAAAAATCTCAGTCGAGATTCCGCAGTTTGGCCAAGATTTTTGTAACTTCAAAACCAAAGAACATGAGTTTGGTGGATTGATAATGGAGAGAAAAGAAGATGGTTTATGGAATGAAATTAATGGAGTTATAGGAAGACACGAACCAAGATATTCCCACAAAGAACCTTGACCAATTATGTCTCAAAATTCCTTAACGAAGATCTTACCTTAATCCTCACTTCTTTAACCTTATACAAGACTTCTAAGTAAGGCAAGCACAAGGAGAAACTATAATTGCCAAGGAGCACCAATCTTTAAGAAAATTAACACACACAAGAACAACCTAGCAATGACTCACGACGATTCAATCAAAGGTTCTCTCTTTTGATTGAATAGGAATAAGTAATACACAAATTTTATAAGCGAAGCAACGAGTTCACACAATTTGTGGAAATAATAATCAAAATCAATCTACCTAATAATCTCATCTTCTAAGGCTATTTATAGGTGAGATTCTTTAAAAAGATAAAATCTACAACTAAAAGATAATCCTAAAAGATAGGATCAACAAATACACGTAAGAATGTTTAAGAGCTTTAAAGGTATTAAAAAATAAAACTATCTAAAACTTTTAAGATCACAACTTCATCTTTATCTTCGACAAGAGCCTCAATCTCGGTCAATATTTATGAAAATCTCGGGCGAGATTTTGGTCCTCAGGGCCGAGATTTTTCTTTTCAACTCTTTCTTCGTTCTAGCCACCTTCTATGCTTGTTGGATCTCCTTGACCCTTGTTTGGTCCTTCCATGGTAGTCACTAATGTCACTAAAGGAGACATAAGTGTGAGTAAGGTCTCTTTGACTGTACAAGTTGTTAATAAACTAACAACTTTCTCATGGATGGCCTTTGCTCTTGTTCTAGTGATGACTCCTTCAATACCGGGGCTTGAAGATGGTGGTTGTCTTGTCCTTCAATGCCTTAACCCTTGATCTAGTAGTTGGTCCTTGAGGTAGTGTTGGGAATGGTCCCTCACTAATTTTGTTCACCACCCTATACTTAAATATTGCATTGCCCTCAATGTAAGTAAACGATAAGATAGAAGTAAAGAGAAACTCACAAAATGGTGTAGGTTTTGTCTCCTTATCAACACTTCTTTTAGGTCATTTAGTTGCACCTGATTCATTAAGCTTGTTTGCCCCTTTAGATTAGAATCAGGTTTCGTTAGAAGTTTCCCCGGTAGGCGAGGTGCTTTCTCTACTTGTTGGGCGACGTGCTTTCTACCATGTCAAGTATCTTGCCGACGTCCTTTAAGTGTTCGGAAATCTGCTATATGGCCTCCATCTCTGGTGACTTCCGCGTAGCTCATTGCTAACGTTCTTTGAAGAATTTTGCAGCGTTCTCCTTTATGAGGATAACTTTCTCCGGTTTTTTCTCAACAACTTCTTGTAATGGATTTTATATGTTTGTTGTGTTGTTGTACTTGGAGTTTGGGTAATCTCACCATCTTAGGTTGTAGAAGTTGGAGTAGGGATTATAACGTTGTCTCAGGTTAGGGCTCTAATCCCTATAGGGTTCACTCATGTACATTATTTCTTCTTCAGATTGTCCTTTGTGTGGTATTCGGTCAGGATGAAGCATATTTGAGCTTCATGGTCAAGGTGACCACAAAGCTGGCATAAGGCAAAATGGTCAATTTTCTCGTTGGAATTCGTGGAAGTAATTGTCTCTTTGGTCTTTTCCGTTGCGCCTTTGTGATCTAAAAACTTGTTAGCATGATCACTTTGTCTATCTAGGTTTGTGCATCCGGTATGACCAGAGATTTCTAAATATTGGACCGGGGACCGGAACTCATCCAAAGTCCTTAAAATGTTTTTAGGTAAGGTAGTCATGACTTCATCGCTCAAAGTCATAAGACTTTTACATAGGCTCAGTAAAACAGTATCTAAGGGAACAAAATCATCAAGAATTTCTCGATTGGATGTTAAAAGCACTCGGTGAGACTCTAGAGACGGAATCTCGGGCGAGATTTGTGTGTCGGGGTCGAGATTTTTTACTGAAACGTGATTTCTCTGAACTGGGTGAGATTCTTCAGATATCGGGCGAGATTTCTCGGTTTTTGCTCGAGATTTCCTCTTTGGAAGTCGTTTCTCGCTCCTTTTCCTTGTCGTAATGTTCTGCAATCTACAAGGGGGTCATAGGTTTAAGAGTATTTGTTTGTCCATTAAACTCAAAAGAATGTTTGTTAGTAAAACCGTCATGTTTGACATTTCTATCGAATTGTCATTGACGTCTTAATAAGATATGACATGCTTGCATAGGCACAACATCATATACAACAGTATCCTCGTATTTCTCTAAGGTGAACGCAATCATAGCTTGTCTATTAACTTTCAATTCTCCACAATCATTCATCCAATGCAATTATAAGGTGTAGGATGATAGAAAGTAGTGATTTGCAACTTAGTGATTAATTCTTCACTAGCAATGTTGCAACAACTACCACCATCAATAATCATGTTGCACACCTTTCCTTGAACAAGACATCTAGTATGAAAAATGTTTTCCCGTTAATTATCCTCACATGGGGCTATCTTAGCATGTAAGGTTCTCCTAGCAATTAAAGACTCTCCATGTTCATACTCATAAACTTCATCACTTTCACTATTGCTATCATGTTCATGCAATGCATTGAGATAGGTATGATCACTTTCATGCTCTTCTTCACTTTCATATTGCCCTTATTGATTAAAAAAAAAACCCTTTTATTAGGACAATCTCTCATGTAATGACCTCTATCTTGACATTTAAAGCATATAATATCTCTAGAACGTAAAATAGAGTTAGAAGTGCTCCCTTTATTATCCTTTGAAGGCTCATTCAAAGGGCGGGAATGAGTAGAAGATTTATGGGATGTTGGATCAGAAGCGGAACGTTTTCCCTCGTCTTTTTGGGAATCTCGGGTTGAATCTCGGCCGAGATTTGGTTGATTGGGCCGAGATTTCCTTTGGATTTCACGAACTTGATGTTTGGGTCCGTCCTTTGATCTTCTTCTCTACCTTTATATCCAAATGCAGTAAATTAGTCATAGAAGCATATGAATATAAATCAAGTTCATTAGCTGTTAAAGGATGCAAGATTCTTAAAAACCGAGTCATAATAGACTCCTCATCCTCTTGCATGTTAGCTTTCATCATTGCTATCTACATGGTGGTATAAACATCATCTATAGTCATGAAACCTTGCTTGAGGTTCTCCAATCGTTGCCTCACTTCTCTACCATAGTGTTGAGGCACGAATCTAGCTTTCGTTAAGGCCTTCATTTGTTCGCAAGTGTTGGTGTCCGGATCTAACATTCTTCTCCGTTCTTTGACATGATGATCCCACCAAATTAAGACATATCCTTGGAATTTCAGCGCAAAAAGTTGGATCTTCCTTTGCTCGCTAAAATTATGCCAAGACTAGATTTGTTCAATCTTAGTCTCCCCTTCCATGTAAACGTCCGAATTGCATTTGCCTTCGAAACTTAGAATATTGACCTTAACTTTCCAATTTTGTTCATTATCTTGGGGGTCTAAAGTGATCATAGTCACGACCTCTTCTTAGATTATGACGATGTCTACGGTAATCTCTCCACATGCCTTCATCATCCTTATATCCTAAGTCTTGAAAATCTCCCCCAAAATACGGATTGCTAAATGCATTAAAAAAAGGATTGGGATGAGTCATACCTGACCCTTAGGGGGTTGGAGGTGGAATGGGGGCAGGTGGTAGAGGTGCATGTTGGGAACTTCCAACGACTTCATACACAAATCTTGGGTCAAATCTCGGGCGAGATTTTGGCCAAGATTCTTCACTGGGATGAGTTTCAAGCTTCTCCATTGTGGAAACCATAGCCATTAGTTGTTTAGAAAGTCCATGGCTTCTGGACTTGAAGAGTCATTCTTCTAGGATTCCCGTGGACTATTCCTTCCTGAAATTTACACAAACACGCAAAGTAACAACAAACTTGTAATGTTAGGGAAAACGAAAACACCTTACTTGTTTTCTCTTGCACTCACGCTTTGTTGTGATATCCAAACTAATTTGATGTAATTACCTTGGATGGATTAGTACTCCTTTAAAGTCAATGTCTTGGTCTCAACTAGAACTCCTTTGATGAGTCAAGTAGTCAACTTGGTTCGGTTAAAGGTTCTTGTGTTGTGAGATGGTTAAGGAACCCCTGCTGGAAGTTTACTTCACACAAAGACAAAGTAGAAGGAATATTGCGGATAAACATACTAGTATGATAGAAAGTATAGATACTAACTAACACACCCAAAGAAATTGATTCAAATGTTTAGAGTAGAAAGAGACTAGAAAAGGCACACAAGAGATTAAGAAGAGAAAATTACGTACCTTGAACCTGCGCAGTTGGAGAGAGAGATAGCCGGGATTGGTTTTGATCTCGAATGAGGCAAATCTCGGTCAAAATTGACAAATATCGGACGAGATTATCTTAGGTTGGGCGAGATCGATGTTTGTGGTTGAATAAGGCTCGTAACTAGGTCAAGTATGGTATATAACTTCTTCTCTAGATATACTCTTGCATAGGGCGCACTCGGATTCTTCAGATTTTGTCTAAATAATTTCTTGAAAATTTGCAACAATAGCAAACCGTGGTCAAAATCTCGGCCGAGATTTAGTATTATCTGGCCGAGATTGTTGATTCGACAATGAACGTCGATAATCA
Organism: Fagopyrum esculentum; assembly: GCA_033239045.1. Lineage (NCBI taxonomy): Eukaryota > Viridiplantae > Streptophyta > Magnoliopsida > Caryophyllales > Polygonaceae > Fagopyrum > Fagopyrum esculentum. Next base: position 123,098,843 of record BSUD01000005.1, read on the forward strand.
GCAATCAATTCTACGATATACTACTTCCTAGTTGCCTTGTGGTTCTTTTATTGTTGGGGGGCATAGATATTGTTGGTAGAAAGATATTCGGTTAGGATTCAACGGATTTGATAAGATCTCACCTACTAGATAAAATCTTAACAATAATATCTTGTAAATCTCCTTCCTTTGTAAGTATGCAGCTGTATATTATTAAATTTGACTCAAATTCAATAAATATATGATCTTCAACTGGATAAAGAAAGATTTACGAAACTTGGGGAACAAGTAACGTAAAGATCTCAATGTTATGCTCAAAATCTCGAGTGAAGTTTTCCGTAAAAGTCGGGCGAGGTTTCGTTTAAGGTAAGTGGTTAACTATGGTGTTTCTCTCTTCCAAAAGACACAAGTCAACACATGTTAATCTCAAATAATCTCGCAAAGATATAACGACAAGAAAATACTCAATTCTTATATGACTCAAATAAGATCAAATAAAATTGACTCAAACATGAGACGAACTTCAATCGTCTAAGTTCTGATACCACTTTGATGCGGGGTTGAAGCCGTAATTTCCGATCTAGATTGAAAGTCCACGAAGAGTCTTAGAAAAGGAATCTTAGTAAAAAATCTCAGTCGAGATTCCGCAGTTTGGCCAAGATTTTTGTAACTTCAAAACCAAAGAACATGAGTTTGGTGGATTGATAATGGAGAGAAAAGAAGATGGTTTATGGAATGAAATTAATGGAGTTATAGGAAGACACGAACCAAGATATTCCCACAAAGAACCTTGACCAATTATGTCTCAAAATTCCTTAACGAAGATCTTACCTTAATCCTCACTTCTTTAACCTTATACAAGACTTCTAAGTAAGGCAAGCACAAGGAGAAACTATAATTGCCAAGGAGCACCAATCTTTAAGAAAATTAACACACACAAGAACAACCTAGCAATGACTCACGACGATTCAATCAAAGGTTCTCTCTTTTGATTGAATAGGAATAAGTAATACACAAATTTTATAAGCGAAGCAACGAGTTCACACAATTTGTGGAAATAATAATCAAAATCAATCTACCTAATAATCTCATCTTCTAAGGCTATTTATAGGTGAGATTCTTTAAAAAGATAAAATCTACAACTAAAAGATAATCCTAAAAGATAGGATCAACAAATACACGTAAGAATGTTTAAGAGCTTTAAAGGTATTAAAAAATAAAACTATCTAAAACTTTTAAGATCGCAACTTCATCTTTATCTTCGACAAGAGCCTCAATCTCGGTCAATATTTATGAAAATCTCGGGCGAGATTTTGGTCCTCAGGGCCGAGATTTTTCTTTTCAACTCTTTCTTCGTTCTAGCCACCTTCTATGCTTGTTGGATCTCCTTGACCCTTGTTTGGTCCTTCCATGGTAGTCACTAATGTCACTAAAGGAGACATAAGTGTGAGTAAGGTCTCTTTGACTGTACAAGTTGTTAATAAACTAACAACTTTCTCATGGATGGCCTTTGCTCTTGTTCTAGTGATGACTCCTTCAATACCGGGGCTTGAAGATGGTGTGGTTGTCTTGTCCTTCAATGCCTTAACCCTTGATCTAGTAGTTGGTCCTTGAGGTAGTGTTGGGAATGGTCCCTCACTAATTTTGTTCACCACCCTATACTTAAATATTGCATTGCCCTCAATGTAAGTAAACGATAAGATAGAAGTAAAGAGAAACTCACAAAATGGTGTAGGTTTTGTCTCCTTATCAACACTTCTTTTAGGTCATTTAGTTGCACCTGATTCATTAAGCTTGTTTGCCCCTTTAGATTAGAATCAGGTTTCGTTAGAAGTTTCCCCGGTAGGCGAGGTGCTTTCTCTACTTGTTGGGCGACGTGCTTTCTACCATGTCAAGTATCTTGCCGACGTCCTTTAAGTGTTCGGAAATCTGCTATATGGCCTCCATCTCTGGTGACTTCCGCGTAGCTCATTGCTAACGTTCTTTGAAGAATTTTGCAGCGTTCTCCTTTATGAGGATAACTTTCTCCGGTTTTTTCTCAACAACTTCTTGTAATGGATTTTATATGTTTGTTGTGTTGTTGTACTTGGAGTTTGGGTAATCTCACCATCTTAGGTTGTAGAAGTTGGAGTAGGGATTATAACGTTGTCTCAGGTTAGGGCTCTAATCCCTATAGGGTTCACTCATGTACATTATTTCTTCTTCAGATTGTTCTTTGTGTGGTATTCGGTCAGGATGAAGCATATTTGAGCTTCATGGTCAAGGTGACCACAAAGCTGGCATAAGGCAAAATGGTCAATTTTCTCGTTGGAATTCGTGGAAGTAATTGTCTCTTTGGTCTTTTCCGTTGCGCCTTTGTGATCTAAAAACTTGTTAGCATGATCACTTTGTCTATCTAGGTTTGTGCATCCGGTATGACCAGAGATTTCTAAATATTGGACCGGGGACCGGAACTCATCCAAAGTCCTTAAAATGTTTTTAGGTAAGGTAGTCATGACTTCATCGCTCAAAGTCATAAGACTTTTACATAGGCTCAGTAAAACAGTATCTAAGGGAACAAAATCATCAAGAATTTCTCGATTGGATGTTAAAAGCACTCGGTGAGACTCCAGAGACGGAATCTCGGGCGAGATTTGTGTGTCGGGGTCGAGATTTTTTACTGAAACGTGATTTCTCTGAACTGGGTGAGATTCTTCAGATATCGGGCGAGATTTCTCGGTTTTTGCTCGAGATTTCCTCTTTGGAAGTCGTTTCTCGCTCCTTTTCCTTGTCGTAATGTTCTGCAATCTACAAGGGGGTCATAGGTTTAAGAGTATTTGTTTGTCCATTAAACTCAAAAGAATGTTTGTTAGTAAAACCGTCATGTTTGACATTTCTATCGAATTGTCATTGACGTCTTAATAAGATATGACATGCTTGCATAGGCACAACATCATATACAACAGTATCCTCGTATTTCTCTAAGGTGAACGCAATCATAGCTTGTCTATTAACTTTCAATTCTCCACAATCATTCATCCAATGCAATTATAAGGTGTAGGATGATAGAAAGTAGTGATTTGCAACTTAGTGATTAATTCTTCACTAGCAATGTTGCAACAACTACCACCATCAATAATCATGTTGCACACCTTTCCTTGAACAAGACATCTAGTATGAAAAATGTTTTCCCGTTAATTATCCTCACATGGGGCTATCTTAGCATGTAAGGTTCTCCTAGCAATTAAAGACTCTCCATGTTCATACTCATAAACTTCATCACTTTCACTATTGCTATCATGTTCATGCAATGCATTGAGATAGGTATGATCACTTTCATGCTCTTCTTCACTTTCATATTGCCCTTATTGATTTAAAAAAAAACCCTTTTATTAGGACAATCTCTCATGTAATGACCTCTATCTTGACATTTAAAG
>BSUD01000005.1:123102371-123113703 GCA_033239045.1 Fagopyrum esculentum
CGAGTTTCTTGAAAAAAAAAAATTCGATATCAATAATATTATGATTTGAACTGAATACAAAAAGTTACTATTTTAAATAAAAAACATAAATTCTCTTTGATTTCTTTTTTTAAAAAAAACTAAAGTGAAATTTTGTTTTTTAAATTGTTTTGTTTTCTTATTTTAAATATAGTCTTATCCCTTAAATAAAAGTATTGTGGTCAAACCAAGAAATAAGATATTTTAAATAAACTTAAAAATAAACCCAAAATATATAAATAAAAATAAACTTGTTTACGTTTTTAAACTAAAATGTATATCATTTTTCTCCCTAACTAAGTGATGCAACAATCTAAAGGTATCTTAAAGCTACACAAAGCAAAACACATAGCATATAATAAGATGTGAATCTACATGACCTAATAGGCAGTGTGTAAAATATATATCATTTTTTTTACCTTGGTTTAATTTAAGCATATTCTAATAATGTAAATATTAGAAATGAAATATAAGTGTAAGTATTCAAGTTGGAAATAACAAATTGTAAATAAATCAACTACAATATAGAGAAGCAAACAACAAGAAAGTTGTTGATCACTTACATGTTACGAGATTCAATTACTTCAATCAAGCGCATAGATACATAATATATGAACTTGCTTGGTGTCAAACAGGAATAGAAATTATTAAAAAAGTCAGTGTGAACTCACCAAGAGGATTGATCTCTTCACTGTACCATGGTTTCCCAGCCCCCATATGCATATAATTCAAGCTAGGTAAATCATGATCTTCGACATAAATATATAAAGATGAATTAGAATATAAAAGTGTTTAATATTAAAATAAAATGTAATAATTTATGCAACTTACAACATGAATGTTTGTAATAATAATATTTTTCTCCACTGCATCAATTCTTATAACTGAAACACCCATTCGAGCAAATGGCTGAAAGAAATACAGACCAATTTAATTAAAAGCTAAAAGAATCACCCGTGCACATAAAAAGTCAAAAGATTCGACAAAACCAGCTCTAAGAAAACTCCATGAAAAGTAAAAGCATCAAATATATTTGTGATATGATTATGTGGAATATCATTCATAATTGTAGGATATTTCCGGTTTAATAAAATTCATGTTCTAAATAACTTAAAAGGGTGAATATTGTCAATCATATCTTTACTATAATAAAAGAGGGAGTTGCCCCAATGAATAGTACCTTTCCTAATTTGCCCTTGCAACATTTTATTTCCAGCTTTGTCCTTGTTAGTTTAGTTATATTACGTCCCAATTTTTACTCTTTTTCATTTTTTCCTTTGATATGTTCATTTTTGTTTATACGTGTAAGTCTTCTTCTGCAAGAATCGTTGTGGCTTCTTCAAGAAGTGTATTCTTCTCCAATGTGTCTTCTTCTGCAAGCATGGTTGTGGCTTCTTCAAGAAGTGTCTTCTTCTCCAAATAACTTTGTGGCTTCCTTTGAAAGCAGCCTTCACTTTTAGTTTCAACCGTGTAAAACCCTAAATGTATTCTACACTTCTTACCGTCTTCTTCCCCACAACATTGCTCTCCTTCCTGGTGAAGGCATTGGACCGAGATTATATGATCGACACCGTCGGCTCATCAACCTTCTTCCTCTTCCTCCGGATCTTGATTTCAGGTTAGCTCTCCGACCTCCTCTTTCTTTTCTCTCAAGTCTGACCCTTTCTCTATTTTGTCTCCTTTCAAAGGTGTAGTGTAGTGAGGACTACAACAACAGGAAGCAAGATCTCATCTTCATGTTCTTCCTTAATCGATCTCTTCTCGCTTCAGGTTTGTTGTTTTAGGATTGAGATTAGTTTATGTTAAATTTTATGTTCTCAATGTTTCTCTTTTGGTACTAGAGTTTCTATGGGTTCCGATCGACATCTCCTTCAAGATCCGCATCAATCTCTTCACGTCTCCTAGATCCGCTCAATTTGGGTGTCCTCTCTTCTTCTTGTTGGCATTGCTATTTTGATTTCGTGGTGAACGCGCCTCAATCTCTTCATTTTCTCATAAACATCTTGCATGTCTTCCGGATATCTCGTTGATGTGGTTAATTTTGGAAGAAAAATTAACCGATTGATTTTGTTTTACGGATTGGGAGTAGTAGGAGTAATCGTCTCCGGAAATCAAAGGTGAGCTCCGGCGAAGATGGCGTCCAACTTGCCAATGAAACCTCATATGGATCAGATCTATTGTGAAATCCGGGAGATTTTCCGAGCTCTCGAGCACGCTTCTCTCTTTTCTTCCTTGCGTTTGTTGTTTCTTCGTTTTCCTTGGTTCTATTTTGTGGAATAGTTTCCAACGAGTTTTATGTTGCTGTGTATATTAGCCTACACTTTTGGGGGTAGGTTTTTGTTGTTTTTATCTGCTTATTGATTACTTGATAGGGCTTTTGGATGTTGTTGCTATTTGCCAGGTTAGTCTTCTATTATCGCTCTTATTTTTCGTATCTAATGAACTAATACTTCCCCCTTTTCTCTGGTGTAGATTATCTGATGAACTAATATTTGCCAGGTTCCTTTAATACCAAGCTTGCAAATTAACTACTCGATAAATGGATCTGAGTCTTACCATATGTTTGGTTATCCTTCCTTCTATTCTAATCGATTTATGTATTTTTCCTGTTTTCTATTCCGGTTCCTTTAATACCATAGTTGTATTGGATCAATGGTTCCTTTAATACCATCCAACTATTTTGAAAAACACCTATAGTTGAATCATATAAATTTAGTGATCGTACACTCAGTTTACTGTGGAATAATTAGTTTCAGATTCATCCAACCTGAAACTTTGTAAGCTAAAGTAGTAGTGGAATAGTTATAGTTGAATCAATGGTTCGAAGTCTAGATTTTCTATTCTCTATTTTGCAGATTCTTCCTTTATATGATCTCTATGAAACCCCATGTAGAGAACATCTACTACTTTTGCTTATTTTTCAAATGAGTGTACGATTTTTCACCATCCCTTATTTCATTTAGACTTGGGTGAAGAACAAAGTTTACATTCGACCCTCTTGCTAAAGTAGACACAGACCAATAATTAATCTTCGTCCTAATACCAATCCCTAATTTTGTAATCGTTATTTTGTAAGCTAAATTAGTAGTGGAATAAGTTGAAGAAGCAGAGTTTACATTTGATCCACCACATCATCATCTTTATTTATATGATTTCAGTATTCCTAAATTTTATCTCACCAACCCTTATTTCGTTTGTTTCCGTCTACGAGTTTGTAATTTGTTTTGAACCGTATGTTTGCATAGTAGTTACATTTGTTGGAACACTGTGTAAATATCTTCCAATTTTATCCTCTCCCTTAGAAGATAACATTTTTCTATACATTGCAATCTACCTTGTTTTTGACATGTAGATGAAGAACAAATTCCTACGGGAGTGGGTCTCGTAGTCCTGTATATGAAGAAATGAGTAATGCAGAGAGCCAAATCAACTTGTGGTTGATCATGAACCTTGTCATTCATCAAGTTTTAATATGTTAGTTCTAATTTCTTTCAGGAATGGCAAATGAGTAATGACCTCCGAGCAGATGTAGCTAGACTTCAAGAGGGTATGAACCACGTGATAAGGATGAAGGAGTCATGTACGAACATGCAACTACAGTTGCATCGTTCTGTAGTATTGTTTGATTACTTCTTTCGGCTAATTTACTCAATTTTGGAACTTGACCTATTTATTTAATGCCTATATACAAATCGGGGTTGTTACATTCTCTTCAACTTGTCTGGATCTAATACTGCTTCCGTTTCTTGCCAAAATTTGCTTAGAATTGACATTTATACTTTGATTAACCAATATCTTTTCTTCTTTAATAGGTACTCATAAAATAAGTGTTCATTTAAGGCTTGATTTTGGATTAGAAAGTTGTGAACCTTGTCCCAGCTCTCGATGTTTGAGCAATTCAAAATATGCACTTGGAGTTTAAGCAAGAAGATCAAGTATTTGACTATTGTGTTGTCTAAAACAACGTAATGATTAATGAAGTTGTTAGCCTCATCTAAGCGCCTTCTCATAAACTTGTTCTGTTTGACAGTGATTTGTTTAAAGAGGAGCCAAGACAATTGTAAAATGAGATTGAAATTTCCTTTTTCGTTCTTAGTTATGTTGTAATTTAATCATTAAATTTCATTTTAGTGTAATACCGGTCTCGTTTCTATGTAACACTTCTTCATCTTCATCATGTAATCTTGATCATGTAATGCTAAATTTTCCAATTTTTTCAAGAATATAGTATCTCTAAATATACTATTATAGGCAACGGCGCGCGTGCGTAGCACGCGCGTCCACACTAGTTTACTTGAAAAGCGACACTATGTTTGATTGACACTGCTTGTGAAAAAGTCCTTATTTTCGGAAGGCCTTTTATTATTACAGACATGCTCTAAGAATAAACTAAAGATGAAAATATAAGCATTTGATAATATTAATGCTCCAAAAACAATCTAAAAATGAAAATATAAGATTATGACCATAGGCATGTTGTAAGAATCAAAAGCTGAAAACATAAGCATATGATAATAGACATGCACCAAAAACAATCTATAAATGAAAACATAAGATTATGAGCATAGGCATGCTATAAGTACAATCTAAAGATAAAATCATATGCCTCTGATAATAGACATGATCCATAAACAAAAAAAAATGAAATCATATGCTTATGATCATAGACATGCTCTAACAATAATCTAAAGATGAAAACATAAACATATCACAATAGACATGCTCCAAAAACTATCTAAAAATGAAAACATGAGATTATAATAATAGGCAAGTTGTAAGAAATCTAAAGATAAAAACATAATCATAAAATCATATACATGCTCTACAAATTATTCCATCGACGGGCCTTATAGAGAGAAGCAACAGGGACTGATTCCGCTCCAAATATAAAAAAGAAAACAAAATAAACTATTATAACTTTTAGCTGATTCATAACCAAAACAATTTACCACAACCATTTATAATTTCGAAAGTAGACAAGCTTCCTGAATATCATCCAGGATAATGTACCTGTTGATTTGCACTGAACACATGAACATCAAATTGTGGATTAGGAAATAAAAAATATGTCAATCTTACATAAAATAGGAAATGAAATATTATTGTATGATATAAATTATAAAATTTTATTTTTTTTTATTTTTCAAGATGGCTTCATCCAATAATAGATGTAGTGGAGAATCAACCTCATAATAATATGAACAACGTACCAAATAACCAGATTAGTATGTGAAATAATTGGCAAATAAATATGATAATATTGTATTCAATTTATACAAACTTATCTTTAGAGTCAAATATCTTCAAAATCATCTTATACACGGAATAATAACATAAACACCTGCCTGTCATATGCACAATAAATCAGTTACAAAATTGAAGATATGTATTTAGATAAGAACATTACAAAAATCAAATAGTATCAACTAAACAAGCTAGCAATCATTAAAAATCTTTCTATATCTGCAGAATCTTAAACAAATATTTTGTTATTCTCTCAACTATAAATATTATCTTACATCAGGATGCCCAATATAATTCACCACAGAGTTCAATTATTCGTGTTCTATTGCAGTGACATTCAACGTAAGTGAGCAGTTACAATCCGATACAACCTTCCAAGGTTAGACGTTGAAACTTGATTTTTCTATGTCCATTCATTCATTTAAATATCAATCCAGTAAGTTAAAATGTCAGATTTGAGTTTTTATGCTTGCATTAGATTAACTACGTATATCTCTTCGTTTTTTATCCTAAAAATCACTACATATAACATTTTTAGGGTTTTATTTGATGGATCAGCATGTTTCTTGATAACAAATTAATCCATTGGAACATTCAACACCATAGTTGTTATATAATGAGGTAGATTACAATATAATTTCCTACATATCACCTGTTAAATCAGACGCCGCAAGCCACAAGTCGAACATGATGTTGAGTCTAAAAACGAACGTGGATGTGAGCTTTCATCTTCTTTGGTGGAGATTTGTATTTAGCTAATCTTAGAATTTGGGGATTCTTCGATTCCGGCGTCTAGAGTGTGAGGATTTTTGGCATGTGATGATAAAGCATACGACGTTGAGGGGAGATTTAGAGATTCGCCCAGTCCCTCACCGGATAGTGCAAGGTTGTTGATTAGAAGATTCGATTTAGAGGCTTGGTAGAGAGTAGTGCGAATGAGGTGGCGGAAATGAGTGTGTAAGAGATTGAGCGTGTAATGAAACCTAACCCTTCTTTTACATCTCTATTGACCGTATTGGGCAACCCAAAAGATTTGGTTAATTTTAATGACCTTTTTTTTAAAAGTAAGTTTAGTTAGTAGGCCGAATAAGTTTGGTTTAATAATATAAGACGTCGTTACCAACCTTTGTACATTTTTGTAAGTTTAGTTAGTGGGCCACATCTCTCCGGACGATCATGGACGTTAAGTATGTAATTGGATACAAATAAACCACTTTGATATTATTTTTATATTATATATTCAATAATTATATTATAATTAGTACTGAACGTATATTATCAATGTACTCAGAATTAATATATATTTTTTAAATACCCGTGCAAGGCACGGGTACTAAACTAGTTCTTTCTAAATCAAATTGTAGGAAAGGGGGAGGAAATCGAAGGGAAGAGCGAATGGAGAAGCCAACCGATCACTTTGTTTTCGTCTTTCCCAACAAGATCAGCGCTACTCTTTCACTCTTTGTCTTTTCTTCAACATTCATCACTTTAAGATCAAACCAAAGGGCACAACCAACCACTCATAAAGACCAAATTTAGTCTTAAATGCCGTCTTCCATTCATCACCTTCCGCCATCCGGATTTGATGATAACTGCTCTTAAGATCAATCTTGGAGAACAATGTTGCTCCACTAAGCTCATCTAGCATGTCATCTAATCTTGGGATGGGATGACGATATTTGATAGTAATGTTATTGATTGTTCTACAATCAACGCACATCCTCCAAGTATTGTGCTTCTTAGGTACTAATATAACTAGAACTACACATGGACTTAAGCTTTCTCGGACGTAGCCATTATTCAAAAGCTCTTCCACTTGATCCTGAATTTCCTAACTTTCCTAAGGACTCATCTTGCATGTTGGACGATTAGGAAGTGTTGAACTTGGAATAAAATCAATTCGATCCTCGATGCCTCAAAAAAGTGGAAGACCTGCAGGAATCTCTTCCGGAAATACATCACAAAACTCATCCAAAGTCCTTAAAATGTTTTTAGGTAAGGTAGTCATGACTTCATCGCTCAAAGTCATAAGACTTTTACATAGGCTCAGTAAAACAGTATCTAAGGGAACAAAATCATCAAGAATTTCTCGATTGGATGTTAAAAGCACTCGGTGAGACTCCAGAGACGGAATCTCGGGCGAGATTTGTGTGTCGGGGTCGATATTTTTTACTGAAACGTGATTTCTCTGAACTGGGTGAGATTCTTCAGATATCGGGCGAGATTTCTCGGTTTTTGCTCGAGATTTCCTCTTTGGAAGTCGTTACTCGCTCCTTTTCCTTGTCGTAATGTTCTGCAATCTACAAGGGGGTCATAGGTTTAAGAGTATTTGTTTGTCCATTAAACTCAAAAGAATGTTTGTTAGTAAAACCGTCATGTTTGACATTTCTATCGAATTGTCATTGACGTCTTAATAAGATATGACATGCTTGCATAGGCACAACATCATATACAACAGTATCCTCGTATTTCTCTAAGGTGAACGCAATCATAGCTTGTCTATTAACTTTCAATTCTCCACAATCATTCATCCAATGCAATTATAAGGTGTAGGATGATAGAAAGTAGTGATTTGCAACTTAGTGATTAATTCTTCACTAGCAATGTTGCAACAACTACCACCATCAATAATCATGTTGCACACCTTTCCTTGAACAAGACATCTAGTATGAAAAATGTTTTCCCGTTAATTATCCTCACATGGGGCTATCTTAGCATGTAAGGTTCTCCTAGCAATTAAAGACTCTCCATGTTCATACTCACAAACTTCATCACTTTCACTATTGCTATCATGTTCATGCAATGCATTGAGATAGGTATGATCACTTTCATGCTCTTCTTCACTTTCATATTGCCCTTATTGATTTAAAAAAAAACCCTTTTATTAGGACAATCTCTCATGTAATGACCTCTATCTTGACATTTAAAGCATATAATATCTCTAGAACGTAAAATAGAGTTAGAAGTGCTCCCTTTATTATCCTTTGAAGGCTCATTCAAAGGGCGGGAATGAGTAGAAGATTTATGGGATGTTGGATCAGAAGCGGAACGTTTTCCCTCGTCTTTTTGGGAATCTCGGGTTGAATCTCGGCCGAGATTTGGTTGATTGGGCCGAGATTTCCTTTGGATTTCACGAACTTGATGTTTGGGTCCGTCCTTTGATCTTCTTCTCTACCTTTATATCCAAATGCAGTAAATTAGTCATAGAAGCATATGAATATGAATCAAGTTCATTAGCTGTTAAAGGATGCAAGATTCTTAAAAACCGAGTCATAATAGACTCCTCATCCTCTTGCATGTTAGCTTTCATCATTGCTATCTACATGGTGGTATAAACATCATCTATAGTCATGAAACCTTGCTTGAGGTTCTCCAATCGTTGCCTCACTTCTCTACCATAGTGTTGAGGCACGAATCTAGCTTTCGTTAAGGCCTTCATTTGTTCGCAAGTGTTGGTGTCCGGATCTAACATTCTTCTCCGTTCTTTGACATGATGATCCCACCAAATTAAGACATATCCTTGGAATTTCAGCGCAAAAAGTTGGATCTTCCTTTGCTCGCTAAAATTATGCCAAGACTAGATTTGTTCAATCTTAGTCTCCCCTTCCATGTAAACGTCCGAATTGCATTTGCCTTCGAAACTTAGAATATTGACCTTAACTTTCCAATTTTGTTCATTATCTTGGGGGTCTAAAGTGATCATAGTCACGACCTCTTCTTAGATTATGACGATGTCTACGGTAATCTCTCCACATGCCTTCATCATCCTTATATCCTAAGTCTTGAAAATCTCCCCCAAAATACGGATTGCTAAATGCATTAAAAAAAGGATTGGGATGAGTCATACCTGACCCTTAGGGGGTTGGAGGTGGAATGGGGGCAGGTGGTAGAGGTGCATGTTGGGAACTTCCAACGACTTCATACACAAATCTTGGGTCAAATCTCGGGCGAGATTTTGGCCAAGATTCTTCACTGGGATGAGTTTCAAGCTTCTCCATTGTGGAAACCATAGCCATTAGTTGTTTAGAAAGTCCATGGCTTCTGGACTTGAAGAGTCATTCTTCTAGGATTCCCGTGGACTATTCCTTCCTGAAATTTACACAAACACGCAAAGTAACAACAAACTTGTAATGTTAGGGAAAACGAAAACACCTTACTTGTTTTCTCTTGCACTCACGCTTTGTTGTGATATCCAAACTAATTTGATGTAATTACCTTGGATGGATTAGTACTCCTTTAAAGTCAATGTCTTGGTCTCAACTAGAACTCCTTTGATGAGTCAAGTAGTCAACTTGGTTCGGTTAAAGGTTCTTGTGTTGTGAGATGGTTAAGGAACCCCTGCTGGAAGTTTACTTCACACAAAGACAAAGTAGAAGGAATATTGCGGATAAACATACTAGTATGATAGAAAGTATAGATACTAACTAACACACCCAAAGAAATTGATTCAAATGTTTAGAGTAGAAAGAGACTAGAAAAGGCACACAAGAGATTAAGAAGAGAAAATTACGTACCTTGAACCTGCGCAGTTGGAGAGAGAGATAGCCGGGATTGGTTTTGATCTCGAATGAGGCAAATCTCGGTCAAAATTGACAAATATCGGACGAGATTATCTTAGGTTGGGCGAGATCGATGTTTGTGGTTGAATAAGGCTCGTAACTAGGTCAAGTATGGTATATAACTTCTTCTCTAGATATACTCTTGCATAGGGCGCACTCGGATTCTTCAGATTTTGTCTAAATAATTTCTTGAAAATTTGCAACAATAGCAAACCGTGGTCAAAATCTCGGCCGAGATTTAGTATTATCTGGCCGAGATTGTTGATTCGACAATGAACGTCGATAATCAGCAATCAATTCTACGATATACTACTTCCTAGTTGCCTTGTGGTTCTTTTATTGTTGGGGGGCATAGATATTGTTGGTAGAAAGATATTCGGTTAGGATTCAACGGATTTGATAAGATCTCACCTACTAGATAAAATCTTAACAATAATATCTTGTAAATCTCCTTCCTTTGTAAGTATGCAGCTGTATATTATTAAATTTGACTCAAATTCAATAAATATATGATCTTCAACTGGATAAAGAAAGATTTACGAAACTTGGGGAACAAGTAACGTAAAGATCTCAATGTTATGCTCAAAATCTCGAGTGAAGTTTTCCGTAAAAGTCGGGCGAGGTTTCGTTTAAGGTAAGTGGTTAACTATGGTGTTTCTCTCTTCCAAAAGACACAAGTCAACACATGTTAATCTCAAATAATCTCGCAAAGATATAACGACAAGAAAATACTCAATTCTTATATGACTCAAATAAGATCAAATAAAATTGACTCAAACATGAGACGAACTTCAATCGTCTAAGTTCTGATACCACTTTGATGCGGGGTTGAAGCCGTAATTTCCGATCTAGATTGAAAGTCCACGAAGAGTCTTAGAAAAGGAATCTTAGTAAAAAATCTCAGTCGAGATTCCGCAGTTTGGCCAAGATTTTTGTAACTTCAAAACCAAAGAACATGAGTTTGGTGGATTGATAATGGAGAGAAAAGAAGATGGTTTATGGAATGAAATTAATGGAGTTATAGGAAGACACGAACCAAGATATTCCCACAAAGAACCTTGACCAATTATGTCTCAAAATTCCTTAACGAAGATCTTACCTTAATCCTCACTTCTTTAACCTTATACAAGACTTCTAAGTAAGGCAAGCACAAGGAGAAACTATAATTGCCAAGGAGCACCAATCTTTAAGAAAATTAACACACACAAGAACAACCTAGCAATGACTCACGACGATTCAATCAAAGGTTCTCTCTTTTGATTGAATAGGAATAAGTAATACACAAATTTTATAAGCGAAGCAACGAGTTCACACAATTTGTGGAAATAATAATCAAAATCAATCTACCTAATAATCTCATCTTCTAAGGCTATTTATAGGTGAGATTCTTTAAAAAGATAAAATCTACAACTAAAAGATAATCCTAAAAGATAGGATCAACAAATACACGTAAGAATGTTTAAGAGCTTTAAAGGTATTAAAAAATAAAACTATCTAAAACTTTTAAGATC
>BSUD01000005.1:123114371-123131418 GCA_033239045.1 Fagopyrum esculentum
GTGGTTGTCTTGTCCTTCAATGCCTTAACCCTTGATCTAGTAGTTGGTCCTTGAGGTAGTGTTGGGAATGGTCCCTCACTAATTTTGTTCACCACCCTATACTTAAATATTGCATTGCCCTCAATGTAAGTAAACGATAAGATAGAAGTAAAGAGAAACTCACAAAATGGTGTAGGTTTTGTCTCCTTATCAACACTTCTTTTAGGTCATTTAGTTGCACCTGATTCATTAAGCTTGTTTGCCCCTTTAGATTAGAATCAGGTTTCGTTAGAAGTTTCCCCGGTAGGCGAGGTGCTTTCTCTACTTGTTGGGCGACGTGCTTTCTACCATGTCAAGTATCTTGCCGACGTCCTTTAAGTGTTCGGAAATCTGCTATATGGCCTCCATCTCTGGTGACTTCCGCGTAGCTCATTGCTAACGTTCTTTGAAGAATTTTGCAGCGTTCTCCTTTATGAGGATAACTTTCTCCGGTTTTTTCTCAACAACTTCTTGTAATGGATTTTATATGTTTGTTGTGTTGTTGTACTTGGAGTTTGGGTAATCTCACCATCTTAGGTTGTAGAAGTTGGAGTAGGGATTATAACGTTGTCTCAGGTTAGGGCTCTAATCCCTATAGGGTTCACTCATGTACATTATTTCTTCTTCAGATTGTCCTTTGTGTGGTATTCGGTCAGGATGAAGCATATTTGAGCTTCATGGTCAAGGTGACCACAAAGCTGGCATAAGGCAAAATGGTCAATTTTCTCGTTGGAATTCGTGGAAGTAATTGTCTCTTTGGTCTTTTCCGTTGCGCCTTTGTGATCTAAAAACTTGTTAGCATGATCACTTTGTCTATCTAGGTTTGTGCATCCGGTATGACCAGAGATTTCTAAATATTGGACCGGGGACCGGAACAGTCTGGTCCACTCCGATCCTAAACGGTTCGGACCGGAAGTTAATTGCTTATTGAACTTTATAGATTTTAACGAGAAATATATTGTCAAATTTTAGTAAGTTAACAAGAGATCTACAAATTTCATCTCTAAGCTGACATAAGGCAACATGCTTGGCCAAGATGGTATAGTACAACTGTAAAGTAATGAACATATAAGTCTGGGTGGTGTAGTCGGTTATCACGCTAGTCTCACACACTAGAGGTCCCCGGTTCGAACCCGGGCTCAGACATTTTACTTCTTTTGAAATTTACACATGAGATCGCAATGAACTTACATATTATGTTTCTATGTTTTGGTCAAGTTTTGAACATCTCCATCATTACATTTGTAATTAAATTTTATAATTCATATTTGTTTATGGATAAGTGGCTAACCAAACTTAGAACGTCAAATCCATCTTTCATTGTTTTATAGGCCAGGTAGTTGGTCAAGCAAGCAAAAAACAGGAGTAGAAGAAGCAAATGCAAACACATTATATAGTTTAATGAAAACATTCAAACTTTTTCATCTCCCCTGCAATATAAGATGCTACTCTAAAAATAAACGTGAAGCAACCCAAACCCCGTAAATTCCTCAATTAGAGACGTGAACATGAATCAGCTTGAAAGACCATATTGGCTGTCATATCTCACCACTTCACAAAGCAAATCACTCAATATGCCACACTATCTGTACCATAAGCCTGTGTCCAGCTCATGTCCATACAAGGGTTCACTATGGCCACTTGCCGCCGGAAAAGACGCGTGCGTTGTCTTGTTTCCCCTCAGTTCCATCTCTAGAAGCCTTTGGAAGGCCTGTGACGGATGACTGTTGCCCGGACCTCCATGCTCCGCTCCTATAGATACGGAGAATTAGTAAGCTAATGTCAGGGAAATAAACATCAGATTTGGATCACAAGAGAAGTGGAAGATACAAATTGTTAAATTTCCTTTATCAAGAAGAAAAAAGTATAAAAATTGTCTTCAAATGTAATTATGCATTGTGAATTGAAATTGCCGGGATTAATACATATTATAAAAGGTAAACAAGCTTAAAAAAACATAGGGAAATTCCGGATGGTACCCTCGTGGTTTGGGGTATTCCGGATTTTGCCCACCAGTTTTTTCAAGTTCGGATGGTACCCTTAAGTTTATATTGTTTTCCGGATTTTGCCCAAATTCATTACACTTTTTTAAATTCCATTAAAAACATACAAAAGAAAATAAACTAAAATTAAAAAACAACTTAAAATAGAAATAATAATTTATTTATTTTAAAAATAAAGTAAAACAGTAACTTTTTAAAAAATATATATATATATATATTATATTAATTTAAAAATAAATTCGTTAGATAATTTTTAAAAAATCAGTGTTTTCTTTTATTTGAAAAATAAATAAATTGGGTTAGCATTTTTAAAAAAAATCTAAAAAAATAAGTTTTATACTTTATTTCAAAAATAAATAAAATAAGGATTTTTTGAAAAAAATTTTAAAAAATAATTGTTTTAATTTATTATTAAATTGAATAAATCAGTTTTCTAATTTTTATTTATTTTTTAATATTACTTATTTTCTTTCTTTTAGTTTGAGAAATAAATAAAACAGAAAAATTATTTATTTATTTTAATAATAAATTAAAGTAATGCTTTTTTTTATTATTTAAAAGAGTCCTTATTTTATTTATTTTTTTAAATAAAGTATAAAACTTATATTTTTAGATTTTGTAAAAAATATGCTAATTCAATTATTTATTTTTAAAATAAATAAAACACTGATTTTTGAATTTTTAAAAAATATGCTAATTTATTTATTTTTAAATTAATATAATATATATTTTTTTTATAAAAGTTACTGTTTTACTTTATTTTTAAATTAAATAAATTATTATTTCTATTTTAAGTTGTTTTTTAATTTTAGTTTATTTTCTTTTGTATGTTTTTAATGGAATTTAAAAAAGTGTAATGAATTTGGGCAAAATCCGGAAAACAACATAAACTTAAGGGTACCATCCAAACTTGAAAAAACTGGTGGGCAAAATCCGAAATACCCCAAACCACGAGGGTACCATCCGGAATTTCCCAAAAACATATAATAAGGAACAAGCTCAATGAGCTAAAATGATATGTATTGAGAGACGGTTGGAGAATCTATAAGGGCATTAGGGCAACAACTTTAACAAAGTATCTCTATTCAAACTAACTAGTCCTGGCTGTTTTAGCCCCAGCATTAAGTACTTGCCATATGCTTCTAAGTTCATCTCCACCTCAGTTGAGCCTAAAACAAGCAAACGAGCGACATGACCCTAACCTCATTTTTTATATTTAAGGTCCAATTTACTTTTCACTTTCCAGGATTGGATCACAAGAAAAAATTGATGGCTAGAAGTCTTACCTTGTAGGGGCATTCGAGCGTCGAGAAGATTTGATTGCTGTTGCCCAAAAGGGAAACTATGATCCTGAATATACCCAGGAGGATTGCCACCAGGGTGGAGAGGAGACGGTGTACCACCATGAAATCCAGGCATAATAGGAGACGGTGGAAGGTTATTGGGCATGTGCATCTGTTGTAGCATAGGATGAATGGGATGGTCAAACTCAGAATACCCAGAGTTGGGGTGTCGGAAATGAGAATGTCCTAGATTTGTAGACATTTGGTGACGGATTGCTGCATCTTGATGGGTGATACCCTCCAATTGCAAGAAGTGTGGATTAATATGAGCTGCATGTGGGTCCAAGGGAGGGAAAATTTGCCTTCCATGATTCGCCAGCATATGGTTGAGCTGTGGAGATGAATGAGAATTCATGTTTGGATAAGGCATTTCTGGATTTGGTGTTTCAAAAGGGCCACGAGAGAATGGTGAGCTGTTCAAGCCATCTTCTACCGGATGCTGTACATTAAAACGTCGCAAATTTGATGATTCTGCTTCTGTTTGTGAGCTGTCAGCAGTCGGCCAATTCATTCTGGCATTTTCCAAATTAATTTGACGGGCTCTACCTAATGCCAAGACACTGTCATCATTATTAACCCTTATATATCTAGCTTCACTGACTGAAGAATTTACAGATCCATCTGCTGAAACCGCAACTGGAAGCATAGAAGGTTCGGAAACAACACCACTTGATGACTCAGCAAAATTTCTTTGCACGGAAATTGGTGCCTCAGATGACTGCAATTCTGACATAAAAGCGGCCCCAAAGAGTGTCTCGAGGGTCAAGCCCTTCCCTGAGCTGTGATGTTCTGCATTTACAGGCCTTAAATGACCTTGAGTTTTCGTCTCTGAATGCAAAGGTGAGGATTTGTCTAAAACAGAGATAGGCGCCGTTGTCTTTGAGTTTGAACCAATGCCCTTTTGTAACAAGGAAAGGAGTTGTTGGGAAGCATTGTTGTTGATGTCAGCTATTGGAATTTCATTTTCGAAACCATGTTGGTTGAATATTATCCCAGGAGGCTGAGAACTTGAACTACTTCCCCCAATGTCGGAAAGAATTGATTGCTCTAAGTCCTCACATGTAAGAACTGCTGAGATTCTCTCTGGCTTATTTTTATCATAAAATGGGTCTGACACACCAGCAGCACTAGGTGTCAGAGAACCCATTTTCATAAAGTTGGATTCTGGAGGCAGTACTTGCCGTGCAGTCTTCGTCTCAGATGGTATTAATCCACTCTTCTCACAAACTATCAAAGAAAGCAAGGGATTTGGTTTCTCTGATGATCCACTATCCACTGATTTCTTTTCTGTACAGCAAGATACAGGATAGATTAAAAAAAAATTGGAACTTCCAAAACTGCATAACAAGAAAAAGAATGCAATATATACCATAATACCTTCTTCCAGAAACCACTGAGCAAACTTGGATGAGTGTAAATCTTGTGGACTCGAGTCAATATCTGTCTTCATATTGAGATCCTAACAACGGAAATCAGAACTACTGATCAGATTGATAAAAACATGAATTAAAAAAATGTGGAAAAAGCAATTCGCTGAAGCAATCTCTTTTCTTTCAAGATACGAGTCATACGACTGAAACTATATTTATCTTAATGGAGCAAAAGTCTAGACATATAAGAATTCACCACAAACTTCTTCAATTCTAAAATGTTTAGCATCTGAAGGGACTGCTGTGTTGGTGAAAACACGTTAATATACATGACAACAACAAAGATTATCCATATAGACTGTAGGCTTGTAGCAGATTTAAATTTTATAACAAATTTTTTTTTGTAATTGCCTCTTGAGGCTGTTGTGCTAGAAAGTAGAAACACAGCAAATACATATGCATAATAAGTAAAAATATGGTTACAAGAAAAATTCTGGGAAATATCATAACAAAAACAAATTTTGATAGAAATGCAAACCTTAATTATGTTGGAAGGACTTGTACTCTGTATGTTTAATGCACCTTCAAAAAGATTTTCTAGAACTGAAGTTGAATGACTATCTTCACCCACAATTATATGCCCATTTTCGTTTTGAGAGTTAATGCCTACAGATTTATCATTGTCAAGGATTTCACCAACGCCTGATATCTTTGTAGCTCCACATGATAGGTTATCAGTATCCTTCACCTTGCTGGACAATTCAAATGCAGATGATAAATCTACATTTTCTCCACCCTTACTAGCCCATAGGGAAGTGGTTTCAAAGTGCTTCTCATTCAGGTTTAGATGTACAGCTAATTTCTTTTCTTGATTATCATTTCCTGTTTCAAGTTTTCCCACCTGTAGGAGAAGAAAATAGTATAATATTCAATATCAATCAATTAAATGGAAGTAATAGACATGATGTCAGCTTTTGTCATATGATGGAAAGTCATGACCTCTATTATAGGATTGCCGATAGATTTTAGTCCAGAGATTTTCTCTGGTGCAGCATTTGCAAAGCCAGGAGGTACCAGTGGTCTTACAGGATGGCCTTGTGAAGAAATAGAAGCCTTTCCAGAATCGTTCTGTTGAATTGATTTTGCTAAAGATGTGTCTGATCCAATAGTCAATATAGCATTATCCTCAGCATCCAGAGAAGCAGCCAACTCAGTCAGGGGATCAACCTTAAGCTTATCCCTCCTTGCCTTTGATTTCATATTTTCTTGTAGTACTTTCTGTTGTTCCTTCCTCATCATCTCAAACTCAGCTGAAAAAGATATAGCTGGCTGTTAACCAAATGTTTGATTGATAGAACAAGAAAATTTCAACCATTCACTACGCCAGGCAACAGAAGGGAAAGAAGTATTACCTCTTCGCTTCCTTTCCTCTTCAACTCTATCCTCACTGGTACCCTCAGCCAATCCAAATGTCTCATCATTAAAGGAGTCCTTAGTTTCTCTCCACGAATTGGGAGCCTGAAGAAAGTGAAAATCATATATTGGTTCACATAAAACTGCAGTTCACTAAACTTTGAAAGAAACATAGTTGACTTCCCACAGTCGGCATTTATCATAGCCTTAGAAGAGACGCACCTTATATGGACGAGGGGGGTGATATGGATCATTACTTCTATTCATCTGGCGCTGATCATTCGCACCAGACCTTGGAGCTGAAGAACCAGGTCCATATCCTGGTGGTTTTGGCAAAGATCCACTCCCGAGGAGACCATCATGCTCCGGATTCGGCCAAGACCGCCTCAACTGGTTCCCATAGCGCCTCCCAGAATCTGGGTAATATCAAAATACAGTAATAAACCAATCCACAAACAAACTTTTTGAGACACGATACTTGAGATATCACAAAACAGTAATCTACAAAGGAGAAAATTTTCAGTACTTCTTCTCACATTTCATGAGAATGGAAATAAATTAATACAGGAAACAGCCTAAACAATTATGCACTAATGATTCGGTTTCCCAAGTCTAATGTAGCTGGAGATGTTGATGTTGGAATTCTTAATCCATCTATACAAAATAGAAGTCTGAACCCATAACATTTTACCTTCAGCTATCAACAATAATTCCTTCCAACCCCCTCAAAATAAAATTAGGCTGAAGTTATTCAATTACACAAAAGAAAGTGTAACGTTGAATAACAGCCTTGTAGGATCCAGATTCATCAATGCATTTCATACACTAATGGAGCACTGTAATCAACCCTTCAAAGAACAAAACAAGTCTCTCACTTCTGTTCTTCTTTTGCATTACCAATAACAACTAATTAGTGTCAAAATTATTATATTTGGAAAAATCAACTTAATTAGCTAGGGTCCTTCTAGGATGATGATTCATCGCTGCATTATTCTTCCGTCAAATCTCATTACTTTAATGAGTAAAGAAACTCATAGTTCAATTTTCATAATTTATTAGGAACGCAAACTTCATTTAATGTTGAATAAAAGGCTTTCTAGCAAAGAGAATACATGATCAACAATCAATACAAAGATAAAATGTGAAAAACCAAGAATCTTAAGAACTGAACACAACAACAAAAATTTTAATAGTTGGTAGGTGATAGATGTTTTCACCTACCTGAATCCCTGTCAGATTGTGAGTCAGAATCACTTCGCCAGCTAGGACGGTTATCCCACCTCTGGAATCCCCTTGAGATGTCACCTGTTTCTCCTTTTCCAGGAGGAGACGAGCCATGCTCTTTACGCCTAAAGCCTTGCTCTGGAGAACTTCTAAATTCGCTGATCAACATTTTCGTGAAAAAATCAGAAAAGTAGTGCATGTCCAAATGCAGGACTATATTCACAATAGAAAAAATAATTGTAGATAAGAAGTCGAGGGAACAACAGCACGAGAACATAACATCTACCTTAAAAGTGATTCGTCAACCCCCTTTGGGAGCCTTTTACAGATCTCCAATTCACTTAATGATAATAGATATTCTCTTGTATAAGCTATCTTTGACTGCCTGCTTGCAATTGTATGTTTGTTAGTAGAGAGCCATACACAATTGCACGAAAAGGAAACCATTAGACCATGAGAAAAGAATGAAGTACCTCGATGATGTCAAGTTGCTTTCTTCAGGTTGTACAATGGAGGGATCATCATTCTTGTCACTCATCCTCAAACCTTTTTTAGTAAGAAGCAATACTCCTTGCGATTGGTGCGATGCGGGGCCACAAGTAAGGAACTACCAAATATAACTTTGAAGTTTAGACCACAAGTAACTACTCCAACCAACACTAAATTTGATATTTCAACATTGAGACTGTAAAATTAATGATAACAACTAACAGTGTGCTCATCACGGGAAAAATGGTACAAAAAACTCAACTTTCCAATCAAACTATACATGCATATTCTAGCCATATGATATCCCATAAAGCTATTTCGTAAGCACCGAAATAAAACCATCAGACATCTGTAATTTACTAATCATTTCCATGCTTTTAATATAGATTTTATGCAAGAAATGACAAAACATGAGACATATCACATACAATATTGTCTATATATGGCAGTTAATCCCACATAGAGGCATGGCAATACCATGTTTTAGACTAATAGGGTAGGATCTTCTAGTTCTCAGAAAATCAGATCATTCCTTTGATACGTTTACAAGGACTCAAAAATCCAAACAAGCTCCAAAGAGGCATTTCTTACTCAAAACAATCAGGGAGGGGTCCAAAGAGTAGTTTCTTGAGGCAAAAATGACAGCAGTTGTAAATTTGTATTCAATCGACACAATAGAGTGTACAGTCAAACTAAATAACAACTTATAGCTTAGGATTACGCTGAATCTACGGTAACCTAAACGACACAAAAAAACTCCAATCTTCCACTTACAAGTCACGACCATTTCGCTTGCGAAGTTCATACAATTAATTACGAATCTGTGATAGGAACCAGATGATGCATTCACATAGTATGTAAAGCCCTATCAAAGATTTTCAAATCAGACAAAACAATAAAACCCTAGACTTCGTCAGAATCGAGTAAAAAAATCGAATCTCATCGGATCAAACCAACCAGGACCTAAAATATCATGAAAAATAAGGAAAGAATATTAGTGTGAAGAAACTCACCGGAAAATAGAGGAGAATCGGCTGGGAATCCGCTTGTTAGCAGCACAACGAAGAGGAGGTACACGAGAAAAAAACAATAATTGGCGTTTGACTTGTGCTGGACCTTCCTACCTCGGGATTCAACGGAGAACATCCATTAAAGGAATCATCAATCAATAGGCAGTAGGCCAGAGTCGAGATTGAGAGAAAAAGCGAATTATTCACCAGGATACGAGCGTCTTGTACGTTATTCGAGCTGGGAGAGAAATAGTAAGAAGGGAGTTAACGATAGATGGAGAGCGAGCTTAGTTGGTGTAGATCGCTGACATGAGAGTGCGTTGAAGAAACAGAAATCTGAAAATCGTAGGAGCTGAGTTTGTGTGCTTCTGCACTCGGCAGGAGGAAGAAGCTGGATTTTCCTGCTTGCTGGTGGAGAGAGAGAGAGGGAGGAAGGGAGAGAGAAAGAGAAGGTCAGATTTTGGAAAGCGTAATTTCACCCTTGGTCCAAACCTCTAAATCTTATTTCAAATAGGTCCCTAACTTAGTAACTTGCAAAATGGCTTAGTTACCAACTTACCATAGATTTGGGTTTGTTTAAATTTCTAATAGACCCACAAATTCCTTTACCATTTAGTTTGAGATTTTTTATTTTGTTCTTCAGTCGTGGAATAGTAGGGATGTCAATGGGTTGGGGATTCCCCGAAATTCGTGGGTATTACCCGTCATGGGAATGAGGATGGGGATTTTAAACGGGTATGGGGACGGAGATGAGTTAAAAATTGATTCCCCGCTTGGGTACGGGGACAAGGATGAAGATAGAGGTATTCGCCCCGCTCCCCGATCCGAACCCAACCCCGATGGGGAATCCGGCGGGGAACCCCGACGGGGAACTCGGTGGGGACCTTGATGGGGAACTCGGTGGGAAATCCGACGGGGAACCCAAAAAAATGTGTTTATTTTAAACTTTCATTGTAGTTTCAATCCTACTTGCACAAAAATGTATTTAAAAAAATGTTATAAGGTTACATTTTTGTATGATTATTATGTGTAAATTATGCTAATGCTAAGTGAAGTAAGTGCTAACCTATTGTGGTGGGCATGTTAATGGTGTTTGTGGTAGTGATGGTTGAGAACAATTATGAATTGTTCTTTCTACTATTATTGGTTTTATTTGTGGGTTTTTAGGGTCTATTATTTTTCATGAGATTAGACATTGAATTCCAACAGATTTTGATTTTGCAGTTATGAATAGTTCTTTTTCTACTATTATTGGTTTTATTTGTAGGTTTCTAAGGTCTGTTCTTTTTTCATGAGAATAGATAGTGATGATTGAAAACAATTAAAATGCGCTGAATTTGATGAAGGGGTGCGACACTGCAACAAAATAATTCCTTCCTTAGAGTAAATTGCAAAAGCAATTGTTAACAATTGTCAGCAATGCTTTGGCTATCAAGGCGTTGGGGTGTACGTTGCGTACCTACTACCTACAGGGATGAGCATATATACATAACAACATCACCACTTCATATAATGTAGTATCTGTTGCATTTAGAATTAGTATTGAATACATGCCACAATTATTATCCATGTCAAGTCATCATTTAAATCCATAATAAGGATTTGATTTAGCCACACTTATTATGTTTAAAAAAATATTTGAAAAGGCTAAATACACTTGAGGACAAAAATATGGGGACGGGGAATTTCCCGATGGATACGAATATCCGACATAGATGGGGAATTTTGAGGGAAAAACTTCTAAAACTTTAAAATGAGAAAAATTAAACGGGGACGGGGATTCCCCGATGGGGACGAATATCCGACGGGGACGGGGATGGAGACAATTTTCAATATCCGAACTGGTATGGGGATGGGACGGGGGGCATTATACTAAACGGGGATGGGGATGAATATGGTACTCCCCGACCCATATCCGACCCATCGACATCCCTATGGAATAGATTTTAGAAGCTTTCTCAAATCTGAGTAAAACGTTTTTTTTAAAGATTTTGAGAGATTTTTAGAATAGATTTTAGATTGTTTTCTTTATCACCTTTCTTTTTTTTTACGACTTCAATATCTTCTTCACCGAAATCTATCATAAAAGAATTATCTCCCAATTACGATTCGACTCATCTTTTCCGTTTTGACTACAATTCGTCTCATTCGAGTGCCGTCTGATGGTTCTTGTATCGTCTGCAATGATTGTTTCTTCTTTTTCTTTAAGCGTACTTTTTTCCAGATTCGATTTTAGCCTTCAACATTATGAGTAGGGGTGTAAATGGGTTGGGATTCCTTGAAATTCGCGGGTAGTACCCATCATGGGGATGGGATTTTAAACAAGAACAGGACGGGGACGGATTAAAAATTGATTCCCGCTTGGGATGGGGATGAGGACGAGGATGAAGATAAAGGTATTTGTCTCTCTCCCCGATCCAAACCCGAACCCGTCGGGGAACCCCACCGAGGAATTCAAAGGGGAAACCTGAAGGAGAATCCGACGGGAAAACCCGAATAAACAAATAGTATTTATATTATACTTTCATTGTAGTTTCATGTTTAATCGAAATTTAATTCAGAAATTGTTCAATGATTACTAAATTTCAAACTACATGCTTTCATGCTTTAAGAATTAATAGTATCATACTTATTCTTACAATCCTACTCGCACAAAATTATATTTTGAAAAATATGTTTTAAGTTTAAATATTTGTATAATAATTATATGTGTAAATTATGCTAATGCTAAGTGGAGTAAGTGCTAACCTATATTGATTTTGTTTTTGATCATACGAGGATAACAACACCCTAACAAAATTCTTGAATACGTCGTAAGTCGTAAACGTCGTTCACGATGATCAAATGCATTATAACACCCTAGTCTAACATCTTACTAGGTTTACTACAACCCAACGATTTCTTTATTACAACTGAAATCCGCCTCAGACTAATTAACAAGACTTCAACGAGTTATATAATAACGGATTTATTATGCATCAACTTAAAATCACTTACATATATGAAAACATAGATTTAAGTGTAGTTTTATCTAAACTTCCAAGGGAGGGTGAAAGGTGATCATGTGTAACTCCGGTGTGCTTCCAATACTTCATCTCCTACTCATCTTAACCTGCCAATAGGTTGATAGATAACCAAATCAAAGCACAAAAGAGAAAAAGAAAAAATGGGTCAATTTATCTGATAAACTAGCAAGTTGTATTAACCTAGTTTTTAAAATAACTTAAAATTATATAATAAATGTTATTCATATTTTCAACCTTACTAGACATTCAATCCTTAATCAATTTAAAAGGAGAACAAATAATTGCGTTAGCGTTATGCTAGCAATTTCACCGTGGATATCAGTTATGATGTTAACCCTTAATCAACCGAAAGGCAAGTCTTGGAGAACCTCTTGGTAAATCCATGACTCCCAAATTTGCCTACCGGTAGCGAGATCGGAATTCGACAACCTAATTCCCAGGGTCCACTAAGCCCCAACGGACATTTCTAATAATGTTCTCAAGCGGCAATTATTATTTACCCATAATGTCCGTACATTTCAATAACATACATTTCACAGTTTCATCGGTTCGTACTTTATCACTTCATCGATCAAGTAACCGCTGAATCAATAAAATATACGTTAGTCTAGTACAAAATTATATATATGTATATATATCTCGATTTATATACCTATAATTATTATTTTTAGAATACATATATCTATATATATAAGTATGATAGTTATTGAAAATAACTACAACCCACTTGCCTACTTGATCCTAAACGACAATCGGATCGAACTGTAGAAATTTGTCTTCCTTGCTTCGACTTGTAGCGTTGCTTTAATATATATTCGTTTTCCTTGTTTATTTTGTTGTGTCCTCCAATTCAAAGCCCAACCATAAGCTTTTATAGTCCCCAAATTCTATTGCATGGTGAAGGTAAAATTCTATCTACAATGTACATGTCTTTTCCTCCTTAGTATACCCTTACATGATTACACCTAGACTATTCACTAATCTTTATTTTGTCTTTACTACTTTTTTTTACCTTATTACCCCACAATTGGGTTAATTATGAAAAGAACCCTTATATAAATTAACTTAATATAAACTACATTTCATTTGACCTTATATATATATATATATGAACTAATTACAATCTATAAATAACCTTATAGTTATTTTTTACAAGTTTAAATTGTCCTAACTTATCTTTTTTTTTTAAAAAAAATTTTTAGGTAAATTTATTCTGTATATGATACTATAATAATATACTTCATGTTTCTAAACTTTCATAACCACTCGTAACGTACAATACTATTCATTTATATAGTTGTACAAACTAACTAATATTTGCACGTTATAAGTCTATATAATTTCGACTCATAACGGAACTTCAAAAATTTAATTAATATTGTACCTTATTTAGTGGGTTATCCACAACCCCCCCTTCTAAAATATACTTCGTCCCCGAAGTATTATATTTCAAAGAGGTAAGGATATCGATTTTGCATATCGCTTTC
The DNA here is from genome assembly GCA_033239045.1 of Fagopyrum esculentum. NCBI lineage: Eukaryota > Viridiplantae > Streptophyta > Magnoliopsida > Caryophyllales > Polygonaceae > Fagopyrum > Fagopyrum esculentum. The sequence continues at coordinate 123,127,755 of BSUD01000005.1, forward strand.
GGTTTCCAACGTTATCACATCGATTCCTTGTTTTGACCAAATAACTTTTACTAGGGGAATGATCTTATTCCGCAAATACTTCTCTCGATGCTCCAAAATTTGGACAGGTTCCTCCGAATTTGTGACATCTGCTTGTATTTCAATGTCAGCATAGTTGATTATATGGGACGGATCACGAATGTATTTTCGAAGTAGTGATACATGGAAAACATTGTGCACTTGGTAGGTAGGTGGTAAGGCCAAACGGTATGCTACTGGGCCTATTTTATCTAGGATCTCAAGGGTCCTATATACCTTGGTTTAAGTTTTCCCCGTTGTCCAAACCTAAATACTCCCTTCCAAGGTGAAACCTTCACAAAAACTTTGTCTCCTACTTCAAAATTTATTTCTCGGCGCTTGAGGTCTGCATAAGACTTCTGTCGACTTTGTGCTGCAAGTACATTTTTTTGATCATAACTACTTGTTGGGTTGTCTCTGTTAGTAGTTCCGGTCCTATTAAAATCGTGTCAGCTCGATCGTTCCAACATATTAGGGACTTACACCGTCTTCCATACAATGCTTCAGACGGGGCCATCTTTATCGAATTGTGCTAGCTTTTGTTATCAGTAAATTCTATGAGAGGTAAACATTGAAGCCATCCTTGAGGTCTATCCAGTACACAAGCCCTTAATAGATCTTTTAGGGTTTGGATGGTTCTTTCTGACTGCCCATCTGTTTGGGGATAATATGTTGTAGTGAACTGCAGATTCGTTTCTAAACCCTTATGGAGGTTTTTCTAAAGTATGGACATGAAACGACCATCACGGTCCGAAATTATTGATCGTGGAATCCCATGGAGACGAACTACTTCTCATAAATAAACATCTGCCAGCTCCGTTGGTCCCCAAGTTGATCAGATAGCCAAGAAATGAGTTGTCTCTGTTAATCGATCGACTATCACCCATACAGAATCCTTTCCTCCGACGGTTTTGGGTAAACTCATCACAAAGTCCATGGCAATATCTTCCCATTTCCATTCCGGTACTAGAAGAGGTTGAAGTTTCCCTCCGGGTTTTCTGTGCTCAATTTTAACTTGTTGATAAGTTAAGCACTTGGTCACATATTCAGCGATCTCATTTTTCATGTTCGTCCACCAAAAACTTCTTTTTAAGTCTTTGTACATTTTACTCGAACCTGGGTGTACAGAGTACGCAGAGTTATGTGCTTCTCTAAGAATTATTTCCTTAAGTTTCTCATCAGTTGGCACACATATCCGATCTTGGAACCATAAGGACCCATCATCTTGTATTATGAATCCAGGAGCCTTGCCAGAACTTACATCAGTGCATATCTTTATCAAATAAAGGTCATCAACTTGTTTTAGTTTGATCTCTTCTACCAAGGTTGCCATGATTTCAATCATACTCAATTGCTCTTGTTGGGGATATAAAACCTCTATCCCTGCTGAATCCTCGTATTGAATTTCATTTGTGAGACATGCCATTTATTCTTCGTGGATCTTTTTTCGACTTAAAGCATCAGCTACTACGTTGGGTTGTCTCTGTCAGTAGTTCCGGTCCTATTAAAATCGTGTCAGCTCGATCGTTCCAACATATTAGGGACTTACATCGTCTTCCATACAATGCTTCAGACGGGGCCATCTTTATCGAATTGTGCTAGCTTTTGTTATCAGTAAATTCTATGAGAGGTAAACATTGAAGCCATCCTTGAGGTCTATCCAGTACACAAGCCCTTAATAGATCTTTTAGGGTTTGGATGGTTCTTTCTGACTGCCCATCTGTTTGGGGATAATATGTTGTAGTGAACTGCAGATTCGTTTCTAAACCCTTATGGAGGTTTTTCTAAAGTATGGACATGAAACGACCATCACGGTCCGAAATTATTGATCGTGGAATCCCATGGAGACGAACTACTTCTCATAAATAAACATCTGCCAGCTCCGTTGGTCCCCAAGTTGATCAGATAGCCAAGAAATGAGTTGTCTCTGTTAATCGATCGACTATCACCCATACAGAATCCTTTCCTCCGACGGTTTTGGGTAAACTCATCACAAAGTCCATGGCAATATCTTCCCATTTCCATTCCGGTACTAGAAGAGGTTGAAGTTTCCCTCCGGGTTTTCTGTGCTCAATTTTAACTTGTTGATAAGTTAAGCACTTGGTCACATATTCAGCGATCTCATTTTTCATGTTCGTCCACCAAAAACTTCTTTTTAAGTCTTTGTACATTTTACTCGAACCTGGGTGTACAGAGTACGCAGAGTTATGTGCTTCTCTAAGAATTATTTCCTTAAGTTTCTCATCAGTTGGCACACATATCCGATCTTGGAACCATAAGGACCCATCATCTTGTATTATGATCCAGGAGCCTTGCCAGAACTTACATCAGTGCATATCTTTATCAAATAAAGGTCATCAACTTGTTTTAGTTTGATCTCTTCTACCAAGGTTGCCATGATTTCAATCATACTCAATTGCTCTTGTTGGGGATATAAAACCTCTATCCCTGCTGAATCCTCGTATTGAATTTCATTTGTGAGACATGCCATTTATTCTTCGTGGATCTTTTTTCGACTTAAAGCATCAGCTACTACGTTGGGTTGTCTCTGTCAGTAGTTCCGGTCCTATTAAAATCGTGTCAGCTCGATCGTTCCAACATATTAGGGACTTACATCGTCTTCCATACAATGCTTCAGACGGGGCCATCTTTATCGAATTGTGCTAGCTTTTGTTATCAGTAAATTCTATGAGAGGTAAACATTGAAGCCATCCTTGAGGTCTATCCAGTACACAAGCCCTTAATAGATCTTTTAGGGTTTGGATGGTTCTTTCTGACTGCCCATCTGTTTGGGGATAATATGTTGTAGTGAACTGCAGATTCGTTTCTAAACCCTTATGGAGGTTTTTCTAAAGTATGGACATGAAACGACCATCACGGTCCGAAATTATTGATCGTGGAATCCCATGGAGACGAACTACTTCTCATAAATAAACATCTGCCAGCTCCGTTGGTCCCCAAGTTGATCAGATAGCCAAGAAATGAGTTGTCTCTGTTAATCGATCGACTATCACCCATACAGAATCCTTTCCTCCGGCGGTTTTGGGTAAACTCATCACAAAGTCCATGACAATATCTTCCCATTTCCATTCCGGTACTAGAAGAGGTTGAAGTTTCCCTCCGGGTTTTCTGTGCTCAATTTTAACTTGTTGATAAGTTAAGCACTTGGTCACATATTCAGCGATCTCATTTTTCATGTTCGTCCACCAAAAACTTCTTTTTAAGTCTTTGTACATTTTACTCGAACCCGGGTGTACAGAGTACACAGAGTTATGTGCTTCTCGAAGAATTATTTCCTTAAGTTTCTCATCAGTTGGCACACATATCCGATCTTGGAACCATAAGGACCCATCATCTTGTATTATGAATCCAGGAGCCTTGCCAAAACTTACATCAGTGCATATCTTTATCAAATAAAGGTCATCAACTTGTTTTAGTTTGATCTCTTCTACCAAGGTTGCCATGATTTCAATCATACTCAATTGCTCTTGTTGGGGATATAAAACCTCTATCCCTGCTGAATCCTCGTATTGAATTTCATTTGTGAGACATGCCATTTATTCTTCGTGGATCTTTTTTCGACTTAAAGCATCAGCTACTACGTTGG
>BSUD01000005.1:123131428-123143340 GCA_033239045.1 Fagopyrum esculentum
CGTCTTCCATACAATGCTTCAAACGGGGCCATCTTTATCGAATTGTGCTAGCTTTTGTTATCAGTAAATTCTATGAGAGGTAAACATTGAAGCCATCCTTGAGGTCTATCCAGTACACAAGCCCTTAATAGATCTTTTAGGGTTTGGATGGTTCTTTCTGACTGCCCATCTGTTTGGGGATAATATGTTGTAGTGAACTGCAGATTCGTTTCTAAACCCTTATGGAGGTTTTTCTAAAGTATGGACATGAAACGACCATCACGGTCCGAAATTATTGATCGTGGAATCCCATGGAGACGAACTACTTCTCATAAATAAACATCTGCCAGCTCCGTTGGTCCCCAAGTTGATCAGATAGCCAAGAAATGAGTTGTCTCTGTTAATCGATCGACTATCACCCATACAGAATCCTTTCCTCCGACGGTTTTGGGTAAACTCATCACAAAGTCCATGGCAATATCTTCCCATTTCCATTCCGGTACTAGAAGAGGTTGAAGTTTCCCTCCGGGTTTTCTGTGCTCAATTTTAACTTGTTGATAAGTTAAGCACTTGGTCACATATTCAGCGATCTCATTTTTCATGTTCGTCCACCAAAAACTTCTTTTTAAGTCTTTGTACATTTTACTCGAACCTGGGTGTACAGAGTACGCAGAGTTATGTGCTTCTCTAAGAATTATTTCCTTAAGTTTCTCATCAGTTGGCACACATATCCGATCTTGGAACCATAAGGACCCATCATCTTGTATTATGATCCAGGAGCCTTGCCAGAACTTACATCAGTGCATATCTTTATCAAATAAAGGTCATCAACTTGTTTTAGTTTGATCTCTTCTACCAAGGTTGCCATGATTTCAATCATACTCAATTGCTCTTGTTGGGGATATAAAACCTCTATCCCTGCTGAATCCTCGTATTGAATTTCATTTGTGAGACATGCCATTTATTCTTCGTGGATCTTTTTTCGACTTAAAGCATCAGCTACTACGTTGGGTTGTCTCTGTCAGTAGTTCCGGTCCTATTAAAATCGTGTCAGCTCGATCGTTCCAACATATTAGGGACTTACATCGTCTTCCATACAATGCTTCAGACGGGGCCATCTTTATCGAATTGTGCTAGCTTTTGTTATCAGTAAATTCTATGAGAGGTAAACATTGAAGCCATCCTTGAGGTCTATCCAGTACACAAGCCCTTAATAGATCTTTTAGGGTTTGGATGGTTCTTTCTGACTGCCCATCTGTTTGGGGATAATATGTTGTAGTGAACTGCAGATTCGTTTCTAAACCCTTATGGAGGTTTTTCTAAAGTATGGACATGAAACGACCATCACGGTCCGAAATTATTGATCGTGGAATCCCATGGAGACGAACTACTTCTCATAAATAAACATCTGCCAGCTCCGTTGGTCCCCAAGTTGATCAGATAGCCAAGAAATGAGTTGTCTCTGTTAATCGATCGACTATCACCCATACAGAATCCTTTCCTCCGGCGGTTTTGGGTAAACTCATCACAAAGTCCATGACAATATCTTCCCATTTCCATTCCGGTACTAGAAGAGGTTGAAGTTTCCCTCCGGGTTTTCTGTGCTCAATTTTAACTTGTTGATAAGTTAAGCACTTGGTCACATATTCAGCGATCTCATTTTTCATGTTCGTCCACCAAAAACTTCTTTTTAAGTCTTTGTACATTTTACTCGAACCCGGGTGTACAGAGTACACAGAGTTATGTGCTTCTCGAAGAATTATTTCCTTAAGTTTCTCATCAGTTGGCACACATATCCGATCTTGGAACCATAAGGACCCATCATCTTGTATTATGAATCCAGGAGCCTTGCCAAAACTTACATCAGTGCATATCTTTATCAAATAAAGGTCATCAACTTGTTTTAGTTTGATCTCTTCTACCAAGGTTGCCATGATTTCAATCATACTCAATTGCTCTTGTTGGGGATATAAAACCTCTATCCCTGCTGAATCCTCGTATTGAATTTCATTTGTGAGACATGCCATTTATTCTTCGTGGATCTTTTTTCGACTTAAAGCATCAGCTACTACGTTGGCTTTTCCAAGATGATACTTAATCTCAAGATCGTAGTCTTTTAAAAGATTCAACCACCTTCTTTGTCTCATGTTCAAATCTTTTTGAATAAATACATACTTTAAGCTCTTATGATTAGTGAAAAGTTGACAATGTACTCCATAAAGATAATGACGCCATATCTTTAGAGAAAAAACTACCGCAGCTAGTTCAAAGTCATGAGTTGGGTAATTTTCCTCATATGATTTCAGTTGCCGGGACGCATAAGCAATAACCTTATCATGTTGCATCAATACACACCCTAGGCCATGTTTTAAGGAGTCATTGTATATCACATACTCTTTTCCTCTTATGGGTAGGGTTAGGACCGGGGCACTAGTTAATCGTCTTTTTAGCTCTTGAAAACTGGTTTCACACTGTTGACTCCACTCGAACTTGTGGGACTTGCGTAGAAGACAAGTAAGAGGTCTGGCTAATTTGAAAAATCCTTCCACGACCCGCTTGTAGTGTCTAGCAAGTCCTAGAAAACTGCGTATATCTTTGGCAGTGTGAGGTTGTTGCCAATTTACAACAACTTCTACTTTTTGGATCCACCATGACTCCTTCTTCCAAGATCACATGCCCGAGAAAGGTGACCTTGATCATCCAAAAATCACATTTAGAGAGCTTGGCATACAGTTGATGTTGTCTTAACAGGCTCAAAGTGGTCCGTAAATGCTGAACATGGGCCTCATGGTTTGGCGAGTAAACCAATATATCATCGATGAAAACAATTATGAATTTGTGTAGATAGTCTTGGAAGCACTGATTCATAAAGTCCATGAATACAGACGGAGCATTAGTTAATCCAAAAGGCAACACTATAAATTCATAGTGTCCATACCTACTTCTAAATGTTGTCTTGGGAATATCCTTTTCGCAAACTCAAAGTCGATGATATCTAGATTTGAGATCGATTTTAGTGAATACCTTCGCGCCTTGAAGCTGATCTAGTAGATCATCAATCAGAGGGATTGGGTACTTGTTCTTGATTGTGACCCTATTTAGTTACCGATAATCAATCCAAAGTCTTAATGATTCATCTTTCTTTTTAACAAACAACACAATTGTGCTCCACATGGCGATACACTAGGGCGAATGTATCCTTTGTCCAATAGCTCCGCCAACTACTTCTTCAATTCTTGCATATCTTGTGGGGTCATTTGTTACGCTAGAAAGTGTGTACGCAATAAGCCTTAAATTTATACTTGTTATAATTATCCTAATTCTTAGCGCACCCGCAGTGTACGGGACGTATGTAGAAAGATAAGTACTCCAAGGTCGAACACAAAGACTATGGTGAAATCGAACTAATTTGTGATTGAATTTAGCAAGGTCTAATCTAAGCAAGGAAAGGGAAAATTGCAAATTGTTTTTGTCGGTTTTAGATGATCAATTCAAGGATTTCAACTCATGCAAACAATCAAATCAAACTCAATCGGAAAAATCGGCACAAATAAACAAATCGAACAAAATGTGATCAAGAGAGAAAGAAAACGGATTCTAGGGGTTGGAAATTTCGGTTATGGCATAAACCTCAAGTTATCTATTCATTCTTTGGATTGATAATGATATGCTGGGATTTAGTGTTTCTAAAATGGGATCAATTACCGGGTAAGTCTCATGATCCAACTAGTCCACACCTAAGGTCTCGTTACCGGTTAAGTCTCCAAGAACCTAAGGATAGGATTTTAACACAAACCGGATTATTACCTAGAGGTCCAACCTATCCTTACCGGGTAAGTCTCGGAAAGGGAAGTTCTAAGCAACTATCCTAGCACACTTAATCCAATGGCGGCTTATTAGGCTCACCATTACCTAAGGTTTTGCTATTTTAGGTTCTAAGGGCAAGGATTACCGGGTAAGTCTCTCCTAACACTTAGTCTCTACACTAGGACACCCTAGGGTAGGTTAAACTTAGCAAAAACTTAGGGTTTCAATAATTTTATGAACCTAAGGTGAGATCCTTCGAGTTCAGGAAAATCACGGTTCGTTCTACAGGAACCACGGCCGTGGTTCTTCAAGAACTACCCGTGATTCCTAACAGTAGCTACGTCCATAAACAAAAATCATCCAAAGGCAAATTTAAGTTCATCCTATCATAGATCTAGCCATAACCATCCTTTCCTAACCCTAGAATCACATCAATCTAGCCTACAACATTCATATTGGAATTCAAAACAAACAAGCATAGATTCATAATCTCCATAGCAAGAAAAAATGAGAGAAAGAAGATGAACAAATAAACTCCAAATAAAATCCAAATCTGAAGATTGAATTTAGGATGACTTACAACCCTTCCAAAGGAAGGTTCAAGGGTTCAAAAACTTCTAGAAATAAATCCGAAATACAAGAGTTAGGTGTGTCTTCTCCTCTCCTCTTTAATGGCAATGGCTCCTTTCTTCTTCTTCTTGCACTTTCCTTTCTCGAAAAATCCTTCTTCTCCTTGGAATATATTTTGTTCAAGAGCAATAGAGAATGTGTGAGCTGCTCCCAAAACTACCCCAAAATCCCAGCTGCCCCTAACAACATTCAAGGACCACTTTTATAACCAATTTCTTCATGAGCTGGCCATGAGAGTCGTGGCACAGCTGTCACGAGAATCTGGCAAAAACCACGGCCATTTCCACGGCCGTGATTCTCCAGGAACCCGTGATTGCTAACAGAAACTTTGTTTACGCTCAATAGGCTGTGGTTTGGTGTATGGCCTGTGTTGGCAAGGTTCCTTGAGTCATTCTTTGTGCTCTAATGAGTTGGAAACGCGTCCTCTGAATGAGCGTCCTTCAAACGCCTCGTGTTAGCCCGAAATTTCCCGAAATACCTACAAAACGCACACAAGTCCGTGTAGACGTCTATCTCGACAAAATACATGTTTTGAGTGCAAAACGTATTGGACTAGTGCTAGACAATGCATGATTGAGCGAGAATTCTACCTAAATGTTTACCTAAAACTATGCTATAAATCGTGTTATCAAAATACCCCATACTTAAGGTTTGCTCGTCCCCGAGCAAATTCCCAACTATAGACTACGAGATGACATGATTTATGTATGCAGAAAAATGGCAAAATCTTTTTGGTTTTGTGCTTCTACTATTGGATCACCTTCATAGTCATGATCAATGGCTATCGAATAAGCAATTATGTATCAAACAATAAAGTCATGGAAAGACAATTGTACTTTACTCAAAAACATGCATGAGTTGGGAGGATGGAGATGTCAAGAAGATCAAGAGTCTATCCAATCTAAACTACTAAGTCTTACAAACATGCAAGTAGGTCATAAGGGCTTGTGACATAAAAGGCCAAGAAACGTTGTAATTGGAAGGGGAATTTTCTAGGTGTGTGATGCAAATCCGGGAATGGAACTAACTTCACTCCTTGTCCTCGATCAACTTCCCCCAAGTGCGTATTTTTCCCTATCTTGCTTTCTTTTCTTTTTCTTTGATTCATTTTTGAGACAATGGCATTGGTGTACAATAGCCGAAACCTAGGTGATTAGCCATCCTCGGGTTTTTTCTCTTTTTCGAGGTGCATCCACACCGGGCACACATACCAAAGCTCGTTAGGGCTATCGGTTCATTTGATTTTGGCAAGGCACCAACACCCGATCATGTGAAGTGTACCGAGTTACTTGTCATTTAAACCAACGCCCCCAAACCTATTTTGGCTACACTTCCACAATAATTTCAACATTCTATTCACGACATTCTTTTCATTACATCTTCACCCCGCACTTGCTTTTCACACATTCAAACACACTAGCATGCTCCTATTCCCGGATGGGTTTAAAAGGAGGTCAAATTTATATCAATTGAGGTGCTCAAGCAATCATGATCAAGATGAGAAGTAGAGAAAGATGAAATGCCTTATTCATTCCTAGATGGTATGCAAGAACTATCATGTAATTTCGATTTTCAATACTCAATCTATTCTAGGCAATCATCATGCTCTCAAGTCATTCATGGAATTCAAAAAAAGTAGTTCAAGTCCACATATGCATTTATTAATTTAGCACATAAGGCCATTCATAGCCAATCACAAGACAAGTTTTCATCATTAGGATCATATCCAATCCTAGAAAGCACAAAAAATTTTTAAATTTTTTTGATTTTTATGGAATTTTCGATTTAAGTATGTACAATGCAAGACATGTGCAAATATTAAACTATCCTAGATGCTCTTTATGCAAAGGATCATGCAAACCCCACCCCATACTTAGAAACACATTGTCCCCAATGTGGTATACAAGTAAAGAGAGTGAAAGAAGGTTCTCACAATGTAAAATGGTTTTCTTTGGTATTTGGGAATTCTTAAGAGGATTGATGTTGGATGATCCTTTCAACCATGGTAGGGAGCTCTAAACATCCTTCAAGTTTTGAAACCCGCGCTAGGCACCGCTAGCCGTCCAAGTTCCGCGTCCGCTCCACCCATGATTAATGAGGGTTTCATCATCACCATTTCCAAGAAAGGCTTCCAATGCCACTAATGTTCTAGCACACATAAAATAGACAAAACACACAAAGCACACAAAAACAGAAAAATCTAAGCTAAAATGAAGGAAAGATGTTACCAATGGGTTGCCTCCCACCAAGCGCTTCTTTAAGGTCATTAGCTTGACCAAACTCGGGAGTGTTTATGCAAGGTGAAGTGGGGCAATCATGTCTACCGGTGCTCCCGGAATGTATTTCTTCAAGCGATGCCCATTCACTTTGAAGTTTCCACAATGTTCCCCTCCTATTTCAATTGCTCCATGGGGAAAGATCTTCTTCACCACATATGGCCCGGTCCATCTTGATTTGAGTTTTCCGGGAAAGAGTCTTAGCCTTGAGTTGAAGAGAAGGACAAGATCTCCTTCACTCAACTCCTTTGGAATGATCCTCTTGTCATGCCACCTTTTGGTTCTCTCCTTGTAGATCCGGGCATTCTCATAAGCTTCCAACCGGAGTTCCTCAAGTGCATTAATATCAAGCAATCTCTTTTCTCCCGCCTCCTTGAGGTCAAAGTTTAGCCACTTAATGGCCCAATAAGCTCTATGCTCCATTTCCACCGGAAGATGGCAAGACTTGCCATAGACCAACTTGTAGGGAGTGGTGCCAATAGGTGTCTTGAAGGCGGTTCTATATGCCCATAGTGCGTCATTGAGCTTCATGGCCCATTCCTTTCTTGTCCTAGACACCGTCTTCTCGAGTATGGCTTTGATCTCGCGGTTGGAGATCTCCACTTGACCACTAGTTTGGGGGTGGTAAGGTGTTGCCACCTTATGAGTCACCCCATACTTAGCCAAAAGTGCTCCAAAGTTCCTATTTGTGAAGTGCTTCCCTCCATCACTAATGATCACCCTTGGTGTTCCAAACCTAGGGAAGATTACTCGGTTGAAGAACCGCACCACCACCTTGGCATCATTCGTAGGAGAGGCGATTGCCTCTACCCATCTTGACACATAGTCCACCGCCAATAGGATGAATAGATTTCCACATGAAGAAGGGAATGGTCCCATGAAGTCTACACCCCACACATCAAAAATCTCAACTTCTTGAATGTTGTTCAAGGGCATTTCATTCCTCCTTGAGATGTTCCCCGTTCTTTGGCAAGCATCACACGCCGCCACAAAACCTTGCACATCTCTAAACAAGTTAGGCCAATAAAAACCGGATTGCAATACCTTGGCACACGTTTTGTGTGAGCTAGCATGGCCTCCACATGGTAAGGAGTGACAATGCCGGATCACACTCTCCATTTCATCTTCGGGTATGCATCTCCTAAGCACCCCATCCGGGCCTCTCTTGAATAGAAGTGGTTCGCTCCAATAGTAATGCCTTACATCGTTGAAGAACTTCTTCCTTTGGGCATACGTTAGTCCGGGTGGCACTTCCTCACACACCAAGTAATTCACAATGTCGGCATACCATGGCTCACTTCCCCTAGCCACTTGGAACAAGCATTCTTCCACCAATTGCAATTGTTCGTCCCGGAATGAATCATCTATCGGGATGTTGTCTTTCCCAAGCTCCAATGGTGGGAGTCTACTAAGGTGATCCGCTACCGAGTTCTCGGATCCTTTCTTATCTCTTATCTCCAAATCAAACTCTTGAAGAAGAAGGATCCACCGAATCAACCTTGGCTTGGCATCCTTCTTCGTAAGTAGATAACGGATTGCCGCATGATCCGTGTAAACTATGACCTTCGCTCCAACAAGGTACGAGCGGAACTTCTCAAATGCATACACTACCGCTAACAACTCCTTTTTGGTAGTAGCATAATTGAGTTGGGCATCATCTAGCGTCTTGCTAGCATAGTAAATAGCATGAGTGCGCCCTTCTTTCCTTTGCCCCAAAACAGCCCCAACGGCTACATCACTTGCATCACACATGATCTCGAACGGTAGACTCCAATCCGGAGGTTGCATGATAGGTGCGGAGATCAAGGCGTTCTTCAACCTACAAAACGCTTCAAGACAATCTTTGGAGAAAACAAAATCAACATCTTTCATTAGTAGGTTAGTGAGAGGCTTAGAGATTTTAGAGAAATTTTGGATGAATCTCCGGTAAAAACCGGCATGCCCTAAGAAACTCCTTACCCCCTTCACCGAGGTGGGTGGTGGCAACTTCTCTATTGTTTCAATCTTAGCCCTATCAACCTCAATGCCACGGTTAGACACCAAGTGTCCTAACACGATACCTTCACTTACCATGAAGTGGCACTTCTCCCAATTTAAGACAAGATTTGTCTCCTCACATCTTTGCAATACTAATGACAAGTTAGCCAAGCAATCATCAAAAGAAGAACCATAAACAGAGAAATCATCCATGAACACCTCCATGATATTTTCTATGTATTCCGAAAAGATAGCCATCATACACCTTTGGAAGGTGGCGGGTGCATTACACAACCCAAATGGCATTCTCCTATATGCAAATGTACCCCATGGACATGTAAAAGTTGTTTTCTCTTGGTCATCGGGGTGGATAGGGATTTGGAAAAATCCGCTATACCCATCTAGATAGCAAAAGTGAGAGTGTTGAGCTAATCTTTCTAGCATTTGGTCAATGAAGGGGAGGGGGAAGTGATCTTTCCTAGAGGCCATGTTCAATTTCCTATAATCTATACACATTCTCCATCCCGTGACCGTCCTAGTAGGTATTAGTTCATTGCTCTCATTAGTTACTACCGTCATTCCACCTTTCTTAGGTACTACATGAACGGGGCTAACCCACTTACTATCCGAGATAGGGTAGATAATTCCCGCGTCTAGCAACTTAATGATTTCCTTTTTAACCACCTCTTTCATTATAGGGTTCAATCTCCTTTGATGCTCTATAGAGGGTTTGTGGTTATCTTCCATCATTATCTTATGCATGCACAAAGATGGCTTAATGCCAACCAAATCATCAATAGTATAACCAATGGCTTTCCTATGCAATCTCAATTCATGTAGCAATTTAGCAAGTTCATCATCACTCAAGTATGCATTAACAATCACCGGATATGTAGAATTATCACCAAGGAATGCATACTTTAAATGAGAGGGGAGGGGTTTGAGTTCAAGTGAGGGAGGACCTTTTTCGGTTGAAGACGATCCAAATAAGATTGGGTGAGATGAATCCAAAGCAAATGAAGACTCCCCTTGGCTCTTAGAAGCTTGATCATTATTAAGAGCTGATTCAGGGGAAACCACGGTTGGAATCACGGTTGGCTCAACTTCCACGACCGTGGTTCCTTCCAGGCTTGTTTTTCGGAGTTGTCCAGAGAGTTTGACGGCCGTGGTTCCTAAATCTCGACCGTGGAACTTACAGCTGTTCACGATTTCTTTATGGCTCTCAAATCCAACTCTTGGCTCCTCTTCCAATGCCTCCAAGGCTTTGATCTCTTCATTGCAATCCTCCTCAATGTCTTCCTCCATCATACTCAAGGTGAGAACCCTTTCCAAGGGATCCTTGATCAAAATCGAGCTCACCATTTCTCTAGATTCTTCTTGCTCGACTATGTTGATGATGTCTTCATCAAGGGTTGGCCCTTTCATCATAGTGGACAGCTTGAACTTGATGTTCTCCTCTCCAATGTTGAAGGAGAGAGTCCCGTTCTTGCAATCCACTAAGCATCCGGATGTGGCTAGGAAAGGTCTTCCTAGGATGATGGGAACCGGGTAATCCGCCGGAATGTCCAACACTACAAAGTCGATAGGTACATAGAATCCTCCCAATTGCACCGGAATGTCTTCAAGAATCCCAACCGGGTGAGTGATGGATCGGTCCGCCATATAGAGGGTCATCTTGACCGGTTTTGGCTCTCCTAGCCCGACCTTGTTACTAAGTGCAAGCGGTATGATGCTTACACTCGCCCCAAGATCACAAAGGGCTTCGTACTTCACATCTCCTACTCCAATTGGAACACAAAAAGAGCCCGGATCCCTTAGCTTGGGAGGCATCTCCTCCTTCATTGTTTGGATCAACTCCGAGGATCTCTTGGTCATCCTAATCTCCCCATACTCTTCCAACTTCCTTTTGTTGGAGAGTATTTCCTTCAAGAACTTTCCGTATGCCGGCATTCCTAAAATGGCATCCATGAACGGAATGTTAATATGTAACTTGGACATTAGTTCAAGGAACTTACCAAAGTGATTGTCCAAACGGGCTCTTGCTCTTGATTGCGGGAATGGTAGTGGTGGCTTGTATGGAGGTGGTGCCACATAAGTTGGCTCTATATCCTTGCTCTTCTCTCCATCTTCTTGCCTTCTTCCCTCTTCTACCACTACTTGCTTCCCTTTAGCTTGGTCCTTGGGCAAAGGATCCTTCATACTCAACCCACTCCTTGTTGTGATAGCCAAAACTTGGCCTCTTGGGTTGTCTTCGGTTCTTCCGGGAAGCTTTCCCGGATCTCTATGTGCCTCACCCGCTTTTTGAAAGACTTGCGCTTCCAAGACCTTTTGAGCCTTAGAAATTGAAGTAACGGTACTCTCAAGTCCACTCAACCTTCCTAGCAATTGTTCAAACATGACTTCGGTCCTATCTTTTGAAGGTTGAGTAAAACCGGGTGGAGGTTCTTGTGAAGCTCTTTGTGGTGGAGTGGTGCTTGTGGAGGCGGGAGGGTTCAAGGCTCCATCCGGATTTGAGTAAGAGAATCCGGGATGGTTATGGTTTGGCCGGTAATTGTTGAATTGCCGGTTGTTGTTGAAGTTCCTTGGGCCTTGATAATTGTTGAAGTTTCCCCTTCCCATGTAGTTGACATCCACCTCCTTGGAAGACAAGTTTGCTTGTGGGGGTGCTTGAGGAGTTGTTTGGCTTTTCAAGGTTGTGGTGCATAACTCTCTCAAGGATTTCAACTCGTTGTTGATGGCGTCAAGTTTGAAATTGCTCATGGTGACTTCACTCACCTCATATGCTCCCGCCTTTCTCCCTTCACTCTTTCTATGCGAGTACTTCTCAATCACTAGGGCTTGCTTCTCCACAAACTCCCAAGCATCATCCACATGTTTTTCCATAAATGTCCCACCGGAAAGTGATTGAAGTTTGAATTGGCTATCTTCATCAAGCCCTTTGAAGTAGATTTCCAATAGCTCAATCTTTGGTATGCCATGGTGCGGACAATCTAGAAGAAGATCTTTGAATCTCTCCCAAGACTTGAACAAACTCTCTCTATCCCTCATCACGAAGGCATTGATCTTTCCTCTTAACTCGGTGGTCTTGGAAGGTGGGAAGAACTTGGTCAAGAACTCGGTTGTCATCTCTTCCCAAGTGCCAACTCTCCCTTGTGGAATAGATTGATACCAAGCTAAGGCTTTGTCCTTTAGAGAGAAAGAGAAGGCCCTTAGCTTATGGTTGTTGCTCTCCAATCTTGGTGG
>BSUD01000005.1:123146843-123176259 GCA_033239045.1 Fagopyrum esculentum
CGGTACATTCATGGACATGGCGGTTGATGATGCATGGGACTTCATTGAGAAGCAAGCCTTGCACATGGAGAAGTATACCCACCAAGGAGCCGAAGGTGGAGTTAAAAGAGTCAACTTTCAAGAGACTCAACCCAACAACAATCAACTCACATCATTGAAGAATGACGTGAAGGAATTAAAAGAGCTCTTGATGGCTCAAACTAGGAAGGAAGAGCAAGGGCAAAGGAACAACAACAACAACGGGTACCGTAACAACAATAACGGTCCCCGAAACAACAACTACAACAACAATAGAGGATCCAACAGCAACGACTGGAGGGCGAATAACCAAAATTACGGTAACAATCGTTCAAACTCCAATTCAAATGATTCCTCTAATCCTTTCCTCTCTTCCCCTTCTTCTTCTTCTACTCCATTGAAAAGCCAAGGGCAAGGATCAAGTTCGTCTCAGCCGGAAAAGAAAGACGCAGTTCTGGAGGCAATCTTGATCAAGCTTGGCGCTATGGAGAATTCTATGACTTCATTTTCGAGGGCCCAAAAGTCCCTTGAACAACAACTTGCTAGTAGGGCGAATGAAGCGCCAAGAGATCCAGGGAAGCTTCCAGCAAAGACGGAAACTAACCCTAAGGGCCAGTGTATGGCCATAACGACGAGGAGTGGACTCAAAATTGCTGATCCAGTACCTCGCTCGACGCAGACCACCTCGGTCCAGATCCAGTCGAAGAACACCTCGACCGAGATGCCAACCGAGGCGGCGCAACAGAAAGCAGGAGGAACGACAGAAGCTTATGTTCCACCTCCTGCATATAAACCACCACTTTCATTCCCTCAGTCCAGAGCCAGAGCACATCTAGACAAGCACTTCGGTAAGTTTCTTGACTTGATGAATAAGCTACATATTAACATTCCTTTCCTTGATGCTATTCTAGGTATGCCCGCCTATGGAAAGTTCTTAAAAGAAATCTTATCAAGGAAGAGGAAGCTGGAGGATGTTGGTGAAGTTAGGATGACATCTAAATCTTCGGAACTCATAAAGATCATGAAGGAGAAGATGCCACCTAAATTGAGAGATCCCGGCTCATTTTGCATTCCCATTCAAGTTGGGGATGTCACTTGTGAAGCCCTTTGCGATCTAGGAGCCAGCGTGAGCATCATCCCGCTGGAGCTATGCACTAAGATCGGTCTTGGAGAGCCCAAACCGGTCAAGTTTCGACTCTACATGGCGGATCGCTCCATTACCCATCCCGTGGGCATTTTGGAGGACGTTCCGGTCAAGTTAGGTAATTTCTATCTTCCTATAGATTTTGTCGTACTTGACATTCCCGCAGATTATCCTGTTCCCATCATTCTCGGGAGGCCATTTCTAGCAACTTCGGGTTGCAATGTGGATTGCAAGAACGCCAAGTTGAAATTCAACGTTGGTGGCGATGAGGTGGAATTCGCACTACTTGCAGCCATGAAAGGGGAGCAACTAACTGATGATATCTTCAACATCTACGATGAAGAAGAATCAAGAGAATTGGTGAGCTCTATCCTTATTAACGATCCACTTGAACGAGTTATTAGCTTCAGTTTAATGGAGGAAGGTATAGATGCTTCTTGTGATGCAGATATACAGAGCTTGAAGGCACTGGAAGAGGATCCAGGAGCTAAAACTGAGAAGCTAGTCCAGGAAACGAAGAATTCCAGCCTCGGATCCAGTAGCAGTACCTCGACCGAGGCACCTTCTGGACAGAGCGAGGCGTCTGAAGAACACCTCGGTCAACGCCTTTGCGCCTCGACCGAGGTCAACAGCGAGACGATGTTAACTGAGACTGCATCAAGTCCAGTTTCTGATACCACTCCACTGGAAAGAGGAAGCGAAGATCCCTCCCAGAAAGCACCCCCAGTTGTGGAGCTTAAACAACTCCCTAGTCACTTGAGGTATATCTTCCTTGGGCCGGATTCTACTTATCCCGTTATTGTTAGTGCTTCCCTTTCCGATTCTGAATTAACTAAGCTAATGCATGTCCTGAGAAAGCATCGAAAAGCCATAGGTTACACCACGGATGATCTTATTGGCATTAAACCTTCTTTCTGCATGCATAGAATTCTAATGGAGGATAATCATAAAACTTCACGGGAACCTCAAAGACGGTTAAATCCGATCATGAAAGAGGTTGTGAAGAAGGAAGTTCTTAAGTTGTTGGATGCAGGTATTATTTATCCTATCTCGGACAGCAAGTGGGTTAGCCCGGTGCATGTCGTTCCGAAGAAAGGAGGGATGACCGTTGTGACAAATAAGAACAACGAGTTGATCCCAACAAGGACCGTTACGGGCTGGAGAGTTTGCATCGACTATAGGAAGCTGAACACGGCTACTCGGAAGGATCATTTTCCGCTTCCCTTCATTGATCAAATGCTCGAACGGTTAGCCCAGCATTCACACTTTTGCTACTTGGACGGCTATAGTGGATTCTTCCAGATTCCTATCCACCCGGATGATCAGGAGAAGACCACTTTCACTTGTCCATGGGGGACGTTTGCCTATCGGAGGATGCCGTTTGAATTGTGCAATGCACCAGCTACCTTCCAGCGATGCATGATGGCTATCTTTTCCGAGTACATTGAGGAGATCATGGAGGTATTTATGGATGATTTTTCTGTATATGGTTCCTCTTTTGATGATTGCCTATCTAACCTTTCTCTAGTACTTAAAAGATGTGAAGACACTAACCTTGTTTTGAATTGGGAGAAGTGTCATTTTATGGTTAATGAAGGCATTGTACTAGGACACCTCGTTTCTAATCGAGGTATTGAGGTCGATCGAGCTAAGATCGAGACTATTGAGAAACTCCCTCCTCCTTGTTCTGTTAAAGGTGTGAGGAGTTTTCTCGGGCATGCAGGTTTCTACAGGAGATTCATCAAGGACTTCTCCAAGATTTCTAAACCTCTAACTAACCTCTTGAATAAAGATGTTGTTTTTGAGTTTTCGCAGGAGTGTCTTGATGCTTTTTACAGGATTAAGGAAGCGTTGATCTCCGCTGCCATTATCCAGCCTCCTGATTGGACCTTACCCTTTGAGGTCATGTGTGACGCTAGCGATGTAGCCGTAGGAGCGGTGCTTGGGCAGAAGAAGGATGGACGGACCACCGCCATTTACTATGCTAGCAAGACGCTAGATGAAGCACAACGCCACTACGCTACCACCGAAAAGGAGTTATTGGCGGTTGTGTATGCTTTCGAGAAGTTTCGTTCCTATCTAGTAGGGGCGAAAGTCATTGTCTACACCGACCATGCAGCCATTCGTTACTTGATGGCTAAGAAAGATGCCAAGCCGCGTCTTATTCGATGGATTCTCTTGCTTCAAGAGTTTGACCTAGAGATCCGCGATAAGAAGGGATCCGAGAATTCAGTTGCGGATCACCTCAGCCGGCTACCGGAATCTTCCCGTGAGACGGATAGCCCACCCATAGACGATTCATTCCCCGATGAGCACTTGCACGTCTTGGAGCATTTGATGGATCTACTTACTTCACCCCACGATGGAGGTGAAGTATGGGGTGCGGGCACCTCCCACCTCCTTTGAGACGCATTATGGTCCAGCTAGCGACCTTAAATCAAGCGCTTCTTGGGAGGCAACCCAAGGTATTGCTCTTCTTTCCCGTTTTCTAGTCTAGCTTAGATAGTTTTTGTTTTTGCTTTGCTTTGCTTTGTTTTTGGCGTTCTGGACAGACAACAGGAAGGAGCACATCTGGAAGGACAGAAGTTCGAGAATCTGAGAAGAGAGAAGCACCTCGGTCACTGTCAGAACACCCCGACCGAGTTGATTATTGAAGCAACCGAGGCGACTAGGGTTTCTGCAGAACCGCCTCGGTCCACATCACCTCGGTCCAGTCGAGACCATCTCGACCGAGGTGACAGCAGATCCAGGAACAGTATAAAAAGGGGAAAAATTACTTTTCACTTTTTTTACCCCATTTCGACCGCGGCGACAGCTATACCTCGTTCTCCTTCGTTTCTCGCTCATTTTCGAAGATTTCTGCTTCCAAAACGCGATTAAAGAGTAGAAGAGTCGATTGCTACCACGGATCTGCAGGAAATTTGAACGTTTCGACCGAAACGAGGTAAAAACGTTCGAAAACCCTAACTCGCTCGTTTACTGCGTATTGGGCTTTGGTTGCCCTTGTTTCTGTTGAGGAAATCTATAAGTACCCCTTAGGAAGCATTTGTAGTGATTTTAGGGGGAAAAGAACTGAAAATCAGAGAGTGGAAATCGAACTGTCTTCGCCTCGGTCGAGTCGCTCTGCACCTCGGTCGAGGTGATTCTTGGTATTTGTCAGTCGACCGAGGTAGTCTGACAGTGTGCATTAGAGATGAGTTCTGACAGATTGCTAGCCCTTAGAGATAGATCCTCTCCTTCCCCTTCTCCTTCCTCATCCCGACCCTACCGCCCGGTTATCCACGAGAGATGCCGGGTAGACTACGAGAGGATAGCTGGACGTCCAGTCATCGCACCGCGATTTCTGGATGTATCGGCTTTTGACTGCCTAGGGTTAGATGCTGACCTTAGGAGGATGATTGCTACCGTCGGGCTGGATCAGTTTATTGAGATCCGAGCCCCAGCCTACATAGAGCCGACACTCGAGTTTGTTAGCTCCTTCTCCTACCTTCCCACAGAGCGATCTGTGAAGTACCGGTTGATGAGCCGGAACTTCATAGTTCCTTTAGAGATTTGGAGAGAGATCTTTGGCTTTCCTACCCCCACCGCTGTAGACTTCCCCTCCCGATCAGTAGCTAGGGAGTTCTGGGGACAGATAGCCCACATTACTACACATGCAGACAGATGGCGCCCTGGTGATTCCAGGGAGAAGGTCATCTTTCACCCGGCCTTCAGACTTGCCCACAGGATCTTCAGTGAGATGCTTCTGGCGCGTACTGAGACGCCCCAGAAGATCAGACAAGGGGAGCTCTTTTCGCTTTACTGCATGGTTACAGGAGGCTTCCCAGACTTTGGCTTGCTCTTGGCAGAGGATCTGCACAAGATCAAGGCCAAGGCGAAGGGAGATATCTGCTGTGGAGGTCTAGTCACCCACATCGCCACTTACCATGGGATGGACCTCAGCGTGTGCACATTGGCGGCGGCTCCGAAGCCGCTGGGATTGCAGGAGATGATTACACGGAGGATTCTAGTTCCCCGTGGGCTGACTACACCCTACGTTGCCATGCCTTGGGAGCGGACTGCACCTCAGGGCATCAGATGGTCTGCACAGTTCTCTGTCGCCGACCCGCATTTCTGGCAGACAGCATGGGTTCCACTTATGGAGGATTACAGAGAGGGAGCAGCTGCACCTGCAGAGGAGGCTGAGGAGGCTGAGGATGAGGATGACGACGACGAGACAGTTGATGAGAGAGGAGGCGGCGTCCCGATGGACACAGGGACAGATACTGCTGGGACGAGCGCGCCTCCCATTATTGATTTAGATGAGGATGAGGAGGACACTGAGCCGGCGCCAGCTGAGACTTCTCCAGTCAGGCCCGCTAGGCGCAGGAGGGGAGTTAGGGACAGAGCTGCACACCGACGGATCGATGACCTGACGGATCAGGTTATCGACTCATATGCTGCACTTTCATTGGACATCCGCGAGATGCAGGAGCGGCAGCATCATCAGCACATGATGGCTCAGCTACAGTTTGAGCGTATCATGGGCTATCCCTATGATCCTACTCAGTTCCCCTACATACCACCACCACCACCGGATCGAGACTACTGAGGAGCTGCAGGGTTTTATTTATTATATTTTTATGCAGTTTGGCTCTTTATCCGGTGAGTCCTCTTTCATTTAGACTTTTATTATACCCACTGGGACAGTGTGTCTCAAGTATGGGGTATTTGATGTATTATTTGACTACGTGACTACTTGATGTATTCGATACTTTTGATGTATTATATTCATCGGATACTTTCATATTTATGCTTCACTTGCCTTTATATGATTATCTGATATTACATGCATACCTACAGATTATTTGATTGAGAAAAACGTCAAACCGAACCGAAAAGAAAAAAAAAAAAAAAAAATTTTTCGACCTCGACCGGGACAGTTCTGACGAAACGAGGTGTTTCACCTCGGTTGAACCAAGAACACCTCGACCGAGGTGGCGTAACAGAAAGTTTTCGAAAACGATTTTTGTGCTACTTGTCTAGATATGATCTCAGTGAAGAATTTTGTTTACTTACTGTTTTTAAATTCTTTGTGTGTTTGAAAGGTTTTATAATATGTTTAAGTTGCTAAATGCTTTGTTTGAAATTATTAGCATGTTTAATACTTTGTTTTTATCCAAATTATGTTGAATTTGAAGGTTGACACCGCAGGTTAAGTTCTCTCACATTCTTCTTGGAAAGACCAAGGCAATTCATTCTCTTCTTTCTTCTTCTTCTTGATCATGCTTAGCCCCTCATAAACATTTTGCCTCCCTTTACCTATCCGGGAATTTGGAAGCAAGCAAAGTGGTGAAAGCAAGTTAAAGTTGAAAGTGGCTGGAAGTGAAAGTGTTAGAAAGTAATTTTAGGTTTGGGGAAGTCAATCATGAAGATGAGTAACTCGGCACCATTCACATAGCCGGGTGTTTGTGTCTTGCCAAAGTCGGATTGAGCGATATTCCTAACGGGTCATGGTATGTGCATCAAGGGTTTGATGCATCTCGAGAAATTGATGATTGCAGATTTCCTAGGCTTCGGTTATTGTGCACCTCTGTCCATGCATCCCAAAAAGTAAAGTAAAAAGAAAAAGTGTGAAATAAGCAAAGCTTATTGGTGGAAGGTGTTGCAAGTCAAAGTGGAAGTGGAGTTCATCCTTTTCCCGGATTCTAGCACCACATTACCTTACATACATCCCTACCCTACACGTTTCTTGACCTTTTCTTTTGAGAAGACCTTGAGACCTTGAGCTTGTTGATTGACTTAGCGGTTTAAATCGGATTATACATGATTAATTTTGATAATTATGATTTATTATGCATTCTATGATTTTATGCAAAGATGAACAACTTTCTTATATTTATAAAATGTTTTGAGCATATTAAGTTTTTAATTCCAGGAAGTATTCTCTTAGAGTGATCTATGATAGTTGCACACCATAAAGTATTTTTGAAAGACTTTTTCATTGATTTTCTTGACTTATAATCCATTCTATCTTGTCTTTTATATGAGGAACTTGCTTGGGGACAAGCAAGGACTAAGTATGGGGTATTTTGATAGCATGAATTATAATCTATATTTTGGGGTTTGTTTGGACGTTTTATCTTTCATATTCTGCATGTTTGTATGTACATTATGTGATTTTACTACCATTTCATCTACCTTTGCGAGAATCGAGGTCTACACCTAGTTTCATTGTAATTGTAGGTAATATGGTACGTTTTGCATCGAAAAGGAGCAAAAGGAGTCAAGAGTCATTTGGAGCTACATCCAGGAAGCATAGCCATGGATTGAAGATTCACTTTGGAGCAGATTCAAGAGATTCCACATTCTGAGTCACCTCGGTTGACCAGAGGTTCACCTTGACCGAGGCGATCCAGAGATGCCGACTCGACCGAGGCGAATACCTAGGACGCGGCGAGAATATTTTATTCTTGGAAGAGATCTTTTAATTTTGGAAAGTGATCCTATATTTTTGGGCTGAGCTTCTGGAAGGAAGGAGATATGCAGAATCATATATTTTTCCTATATTTATGGGATAATATCTTTTTAAGATTTATTATCTTTGGAGGTTTATTTTTCCTATAAAAAGGGTTGGATTTCCACAAATCCAAGAGCCCGCATACGACGCAGCATACCCCTCACACGCAGCAGCCGCAGTATACTCCAAATTTGGGAGTTGTTGAAGAACCTTTTTTTGAAGGTTGAAGGAAGGTTGAAGATCATAGCTTTTTATAGCTTTTTGAAGGGTTTTGTAAGATTGTCTTCAATTCCCTCATTGATTGTCTTGTCTTGTTGGATTGCTATCCAAGGAACGCTTTGTTTGTGATATTTGATTCAGTTATTGAAGTCTTTTCATCAAATTCTTCTTTGTTCAAATATTCACCTTCTTCCCATATATTTAATACTTTCATAATGATGATGAGTGGCTAATTTCCTTGTGTGATTCTAGGGTGATTGGCTGAAGGTTGTGGGAAAAACAATGATAGAATAATCTTAGATTCCAGTAGGATCCTGAAAGTTCGAGTCTTTAACCTTAACCCTAAGCATCTCGTTCGGTTGATGAACATCTCGGCCGGGGTGGAATTCTTCTGACCGAGGTGACTTATCCGACCTAAAACAGAAAGTTAAGTGTTAGAGTTTGCTAAATCCTATTCTTATTTCACCTTCCTGGTTCAATGCAAGCTTAGGATGAGACTTACCCGGTAATTCCTTAGTTTGTGTATTAACGATCATAAGTGTAGGTAATAAAGGTTTATCCTTTATTGGGGTTTGAGTGTGCTTCCATCCCATCTTTGTGAGTTGGCCTGAGACTTACCCGGTAAAGGTTGATTCTATTCCCTTAGATGGTATGTTAGTTTGAGGTTATAATTCTTTATCTTGATTCCTTGAGACTTACCCGGTAATAGGAGTTACGGTTTAGGATTAGTGTGTAGTGAGACTTACCCGGTGATCTACTCCACTTTAGTAACACCTTCCCCGCGCAAAAATCTCAGCTTTGTCCGCTTATCTATAGATCTTGAGTTGGAACCACAACTTGATGCTTTAATCCCTAGAATTGCATGTTTGCTTATTTGACATCTTATTCATCTTTGATTGTGTTAATCGCTCTTGTGGTTAGAATTAACGTAGCATACCGTGTTGACTTTGTTTCACTAAGTCCCTGTGATCGACCCCTGGAATTTTCTTGCTTTTACTACGATTGACCCGTACACTGCGGGTTCGCATCCTTGTTTTAAGCTTAAGTCTAGGGTTATAAATTTAAAGCTTGCACACACCGTTTGGAGCGAACAGGCGCCAAAAACTTGTTACGCTAGAAAGTGTGTACGCAATAAGCCTTAAATTTATACTTGTTATAATTATCCTAATTCTTAGCGCACCCGCAGTGTACGGGACGTATGTAGAAAGATAAGTACTCCAAGGTCGAACACAAAGACTATGGTGAAATCGAACTAATTTGTGATTGAATTTAGCAAGGTCTAATCTAAGCAAGGAAAGGGAAAATTGCAAATTGTTTTTGTCGGTTTTAGATGATCAATTCAAGGATTTCAACTCATGCAAACAATCAAATCAAACTCAATCGGAAAAATCGGCACAAATAAACAAATCGAACAAAATGTGATCAAGAGAGAAAGAAAACGGATTCTAGGGGTTGGAAATTTCGGTTATGGCATAAACCTCAAGTTATCTATTCATTCTTTGGATTGATAATGATATGCTGGGATTTAGTGTTTCTAAAATGGGATCAATTACCGGGTAAATCTCATGATCCAACTAGTCCACACCTAAGGTCTCGTTACCGGTTAAGTCTCCAAGAACCTAAGGATAGGATTTTAACACAAACCGGATTATTACCTAGAGGTCCAACCTATCCTTACCGGGTAAGTCTCGGAAAGGGAAGTTCTAAGCAACTATCCTAGCACACTTAATCCAATGGCGGCTTATTAGGCTCACCATTACCTAAGGTTTTGCTATTTTAGGTTCTAAGGGCAAGGATTACCGGGTAAGTCTCTCCTAACACTTAGTCTCTACACTAGGACACCCTAGGGTAGGTTAAACTTAGCAAAAACTTAGGGTTTCAACAATTTTATGAACCTAAGGTGAGATCCTTCGAGTTCAGGAAAATCACGGTTCGTTCTACAGGAACCACGGCCGTGGTTCTTCAAGAACTACCCGTGATTCCTAACAGTAGCTACGTCCATAAACAAAAATCATCCAAAGGCAAATTTAAGTTCATCCTATCATAGATCTAGCCATAACCATCCTTTCCTAACCCTAGAATCACATCAATCTAGCCTACAACATTCATATTGGAATTCAAAACAAACAAGCATAGATTCATAATCTCCATAGCAAGAAAAATTGAGAGAAAGAAGATGAACAAATAAACTCCAAATAAAATCCAAATCTGAAGATTGAATTTAGGATGACTTACAACCCTTCCAAAGGAAGGTTCAAGGGTTCAAAAACTTCTAGAAATAAATCCGAAATACAAGAGTTAGGTGTGTCTTCTCCTCTCCTCTTTAATGGCAATGGCTCCTTTCTTCTTCTTCTTGCACTTTCCTTTCTCGAAAAATCCTTCTTCTCCTTGGAATATATTTTGTTCAAGAGCAATAGAGAATGTGTGAGCTGCTCCCAAAACTACCCCAAAATCCCAGCTGCCCCTAACAACATTCAAGGACCACTTTTATAACCAATTTCTTCATGAGCTGGCCATGAGAGTCGTGGCACAGCTGTCACGAGAATCTGGCAAAAACCACGGCCATTTCCACGGCCGTGATTCTCCAGGAACCCGTGATTGCTAACAGAAACTTTGTTTACGCTCAATAGGCTGTGGTTTGGTGTATGGCCTGTGTTGGCAAGGTTCCTTGAGTCATTCTTTGTGCTCTAATGAGTTGGAAACGCGTCCTCTGAATGAGCGTCCTTCAAACGCCTCGTTTTAGCCCGAAATTTCCCGAAATACCTACAAAACGCACACAAGTCCGTGTAGACGTCTATCTCGACAAAATACATGTTTTGAGTGCAAAACGTATTGGACTAGTGCTAGACAATGCATGATTGAGCGAGAATTCTACCTAAATGTTTACCTAAAACTATGCTATAAATCGTGTTATCATCATTCGATATGGTGGTTTAGAAATTGGGGAGGTTCCTGGTTCTAGATTGATGGTGAATTCGATCTCCCGCTTAGGTGGCATCCCTGTAATTTTCTCTGGGAATATATTTAGAAATTCTTGTATTATAAATATCCTTGTTATATCTACCCCCTTTGTTTCTCCCTCCACTAAATGACATAAATACCCAATACATCCTTGTCTAAGTAACTTTATTGTCGTCATCGCATTTATTATCTTACCTTCTTCAGTTGGGTTCCTACCTGTGAACTTACACCTAAAGTTTCTATTCCCCTTTATTGTGACCATACTAGACTCAAAGTCGATCTTGGCACCGTGGTAGACTAGCCAATCGACTCCTAATATAATATAGTGGGGACTAATCTGGATAACTATTAGGTTGGAAAAAAATTTTCGTCCCTCAATTAGGATCGGAAAATCAACCAGTTCCGTGGTACATATCAATTTATCCCCATTAGGTAGGATGACAACGTACGGTTCACATGAGTTCTCACTTTTTTACCCCAAATTGGTTAACACATTTCTTCTAAATAAAAGAGTGTGTTGCCCCAGAGTCAAAAAGAATTTTTACTGGTTTAGAATAGCTATGAAGGGTACCTTGGGTAATAGGTGTATTAGTCTCTCCTATTTGCCGCATCTGGTACATACGGGGGTCTGTCTTGGAAGTCCCGGTTGCTTGCCTCTCCTTGTTTTGTATCGTCTGGTGTGACATTGATGGCGCAACTGATCGAACTTGTTGAGATGGATTAGCTCTTGGATTATTGGTGGATGTTTGATAAGACATTGTTGGCCTTTGTACAATATTTATGCAAAATCTTACCATGTGTCCAATCTTTCCACAACCTCTACACTCACGAGCTTCTTTGTCACAATATCGTTGGAGGTGATTTGGATTTCCACAATTATAGCATCTACGCTCTTCTCTTGATGCCTTGGGATTTTGAAAGGTTGTTTGTCGGCTAAATTGAGTTGATCCCCTTCTTTCTAGTTCCAATGGTGGTGCCGGTCATTCAAATCCCACACTTGATTGTCCTCCTTTCTTCCAATTCTCGTTCTTCATCCGCTTATTCGCATTGTCTATAGCAGCTTCCATATGTAAAGCTTCGTCCATAAATTGTTCCAAGGTAACACAATTATGTCGTATCATGGACGGTGCAATCTCAGGGAGTAACTATTTGTAAAATTGTCGGATCTTATCTTCCTCATTCCTAATTATTGATCCGGCATAGGGTAATAACTGCTGACACTTTTCTGCTAACTGGGGTATTTGAGTTTGTCATTATGCGGGAATAAGAACTCCCATCGCTTTTCCTCTCATCTAGCTGATGGAAAGAAATAATCCATCAACTTGGTCTTAAATAACTCCCTACTTATGGAATTATCATTTGCGGGTTTGGTTGTTTCCCACCAGAAATGGGTGTTGTCTCGAAGGTACAACGCAATAATGCGAACTTTGGTTGCCTTTGAACAGTTGACTCCCCTGAACCTTTTTTCTATGTGACCAAACCAATGTTGTAGCCTCATTGGTTCGCCAGTTCCATCGTACTTATTAGGTTTCATAGCCCGTATCACCTGATAGGTGATGACATGAATTATGACCTATTTTTAGGCATGAATTTATATAGATTTTCCCTTTATTTTGCATGCATAGACATACATTCATGGCATTTATGGTTATATTCACCTACTTTGCAAGAATAGAGGTCTACACAGAGTTTTATTGCATTTGTAGGTAATTTGGCGAATTATGAAACGAAATAGCATATTTAAGGATTAAGCCTTGAAGCGGGACTAAAAGGAGCAATAAAAGGAAGTTAAGACGCGCCAAAGTATCTTCTAATACCGTCAGACGCGCCAAAGTATCTTCTGCTACCGTCAGACGCGACAAAGTATCCACTGATACCGTCTGACGCGCCAAAGTATTCTCTCATACCTTCTGACGCGGCCCAGAGTATTTTCTGATACTAGCGGGCTCGACTTCTTTTTAGCCCAAATATTTAGGGTTTCATCGTTAAACCCTAGTTTTATCCCTACAAATATTCGAGAGCCTTCAACATTGAAGGGGAGTCAAATTCTCCAAAGGGAGACTGAAAGGAGCCAAAATCTCCAAAAGACTTGGGACGGTGACAGCCCCAAGACTTGGAGCCCCGACATTAGGGAGAAGTTGAAGATGACCGCTTACCCTTATTTTCAGCACTCTTGCCTAGGGTTGATTGGAGATCGCCGAGAGTTGCGGATATTGAAGATTGGAGATTGCTCACAACAAAGGTTTAGCCTTTTTCTTAGGTTTTGATATTGAAGACGGATTGACATCCCGTTCTTCGTACTTGCCTTAGATCATTGTGAGGTTTTGTGTTATATAATCTGAATCCATTAACATTACTTCTTGTGTTTCGGATTTCAGATTGGCTTTGAAGTTTTATTGAGTATTCGAGGGTTTTCATCTTCTATTCTTCTTAAATTAAATATTGATATCATGACAATGATTATTGGCTAAAACCCTTTAGCAATTCTAAGGTGAAAGGTTGATAGTTGTGGCTTAGATATTGATAGATCGATCGTAATTTGATTGGACCCTAAGAGTTAGAGAAATATTGTCGACGGTCTGTTCTTAGGTTTCCACGGCCGTGGTTCTTAAGATCTAACCGTGATTTACCTCAGTTTACGAACCTTGCTTTTACTTTAACCTAAAGTTAAAGATTAGCTTTAACCTAGTCTTGGCTTGCCTTCTCTAGGTAGTAGTGAGACTCAACATCCTCTATTTCGGTTTCGAGTGTCACAACCTTAACCGTTTGAGTTTATCTTGATCCTTGGGTTACAAGTTTGGGTATTTGAAATCAATTCTAGTCCTTAGATCCTTTCTATACTGCAGCCTCAACAACCTTTATAGAGAGTTCGTTTGATTAGACATATAAGGTTTTGGAACTTCACCATATGTTACCTTACCTTAGCATACCTTTGCAATTCTCTACTCTGTCCTCATATCTATAGTATATCTTGAATCGATTGCCACAATTGGATACCTAGATCTTAAGGGTTTTGTTGTTTTCCCCAATATTTGCAAAGCTTTACATTTCACTTGCTTGATTACTTGGAAATGATTTTGTTTCACCAACTCCTGTGATCGATACTTTGGAATACTTGCTAATCTACGCCGATCCGTACATTGCGGGTTCGCTTGCTTTTATTCTAGTTTTATAAATTTAAGACTTGATTGCACGCACGTTTTAGGGCGAACAATAGGCACGATCATAACTCCATTCTTCGTTCTGCACCAATGGTTGCAAAATTGGTGGAGGTGATGATTCGGCTACCTTGGCCAAACCAGCGGATGCACGGTGCATCGCTCTATCCACCGCAGCTTGGATTAGATTATACAAGGCCTCTGGTTCTACTGTGTTTTTCAGAATGTTAACTTGTAGAATTTGGGGTGGTTGAGACCGTACTGCTGATTGTTGTGATGCATTCATATTTCCTTCAATCTCTTCATGAGATTGCTCATAAGTAGCCATTTCAGGTTGGTTTTCTGCCGTGTGTGAATGTTCCGGTTGGTCGTTCATCTGAATGTCAATATTTGGCCCTTGCCAGTGACATTCTTAATCATATCATTTTTATAACATATACTTATTTCATACATATAAGATTTTATTTTACATTAATTCCTTACACACAACGATATCCTTTCCTTCCTTTGTGTACAATCTGGAAAATTCAGGGTTCAGGTTTTGCTTCTCTTAGAGCTAGACTTACATAGTATTCACACACCCACACTTCTAGTTATTTATATATATGGGTATTAAACAAACTTGGTCCCACTTTCCTTGACCTAGTTCTTCTTAGGGTTTTTAATCCTAAGAACGCGGTTACCCTGCTTATTGGTGGTCATTTCCGTGTTTGGCTATGAACAAGGGGTTCTCTTAGCTTGGGTTTCCTCTGTCTTCCAGAGTTCGTTTTCGACGTCCTACAAATGAGCTCTAAGTTCCCTTCTTTCCTCTTGCAGTTCTTGGAGTCTTCTGGTTGCAGGTTTTGGTTTAGAGGTTACTTGTTCTTCTGAGAGGGTACGCCATGCGTTGATCCTTGCATTGAACCTTCATCCCTAAGGATTCTGCAGTAGTCTATATAATCATATCTTGGCTCATGAGGAGCGTATATGGGCATTAGAGGTCCAAGTGTAACATCCGGAATTTTTATTCCGGTT
This sequence comes from Fagopyrum esculentum, assembly GCA_033239045.1. Classification (NCBI taxonomy): domain Eukaryota; kingdom Viridiplantae; phylum Streptophyta; class Magnoliopsida; order Caryophyllales; family Polygonaceae; genus Fagopyrum; species Fagopyrum esculentum. The sequence goes on from BSUD01000005.1 coordinate 123,161,857, forward strand.
GTTGAGCGGGTTTTGACCTTTCCGCAGGCGCGGCTCAATTTTCCCGCAGGAACGGGATGCCGAGTAATGGGATTTTATTCCGAATCCCATTCCGACCTTCCGTTATTCCGCCTTTTTTCTTTGGAACTCTCGTTTCTGGCACAAGGGACAAGAGGTTAGCTGACCCCTTGTTTCCCTCCCTCTTTGTGTAGCCTTGTGACCTCTCTTATCTCCTCACATTTTTCTACTCACGTTACTCTCTTTCACTTTCTTCTCTTTGTGCTCTTTCCTCTTCCTTCACCTTGGAGCTCTTGCCTTGTGATCTACAACAGTGGGAAGCTTTGGTTTCTGCTTGGGTAAGCTTTCTCTTCTCCCTTCTTCCTTCTTCCAGATATTATCTTCTTCTTTTTCTCCTCCTCTTTTCCATTGCTATGGATGAAGCTCTTGAGGAAGTTTCTTTAATTTTCTTTGCATGCATGTGCTCTTAGAACAATTAGGTCATGGAGAGGAGTTTAGATTCAGTGGTTGGTGTTTGGAGAATACCCATCAAGAAGAGGAGGCCTTTGAAGCTCAGATCCACGGTTGAAGATGAAGAAGATGACCTTTTGTTGTTCGACCGCGGGGCGGTTCTTCAAAGCTGCAAGGGCGGACCAGGCCACCGCAAGGGTGGCACCATACCGCCGCAAGGGGCAGCACCAGGACGCCGGACTACCGCAGGGACGGCGCCAGGGGGCCGCTAGGGCGATGACAGTTCTCCGCAGGGGCGCCAGCTTGACTCCGCGGTTGCGTTTCTTTAATAGTAGGCTTCTATTCTCCCTTCCTCTTTGTCCCTCCCTTAGCTATGAGTTTGTATCATGGTAGTAGCATGCCTAGGATGGATCTAGGGTAGTGGAGAATATCATCTAGTGGTTGTGAACCTAGGTGCACTTATGGCTCGATGTAGTTGATGGATTTGAGTATGTGAGCATGTTGGACTTCCTAGGATAGTATGCCCTCTTAGGCTGCGGCTTATGATCATGTGAGGTATTATGCTTGTTGAGAGATCTCTTCATGCATTGAGTGAGATGTGAATTTTATAGATTCTAAGATGCGGTACTAGAATGAGAGTCAAATGATCTTGCGTAGGTCATTTGTGTAGAAGCCTTAGACTTCTAGAGTTGAGCGAGTTTTGATGCATATCTTGTTGTGAGAAGGTTGTGGGCTTATTCCCAAAGGAAAGAAGAGAGTTTTGTGAGTTAGCGTTGGGGACGAGGTAAGTCTCCGGACTTACTTAGCTCGTATTATTCGTATTAGTTTCAATGCGTGTTTGGTAGTGTGTGTTTATTGATTATGTTATAACAACAAAACCGGACATAGGATGACTTTACATTTTGATATTGGCCCAAGTGTATGATAACGGGCGGTGACAACACTGCCTACCTCTTGTGGAGAGCTAGGGGGTTCTCGACGACTAGCCCAGACAGGTAGACGGCCAGATGCATCAACGACATTCCTTGACGGTGAGTAGGGACTGAGGCGAGATCATGCGGTGATTCTCGTGTCACAAACGAAAGTTGAATTAGTAACGGGATATGGCTTAATAATAAAAAGATAATAAATGGGACTTGTGTGTTTTGGAGCATGCTGCGTGTTTATGATTATTTATGGGTGATAGGTGATGGAATCACTATCGTTTAGGTTAGTTTTTAGAGTCTTTTTGTTATATTAGTGTCGGTTTATGCTACTAACTCCTTGGTCTAGAAGAAGAAGACTAAAAGAAGATAAAGAAGGAGTTATAAGCACTTAGGAGTGAAGATCATTCACGAAGCAAAGCTTATGTTGCCTCACCGCCCCTGCGGGTGACACCATACTCCGGACCGCAGCCTGCGCCTTCGCCAGCGCTAGGAACGAAGACTGTCACCGCACCTGCGTCAACCCTTGGCGCCCCTACGGTGACTTGCCCTGAAGAAGCGAAGATCAGCGCCCCTGCGCCTCTGCCTGCGCCTCAACCTGAGAGTTGGAAGATGAAGAGTCAGTGTCACCGCCCCCGCGTTGACACTGGGATGCCCTTGCGGCTCAGCATCTGAAGCGACAAAAAGTTGAAGAGTCAGACGTTTGAAGACCATTAAATATCCGCCCCTGCGGAAGTGCTAGGCCGCCCCTGCGGCTACGAAGAAGATCAAACGTTTTTGCCTGAACCGCCCCTACGGATCTGAAGGCCGCCCCTGCGGTTCAGCGACAGAGGCTTTACTCCGGCTGTTTACACCACCTTTATGGCATTAAATGTGGCTGTTTTGGGCTGGTCATTTACTCCTATTTAGTGTCATTTGTAGTATAAATAGACCTAGGATTGATTGCTAGAATTATCGAATGAGAATCCACTTTTTCCATTATAATTATCTTGCTACCTTTGTAATAAGTTGCTAACTCCCTTGCTACATTGGGTTGGTTTGAAGCTGCATTGTTACTTTGGTTGTAAGTTCTTTCTAATATAAGTTTTCATTCAGTAATACTTTGTTTTTCCTTGATCTTCATTGTCTAACTGCATGTTTACTATCACTTAAGATTGATCACCTTAGGTTCTAAAGTGCATGCAAAGAAGTAGGATTAATAGATTCCGGGTTCGGGTCTTTAATCTAGTAGCAAACTTTAAGTAATAACGGGTTGTAATTTCTTAAAGGAAAGGAACACAAATATAAAGATAAGTTTAACGGTTTTAATCTTTTCTTTATATCCCTTAGTCTTTGTACGAAAGCTAACTTGTTAATTGTTCTTGTAGGTTTACGGAACACTAACCTGTTAAGTTGTGTTGATGCCGGTTGGCTCAACACATATATATGATCGAGACGGGAGATTACTTGAAAACTTGTAAAAAGGAACTCACCAAAGTAGCTATCGCATGCTAAGAATCAACCTAGTGTAGATTCACCCATTATTGTCTTACTCGTTATCTTACTTGTTTTCATAAGTTTTGTGTGCATAAATTCACTCAACAACCCCCCCTTTTGTCACTTGAATCTATAATTGAATTTAATAGGAATAACAAAACTCTCTTGGGTTCGACCCTTACTTAACCACTATACTCGTTTTAGTGTTAAGTCGGGATTATATTTTGATAAGATATAAACGACCATAGAATAAGGTCTTGTCAAATTTTGGCGCCGTTGCCGGGGAGTTCGGTTATTTTTATTTTATTATTATTATTGATTATTGGTTTGAACTATTTTTATGGTTCAAACTCGTGCTACTAACTCCGGCTTTGCTTCCTTTGATCCATAAATTGAGAGGACATACATCCGGCAACGTAGACAACAACAACTCCAACAAGAAATGGATGATCGTACTCTTCATCAACTCACTCAGCCCACTTTGGCTTAAAACCCTCTTGCGGTTACTATACCGGCATTAAGGGAAGGAATGAACTTCGAGCTCAAGCCGGGTCTCATTCACTTGCTCCCATCTTTCCATGGGTTAAGTGGTGAGAACCCAGCAAACACCTTGGGAAGTTCCATACCGTGTGTATGAGCATGAAGTCGGCCAACATTACCGAAGAGCAAATCAAGGTGAGGGCATTCGGCTTCACACTCAAAGATGCAACGGATGATTGATATTACCACCTTCCATCCGGGAGTATCGACACCTGGGAGAACCTCCACAAGGCGTTTTTGGAGAAATACTTCCCGGCCAAGAAGGCAAATAGCTTGAAGAAAGCTATAAGCAACATCGAGCAAGAGGCGGACGAAACTCTCTATGAGTACTTTGAAAGATTCGCACACCTCCGATCCAGCTGTCCTTTCCGCGGATATTCGACTCAAGATCTAGTCTTGTACTTGTACAATGGCTTGCTAGACAATGAAAGGAGGATCGTCGATGCAGCTTGTGGAGGTAACATTCTTAACTCTACCCCTGAGCTTGCTTTGAAAAAGATATAGGAACTAGCTGAAGGGACCCGGAACTTTGGAAGGACTCCTTCCAAGAGAGGTGTTCATGCTGTGAATTCCGGGAAAAGTGAGATCTCCACTGATCTTGCAAAACTGAAGGAAATGGTGAAGAGATTAACACTTATGGGAACCCCACAGTAGCTGAAGGCATGTGGAGTGTGTGCTGACCCATACCATCCAACGGACATGTGTCCCCAAGTCCAGGATGACGATGCTGAGGTGAATGCAATGGCTTATGGACAGCCACAACAACAAAGGCCTATGAACGATCCCTATGCGCAGAATTTCATGCCCAACTGGCGTGATCAACAAAACTTTCGTTGGAGGGATCAACAAAACCAACAACAACAGTCCCGACAAGGTAAGTATCAAACAACTGAGGATATGTTGCAGGTTTTGACTAAACATTTTGCTACTCATGTCCAAACAACAGAATCTAGCATCAAGAACCTTGAAAAACAGGTTGGGCAAATGACGAAAGCCATAACAAGGATTGAAACTAGGTCCTCCTGAGGATTGCCTTCACAGACGGTTATAAACCCCAAGGTGATGCTAGAGGAGGCTCAATAAGAGAGGTAAGTCCTTGCGTTGAGCCAACGACGTAAAACAAAGGCGTTGTTCGGGAGGCAACCCGAAGGAATAAGAAGAGGAGCCTCTGTCAAGAAAACCGCCCCTGCGGCTTAGTGTCCCCGCCCCCGCGGTGACGCCCATGGCCAGCACCGCCCCCGGCGCTGAGTCTAACGTCTGCAACATACTGGTCACCGCCCCCGCGGTGACTCCCTTACGCCCATGCAGCGGCCATCCTTGACACACATTCTCAGCGCCGCCCCCGGCGCTGAGTCTGCGTGCCTCCTCTTCCTTGTCACCGCCCCCGCGGCGACAAGGCCCCGCCCCTGCAGTTTTATCAAGGAAATAAAAAAATACACTTCCCAAAAATAACCTACAATTCCCCCCTCCACTCTCTCCACTCACTCTTCGAACCCTACACCTCCTCTATCTCCCACGCCCATGCGCCCTCAGCAAGCTCTCACACGCCACCTTGTGCAACGCCCCCGCGCCACCTCCAGCGACCTAGCAAAACCCGCCCCCTGCGACACCTGCCCTCACTACCACCAAACACCTCCCTCATCCTCCCAAAACTCTAACCCTACAACACCCTTGCCCCTCACACTCTCTTCCCTCCACCGCTCATCACCACCGGCGACATCCCCACCAACAAGCAACCACCAAAACGCCCCTCAGCACCGCCACCTTCGCAGCTGTCAGAAATCGCCCTCTGCACTTCTCCCGCCCTTGCGCCTGCAAGCTGCCGCCCCTGCACATCCTTCAGCCGCCCCTGCGGAAATAGCAACAGAGGGTTCGTTTCTTAATCCAGTTTCTGAACTTTCTAATTCACTTACTTGTTTAATTGCAAGAAATGGAAAAACAGAAGAAATACAAGTTGTCGAAAGCTGAGAAGGAGCGGTATAGGATTGTGCAAGATCGGGTTGTGTACGCAACTCGGTTTTTGCATGTTCCTACTTTGGAAAAATTGGGCATGTTGGAGAGCATGCAGGCATTCCTCAACAATGTTAGGCTCAGTGATTTTCTGGACATGAATGCTCCAACATACCCCGAGCTCAGCTGCCAATTCATCGCCACATTCACCATGGAGAAGGAGGACCATATTTGTGTTGGACTTTCATTTAAGTTCAACAAGAGAAAGTATACATTGGACTATACCCAACTGCAAGAGGCATTCGGGGTAACTATTTGTGCCTCCGATGACTAGCAGGAACCAATTCCGACACCCGACTTATGTGAGCTTTGGCAGGCCACCACCAGATCCGAGTTTTATGCAAGGGGTGAGTATTCCAACAAACTCACTCACCCCTGTTTGAGGCTCATCTCCAAGATCTTCATGAGTGTCTTCTGTGGACACAAGGAGGAGAACAAGGTCGCTCTCAAGGACCTTCCACTGTTGTAGGCCTGCCTCCCCACGAACGACAGGGTACCAGATTGGCTATACCTCTTCCTTACCGCTTTGAAGCGGATTAGGAAGAACGAGCCACGAGACATTATGGGCGGTGGGGTGATCTCCTTGATCGCTGCACATGTGATGGACCTCTCCGACTTAGAAGATGGGTTAGAGGCCCCACTATACACGGAAGGGATGTTGAGGAGGTGTAGGCTCCTCAAGAGAGACGGGAGAACCTCTTTTGACTCTCATTGGCAGATGGGAGTCACATCACATACCTCCCCCGGCCACTTCCACTTGGAGACGAGCTCTCCGAGCTATACATACCAGCTGACCCCTTCGTTCCGAGACGGCCTCAAGGGGCCATTGTTGAGAGATATGCTGCAAGCTCCAGCCGGGCTCCTATTGCTGACCACGTGCCCATACCGGATGATGAGGAGATGCCTACTTCAGCACCGGATGACAATCCGGCCGTGGAAAGCCTTCAGGCTCAGATGGCAGCCTTGACTACCCAGCATCAGGCATGGCATACCGAGTACCAGCGGTCCATGCTTGAGCAGCAGCAGGCGTGGCAGTCCAGCTTCGCTTCCTCTATGACCACCCATTTTGACTGCCGACAGGATGCTTGGCAGGCGGTTCATCAGCAGCAACTAGAGGCTCAGCAGCTGGCTTGACAAGCCAGCTTTGAGACTTCGTTTGGACAGAGGATGGACGCTCAGGAGGATCATATCGACACGCTCTACTGCCGGCAGAAGCTCTTCTTCCGCCACTTCCCGTACCCACCGGAGGAGGGTCCGGATGGTCCAGCCGGACCATCCCACTAGTGGTATCATCATTTCTCCCTTTCCCACATTTATCTTTGCTTTATTTTCCACTTTGAGGACAAAGTGTACTTCAAGTATGGGGGAGGGACATATCATTGCATGTATAGTCTTTTTGAGTTGTTTTAAGTTTTTGTAGTTTGAATTCAGTTTGAAATTCTGGAAAAAAAAAGAAAAAAGAAAAAGCCAAAGAAAATGAAAAAAGGCATGAAAATCCTTGGATAAACCGAAAACCCGAAAGGGCGGTTTAGGCAAAAAGAAGGTAGTCCGACCAACCTTAGGTTGGTGCAAAATTGGACTTGAAGGATGTGAGTTCCAAGTGAGATCATCAAAGAAAAAGAAGAAGAGTGGCAAGATGAAAACCCAAAAGGGCACCTTGGCAAAATGAGCGGCACCAAGTGTAGGTTCCCTTTCCGGCGTTTGGCGACATAAGAAGGGGAGTCATAAGGAGGTTTTCCAGGTAGGTCACTCTTGGAGCAATAAGGATGGTAGTTTTCTCACCTTTTCTCACATTTCCTTTCTTTTCCCTCTTTCTTTCTTGGCTTTTCTTTTATTTTCATTGTCTTTTCTGCTTGCCCATGCTTCCTGAGGCCTTTGAGTTTAAAAAACTGGTGTCATTTATTTTATTCGGGATGAGTAAAAGGTCTAAGTATGGGGGAGTTTGATAGGTGATGGAATCACTATCATTTAGGTTAGTTTTTAGAGTCTTTTTGTTACATTAATGTCAGTTTATGCTACTAACTCCTTGATCCAGAAGAAGAAGACTAAAAGAAGATAAAGAAGGAGTTATAAGCACTTAGGAGTGAAGATCATTCACAAAGCAAAGCTTTTGTTGCCTCACCGCCCCCGCGGAGCAGTGTCACCGCCCCTGCAGGTGACACCATACTCCGGAGCGCAGCCTGCGCCAGCGCCAAGAACGAAGACTGTCACCGCACCTGCGTCAACCCTTGGCGCCCCTGCGGTGACTTGCCCTGAAGAAGCGAAGACCAGCGCCCCTGCGCCTCTGCCTGCGCCTCAACCTAGGAGCTGGAAGATGAAGAGTCAGTGCCACCACCCCCGCGTTGACACTGGGACGCCCCTGCGGCTCAGCATTTGAAGCGACAGAAAGTTGAAGAGTCAGACGTTTGAAGACCATTAAATATCCGCCCCTGCGGAAGTGCTAGGCCGCCCCTGCGGCTACGAAGAAGATCAAACGTTTTCGCCTGAACCTCCCCTGCGGATCTGAAGGCCACCCCTGCGGTTCAGCGACATAGGCTTTACTCCGGCTGTTTACACCACCTTTATGGCATTAAAGGTGGCTGTTTTGGGCTGGTCATTTACTTCTATTTAGTGCCATTTGTAGTATAAATAGACCTAGGGTTGATTGCTAGAATTATCGAATGAGAATCCACTTTTTCCATTATAATTATCTTGCTACCTTTGTAATGAGTTGCTAACTCCCTTGCTACATTGAGTTGGTTTGAAACTGCATTGTTACTTTGGTTGTAAGTTCTTTCTAATATAAGTTTTCATTCAGTAATACTTTGTGTTTCCTTGATCTTCATTGTCTAATTGCATGTTTACTATCACTTAAGATTGATCACCTTAGGTTCTAAAGTGCATGCAAAGAACTATAATTAATAGATTCTGGGTTCGGGTCTTTAATCTAGTAGCAAACTTTAAGTAATAACGGGTTGTAATTGGTTAAAGAAAAGGAACACAAATATAAAGATAAGTTTAGCGGTTTTAATCTTTTCTTTATATCCCTTAGTCTTTGTTTGAAAGCTAACTTCTTAATTGTTCTTGTAGGTTTACGGAACACTAACCTGTTAAGTTGTGTTGATGCCGGTTGGCTCAACACATATATATGATCGAGACGGGAGATTACTTGAAAACTTGTAAAAAGGAACTCACCAAAGTAGCAATCGCATGCTAAGAATCAACCTAGTGTAGATTCACCCATTATTGTCTTACTCGTTGTCTTACTTTCTTTCATAAGTTTTGTGTGCATAAATTCACTCAACCCCCCTTTTTGTCACTTGAATCTATAATTGAATTTAATAGGAATAACAAAACTCTCTTGGGTTCGACCCTTACTTAACCACTATACTCGTTTTAGTGCTAAGTCGGGATTATATTTTGATAAGATAAAAACGACCATAGTATAAGGTCTTGTCAATGGGTGTGTGCCATCACCTTAATTCTAATTCTTCAAATATTAGCTAACAATTTTAAACCGATTTGTGTAGATGCCTTGTAGGTTAGGGATGCCGCCGAGTAAGGTGGAGGAGTGGACAACCGGGGTCTCCGTACATTATAAGACGGGGATGTTTTGTTTTCGTTATGTTTTTGGGTTTATTGACTTATGTATTTGGAGTTGTTGTCGTTTTAAGGACTCGGCTGAGTTTCCACCTTGTACGTTACATTTCAGTCTCTTTCGCATACATTAAAATGATTTCGGTATTTGCCTTTATTTATGCCATGTTGGAAAGATCCGGTGAAATTGTTGTCAAGCTAAGGGTCGAGACCCATTGTGAGGTCTCCGCCCGTAGCATCCCGAGTTCCGCGGATTCGGGATGTTACACCAAGATAGTACATCTCTTGAGGATAACCTTGAGTCTCTCCAAGATACATATTCTAAGGGTTTCTCGTTGGGTCATACTGAAAATCTTGCGGTGGCGCATATATGTTGTAAGACCGAATTGGGGTTGGGCATGACAATTCCCAAAATGAAGGTATTGGGTTTATATCTCCTTCTTCTTCATACCACTGAGCTGGAGGTGGAGTATGTGGTTCGACTTTTATGGCTTTTCCCTTCACGATTCTTCGTTGTTCACTAGGAGTAGACATCTAGTCATAGAAAATTTTTGCAATACCATAATAATTGTTACCATTATATGATGAAATAGCAATAGAATAAATAAAATCAAGACAATTATGGTGTAGAGATGGTAGTATGACGCTTGGAGTTCACCTGATCATACCCTTGTTCGTTTACCTTTTCGTATATGTACTACTTATTTAGTATTACTATCACTATTTTATTATATATATATATATATATATATATAAAACCTAGGCTCTGATACCATGTAATATCCGGAATTTTTATTCCGTCTATTTCCGTACCCTACCAGTTTCCGATCCCTTGACTTCACATAAAATAATAAGTTTAGCCCCAAACCCTAATTTAGAACGACTTCACATAAAATAATAAGTTTAGCCCCAAACCCTAATTTAGAATATGACTCGTCGTTGACAAGTCATGACATCCTAGTGACGAGGTCGAGACGAGACCAAGACGAGTTAAGACGAGACCAAGATAAACTCGGGACAAGTACATGCATGGGCCAGACAAGTCTGTGACGAAGCTGTGACAAGGCCCAAACAAAACTGTGACGAAGCTGTGACAAGGCCCAGAGAAGTCTGTGACGGAGCTGTGACAAGCCCAGACAATCTGTGACGAAGCTGTGACAAGGCCAAACAAGGCTGTGACGAATTTGTGACAAGCCCAGACAAGCTGTTGATAGCCCAGTCGTGACCATCAGCGCCAGCCCCAGCCCAGATTGCCAGCAGCGCCCATCTTCAGCCATCTTCAGCTTGCCCAGCCCAGCAACTTGCCCAGCAGCAGCTTGCCCAACGCCCAGAAGCTTGCCAGCAGCTTGCCCAGCCTAGCAACTTGCCCAGCAGTGTGCCCAGCGCCCAACACCGCCCAGCTTCAGCCAACCCAGTGTGTCCAGCAGATCTCGCCCAGCCCAGTAGCTTCACTTCGGTACTGGCCCAACAACAAATCGAACCCAACCGGAGGGAGAAGGTCAGCAACGTCATCCTTCCCTCAGATTTCACGTAACTGCTTGAGAGTTAATTGGAAAGAAGATATATGTAACGTTCCTGATTATACGTAGCAACACCTTCCATTCTCAGCAAACCATCCTAGCCAAAAGACGTCTAGATTCATTGACGTTCCTCCTGCACGAAAATATCAATAGCCAGATCTTCAATTCTCCAGCCTTGCGTGACGTGCAGAATTCCGGCCACATCTTACATCCAGTAACAGCAACGATCAAGCTCTCCTTCCTCCCTTCTGCACAACAAGTACACGGATCTGGTAGAGCCTTAGCCTCCTTAGTCTTCTAATCTATACTACGTGGTTCTACATCTCTAACTCGAAACTTTTCAGTGCAGCAGAGCTCTTCCGAGTAGATGGTCAGCAGCGTCATCCTTCCCTCCTTCTTCTACCGATTCCCCATCGAACTGCACTCAACCCTGTTCTGTCCAGCTGGGTAAAGATTTATCTACCACTCCATTCCTTCTGTCATCTTCTTAGTTAAATTTTGCAACTTATACTTCCCTTCTTGTGTTGGACTGTTTTCCCATCGATGCAGTAGTGAGATAGGCTGCAGTTTTCCCTTGGATCATTGATAATACGAGATAAGACACACACCAATCCGGTAAGAGAACCACTGCCTCCTGCTCCTGTTTATGACATAGATGCAACGTATGTATATATACTTTTGATCTTCATAAGTTTAGAACCTAGAATGTGTGTATTGGGAAATATAGATTAGTGTGTTAGGTGAAAGTCGAACTAGAGACCCATAGGAAGGTGGACTGCTGTAAATATGAACAATAGAAATAAGAATGAAGAACACTTGTTTTAATCTTAGTTTACAATGAGAAATGAGTACTATTGGGGATCAATGTTAGAGAGTTAGGTTGAAGATACACCGTTGAAATTTTAATAGGTGATAGGTAGATATATGTAGTTTACTATATAAAAATTTGAGAAGAAATGAACGGTCGGATTAGAAGTTATAAGCTTCCGAAGTTTGGTAGCTAAGCAGTTTTTGTAAACTTTGGATTTTTGGTTAAGTATAGAAATTGTAAGTGTAGTAGCCAACTTTGAGAATTTTTATAAAAATAATGGATGAACAGTTTTGAGAAATTCTTGCTCCTAAGGGTAGATGGAACATCATAGATGATCTAGAGAATTATTTCGGAATTTTTATAAGCTTCTACGAATTTTATATTTGAAACCGAAGTTGGACCTTTACGATCTTTCGGAAAATAGGAAAATAGGAAAAGTGCCAGTTTGTAACCAAACTAAACTTTAGGAGTTAGAATATGACTTTAGAGTCTCAAATAGGAGTTTAGACATGAATTTCGGAAAACTTAGAAGTTTCGGGACTAAGGGTAAAATGGTCATTTTACCATAAATTAGTACTGTAATTAGTTATGTCATATTACGATCTTCTATCTTAGAAGTCTTAGACTTCTAATTACGTTGGAGTGTGCTAATGCACTTATCTCCTTTGGCAGGCAACTGAGTTGCTACAGTTTACAGAGCGAGTTTGGTTTACAAAGAGTCGAGATTTATAACAGGTAAGTCCTTTGGGCTTACTTAGCTGACTTTTGAATATAGTATGAATGATGATAGTGGTGTGTGATTGAGATGTTTAGAGTTATAGGTTGTGACAGATATTTACCGACCTATACTTGGCCTAAGAGTAACGGGCGGTGGCATTCTGCTCAGTTAGCTTGAGGGCGCTGGGGGTTTCTTTAGGGACTAGTCCATACTCGGTTTGTAGTGATGCTACCGGCGGAGGTCAGCTAGACCTACACCCAGTTGGATAAGGAACGGAGGCGAGAACTGTTAAGAGTTCTCGTGCCACAACTGTAAAATTGAATAAGATGAATCACCTAAGTAATAGATAATAAACGGTTGTGTGCCAGTATGATGATTGTTTATATTATTCTGAGTGTGTTTGTGCTGTTATTATTCTACTTATATTTGGATAGTTAGCTAACAGTTGTTATGTTGTGTAGACGTACCGCAGGTTAGAGCAGATGCCGAGTGATCCGGATGGTAGTGGTCAGCCGGGGTGTCGTACTTTTAGGATGTGATGCAGTTTCTTTATTTGTGGGTTTCCAGTTAGACCTTGGTTCTTTTCTTTCTATTCGTACTTTGTTATCTTATGTTTTCCGGCTGTTGGTTGTTCTGGTCACATTCATACATTGTTAAGACTTAATTTATGATTTCCGGTTTTTCCTTATTTGTGCCTTGTTGTAAGATCTTGTTAAGTTGTTGTCAAACTAAGGTCGGGACCCACTGTGCGGTCCTAACCAGTAACTCCCCAAGTTATAAAATTTGGGGTGTTACATACCAATCATTGTAACACTCTAATCTAACATCTTACTAGGTGTGCTACAATGCCAACGGTTTCTTTATTACTACTGAAATCCGCCTCAGGCTAATTAGCAAGACTTCAACGAGTTATATAATAATGGATTTATTATGCATCAACTTAAACTCACTTACATATATGAAAACATAGATTTAAGTGTAATTGTATCTAAACTTTCAAGGGAGGGTGAAAGGTGATCAGGTGTAACTTCAGTGTGCTTTCAATACTTCATCTCCTACTCACCTTAACCTGCCAACAGGTTGATAAACAACCGAATCAAAGCACAAAAGAGAAAAAGACAAAATGGGTCAAATTATCTGATAAACTAACAAGATGGATTAACCTAATTTTTAAAACAACTTAAAACCATATAATAAATGCTATTCATAGTTTCAACCTTACTAGACATTCAATCCTTAATCAAATTAAAAGGAGAACAAATAATTGTGTTAGTGTTAAGCTAGCAATTTCACTGTGGATACCAGTTCTGATTTTAAGCATTAATCAACCGAAAGGCAAGTCCTGGAGAACCTTTTGGTAAATCCATGACTCCTAAATTCGCCTACCGGTAGAGAGATCGGAATTAGACAACCTAATTCCCGGGGTCCACTAAGCCCCAACGGACATTTCTAATAATGCTCTCAAGCGGCCATTATTTACCCATAATGTACGTACATTTCAATAACATACGTTTCACATTTTCATCGGTTCGTACTTTATCACTTTATCTATCAAGTAACCGCTGAATCAATAAAATGCACGTTAGTCTATATATATATAGGTTGTGGTTCCCATGAGAACACCCCTAACGTGTATACATGAGAACAATCGTACACCGTTGGATGGTGAATATTAAGGGTTGAGATTTAGAGTAGATATCATAATTAATAATAACTACGAATAATAATAATTAGGAATCCAACAATAACTACGAATAATCCACTCAACCAACAATAACTACGAATAATACATTAAACGATATGACACCTTCGTAACAAAACTAATAATAATTACGAATCTGTTCTCATGTATACATGTTAGGGGTGTTCTCATAGGATCTATACTATATATATATATATATATATATATATATATATATATATATATATATATATATATATATATATATATATATATATATATATATATATATATATATATATATATATATATATATATATATATATATCGATTTATATACCTATAATTATTATTTCTAGAATACATATATCTATATATAAGTATGATAGTTATTTAAAATAACTATAACCCACTTGCGTGCTTGATCCTAAACGGCAATCGGATCGAACTGTAGAAATTTGTCTTCCTTGCTTCGACTTGTAGTGTTGTTTTAATATATATTCGTTTCCCTTGTTTATATTATTGTGCCTTCCAATTCAAAGCCCAACCATAAGCTTTTATAGTCCCCAAATTCTACTGCATGGTGAAGGTAAAATTCTATCTACAAGGTATGTGTTTTTCCTCCTTAGTATACCCTTACATGATTACACCTAGACTATCCACTAATCTTTATTTTGTCTTTACTACTTTTTTTTTTTTTT
>BSUD01000005.1:123176428-123274086 GCA_033239045.1 Fagopyrum esculentum
TTAACTTAATATAAGCTACACTTCATTTGACCTTATATATATATATATATATATATATATATATGAACTAATTACAATCTATAAATAACCTTATAGTTATTTTTTTACAAGTTTAAATTGTCCTAACTTATCTTTTTTTTTAAAAAAAATTTTTTAGGTTAATTTATTCTGTATATGATACTATAATAATATACTTCATGTTTCCAAACATTCATAACCACTCGTAACGTACAATGATATTCGTATATATAGTTGTACACACTAACTACTATTTACACGGTATAAGTCTATATAATTTAGACTCCTAACGGAACTTAAAAAATTTAATTAATATTGTACCTTATTTAGCGGGTTACCACATGCATGACACATTACATGTGTTTTTTTATGTGTCTTAATCTCTCATATGCGTGTTTTGATTGTGCAACTTAAATCCTAAGACCATAAAATTAAAATGATAAAATAATAAAACACTTTATCTTTAGACCGTAATCTAATTGTTAATAGTATATAATTATTTTAGTTTATACTAGTTTGTACTACTAGTCTCGATCATACAATTCCTACTTGAACGAACAAAACCTAATGTATATACACAATATACATATTTATAACTTGACATATTGGATAAGGTGATGCAGAGCCGTCCAATGATTAACGGAGGCCCTGTTCTATATTTAAATTAAATATATTTATTTAATAAATAAATTTTTAAAAAAATAATAATAAAGTATTATTTTAGATTTTTATCCCGGAAATTAAATTCATTTGTAGATTGATAAAATTTAAGTTATTTTTGTAAGAAATTGTACAATTTTATCTATAGTACTAACTAGAAGATAGTATATAATATATAATATATATTTTCATAAATAAACAAAATGATTACTAATTAAGTACATATAAATAAATTTACAACGGTAATATAAAAGTTATAATTTACCTTTAATTAATAAATATGAATATAAACTTTTACAGTTAGTTCTTCAAAAATATTTTTTTTATACATTTAACAGTTGAGAAAAAAGGGTCGATGCAGGCCCCACAAAAAATATTAGATGAGAAAAAAAAGCTTGTACGGGCCCCACAAAATATATTAAATGAAAACATAAAAAGAGCAAGAAAGAAGGATCAGACCCAAGACCACTGAGCTATATTCCCAGTTACAATCCACTGGGGCAAGTTTATCACTGGAAATTTTATAACCTGAACATCAATATGGGCCCTAAATATTTTTGGGGGCCCTGTGCCATCAGGCCAAATGAAATCCCTTGTTGGACGGGCCTGAGGTGATGTATTAAGAAAGATACTAAGTCACATCAACATTTTAATTAAAACTGTGTATTAATATTATATGAATTGACATTTAACTTGTAACCATGAACTAAATGTTAGTAGTAAACTATATACACTTTTGTACTTTTAGACTTAAGCGTATCATACTCGTTCCTATTTAACCGTGTTAATGCTCAATAGCCTATACTAGAGATTCCGATTGAGGGCATGGATGCCTCAGTTGCACATGTTGATAATATGTTGTCGAATGAGTCAACTGAGTAGTTGACAATATGTCCATCTTTCACAATCAAATTATGAAAAATCTAACCCAATTACGATGTACAATTTGCGATGGAAGTTACTTGAGTCAGCTGAGTAGTTGACAATATGCCTCAGTTGCACACATGAGTGCCTCCACTACAAAGTTTGTATGTCCAACTTATTACATTTGATCAACTTAATTATGAAAAATCTAACCCATTTTAAGATGTACATTTTTTGCGGGAAAAATATGGTGACGGGATAGTCGTGAGTCGTGACAAATATGAGGACAGGGAATTCCTTGATGGGAACGAATATCTGGCGGGGACTGGAAATTTTGTGGGAAAACCCATAAAACTTTTAAATGGGAAAATTAAATGGGACGATGATTCCCCGATGGGGACGAATATCCGACGGGTACGGGGATGGAGACAATTTTCAATACCCGAACGGGGATGAAGATGGGGATGTGGACATTATACTAAATGTGGATGGGGATGAATAGGGTACTCCCCGCCCCAAATCCGACACATTGATACCCCTAATTATGAGAATTTTTTCATTATAGGTGAAGATGCAAAGTTGTATATTTCAAATATGTCTTTTCAAATTTCCCTTATGCTAGTTGCTTAATTTTCTCTTTGATTGCTTTCGATCTCGATTTTTCATATCTAGCTTTTTAAATTTTCAAATTCGGCTTTTTAAAATTTTCTGATCTATTGTGGGTGGAAGAAATGGAGGATTGAGAATGAAGACACATTGAAGAACACACCAACAAAACAGATAAAAACTATCTTCCATTGGTTTCTCTTCGTTTGTGTTTGTTGGATGAACACAGCAACAATAAAAAAAATTTGCCTCAACAATGTTCAACAAGATGAAATTTAGAATTTACGTTCATTGGTTTTCTTATTGAAACAAGAGGGGCAAGATGAAGGGCGTTTAGGTCTTTTACTACTATTAACGTCTATATCACTCAATTATTACTACATATATAATAGGCTTTTCATTCAAAACTCAAATTCGAAAAATTCTACTCGAATACCACAACCATAAACTACAACTATGACTACAAACTACAAGTATAACCACAACTACAATTTTACTAAACATGTCCTTACTAATGTTTCAAAAATAATATAAAAAATCTAATGTTTTAAGCATTTATCTCTCATCTCCTCTGCAAGAAAGTAAGTCTCTAATATTGTTACATCGATAATTTTATATATGTTATAATCCCATGTCACCTACAAATTTTCTAAAAAGGAAAGTGTTTTTTATTATTTAAATTATTTTTTTTACATAAAAACTTGTATAATTAATAAGTAGGGGGTACAACAAGCATTATAGTCAAAGGCTATTTATATAACATTATATGTAACCTTTGATCTTATTCTCGCCTTAGACAATTATTAACTTCTAAAACTCGTCACTTAATCGTGAAGAGGCATTGTAGCGTTCGAGGTCCACTCTTTACTCGTTTGATGCACAAGTTTCTGATCAATGTAATTGTGGTCTACTCGAGTTGTCAAGGTGTTTCTCACTCAATTGGAATTGCTCATTGGGATAAAGTTTGGTAGGAGTTCCGCTCGTAGATGTGCATCATGTGACCTAGGTAGAGTTATTGTGGTTTCACTCGGGGCGATAAAAGTGCCTTTAGTGCACATTTGAATGGCATGACACCAATGGACTAATGTCTGATCATCATTGTGTGCTAAGATGACGAGTTGAGGGCCCTTAACACCATTGTCCACAAGTTGAGAGATGTGTAGCGAGTTGGGGGAGCTTGCCATCGATGAAGGCTTTACGTAATTTCAAGTTAGCCATATATAGTTGTAGATTGTGGGAGATTATCTTAGATTATCCTCGTAATCGACCTTATAATTCCACTATTTAGTTGAAATTTGGAAATGGGGTTTAGGAATTGAAAATAGGAGTGTGTTTTGTTAGAGATTTGGCGCCATGTCTTCCTATATTTTGAGTTAGTTTGTCGAGACCAAGTGTGTGTTAACGCTCTATCATATCAGTCCCAATTGTCAAGACCAAGTGACTGATACGATAGAGCATCGAGACAATTGAGAATAAAATGAAATTGGAAGGCTGCAAATGTAGAGCCAATTGACTAGCCTAGTCAAGTGGGGCTTGACTCTAGCTTAATTTGACGAAGCTAAACGCTACTTGTGTGAGCTCATCTAGGAACGGGCGCCTTGACCTAGCATTGGCAAAGCTTCAAAATGGCAATGTCGGTGCTCAACATAGTTGGACATGGTTGGTCATCACAAGACGTACCCTACCCAAGTTTGCAACAACTTATGTTAACTTCACTTGAGCTTAGAGTAGCTCATCGTAGTTGGGTCATGAGTTTTTAAGCTTGGCTTAGCTCGGCACAACCTGATCAAATCCTTGACATGTCTCAACACAACTGGCGACAACTCCTGGTAGCTCCGCAAAGTTCGTCGTAGCTCATGTCTAGTGCGCTTGCGACTGTAATTTCCGAACAACAAAATGAGCGATTTTCTTATATCGGTATTCGAAGTTCAAGTTCCCAATGAGCTTAGATATACCTCCAGTGTATTTTTTTAAATTTGAGAAGAATCCAAGCACAAATGTCCATTGAGGTGCAAGTGAGCTACTTGGCAAGTTAAACTAGTTTGAGTTGAGCTCATGAGTATTTACGGACCTTGGAACTTCACCTAGCTATAATGAGTTAATTATCGTTTATTGGTGAAGAAAAAATTGGGCCAAAAAAGCTACCTTCATTTTTTGGGTTTCTTGATAGGTGATCAAATTACTATCTTATATAGGTATATTCAGCATGTTATTAGAGTCTATTGGTTGTTTGTTGTTGCTATTATGGAAATCCAAATGAAGAAGTCACAAATGAAGAAAACAAAGGTTTAGAAACATTGGAAAGAGAAAGAAGACAACCAGGACAACATTTTGTCGCTCAGCCGCCCTAGGGTGACCGACGCACCCAACGCTGCGCCCTCCCAAGTGTCCGGAAGCTCCTTGTCACCGCCCCCGCGGTATCCTTGAACCGCCCCGCAGTGACACCACCTGAAGGCTCCTTGTCAGCGCCCCTGCCTCTTGCCTACGGACTTGAGAAGCTTAAGAGTTTGCGTCACTACCCCCACAGTGCACTGGGCCGCACATGCGGATCGACGACAAAAACGTTAGAAGATCAAGCGTCAAGCATATCCAGTGCATTGAAGACGTTGCCCCCGCGGCACTCCCAAGCCACCCCCGCGGCTAACTTGAAGATGAAACGTTTTGCCCTAAACCGTCCCCGCGGCTCCCAAATCCACGCCCGCGGTTGTGCAACAATTGTCATTAATTTGGCTATTTAAACCCTCCTTTATGGCCATTCGGGTGACGGTTTATACAACTCATTTATTGCCATTTAGTGTGCTTTTTAGTATAAATAGAGGTGCTAGGTTGATGTTAGAATCACCTCATTTTCCCACAAAAACCTCTCTTTTGTCATTTGCTTTGTTTAAGTCCTTGTGTGGAGTGTTAAGTCTCCTTGCTACATTGGGTTGATTGAAGCTTCATATAAGTTGGTTGTAAGTCTTTTTATATAGAAGTTTTATTCAAAGTCATATTTGTGTTATATTCCTAGTATCTAACATTGTTTGCATGTTGTTTTCTCCTTAGTTTGATCACCTAAATAATCTAAATCGCATGCAGAAGGCTAAGGTTAATTGGTTCCGGGTTCGGGTCATTAATCCAGTAGCAAACACTTTAGGTATAACGGGTTGTGAATATATATATGTGAAAAGGAATATAACTACACAATAAAGATTAATAGGTTGTTTATCTTTTATGCATTTCCTTATCTTTGGTTGAATGCTAACTTGTTGTTTGGTCTTGTAGATTTATAGATTTGCAACTTGTTAAGTTATATTAATGCCGGTTGACTATATATATATATATATATATATATATATATATATATATATATATCTCAAGATGAGAACAAATGTGTAATATCCGGAATTTTATTTCCGTTTACTTCCGAGTCGAACCGAATTTCCGACCCGATGATCCGTGTACATGATACCTAATGTTATCTACCATCGCAAATTCTATCATTTTATGCATAAAATGATGAAAATTCCAACAAAACCCTAATCTTTCAAACCCTAATTATGTCATGACATGTCGTTGACAAAGTCATGCCATTCTTTTGACGAGACCATGACAACATTTGACGAGATCAAGACGAGGCCATGACAAGCTGTTGACAAGGCCTTGACAAACTTTCAGCCCACTCTTTCTTACCTTGATTCAGCCCACTTCTCCATGCTTCCTTCCTTGGCCTTTTTCAGCCCATCAGCAGCTGCTTGAACGTGGCCCAACTACTCCCTACTTGTGTGCTGGCTAGTGACGTGATGAAGCCATGAAGAGGAGGAAAAACAGACGGCCTTCTCTCTTCCATCTCCATGTAACTGCCCTGAAATCACGCACACAATCACGCCCATTCGGATCTCCTTCCCTTATGCAGCCCACACCTTTGTTTCCGTCCAGATTCACGAGTAACTCCGTCTCCTCCCACCCTTTCGTCGACATCAGATCTGCAGCTGTTCGCCTCCATCCAGACCGCTCTTCATCGAGATTTATTTTGTAGCAAACCTTCTGCACACTTAGCGGTTGCCTTGGGATTCTCCCTTCTGCACGTGGTACTTCTAGCATAGGTAGGCTGTAGTGACTTCCCTTCTCATACTCCCTTTCCTCTCTTGACTTCTCTCCTTCTGATCTATCGCACAACCACGCAGGAGTCGATCTCTCTAGGCAACCATCACAATGGACACCATCTCACCTCCTTGATGTGTTGACCTGTCGTGCAGCCTTGCAGACCAGCCAGTCAGTTCCCCTGTGGACATAAGGAAGACTTCCTCCCCAGCTGGCGAGCCTCTCTACCCCTTCTATTCACTTTGTATTAGTTGGTACAAGGGTATTAACGTGAGGGCGGCATGGTCGTGCCATCACCTTGTGCAGACATCCTTCGAGTCATCTCCCCCTCTTCTAGACATAACAACCTTCTACAATCCATCAAGGATCTAGGTGAGAGCTCTAAGCTTTAAACCTCTCTCTTCCTTGTCAATATACTCGAATGAAGAAGAGATGAGTGAGTCTTGCTGCTGTTTATCTATAACAGGAGTCTAATCTGTGACCTATTGTGCCTAGAATAAAGTTGTGAGAGTGAGGCTGGTGAGTATCGAATCTAAGACCTCTTTTAATATCTGTTTAAGTTTCTAGAAACTGTGTTAAGCAGTCATGTTCAGGCCTATTTTTCGACCCCTTAGAAGCATAATCCACCGTTCAATTTTTAGTATGTTTTAGAGTGATTATGCATACTGTTATGTATCAAAAGTTGGAGTTTATCCAACGGTTAGATTTGGATCTATGAAGGTCCAAAGTCAACTGGTTGTGCAGTTAGGAAACATACTCAGAAATTGGCTAAGTATAGAATGTTGGGTTTTAGAACCAACTTTGGAGAATTTTGTAGAAATGGTTGTTGGAAGTTTTGGAGAGTTCTTTGATCCTATGGGTAGCACGCATATCATAGATGATCTAGAGATTTATTTCGGAATTTTTATATTTTTATTCGGGCTTCATATCTTGAGCCAAAGTTGGATCCTAGTGACTTTTTGGAAGGTTAGGAAAATGTGTAGTTTTCTAATTTCTATCCAAACTCGTCCTTAAGAGTTAGAATATGATATCTAGTCCCAAAGAAGAGTTTAAGCATATATTATGAGATTTTTGGAAGTTTCGGGAACAAGGGTAAAATGGTCATTTTACCTTAGATGTGTATTTTAGTAGTTTTTCTTCTGATAGGATCTTACATCTTAAAAGTCTTAGACTTCTAAGTATATGGAAAATGTGTTGATCCACTTGCCTCCTATGACAGTCAATTGAGTTTCTACGGTTACAGATCGAGTTGTGATTAAGAGAGTCAACACCTGATTCAGGTAAGTCCTTTAGGCTTACTTAGCTAGCTTCTAGATATGAGTGTGAATAATGATATTGGTGTTTGAATGATGTGTTTATAGTTGTACTTAGTATTAATTATCTACCGACCTATACATTTGGCCTAAGAGTAACGGGCGGTGGCATTCTACTCAGTTAGCCCGAGGGCGCTGAAGGTTTCTTTAGGGACTAGTCCATACTTGGTTTGTAGTGATGCTACCGGCGGAGGTGTGCTAGACCTGCACCAAGTTGGATAATAACCGGTTTGTCTAAGGATCTTATTTCTCCATCTCCAATCTTCCTTTCT
Source organism: Fagopyrum esculentum (assembly GCA_033239045.1). Taxonomy (NCBI): domain Eukaryota; kingdom Viridiplantae; phylum Streptophyta; class Magnoliopsida; order Caryophyllales; family Polygonaceae; genus Fagopyrum; species Fagopyrum esculentum. The sequence continues at coordinate 123,184,245 of BSUD01000005.1, forward strand.
TAAACTTCCTGCGAAATTGTAGCTGTGCTTGTAACTGTTATCCTCCTGTCGTAACCGTTATATATCCTCTCTTAATACAATTACGTTTTCAAAAAAAATAAATAACCGATTTGTGTGCCAACATGATGATTGTTTTATGTTATCTTGGGTGTGTTTGTGCTTCTGCTTATATCTGGTTAGTTAGTTAACTGTTGTATTGTTGTTTAGACGTGCCACAGGTTAGAGCAGATGCCGAGTGATCCGGAAGGTGGTGGTCAGCCGGGGTGTCGTACTTCATACGACGGGTTGTAGTCTTTTCTTTATGTTGGTCTTTCAGTTATGACATTTTCTTGTTCTTAGATTGTAAGATATTATTGTTGCCGGCTGTTAGTGTTTTTGGTCACATTCATGACATTGTCAAACGTATTTTATGATTTTGGGTTTTTCTTATATGTGCCTTGTTGTAAGATTTAGTTAAATTGTTTTCAAACTAAGGTCGGGACCCATTGTGAGGTCCTAACCAGTAGCTCCCCGAGTTCCGAGAACTTGGGGTGTTACAAATGTTTGAATACTTCTAAAAAGAATCAACCAAGTTATATGCAAGTGGATGTCTAACCTAGTTTATTGCTTGTCTCATTGATTTTATCATCATCTTTGCTTACTCTTACATGCTTTTGTCTTGTTACGTTCTACAACCCCCTTGTTACTCATAATCGATAATCTAATTTCAATTGCACTTTAATCTCTCACTCTCTTGGATTCGACCCTTGCTTAATTACTATACTTGTGTTTAGTATTAAGTTTGAAATTCTCTTTGATAAGCTTAACATAACGACCATAGGATTTACGCTTGTCAAATTTGGCGCCGTTTTTGGGGAGTTTGAGTTTGAGAGTCATTTGTCTTTTTATTATCAATATTTGGCTTGAACCATTTTCATGGTTCAAACCCGTGCTACTAATTCAGATTTTATTCCTTTTGATCCAAAAATCAAGAGAACATACAATCGACAAAGGAGACACCGTCGGAACGAAGAAGAACCAATGACGAACCGAACACTCCGACAGCTTACCCAACCGGATTTGACTCAACACCCCCTTGCGGTAACCATACCAACAATTGGAAAAGGGGTCAATTTTGAACTCAAGCCACACTTAATTCATTTGCTACCCTCGTCCATAGGTTAAGTGGAGAAGACCCCATCAGGAATTGGAGAAACTCCACACCGTTTGCATAAGCATGAATCCGGCAAACGTAACCGAGGAGCAAATAAAGATGAGGGCCTTCAGTTTCACTCTCAAGTACTCGGCGGATGAGACTCTCTATGAGTAATACGAAAAGTTTGCAAGGTTAAGATAAAGTTGTCCATTCTATGTGTATTCTACCCAAGACTTGGTGATGTACTTATACAATGGTTTACTAGACAATGAATGGCGAATCATCGACGCCGCTTATGGAGGTAACATTCTTAACTCTACCCCTGAACTTGCAATGGAAAAGATTCAGGAAATCACGGAGGGAACAAGGAACTTTGGTAGGACTACTACCAAAAGAGGGGTGCATGCTGTAAATCCTAGCCGTCTAGAAATGTATTGATCCATTCCACAACAACTGAAGGCATGTGGAGTATGTATTGATCCATTACACCTAACGGACTTGTGTCCTCAAGTCCAAGATGACTCCACTATTGAGGTGAATGCCATGGGGTATGGACAACAATAACAACGTCAGATGAATGATCCGTACGCTCAAAACTACATGTCGGGATGGCGAGATCATCCCAACTTTAGGTGGAGGGATCAACCGAATCAACAACAACAACATCGTCAAGGTAAGTCAGAATCAACTGAAGATATATTGCTGATTTTGACTAAACACTTTGTCACCCATGTCCAAAGTACACAAACAAGTATCAAAAATCTAGAGAAGCAAGTTGGACAGATGGCGGAGGCAATCACGAGGATCGAAGCTCGAACCTTGGGAAACCTGCCATCCTAGACTATTGTGAACCCCAAAGAGAATGTTAGTACACTAACATTGAGGAGCGGAAAGTAATTCACTTAAATCAAGCATTGGTGTCGGAAAAATGGTTTTTGACAAACTAGTCGCCCCTGCGCCTCTACCAACGCCCTCACTAGTTGTGACGCCGCCCCTGTGGCTTGTGGATCCCGCCCCGCGGCTAATGGAGTTGAGCCGCCCCTGCGGCAAAGAAACAATAAGTGCACAAGAAAAGGATCTTTACATCCGTCTGAATTTCCAACCTCTCTACTAAGAGAAACCACCAACCCCATTTCCAGAGGCACTCAAGGAGAGGAGAGTGATAAAAAGCAAGAATCTTTTTGAGACTTTCTCAAAATGCGAGGTAAATATCCCTCTTTTAAAACTTGTGAAAAACATTCCTAAGTATGCTCGTTTCTTAAAGGAGTTATGCACCATCAAGAGGAATCAGAAGCTAAAGGGAAAACAGAAGGTAAAGGTGAGCGAACACGTTTATGCGGTTTTCCAACGAATAATGCCTAAGAAATGCAGTGATCCGGGCATGTCAAGTATTCCTTGTGTCATAGGACAAACTCGCTTTGACAAAGCCATGCTATACTTAGGTGCATCAATAAACGTACTTCCATATTCTGTCCATTAATCACTTGGTCATGGACCATTGCATGAAACTCGAATTGTTGTTCAACTAGCCGATAGGTCTAATGTTTATCCAAACAGAATAATTGAAGATGTGCTAGTTATGGTTGATAATTTGATTTTTCCGGCTAATTTTTTTGTATTAGACATGGACCATGATACGTATGTTGCACCTATCTTGGTAGGGAGACCTTTCTTGAAAGCGGCTAGAACAAAAATATACTATGTAAGTGGAAAATTGACCATGGAATTTGATGGTGAGGCTGTTGAATTTTACATATATGATGTTATGGAACATCCCATTGATGACCATTCTCTATGCTCCATTGACATAATTGAACCAATTGTGCAAGATGTGTTTAACGTTTCCGATTTTGAGTGAATTGAAAAGTATAGTTGAAAATGATATTGATGCTCACAAATCAGAATATGTTTTGACATCTAAATGAAGGAAGTTCTAGCCCAACTGAATGGGCATAAGAGGCTCCCAATCAAACCTTTGGTCATTGGGCCCACTCTACTAACTCCAAGCGAGAAGCTTGTTCCTTCTATTGTGCAGGCCCAGGAGATTGAACTAAAAGAACTCCCCTAACATCTCAAATATGTAACGCCCGGAATTTTGGTTCCGTTGATGAGCGGCGTTAGTAGCCTTTAGTGGAAGCTACGGCCCTTACGGCTTAGGAGACCAGCGGTCGCAGCCGTCCGCGATCGCGGCTTGGACGTTCCGTGGGGGCGGCGACCCGTCAGAGCGGGAGTCGAGCCATTTCTTCCAACCTTTCGTTTCCATATTTATGGACTCCGACTCCTCATCACCTTGGGTGATCTTTGGGTTGCTTGACCCTTGGTTTTTCCCTATTGATGCAACCTTAATCTCTTCACCACTTCTCATTCACGTTACTTTCTTTCTTCCTCTCCTTTTCCTCCATCCTTTACCATAACCTTCTCCTTCTTGTGAAGATACCAAGCAGGGGTGTGGACTGCAGATCCGTTCTACAATGTAAGTCATCTCCTTCTCCTTCTTCTCTTCTCCTTTCTTTTTCCTTCTTGCACCCTTGAGGGGTGAGATCCATGGATTCACTCAAGAGAGTCCTCTCTTGTTCTTGCTTGTGTTCTTGCTTGCTTAGGTCATAGAGAAGGGGTGTGATCTTGTGGTGGAAGCTAAGGGACGATCATAACATCAAAGGAGGAAATAATAGGGTTGTTGCACATCGAAAAATTGATGTTTCTGGTGTTCAGTTGCGGGGGCGGATCTTGTGAGCCGCGAGGACGGGCACTATGCACCGCATGGGAGGGTTTTGTAGACCATAGGGGCGGCTTCTGCTCTTCCACGGTCCCATCTCTTCACTAGTAGGTCACCGATCTCTTGATCTCTCCTTTCCTTTCCTCATCTTAGAGTTTGATTCATCTTAGTATCATGTTAGGTTGGATTAGCATAGCTTGATATGGAATGCCATGTAATGGCTTTGGACCCTAGGGTTACCTTGTGAGAGTTGTTGGTTTGTTGGTTTTTATGTTGTTGTAAGATCAGTTGGATCTTTAAGCTTAGTGGTTAATATGCTAGTATGATCATGATGTGAGCTTATAGGGCAGTGGGTTGAGGGTGTTGACCTATCTTATGAGTTGAATGATCTTGTGAAGATCATTAGAACTAGAAGTCTAAGGACTTCTAGCTTGTTAGAGAGATGTTGATCTTTGTTCCTTGTCTTGACCAGGCGTTGCGTACCTTCCCACGGGAAGTTGAGAGGGATTCTATCGGGTTTAGCTTTGAGTCAGGTAAGTCCACAGACTTACTTATCTAGCTTTTGTGTATTAGTTTGATGTGTATTGGTGGTGTGTGTTAAGTTATGTTAAAACAATGAAACCGGATTAGGACGACCTTGTATTTTGTATTGGCCCAAGTGTATGATAACGAGCGGTGACATCACTGCCTATATCTTGCGAGAGCTAGGAGGTTCTATGTGACTAGCCCATGTAGGTAGACGATTGGATGCATCAAAACCATTTCTTGCTGGTAAATGGGGATAGAGGCGAGTTTCGGGGATTCTCGTGTCACAAACCAAAGTTGAATTAGTAAAGGGATAACGTAAATAAAGATAATAAACGGGTTTGTGTGTAAGCATGTTGTGTGTGTTTGTCTTTCTTATATGTATATGTGTCTTTACCTTTCACCTAATGCTCAGAATGTTAGCTAACAGTTTTATACCGCTTTGTAGATGCCTTGCAGGTTAGGGAAGCGGTCGAATGATCCGGTGGAAGTGAGCAGCCGGGTTTCCGTACATTATAGGACGGGATCGGATTTCTATTATTGTTGTCTTAGACTTTCATGATGATGTTTGTTGTTTTGAGAACTCGGCTAGAGTTTCCGTTTTGAGTTGTATTTCGGATTGTCATCATGCATTAAAACTCTTTCGTTTGCCTTTTTATTTGTGCCATGTTGTAAGATCCGGTGAAGTTGTTGTCAGGCTAAGTGTTAAGACCTATTATGAGGTCCTATCTCGTAGCATCCTGAGTCCCTCGGTTTTGGGGTGTTACAAAATATCCTTTTCTTGGCAATAATGACACATTATCCGTAATTGTGTCTATCAAGTTGTCTCCACAACAAGAAGAGAAGTTGGTGGAAATGCTTAAGGAGCACAAGACGACTCTTGGATGGACAATAGCGGACATCAAAGGGATTAGTCCCTCCACTTGTATGCACCGGATCCTCCTTGAGGAAGATGCAAAACTATCAAGGTAACCACAAAGGCGGCTCAACCCGCCTATGATGGATGTAATGAAAAAGGAGGTTTTGAAGATCCTTCAAGCGGACCAATACTGAGACGTTGGGGTGGGGCGGAACCGGTATGATCTTCCCGATCTCGGATAGCAAAAGGGTTAGTCCAACACAAGTTGTTCCGAAAAAGGGAGGAATCACCATGGTGGAAAACCAACATGGAGAGATGGTGCCAAGCAAGACTTAAACCGGATGGAGGGTTTGTATAGATTACCGTAAGCTGAATACGGTAACCTGAAAGGACCACTTTCCTTTACTAGTTTATTGACCAAATGCTTGAACATCTTGCGGGACACCCTTACTATTGTTTCTGAGATGGTTAGTCAGGTTTATTTTCAGATAGCCATAGCCCCGGAGGATCAAGAGAAAACGACCTTTACATATCCTTTTGACACTTTTGTATACCGTAGAATGCCATTTGGACTATGTAATGCTCCCAACACCTTTCAAAGATGCATGAGTATTTTCTCCGAGTATATAGGAAATTTTTATTGAAGTTTTCATGGATGATTTCACCGTGCATGGAAATAGTTTTGATGCATATTTATGACATTTAAAACTTGTTCTTAAAAGATACGTATAAACTAATTTAGTTCTTAACACGGAAAAATGTCACTTTATGGTAGAGCAAGTAATTGTTCTAGGCCACGTAATCACAACTAAGGGAATTGAAGTAGACAAAGCAAAAATTGATGTTCTTCAAACCTTACTGTGAAATCCGTTCCTTCTTAGGCCATGTAGGGTTCTACCGGTGGTTCATCAAGGACTTCTCCAAGATCTCTGCACCATTGTGTGAGCTTTTGAAGAAGGATGTCACTTTTATAGTAGATGAGGAATTCAAGAAGGCCTTCAACCAATTGAAGAAGTGTCTCACAAGTGCTCCCATAAACCAATCACCAAATTGGGAGAAGCCTTTTGAATTAATGTGTGATGCCAGTGATTACGCTGTGGGAGAAGTCTTTTGCCAAAAGGAAGGGAGAGCCTCACATGTAATCCACTACGTATCGATGACCTTGAACGAAGCTCAAAGGAACTACTCCACCACCGAAAACGAGATGTTGTAAGTGATATTTGCCTTGGAGAAATTCAGGCAATACTTATTAGGTGTTAAGGTAATAGTGTACACTGACCATGCAGCGTTACACTATCTCATGACTAAGAAGGAGACCAAGCCAAGGTTGATTCAATTGGTCCTACTTTTAAGTGAATTCAACTTAGAAATTCGGGACAAGAAGGGAGCAGAAAATCTGGTGGCTGATCACTTGAGCATATTGGTGATGGAGGAAGATGAACAAGAAAAGAGAAAGCAGTCCTTGGAGTTTTTCCAGATGACACATTTTATACAACCCTCTATTGTATAGCCGCACCTACGGCTGAAGGAACCCGCACATGCGCCAAAGAGCCGCCCCTGCGGCTGGAGACCACCGCCCATGCGGCGCCCTTGTCACTGCCTCCGTGGCTTGCTCTTATCGCCCCGCGGCCAACCCTGCAGAGGTATTGTATAAGCTCCATTCCTTATATCTTGGTATGCTGACCTCGTGAACTTTCTTGTCAGAGGTGAATATCCACCAAATTTCACCAAAGCTTAGAGGGAAAAGGTAAAATCCAAGACTAGACACTATGTTTGGACGATCCCTACTTGCGGAAACATTGTAGCGATCAAGTAATTCGCGTTGCATCCTGTACAATGAGGTACAATCGGTCCTAATATTTTGTCATTCTGAAGCTTGTGGAAGACATTTTGGGGCTAACAAAACTACTAGGAAGGTACTAGATGCTGGTTTCTTTTAACCACACATCTTTCGAGATGTATTTGAATTTTGTAAGGTGTGATAGGTGTCAAAGTATAGGTAACATATCTAGGAGAAATGAAATGCCACAATCGTCTCTTATTTTCTGCAATATTTTTTATGGCTGGGGGACTGATTTTATGGCACCTTTTCCTAAATCTTTTGGTGATACCTATATTTTGCTTGCGGTGGAATATGTTTCCAAGTGGATGGAAGCAAAGGCCACCAAAATTGATGATTCAAAAATAGTGGCAAATTTCCTCAAGGACAATATTTTTGCAAGGTTTGAGATCCCTAAAGCTCTAATAAGCAATAGAAGAACATACTTTTGCAACAAGACCATCACCGTCCTACTAAAGAAGTATCACGTCAACCAAAGAGTCTCCACGGCGTACCACCCTCAAACCAATGGCCAAGTAGAAGTGTCCAATAGGGAAATCAATACAATTCTCGAAAAGACGATGACTACCAGAAGGAAGGATTGGAGTCTAAGACTCAATGACGCCTTGTGGGTGTACCATACGACCTACAAAACTCCCATTGGTATGTCACCATTCAGGCTTGTGTTTTGCAAAGCTTGCCATCTACCGGTGGAGGTAGAACACAAAGTTTGGTGGACGATGAAGAAGTGTAATATACAAATTAAAGAAGTCGGTGAGTTTAGGAAGCTTCAACTGCAAGAACTGCGCCTTGATGCTCATGACCATGTCATAGCCTACAAAGAGAAAACCAAAGCGTGACATGACCGGAACATCCTCCGAAAGGATTTCCAACCAGGTAACAAGGTTCTCCTTTTTTAATCTCGACTAAAACATTTTGCTGGAAATCTCCGCTCCAGATGGACAGGTCCATACGTCATTGCCAAAGTACATCCATATGGTGTTGTGGATCTATATGATCCACAAGCACACAAGGTGTTTAAAGTCAATGGGTAAAGACTTAAAATGTATCATGAGGGAGTATCCAATGACCCAATTAACATGATGGTCCTAGAGGAAGCAAAAACTGAAGGATGAAGGTCTTACTTTGAGCCAACGACGTAAAACAAAGACGCTACTCCAGAGGCAACCTGATAACACGATTTATGACTTAGGTTTAGGCACTCATTTAGATAGATTTTCCGCTCATTCATGCATGTTCTAGCACTAGTTCACGACGTTTGCACTCAATTCATGTATTTTGTCGAGATAGACGTCTACGCGGACTCTTGCTTGCGTTGTAGGTATTTTGGGAGATTTAGGAGCTTAATCGATACATTCGAGGATCGTTCCTCGAGATGACACGCCTTCGGACTCATTGGAATGCAAGCTAGGGGCTAAGGAGGACTCATGGGACCTTGTTGTTGCATGCCATGCACCAAATCGTGACTTAATAATCCAAAACAAGCTGAGGCACCAAAACCACGGCCACTGGGACTTCCACGGGCGTGGAAATGGGCCGTGGTTTTTGCCAGACGGTTGTGACAGCTGTGCCACGATCTTCATGGCCGACTCTTGCAAATTTGTAGGATAAAAGGTGGTCCTACAAGGCAAAAAAGAGGATCCACACTCACTACCATTCTCTCCTACACTCTCAACAAAAAAAGATTCTCTCAATTGGAAGCTTGGATTGGAGCTACTCTTGGAGGAGAAGAAAAGTTCCATTGGAGAAGAAGAGAAGAACACACCACTATTTGTCTTTGATAGATTTTAGAGTGAAGATTATCGGAATCGTTTTCTAGGGTTGTAAGAATCGATTGAACCTTCTTTTGAAGGGTTGTAAGTCTTTCTTAAACTCATATTCAGCTTGGTTTTCTTTGTTCAACTCGTTTATCTCTTTCTCTTCATTATCTTGCAAATGGAAGCCATGATTTTATGCTTGATGACCTTGATTGTGATGATGTATGTTGTTGGCTAAATAGATGCGATTCTAGGGTAAGGAAAGGATGGTTATGGCTTGGACTATGATAGAATAGATTTAAATGTATGCTTGGATGATTCGCTTGATTGAACCCAGTCACTGTTAGAAACCACGGTTTGTTCTAGACAAACCACGGCCGTGGTTCTTGATGAACACCCCGTGATTCTGACTAACTCATTTGATTTGATGAATCTAAGTGCTATAATGTTAGATTGTTGAATTCCTAGTGTTTGTTAAGCTAAATCTATCCTAGGGTGACCTAGTGTTAGCAACTAAGTATTAGAAGAGACCTACCCGGTGATTCTTGCTCTTAGATACCGAAGATGACGAACTCTAGGTAGTAGTGAGCCTCACAAGCCGCTATTGGACTGAGTGTGTTGGGATAGGTGTTTAGGACTTGCCTTCCCGAGACTTACCCGGTAAGGAGAGGTTAGATCCCTAAATAACCATCCGGTTTGTGTAGAATTCCTATCTTTAGGCTCTTTGAGACTTACCCGGTGATGAGACCTTAGGAACGGAATAGTGGACCATGAGACCTACCCGGTGATTGATCCCAATCTAGAAACGCTCACTCCCAACATATTATAGTTGATCCAAGGAATGATTAGATAGCTTGAGTCCAATGCCATAACCGGAATTTCCAACCCCTAGAATCCGCTTTTCTCTCTTTGATCACATATTTCGTGTTTGCTTTGTTTACTTGTGGTGTTAGCTTAGTTGATTGTTGATTTTGAAAATTTGTGATCTTTGATTGATCACCTAAAAACCAAATCAAAAACATTGAGATTTTCATTTCTTTATTCCTTCCTCTTTTCTTAGCCTAGATCTTCACTATCCTTAGTCATTAATCGATTCAATCTCACCTCAGTCTTTGTGTTCGACCTCGGTATACTATCCCTACTACAAAACGTCCCGTACACTGCGGGTTCGCTAGGAGTTAGGAGAAATATATCGAGTTATAAATTTAAAGCTTTTGCGTGTCACGTTCTTAGCGTAACAAGTTTTTGGCACCGTTGCCGGGGACTAGGTTAAGATTGAGTCGTTGTTTGTGATTGTTTATAGTGTAGATCTTTCTTGTTGCTTTTGATCTCCTTTGGTTTGTGTCTTTGCTTTTCAGGACATCTCTCCTCTTTAGGTGCATGCGAAGATCCCGTGGCAAGGATTTAGCTCCATTCGATCCCGAACCGGAGAAAACCATTAGATCTAGATCCAAGAGCATTAGAAAGGGAAAAGAGATGGCCGGAAGAGATCTCCAAGCTGAGTTGGACGAAGCTTTAGAGCAAATTAGGCTAAGGGATGAAGCCTTGGAGAATGAAAGGAGATTTTCCAATGAGAGGCAAGAAGCAATTAGGAGGGAGATTGAAGAGATTAGGCAAGCTCTTGTGCGAAGAGAACCTAACCCTCAACAACCTCCACCTCCGCCACCACAACCGCAGCCGGCGGTTAATATTCGGGTTGTGCCCATTGCTATTGAAGAGCCACAAACGTTAGGGCGACGTATGGATCCGGCACAAAGAGCACACCGCCCGGGTGTGAACTTAGGAGATCCCGCAACCCATAATTACGAGCTCCGCCCTCAAGTTCTACAAATGATCCGGCATAATCAATTTGGAGGGATGGAAGGAGAGTCTCCTCATCAACACTTGATGAACTATGAGATCTTGATGGAGACTCTAAGACCGCCTAGATTGGAGAGCAACAACCATAAGCTTAGGGCTTTCTCCTTCTCACTTAAGGATAAAGCCTTGGCTTGGTATCAATCTATTCCACAAGGGTGAGTGAGTACTTGGGAGGAGATGACAACCGAGTTTTTGACTAAGCTCTTCCCACCTTCCAAGACTACCGAGTTAAGAGGGAAGATCAATGCCTTTGTGATGAAGGATAGAGAAAGCTTATTCAAGTCTTGGGAGAGGTTCAAAGACCTTCTCCTAGATTGTCCATACCATGGTATACCGAAAATTGAGCTATTGGAGATCTACTTCAAGGGACTTGATGAAGATAGCCAATTCAAGCTCCAATCTCTTTCCGGTGGGACTTTCATGGAAAAGAATGTAGATGAAGCTTGGGAGTTTGTAGAGAAACAAGCTTTGGTGATTGAGAAGTACTCCCATAGGAAGAGTGATGGGAGGAAAGCGGGAGCATATGAGGTGAGTGAAGTCACCATGAGTAATTTCAAGCTTGATGCAATCAACAATGAGCTTAAATCTTTGAGGGAGTTGTGCACTACAACTTTGAAGAATCAAGCAAGCCCTCAAGTGCAAGCTAATTTGTCTTCCAAGGAGGAAGATGTGCACTACATGGGAAGGGGAAACTACAACAACTATCAAGGCCTAAGGAACTTCAACAACAACCGGCAATTCAACAATTACCGGCCTAACCACAACCATCCCGGGTTTTCCTATTCTAACCCGGATGGAGCCTTGAACCCTCCCGCTTTCACAAGCGCAGCTCCACTACCAAAGGCTTCACAAGAACCTCCACCCGGATTCACTCAACCTCCAAAGAATAGAACCGAGATGATGTTTGAGCAATTGCTTGGAAGGTTGAGTGGTCTTGAGAGTACGGTGACTTCCATTTCTAAGGCTCAAAAGGTGTTGGAAGCACAAGTGTTCCAAAAGGCGGGTGAAGCTCATAGAGATCCGGGAAAGCTTCCCGGAAGAACCGAAGATAACCCAAGAGGCCAAGTGTTGGCCATCACTACAAGGAGTGGGCTGAGCATGAAGGATCCCTTGCCCAAGGAGAATGCTAAGGGAAAGCAAGTGGTGATAGAGGAAGAGCCATTGCAAGAAGATGGAGGCAAGAGCAAGGATGATAAGCCAACGTATGTGGCACCACCTCCATACAAGCTACCAATACCGTTCCCACAATCACGAGCAAGAGCTCGTTTGGACAAGCACTTTGGTAAATTCCTTGAACTTATGTCTAAATTGCATATTAACATTCCGTTCATGGATGCTATTCTAGGAATGCCGGCATATGGCAAATTCTTGAAGGAAATACTCTCCAACAAGAGGAAGTTGGAGGAGTATGGGGAAGTAAGGATGACAAAGAGGTCCTCGGAATTGATCCAAACCATGAAGGAGGAGATGCCTCCTAAGCTAAGAGATCCGGGTTCCTTTTGTGTGCCAATTGGAGTGGGAGAAGTGAAGTATGAAGCACTATGTAATCTTAGGGCAAGTGTAAGCATCATACAGCTTGCACTTTGTAACAAGGTTGGGCTAGGAGAGCCAAAGCCAGTCAAGATAACCCTTTACATGGCGGACCGTTCGATCACTCACCCCGTAGGAATCTTAGAAGACATACCGGTGCAACTAGGGAAGTTCTATGTGCCCACAGACTTCGTTGTTTTGGACATCCCGGCGGACTATCCGGTTCCCATCATCTTAGGGAGACCTTTCTTGGCTACATCCAGATGCTTGGTGGATTGTAAAAATGGAATTCTCTCCTTCAACATTGGAGAAGAGAATATCAAGTTCAAATTATCCACAATGATGAAAGGACCAGCCCTTGGTGAAGATGTGTTCAACATTGTCGAGCAAGAGGAGTCTAGAGAAGTTGTGAGCTCGATCTTGATCAAGGATCCCTTGGAGAAGGTTCTTAGCTTAAGTTTGATGGAGGAAGGAGTTGAGGAGGCCTGCAATGAAGAAATCAAGGCTTTGGAAGCATTGGAAAAGGAGACAAGAGCTGAATTTGAAGCACACGAAGGTGTGCTGAATTTCTGTGAAAACCACGGCCAGGTAGGGGAAACCACGCCCGTGGTTTTACCCGTGGAACTCTCTGGAGTACTCCGAAATGTTAGCTTTGCAAGTTCCACGGCCGTGGTTGTGCCAGAGCCCGTAATTTTGCCCGTGGTTTCTCCAGAAACTGCATTGGTTGTTGATCAAGCTTCAAGGAGCTTTGGGGAGTCTTCCATGGCTTTGGATTCATCTCAACCAACATTATACGGATCGTCTCCACTCAATAAAGGTCCTCCTAAACTTGAACTCAAACCCCTCCCCTCTCATTTGAAGTATGCTTTTCTTGGTGATGATTCTACTTATCCGGTTATTGTTAATGCATGCTTGAATGATGATGAGTTGAGTCGATTATTGCATGAGTTAAGATTGCATAGGAAAGCCATTGGCTATACCATTGATGATTTATTTGGCATTAAACCTTCTTTGTGCATGCATTAGATCTTGATGGAAGATAATCATAAACCTTCAATTGAACCTCAAAGAAGACTAAACCCAATCATGAAAGAAGTAGTCAAGAAAGAGATCCTTAAATTGCTAGATGCGGGAATCATTTTCCCGATTTCGGATAGTAAGTGGGTTAGTCCCGTGCATGTGGTTCCTAAGAAGGGTGGGATGACCGTAGTAACCAATGAGAATAATGAACTAATTCCAACTAGAACAGTTACGGGATGGAGGATGTGTATAGACTATAGGAAACTAAATGTGGCCTCTAGGAAAGATCACTTCCCTCTTCCTTTCATTGACCAAATGCTAGAGAGATTAGCTCAACATTCCCATTTTTGTTACTTAGATGGATATAGTGGATTCTTTCAAATCCCTATTCACCCCGATGATCAAGAGAAAACCACATTCATGTCCTTGGGGTACTTTTGCATATAGGAGAATGCCATTTGGGTTGTGTAATGCACCCGCCACCTTTCAAAGGTGTATGATGGCTATCTTTTCTGAGTATATTGAAAACATCATGGAAGTGTTTATGGATGATTTTTCTGTTTATGGATCTTCCTTTGATGATTGTTTAGCTAACTTGTCTCTAGTGCTTAAAAGATGTGAGGAGACTAATCTAGTCTTGAATTGGGAGAAATGTCACTTCATGGTAAGTGAAGGTATTGTGTTGGGACACTTGGTATCCAACCGTGGCATTGAGGTTGATAGGGCTAAGATAGAGACGATAGAGAAGTTGCCACCACCTACCTCGGTGAAGGGGGTAAGGAGTTTCCTGGGGCATGCCGGTTTTTACCGGAGATTCATTAAAGATTTCTCTAAGATTTCTAAGCCTCTTACTAACCTACTAATGAAAGATGTTGAGTTTGTTTTCTCCAAGGATTGCCTTGAGGCTTTTTGTAGGTTGAAGAATGATTTGATCACCGCTCCCATCATGCAACCGCCGGATTGGAGTCTATCGTTTGAGATCATGTGCGACGCGAGTGATGTAGCCGTTGGGGCTGTTTTGGGACAAAGGAAAGATGAGCTTACACATGCCATCTATTATGCTAGCAAGACGCTAGATGAAGCTCAACTCAATTATGCTACCACCGAGAAGGAGTTGCTAGCGGTTGTGTATGCATTTGAAAAGTTCCGCTCGTATCTTGTTGGAGCGAAAGTCATAGTGTATACGGATCATGCTGCGATCCGTTATCTCCTTACAAAGAAGGATGCCAAGCCCCGGTTGATTCGGTGGATCCTTCTTCTTCAAGAGTTTGACTTGGAAATCCGGGATAAGAAAGGGTCCGAAAATTCCGTGGCGGATCACCTTAGTAGACTCCCACCATTGGAGCTTGAGAGAGATGACATCCCGATAGATGACTCATTCCGGGATGAGCAATTGCAAATGGTGGAGGAATGCTTGTTTCAAGTGTCTAGAGGAAGTGAGCCATTTTATGCCGACATTGTGAACTATCTTGTGTGTGATGAGGTGTCACCCGGTTTATCCTATGCCCAAAGGAAGAAATTCTTCAAGGATGTGAGGCATTACTATTAGAGTGAACCGCTTTTGTTTAAGAGAGGGCCGGACGGAGTCTTTAGGAGATGCATACCGGAGGATGAGGTGGAGAGTGTGATCCGCCATTGTCATTCCTTGCCATGTGGAGGCCATGATAGCTCACACAAGACATGTGCTAAGGTGTTGCAATCGGGTTTCTTTTGGCCAAGTTTGTTCAAGGATGTGCAGAATTTTGTGGTAGCTTGTGATGCTTGCCAAAGGACGGGCAACATCTCAAGGAGGAATGAGATGCCCTTGAACAACATACAAGAGGTGGAGATATTCGATGTTTGGGGTGTGGACTTCATGGGACCATTCCCTTCTTCATGTGGCAACCTCTACATCCTATTGGCGGTAGACTATGTTTCGAGATGGGTGGAGGCAATCGCCTCTCCTACGAATGATGCCAAGGTTGTGGTGCGGTTCTTCAACCGAGTGATCTTCCCTAGGTTTGGAACACCAAGGGTGATCATAAGTGATGGAGGGAAGCACTTCACCAATAGGAACTTCGGGACACTTTTGGCTAAGTATGGGGTAACTCATAAGGTGACAACACCTTACCATCCCCAAACTAGTGGCCAAGTGGAGATCTCCAACCGGGAGATAAAGGGAATTCTTGAGAAGACGGTTTCTAGGACGAGAAAGGATTGGGCTATGAAGCTCGATGATGCTTTGTGGGCTTATAGAACCGCTTTCAAGACACCGATTGGCACCACTCCCTACAAGCTAGTTTATGGCAAGTCTTGCCACCTTCCGGTAGAGATGGAGCATAGAGCATATTGGGCCATTAGGTGGCTGAATTTTAACCTCAAGGAGGCCGGAGAAAAGAGGTTGCTTGATATGAACGCTCTTGAGGAGGTCCGGTTGGATGCCTATGAAAACGCCCAGATCTACAAAGAAAGGACCAAACGTTGGCATGACAAGCGTCTCATCCCGAAAGAGTTGAGTGAAAGCGATCTTGTCCTTCTCTTCAACTCAAGGCTTCGGCTCTTCCCCGGAAAGCTAAAGTCAAGATGGACGGGTCCTTATGTGGTGAAGAAGATCTTTCCCCATGAAGCGGTTGAGATAGGAGGGGAGCATTGTGAAAACTTTAAGGTGAATGGGCACCGGTTGAAGAAGTATATCCCGGGAGCTCCGGTGGACATGATTGCCCCACTTCACCTTGAGTGAGACGCCCCCGAGTTTGGTCAAGCTAATGACCTTAAAGAAGCGCTTGATGGGAGGCAACCCATTGGTAACGTTTTCCCCTTTTCATTTTTGTTTTTGTTTTCCATTTTTCTGTTTTTGTGTGTTTGGTGTGCTTTGTGTGTGTGCTAGAGTCTTGGTAGTATGGAAGCCTTGCATGGCATGTGGATGATGATGATGATGAGTCCCTCATCAATTGTGGGTGGAGCGGACGTGGGACTTGGATGGCTAGCGGTGCCTAGCGCGGATCCCGACGCCATAACGAACACTTTGAGCTCTCTACCATCGTTGATAGGATCATCCGACATCACTCCACTTAAGTGATCCCAAGTACCAAAGCAAACCATTTTTACATTGTGAGAACCCTGTTTCACTCTTCTTTACTTAAATACCACATTGGGGACAATGTGTTTCTAAGTATGGGGTGGGGTTTGCATGATCTTTTGCGTGATTAGCATCTAGGGTAGTTTCTTTTGGTCACATGCTTCATTATGTCTTGCATTGTACATACACATTTCGAAAAATCCAAAAAAATCAGAAAATTTTAAAAAATTTTAGTGTTTCTAAGCTTGGGAATGAACCTCATGATGAGATTGTTGTGTGGATTGGCTATGGATGGCCTCATGTGTTGAATAGATGAATGCATATGTGGACTTGAAGTACTTATCTTGAATCCCATGAATGGATTATGATCATGATGTTTGTCTTGATTGGATTGAGTATTGAAAGTCGAAATTACATGCTAGTTCTTGCACATCATCTAGGAGTGATTAAGGCAATTCATCTTTCTCTACTTCTCATCTTGATCATGTTGTTTGAGCACCTCAATTGATATAAATTTGACCTCTTTTGACCCATCTGGGAATAGGAGCATGTTAGTGTGTTGAGTGTGTGAAAAGCAAGTGTGGGGTGAAGTTGTTGATTGATGAATGTTATGAATGAAGTGCTGAATTTGTTGTGAAAGTGTAGACAAAAATATAGGTTTGGGGACGTTGGTTTAAATGACGAGTAACTCGGCACCATTCGCATTATCGGGTGTTTGTGCCTTGCCAAAGTCAAATAAACCGATAGTCCTAACGAGCTTTGGTATGTGTGCCCAGTGTGGATGCACCTCGAAAAATAAAAAAGCCCGAGGACGGCTAATCACCAAGGTTTTGACTTTTGTACACCAATGCCATTGTCTTAAAAATAAGTGAAAAGAAAAGAAAAGAAAGAAAAGATGGAGAAAATATACACTTGTGGGAAGTTGATAAAAATGTGAAGTTGTGAAGTTAGTTCCATTCCCGGATTAGCATCACATAGTCTAGAAAAATTCCCACCTAATCACAACGTTTCTTGGCCTTTTATTTCACAAGCCCTTGTGACCTATTTGCATGTGTGTAAGACTTAGTGATCTAGATTGAATATGCTCATGATCATCTTGACTTCTTCATTTTTACATTTCATGCATGCCTTCGAGTTAAGTATAATTGTCTTTCCATGCCTTCATTTATTTGATGCATGATTGCTTGTCCATTGCCATGAAACATGACTATGAAGGTGATCCAATATTAGAAGCACAACTCCAAAAAGATTTTGTTGTTTTTCTGCATGCATAAATCATGTCATCTCTTAGTCTATAGTTGGGGACTTGCTCGGGGACGAGCAAAACTTAAGTATGGGGTATTTTTGATAACACGATTTATGACTTAGGTTTAGGCACTCATTTAGATAGATTTTCCGCTCATTCATGCATGGTCTAGCACTAGTTCACGACGTTTGCACTAAATTCATGTATTTTGTCGAGATAGACGTCTACGCGGACTCTTGCTTGCTTTGTAGGTATTTTGGGAGATTTAGGAGCTTAATCGATACATTCGAGGATCGTTCCTCGAGATGACACGCCTTCGGACTCATTGGAATGCAAGCTAGGGGCTAAGGAGGACTCATGGGACCTTGTTGTTGCATGCCATGCACCAAATCGTGACTTAATGATCCAAAACAAGTTGAGGCACCAAAACCACGGCCACTGGGACTTCCACGGGCGTGGAAATTGTAATATCCAGAAATTTTACTCCGTTTATCCCCGAGCCAAACCGGATTTCGACCCGTTAACCTCTCCTCCTTTCTATCTAGTGTTGCGCCCTATCACAAGTTCTATCATTTCAGGTAAAATTTAATTCACGTAAAACGATGAGATTACACCAAAACCTAATCCTACAACCCTAGTGTATTATTTGTATTTTTACAAAACCCGGAGAAGCTATTCCGATAACCATCCAAGTTAAAATTGTCGGATAAAATTGTGCGTTTTGGGTTCCTAACTGGATCGGATTATTTTTTTGGGCCTTGGGTTAAAAAAATTTTTTTTTTATTTAGATCATCACCCTTGTTGGGCCAAGGTTTGGGCCTGATGGGAGATTAATTAACTAATAACCTTAATTAAAAATTCTAACCTAACCTCACCGTAACCTCTCAGCTAAACCTAACAACTATACGTAACCATCTTCTACCGCTGCCCAACCTGCGTCTTTCTGCACAACCGAAAGAGATCTTCAATCGCCTCTGTGAACACCGCTCAACACCTGCAACCCACGACCGAACCGTTCGACTACCGACACTTCCAGACGGTGCTGCATCGACGCGGACGAGGCGCCACTCTCATCAACACGATCGCTCGACTTTACGGACCGTGCATCGCAAGCCTCCTCGAACGTCGTCGTTAACCACCAGCATCCACAGGACCCCGTCACGAGCCACGTCACCACTCCAGTCTTCCAGCCATCCCTCTCTCCTTGCCGAGGACAATCATCGATCATTGGGATCGAATTGTACTGGATTGGTGAGTCCTCTTCACTTCTATCTCCATCTTCTGTCAAATCTCGTAACTGAGTATGCCCACACTCTTTCCTTGCTTCCCTCCATATATATATGTTCTAATAGTTGTCTCTGAACCATTGTTGAAACCCATATGCTACAGCTAAGAAGCAACTCCAGAAACTGTTGCATTTTCTCAGTTTTTTCGACTTTGTCGAGCATCCAACTTCGGGTTCCGATTTAGGTATGAAATACTTATCCATTTTGGCTGAAATTTTTATATGTTATAGATGAGATATTGTAGTAGAATATATTAAAATTTGAGAGGAATCCGGGAGTTATGATTTTTCAAAGATTGGGTCGTAAGCAGTTTTATTTTCTGTTGTGCTGAAATATTCCAAGTGTTGGGAAAACTGCATGTTGACACAGTTTTGTAGTCCAGTTTTGGATAAGTTAGACTCCTCTTTTGTGGCTGATTTTCGGATATGTTGTAGTCAGTAGTTCATAGTAGATCATACTAAAATTTGGGAAGAATTGGAGTTACAGTTTGAGAGTTAAGGTGTCTCAAAGTTGACTCCTCACACATTTTTTATAACTAGGCGCGACCTAGTGTCACCGCCCCCGCGGTGACACTAGGCCGCGCCTGCGGATCGACGACAAAAACGTCATAAGATCAAGTGTCAAGCGTTTTCTAGTGCATTGAAGACGCCGCCCCCGCGGCACTCCCAAGCCTCCCCCGCGACTAACTTGAAGATGAAGCGTTTTGCACTAAACCGCCCCCGCGGCTCCCATATTTGCACCCGCGGTTGTGCAACAATCGTCATTACTTTGGTTGTTTAAACCCTCCATTTATGGCTGTTAGCATGAAATATTGTGATATTTTAGGCACGTTTTCTAAGTGCATTTCATCCATTATGATAGTCTTTGATTAAGCATTGATGCATTTGTGAGCTAGTTTGCCTATATTATCGATGTGGATGTCTACACAAGCTTCATGTTGATTATAGGTGATTAAGGGCTATTTCCGAACGGAATTGAGCAAGGATAGAGATGTTTGAGCATGTCCATGGATTGAGGACATTCATAGGAGCCAAAGGAGTGCCAACTTGAAGAATGCACGAGGCTAAGGAAGAATCACGTTCTTGCCCTAAACCACGCTCTAAAATACGGCCGTACTACATTCCACGTTCAAGTCCACGGCCGTGGAACCATGCAAGGGAAGCGTGGTTCATTCCAGTAGCTTCTACGGCCGTGGAAGACATGGTTCAAACCGTGTTGATTTCCACGCTCTAAATTACGGTCGTGGAACCCTTCCACGACCGTGATCTTGGCGATCTTTTTCGCCACACTTTAAGCCACGATCTTTTAGAAGATTGGGCCGGGCCGATATTTTATCTTGCCCTATAAAAGGACGGACGAAGGGAGATTCCGTCACCTCTGCTTAGACGCACTTTCGCCTACGCCGCGACTTAGAGATCTTTTGCGACTCTTGCAAAAGACGTATTTTGTGCTCATCATTGGAGTGGCCCTAATCTCGTACTTTGGTGGAGATTGTGATTGAGATTTCCAGATTGACGGAAGATCGAAGATTCGGAAGGTTGTTCGCAAGAAGACTTCTCTTCTTGTTTAGGTTCGATTTAGAAGACGGATTGACATCCCGTTCTTCATTCTTATCCAAGATTTGTGTTTGTTTGTGTTATTCCGAATCTAGTGACGATTATTGTTCTTGATTGTGACTTTCAGATTGATTGAAGTTTATTGAAGGTTTTCGGAAGTTTTCATCTTTCAATCTTTTAATTCTTGAATTTGATATCAATATGACTATTGTTGGCTAAAAACCCTTAACAATTCTAAGGTGAAGGGTTGATAGTTGTGGCTTAGATGATGATAGATCGATCGTAAACAGATTGGACCTTGAGAGTTAGAAAGAACCGCCGACGAACCCTAAATTACGGCCTGTTCTTGAGTCCACGACCGTGGAACCTCAAGTACTAACCGTGATTTCCCTTAAGTTTACGAATCTGCTTCTACTTTAATCCAAAGTTAAAGATTTGCTTTAACTTAGTCTTGGCTTGCCTTTTCTAGGTGGTAGTGAAGCCTCAACAACCTCTACCCCGATTTTGAGTGTTACAACCTTAATCGGTTTAGTTAGTCTTGATCCCTGGATTACAAGTTTGGGTATTCGACATTAATTCTTACCTCTAGAACCTTTCTATATTGAAGTCTCAACAACCTTTATAGAGAGTGTCTTGTAGGTGAGTCATATAAGGTTTTTGGAACTTCACCGTACGATTACCTTACATTAGTATACCTTTGCATATCTCAACTCTGTCCTTATATCATTAGTATATCTTGAATCGATTGCCACAGTTGGATTCCTGGATCTTTAGGTTTGTTGTTTTCCCAATAATTCACAAAGCTCTTACATTTACTCGCTTGATAATCTGCAATTGAATTTGTTCCCACCCAAATCCATGTGTTCAATACTCTGGAATTCTTGCTTAACTATATCGACCCGTACACTGCGGGTTCGCTTGCTTGATTCTAGTTTTATAAATTTAAAGCTTATTTGCACGCACGCTAAGTGGCGAACAATGACCATTAAGGTGACGGTTAAAGCAACCCATTTTATGCCATTTAGTGTGCTTTTTAGTATAAATAGAGGTGTTAGGGTGATGTTAGAATCACCTCATTTTCCCACAAAAATCTCTCTTTTTTCATTTGCTTTATTTAAGTCCTTGTATGGAGTGCTAAGTTTCCTTGCTATATTGGGTTAATTGAAGCTTCATATAAGTTAGTTGTAAGTCTTTTTAAATAGAAGTTTTATTCAAAGTCATATTTGTGTTATATTCCTAGTATATAACTTTGTTTGCATGTTGTTTGCTCCTTAGTTTGATCACCTAAGTAGTCTAAATCACATGCAAAAGGCTAAGGTTAATTGGTTTCGGGTTTGAGTCATTAATCCAGTAGAAAACACATTAGATATTAATGGGTTGTGAATTCTTATGTGAAAAGGAATATAATTACATAATAAAGATTAACGGGTTGCTTATTTTTATGTATCTCTTTATCTTTGGTTGAATGCTACCTTGTTGTTTGGTCTTGTAGGTTTACAGATTTGCAACTTGTTAAGTTATATTAATGCCGGTTGGCTTAATATGTATATATATATATATATATATATATATATATATATATATATATATGATCAAGATGAGAACAAATGTTTGAATACTTCTAAAAAGAATCAGCCAACTTATATGCAAGTGGATGTCAAACCTATTGTAGTGCTTGTCTCATTGATTTTATCATCATCTTTGCTTACTCTTACATGCTTTTGTCTTGTTACGTTCTACAATCCACCCCTTCCTTGTTACTCACAATCGATAATCTAACCTCAATTGCACTTTAATCTCGCACTCTCTTGGGTTCGGCTCTAGCTTAATCACTATACTTGTGTTTGGTATTAAGTTCGGAATTCTCTTTGATAAGCTTAACATAACGACCATAGGATTTACGCTTGTCACTTCTTGATGGCCCAATTGAGTTGAGCTTGAGCCAAAAAAAGCAGTTAAGGAAACCCTAACTTCTCTCAATCACTTGTAACCGCTCTCAACTGAATTTTTGGTGTTTAGTATCCCCTAAAAACGTGTTTCGTTTGCCTATAAAAGGGAGAGTTAATTGCACTTTTTCATCATCCCATTTCCAAGTTATTGTGCTTATAGTTCAATTGTATTGACATTTGGTAGGAATAAAGGCCGAGTCTTATGAACTTAGAAATTCTCTTGTATTGACGAGAAACTAGGTAACTTCCTTTAGAGTCTTGTTTGATCAAGATTCTTCTCAAAAGACTAATCCATACGTAAGGAAGTAAGTTCTCTACTTGATTTCCTTTATAATGTTTTTGTCTTAATCCACTAAGATGTACATTGTAACCCTATACGGGATGAATATACTTAGAAGGAAAATTCCATTGTGAATGATTTAGTCGACAATCCAAGTAAATTTGAAACATTAAACGTACAGCTCCATATGCTATTCGGTTGTTTTAATCAAACTTGTTTAAATATGAGAGCAAATGTCTACTTCGTTCGGAAATTACTTTCCCTTGGTTAAATAATCTTTTTTGAGTAGGAGTACCCTAATCTTATGTTTATTAAGGCTACATCTAGTCATGGATCAAGACTACGGGCCATGACACCGATCATAATCTCGTCTCTTAAATAACCAAGGTTGTCTACTCACCATAGTGAGATTATGAGCCATAAGTAATTGAATCGTTGTGTGCCTTATTATTTTGCTCTCATGTAGTTTAATCCACACACCGAAAATCCAACAATCTTCTATGTATATTTCGTCATATATGTATCGTGCTTATATATATATATATATATATATTAAGTAGATTGTTGCGTGTCATTTTAATATTGTTTTATTGACTTGATTATGTTAAGTGATAAGTGTCAAATGTGTAATTTTTTGGAGCTTAGATTCATGCATTTCATACCTCTTTTAATCTCTCATACAACTCTATTTGTATGGAAAACATTCACTTTCTATATTTCGGTATCTACCTTTGTATATGTATTTTAGGCATTCAAGGCCATTTATGGAGGAGCATAATGGTATGAAATATCATAGCACGAGGATTCAATCTTCCCTAGAGTCGGAAATACATGAAAACATCAAGATCGATTGAATGTGAAAGAAGCCAAGTAGAAACCATTAGAATTAGATGCCATTTTATGATGATCTCTAAGAGATTTCCAAATTTGACCATCTTCCCTTTGGATTCGAACAATCATGTCAACTGCAATGTTGTAGAACTTCAAAAGAGCTTCAAAAATAGTACTTATGGATAAGTTAGTTCCAACCAGAGAAGCGGGAAGGTCGGCTTTACTAAAATGTTGAAGAAGTTGCCAAGCAACGTGTCTTACACCCAAGCTTACGCCCTCCTTGCGCCTATGTTGTGGCAGTATGGTACCCATAAGATGGTCGTATCACCTTCCGCTGATACATGGATTATATATTTTTTGTTGTAACTTTTAAAGGATATATTTTGTGAAGCCCTAAACTTTGATAATTTCTGCTATATATTTTTATGTCAGCCTTAGGGTTAGATACGCTAGACAACCATCCCTGACAATCAGCGCCGCAACCACATATTTCTATAAACCCTAGCCGTCAAGTAGTTGTTTGCTTTGCTTTGAAGGTTCATCTTACTAGAACCAAACAATTGTCACTTTTTGTCCTTCATGATTTTATATATCGTCTTTGCTTTATATATGAACATGTCTAGCTAAATTCTCCATTGATCTAAGGATTTAATGATCCCTATAATGGTTTGATTTATTGTTTTCATATATGTTTATGGATTGAGATTGTGATATTGCTTCTTTTTATAAGTGCTTCATTCCTACCTTTTATTTACCTTCGAAAAGTGTGTTTATAATTAGTTTAGATAAAACAACTGAAGAGCCACAAACAAAGGGCGATTTATTTGCTTTAATAAAACTAACTTGGTTTTGAGAGTACTAGTTTATCAAAATTTCGAGAATTTCTAATTATTGTAGAAAGTTCCGGCCTTTGTACCCTTTTCTAACTAAAGAGCCAAAAGCGAAGGTTGTTCTTGGTCTTTTCTAAGTGTTAATGGGTTTTCCTATATTTCACGAACCGTTGGATTGAGAGCTACCCGAGTTGGAAAGCACGGTCTTTGTTTGTCTATGTCAAATGCTACTTTAGATGGTTACTTGCAATTATCGTATATCAATGTGCATGGTATATGTGTGTGTGTGCGCGCGTGCGTGCATCAATATCTTAATTCATTATAGTGGAGATTCTTGTTTCCTTAGATCGCTTCCATCACAACATGTTTACAACAATTCTTGATTTTGCTTGTTACAGTTGCTACATCATTGCCTTGTTTTTCACTTAAAACAATTCATTATTACTATCATTCATGTCAGACGTAATCCATGTGAATTCGATACCCGATCATACTACATCTGATCTCGTATATTTGCAGGAAAAACTATTTTTACTTTTCGGTAAAACTTCCACGATAAGTAAGTCAAGGATGACGGAAATGGTTGTCTGGCATTGGTGCCTTCTAAGAAATTGGAAGGGCTTGATATGGGCCATTAGAATGTGATCATGGATTGATCTATTTTTAGTGAATGTACCTTGTAATGGGTGGATGAGTTTTGGAAGGCCTATTCTCGGTCTATTTGTCAATATTTTTTCAATGAGTATGCATATTGTTGAGCACATACTAATGGGTATGTAGTAAAAAGTCGAAGATGGGTTATCAGTTTTTAGGATCAAAGTGATGAATGTGTGGTTTATTTGTTTTAAGATTCTTCTTGTTCTATAGAAGCTCTTGGCAACTCGTATTACCGAAGGACCTATAGTATACCGATACTTTTAGTAGAAGCCAGCCGCCAACCGGCTGGACTGGGGGACTTATTACTCCCAATTTTGAAGATTACGTTTCTTATTTTCTTGGTTTGTGAAGGGTTTGGTCATTTCTAGATTTTATAATTATGAGATCTCACTTTGTATGACCTCAAGTTGGGTGTGTAGCTCAATTGTACTCATGGTGGTAGCTTTAAATCTAGCTTTATAGTCTGCAAGGAATTCTTCAAAAATATCTTCCTATGTGGATATCATTGTTCCTTCATTTTTAGTAATAGAATATATATTCTTATGGTTTCTTCTACCTGTAGCTCTTCTACCTGTATCAAAGATCTTTGTAGATGTTCAATTAGACATTCTCTTTTTCTGTATAGCTTTTTTATCTTTATATTTTCCTGATGGTTGAAGTTTCTATATACCCATAGATAGATCTTTTCAAATTCAGAATCTAACTCACAAACTTGTCTTTTTGTATTTCCAAATTTAGTTTTGCTCTAGAGCTTCAGTTTATTCTTTAGTTGGCTTAATTTCCTCACAAAGTTATACAAGTAAGTACCTTGGTATTGGTTTCACCATGTTTGTTTAATGATATTTTCGTTTTCATTTTTCTAGGTCCACATTAGCTCAAACCGGAAAGGCTTATTTTTAGCCCGTTGCATTAGGTTGTTCAAGCCAATAGATTGCAATAGTGATCCGAGGTAATGAACGCATGGTTCCAAGTGAAGATGTTTGGGTATGCTTAGACCATCTCAAACATGTTATTCTCGCCCTCTTTATGTTTCTACCATGTGAATTCGTTACCTTTGGTCATTAAAGCGATCACATTACATTGTTGCATGAAAGAATATAATCTCTTGAGTTTGCTATTTGGTGTTGGTGCACCGCCTTTTTTTTAATCTATTGGTTAGGACCTCACAATGGGTCCCGACCTTGGTTTAACAACAACATTACTTTGATCTTACAACAAGGCACAAATGTACTTAAAACAATTTCGAAACATCATATTTTTATTGTATGAATGTACACCTGTGACAGCCTTACAAAACATAAACATATACATAACATGCATGTTGTATGGGAAACTCCCCCGTCCCCATCTAATGAGTACGTGGACCCGGCTGACCATCCGTTCCGGATCACTCTGTAACTGTCTATCTCTACGAATCTACAACACGGATAAACCGTTAGCTAACAATCCAAAAATAAGCAGAATAAGGATAGCACAAAAACAAACAAGGTAACATAAACAATCATCATGCTGGCACACAATCCGGTTATTAATTATCTAGTAGTTAAGTGATTCACCTTATTCCATTTTACAGTTGTGGCACGAGAAATCTTAAGAGTTCTCGCCTCCGTTCCTTATCCAACTAGGTGTAGGTCTAGCTTACCTCCGCCGGTAGCATCACTACAAACCGAGTGTGGACTAGTCCCTAAAGAAACCCCCAGCGCCCTCAAGCTAACTGAGCAGAATGCCACCGCCCGTTACTCTTAGGCCAAGGTATAGGTCGGTATATAAATATTACTAAAATATAAATATAAACATCTTATTCACACACCACTATCATTATCCACACTCATATCTGGAAGTCAGCTAAGTAAGCCCAAAGGACTTACCTGAATTCAAACATAATCTCGAGATCTCGACTCGGTCTGTAACCGCAGGAACTCAACCGCCTGTTATAAAAGGCAAGTGGATCAATAATATATCCCACTGAATTAGAAGTCTCTGACTTCTAAGATATTTAACTCTATCATCAGCTAAATTACCAAAATACCCTTATACGGATAAATGACTGTTTTACCCCTGGTCCCGAAACTTTATAAAATTCCATAACAAAGTTCCAAACTATTCTTTGGAACTCAAAACCACACTCAACTCTCAAAGGAAGGTTTGCTAAAGATTTAGAAGAGTTAACTACATTCTTGACTTTCATTAAAAAGTCGTCAAGGTCCGACTTTGGCTCAAGATATGAGAACCGAATAAAAATTATAAAAAGTCTAACAAAATCTCTAAGTCTTTTATGCTATGCACTCTATCCATAGTAGTCAGAATTTCCCAAAAATACATAATAATCACTTCTACACCAATTCTCAAAGTTGGTTCCAAAACCAGAAATTCATACTTAGCCAAAATCTGAGTATTTCTAAACTGCTCAGCCAGTCCACTTTGGACCTTCATAGATCTAAATCCAACCGTTGGATCAACCCCAACTTTTGATACACCACACTATGCATGACACTATATAACATAGTAAAAACTGAACGGTGAATTATGTTTCTAAGGTATTCAAACTTAAGTTTCAACATGACTGCACAACACTATATAATTCCAGCATTCACAATTTCAGCAAAAACCAGAAAACTGTTTAAGATCACAACTTTGAAAAATCATAACTCCTAAACCACTTGCTGGATTTATCCCAAATTTTAATATGTTCTACCACAATATGCCAACTATAACATATCCAAAATTCAAGTGTAACAGAGATCAAAAGCCTAATCAAAACTATCTCACAAAACTGCATCTCATGCAGTTTTTCTCTACATTGAGTACACTTATAAAAACTGCATGAGCAGCCAACTTTGGAACACCATAACTCTCAAACTGTAACTCACATTCCTCTCAAATTTTAGTATGTTCTACCCTGCAATACCGACTATATCATATCCAAAATTTAGCAGCAACGGAAAAGTCTAGCTTACCCAAGTCTAGGCTCAAAGTCGGTTGTTCATCACTTCTTGAAATTCGGAAGAAACAGCATGAATCTATACCAGCTCCTCTATGGCTGTTCTGGGTAGATTTAGGAGACATATAAGGGCACTCATTAGGCATGAATTACATGGGCGGAAGTGCAAGAAGGAGAAGGAGGCTCACCAATCTGCTTAGGACGCTGCTGCTTGACCCACCGGAGGGAAGTAGTGGTTACCTTGGTGATTGCAGTCGGTGGTGTGCAAGATCGAAGGCTTTGTGCCTTGTAGGTCGCAGACTGCTGGTTCGTACGCCAAGTCCACGAAGCAGGTTGCGTCATTGCTGATGGAGGAGAATGATGGAGTACCCCTGCACTCTTGGTTGTCGTCGGCTATGGAGTACCCAAGGCTGCGTTGGTTTAGAGGCGTAAGGCGGCGGAACGCTAAATCTGTGTGGAGTGGAGGTCATCAGCGTGCAAGGGTGTGATCGATCAAGAGCAGGAAGGCAAGGGAAAAAGGTAAGGGAAGAAGTCGTGACTCACCTTGGCAGAAGAATGTGTACATACTCTCAACACTCCTGGCCGACTCGTCACGTGTGCAGAAGGCTCCACTTCTGCAATGAAGACCGGTGAGCAGTGGTTTGTTTGGTGAGTCGAAGGTCGATGATTTCAGCCAAGAAGGAGAGAGACCCGATGTAACGGCTGGGGAAGGAAAGAGCAGCAGATCCGCAGGCGTGAAGGATGGAGAGAGAGAGGACGTGCTGCTGTTGCGTGAATTACGGGGTAGTTAATGCAGCAAATCTGATCCGCCTCTATCTCAGCTCTCAAAAGGGAAGCAGCCTCTTCATCGCTGGACTGGGGCTTTGATGGGCTCATTGGGCTGTTGATACACTGCTGGGTTGGTCCGTCCGAGAGGTGGACACGCTGTTGGGCTGGCGTGGAGCGTGGACTGCAAGTATGGCTGTCACAAAGCCCGGCTGGCTCACAAAGAGGCTGAAGACATTGCTGAAAGGGGTAAGTGAGAGTACCTTGTCATGTCTTTGTCGAGCTTGTCGGGACGTTGTCATGGCTTCGTCTTGGTCTCGTCAAAAGGGTGTCACGACTTTGTCAAGAACATGTCCTAATATAAATTAGGGTTTGGTGGTTTACGGTTTGCTATAAAAAATTTTATCATTTTATGTGAAGTGAGGTTACATAAAATGATAAAATTTTGAGATATTGTGTCCGACTAGATAAACATATACGGGTCAACGGATCGAAATCCGGTTTGCTACGGAATTAAACGGAATAAAAATTCCGAATATTACAGTTAGTGTTAATATAGTTGGCTAGCTTATTCTAGAATTCATCATTTTGTTCTTCATTCGAGGGTGTATATGAAGGCTATTGTTGTTGTAAATGTAATAACTAGGTTTTAGGACTCTAGTTGAGTCATTGCGGTGGCGTCCCGTGACCGCGAAACTTTTCTTACCCGCAGGGGTAGCCAGTTGTCGCGCCGCCGCGGGCGCGGATGCTGTTTCCCGTGGATACGGGTGTACAGCATACCGTGGTCTTTTTGGCAACCGTCGGGATTCTTTCCTTAAAGGAAGATCCCGATCTTTTATTTCCCAATTGACTGCCTCTTTTTAATCTTATCCTAAATCCTAACTACATCCTTTCTCATTTTTGTAACACCCCAAACTCTTGGAACTCGGAGAGCTACTGGTTAGGACCTCACAATGGGCCTCGACCTTGGTTTAACAACAACTTTACTAGGATCTTACAACAAGGCACATATGTATTTAAATTCTTTGAAAATAACAAACAATATTTACATGAATGTTCAACACATGACAGCCTTACAAAACATAGATATATTAATAACATGCATGTTGAACAGAAGACTCCCCGTCCCCATCTAATGAGTACGTGGACCTGGCTGACCATCCGTTCCGGATCTCTCTACAACTGTCTATCTCTACAGAATCTACAACACGGATAAACCGTTAGCTAACAATCCAATTAGAAGTAGAATAAAATAGCACAAACACAACTCAAGCAAAATAAAACAATCATCATGCTGGCACACAAACCGGTTATTATGTGATAACTTAGGTAATTCACTTCATTCCGTTTTAAAAGTTGTGGCACGAGATATCTTAAGATTTCTCGCCTCCTTTCCTTATCCAACTGGTGATGGTTTGACACACCTCCGCCGGTGGCGTCCCCGCAAACCAAGTATGAACTAGTCCCGAAAGAAACCCCCAGCGCCCTCGAGCTAACTAAGCAGAATGCCACCGCTCGTTACTCTTAGGCTAGATATGTGGGTCGGTCGATAATTAGTATGAAATACACTTATACACACATCATTCAAACACCACTATCATTATTCGCACTCAAATCTGAAATCTAGCTAAGTAAGCCCAAAGGACTTACCTGAATCAAAACTCAAATCCCGTTATCTCAACTCGATATGTAACCGCAGAAACTCAACCGCCTGTTATACAAGGCAAGTGGATCAACAATGTATCTCATTTTCTTAGAAGTTTCCAACTTCTAAGATATTCAATCGATCATAAAGAAATTACCAAAAAGTACACTTATAAGGGTAAATGACCATTTTACCCTTGGTCCCGAAACTCTAGAAAAATCTATAACAAAGTTCTAAATTATTTCTTGGAACTCGAAATCACACTCTAACTCTCAAAAGGAAGTTCTCTAAAGATTTAGAAGAGTTAAACACAATCTTGACTTGCCTAAAAAGTCGCTAAGGTCCGACTTTGACTTAATATACGAGACTCGAATAAAAATATAAAAATTCCAAATAAAATATCTAAGTCTTCTACTTGATGCACTCTACTCATAGAAGCAAGAAAATCTCAAAAATACCCAACAACAACTTCTACACAATTCTCCAAAGTTGGATACAAAATCCAGAAATTCTATACTTAGCCAAATTCTGAGTCATTACACAAACTCCACAAACAGTCGACTTTGAGCTCCTATAGATCCAGATCCAACCGTTGGATCAGTCTCAAATTTTGATACATCATTCTATGCATGACACTCTATAACATACTAAAAACTGAACGGTGGATTATTTTTTGAAGGTATCGAAAGATTGATCTAAAGTGGACTGCTCAACATAATTTCTAGGAATTCAAAGAAACTGAGATTGCAACATATCTAGGATGTGAGGCTCACCCGCTGCTGGCTTGTTCTCTGGATCCAGTCCACATGTCTCCGGTTCGATTCCCTTTAGCCTCAATTCTCATCTAAACTGGGTATGCAACTGATCTCCACTTTGAGCCCTATAGAGGCCAATTACACATGTAGTTTACTGCTCCCGTCTGTTACTATGACGAGGTGTAGGTCCAGATATCTTACCGAATGCCTTGGGGTGGCTAGGAAGGCGTCTGGTTTAGCTATCGATCGAACCACCAGATCCTTGAGCAGTGTAGTACATAGGGGGCCAATATACATGTCCAAGGGGAGAGCGAGAAGGGAAACAGTTAATGCACCTGTGTCTGCGCGTGATGAGGGGAAGAGGCATGTTGATCTACTCGCAGAAGGTGACGGCGTGTTGATGTGCACGAAGCAAAATATCAAACAGTGCCAAGTCAAAGGTAGACAGGAAGAAGGAAGAGGCTTACCCGGACGTTTACTGGGATGACGGCACTAGGACGTTCTGACTTGGTTGCGCCGGGCGAAGGTCTCCTAGGGTAACAGTGGAGGCGTCGAGTGTGGTTCCCTCCGGCAGTAGTGGTGGCGATGCAAATACGCTTCTTAGGACCAGTGTTGACATGATGAAAATGGTATGTCTCTTCGCGTAGGGAACATAAGCTGGCTAGGTTTAGGATTGCTGCTTCAAATAGATGAGAAAGGAAGGGAGATGTTGTTGTTGATTGAGGAAGGAATCGGGTGGAAGGTGCACCTGAATAGAAAGAGTGAGATGTGCAGTCCGCTCAAGGAGATTCTTCGTAACAGTTAAGGAGAGAACTGAATGCCCGGATATACACTTACCAAACGAGTCTCATAAGGCCGTGATCTTTGCGCACGTGAGGAAAGCGAGAGGACAAAAGTGTGGACCTGCTGCGTAGAAGGGAACCCTGGCTGCTGATTGGAATGCTTGTAACGTGGGAGCTCATCCGGCTGGGCTGAAGCAAGGCTGCGTCTTGGGCTTGTCGCAAGGGAGTTCCTCCTGTTGGGCTGAGCAAAGTTGCGATGTGGGCTCCTCACCAGGCTTGTTGGCATGGCAACGGTGGGCTGGAACAGTGAGGAGGGAGTGGGCTGAAATAAAGATGGAGAGGTGGGCTGAAATATTTATTCAAGGTCTTGTCAAAAGCTTGTCATGGCTTTGTCCCAACTTGTCGATGACGTTGTCATGGCCTCGTCATGGCCTTGTCAAAACTCGTCGGGTGGCGTCGTCATGATCTCGTCTAGGATATGAACTCATGGTTGTAATTTAGGATTTAGTGTTATTTTTCTATCAGTTTATGTGAGAATAAGGTCTCACATAAAATGATAGAATTTGTGATGAAACCGGAAATTGGTGAAATGAAAAGGTCAACGGATTGAAATCCGGTTTGACTCGGAATTGATTGAAAGAAAAATTTTTGGATATTACAATTTTCCTTCTCTTCCAATCACGTAACTCCCTTTCTTCCTTCCTCTCTTCTTCTCCTCCATTAATCAATCTCTCGTGCATCTTTCCATCAAGCCTGTTCCAGCCTTCTTCACATGGTGGGGAGACAAAAGACCTCTTGGTGAACTCTTCTGGACAGACAGTAAGTTGGTTCTCTTTCTCCTCTTGCTTCTTCTTCATCCTTCAACAAGTGGATCTTGATTTATCTTCCTCTTCTTGTACTTATGGTGTCAACTACTTGTTCAAGAAATCGTGTTTGAGTATACGGACTAGGAGGGACGTTCTAGAAAGGTAATCATAAGCAAAGCGGGAGTTTGTTCTACACAACGAATAAGGCGACGACAACCTTTTTGCATCGGTCGCCGCGATCACGCCTACTTTAAGCCGTGGTCGCGTCTCCACCTTGTCACCGCACCCGCTCTATAGACCACCGCAGTCGCGGCGTCTTGGTCTTGGTAACCGCGGTCGCGTCATCTCACCAGTGGGTACCAATTGTTGGTACTTTGATCCTTCCTCTTGTCTTAGTTGGCTAAGAGTAGTATCATGCTAGGTTGGAACCTAGCGGAACTAGTGCAAATTCCAGTTAGTGGTGATGTAGGGGTATCTTGTAAATTGAGCGCTTAGGTGGTTTTGAGGACGTGTTGTGAGATGCTAAGAAAAGGAAAACTGTTTGATACAGTTTTTGGAACTATTGATAAGTGTTGGACTGCGAATGTTATGAATGAGGTTTAGTATTTGGGATAAACTTGAGATAATCATGATGGACTTAGGATTTAGAGACTTCTAGTCTCGAACAGTTGACTGAGCCACGTGTCCTTGTGATCAGGCGGCGGAGTGTATTCCTACGGGAACTGAGATTGTTGACTAGTTTGGATTACCTCGATACAAGTAAGTCCTTTGGGCTTACTTAATTGCCTTCATATATGGGTTGAATACATGAGTGATGTTTGCTATATGAGCTGTAGTATGTTTATGAGATTGATTACCGGCGTATTATTTGGCCCAAGTGTAACGGATGGTGACATCATTTGCTCAACTCCTATGGGAGACTGGGAGGTTCTCCGCGACAAGGACAAACATGGTAGATGGGGAGAATATCGACTGATTCCACATGGTATACGGGTCGGTGTGTCAAATCATTCTAGTTGGATAAAGGAACAGAGGCGAAAGTCTTAGACTTCTTGTGCCACAAGTGTAATTGGATTATGAGTGTATGAAGTTGATAAAAATCATAAAACGGATTTTGTGATAGCATGCTCTTTGTTTATATTATTGCTCTATGTGTGTTTATGCTTATGTGTTCTTCTTATATAAGGTTAACTAACAGTTTATCTGTGTTATTAGATGCCTTGTAGGATAGGGCAGCTGTTGAGTGATCCGGATGGTATGGTCAGTCGAGGTTCCCGTATGTTGTAGGACGGGTGGTGGTTTATTTTCTTTTTGATAACATGAACTATGTCCTTAGTTTTGACTTGCATTTAGGTAGATTTTCCCTCTGTTTTGCATGCATAGACATGAATACACGACATTTAGGCTCAACTTTGCATATTATACTAGAATAGATGTTTACACGGATTCTTGTCTCATTTTCAGGCAATTCTGCGAGCTTTGGAGCGGAATGGAACATATGAGGACTGAGCCTCGAGGTGGAACGTGACGGAGAACCAAAGGAAGCTAGGAAACCCACCTAAGGATCGAGCAAATGAGCTAAGGAGAAGAATAGGAGAAACCTCAGGTGGTTTGGCATTGATCTCGATTGAGATTTCTTTGTAGTAACACCACCCGAGATTTTGGTGATAACGAAGGCAAACACTCAAGAACTGCGGTCCCGACTTGGGAAGAACCGTGGCCGAGATTTTTACCCAGATTGACCGAGATTTCTCTTCTCAACAGCCCAGGACTTATTCTAGGAAAGTTCCGACATTTGCACGTTTTTTAGGAGATGCCTAATGAGTTGGCATGTTGGTCCAACCTAAACATGATCCCTATTAATCTCTAATAGCCGGCAACATTGAGACTCTCGCCCCCGAACTGTAATATTTTAAATTTGATTCCCACATTGAAAGAGATTTGATTAGAGAGCATTCTTGAGAAGAAAACCTAGGGTTCTTGAATTCTTTCGGTTTTGGATTAAAGACTACATTTTTACTGCTGGATTACAATTTATATTGGAGTTTGAAGACATCTTGTTGAGTATTTCTTTCTTCTCTTTGCTCTTTTTCTTATGGTTTACTTGAATTCTTCTTTCATTTTTCTTGATTTGAACATGGGTGTTGTTGGATAAACCTATGAAATTCTAGGGTGATTGGTTGATGGTTGTGAGATTTGGAGGAATCGAGTTGGACAAACCCTCGCTCTCTAGAATATGGGCATGTTCTTCAGGACTCTCGGTCGAGATTTATCTTAGAACAACCCGAGATTTCTTTTGTTGATCCGTAGATGATATATCCGTATGTTTGGGTGTTAGATTGCTCAAATCCCAGTCTTTGTTGAGTGTTTTATATCCTTAGATCCCTCTAAGGCTTGCAACTAGGTTTGGGAAGAGACTTAACCGGTAATTTCCGTTCTTAGGTACCGACGATTATGAATTCTAGGTAATAGAGGATTCAAATCCCTCTATTGGATTGAGTGTGTCAGACTTCTTGCTTGAGTGAGCTTAACTAGAGACTTACCTGGTGAAAGTTAGTTCAATCCCCTTAAGTAGTGGTTGGTTTGAGTATATGTCCTATCCTAAGAGCCTTGAGACCTACCCTATAATAGGTGATTCGGTTTGCGATAGTGGAATGTGAAACCTCCCCCGTGATCATTCTCACCAGAGAAACACCATTCCCTAGCATCTCAAGCTTATCCTAGTTTGTAGAAGTCTTGAATCTAAAACCGCAACCAAATACCTTGATCTCTAGAATCCGCATTCCCTTTATCTTATTTATTATCCTGATTGTGTTTTGCTTGATTTATTTTGTTGGATTTTAACATGATCTTTGATCGTCAAGACTACCCAAAAATATTGTGATTTTCATTTCTTAGCATCCATCTTTATTCTTAGTCTAGGTTTGTTCTATTTTCGATCATTGCATAATTCGATTTCACCTCAGTCCTTGTGTTCGACCTTGGAATATTTGCTTTTTCTACCTAACGATACATACATGTGGGTGTTCTTAGTTGTTTAGGCTTTTATTACGAGTAAATATATAAGACTTTTTTGTGCATCATTATCACACCTTTTGAAGTGAACAAGTTTTTGGCGTTGTTGTCGGGGACTAGGTTTAGATCGATTTGTGTTTGTGATCATTGATAGTGCAAACCTTTATTTTGCTTTAAATCTTGTTTTGCTTTGAGCTTTTGGTTTTTCAGGGGTTCCCCATTCTTTTAGGTGTATGCAAAAATCTCGTTCCGGTAAAGAACTAGCTCCATTCGATCCCGAACCGGAGAAGAGTCCAAGGAGGAGATTGAATCAAGCTAAGAAGGAGAAAATGGTCGAAATAGACCTTCAAGCTAAGTTAGAAGATGCTTTGGAGAAATTGAGGCTTAGGGATGAAGCTCTAGAAGATGTTAGAACGGAGGGCAATTGAGAGAGAAGAGGAAACTATTTGGGAACTTGCGGAGATTAGAGCTGATATGAGACAAGTACTCTTGTAAAGAGGAGACAATATCCGTCGAGAAGTAACTCCACCTCATCCAGCGGTAAGGAATGTTAGAGTTGAGCCATTTGTAAGAGAGTCACAAACCCTTGGACAAAGAATGGATCTAGCTCAACGAGTACACCGTACGGGAGTAAACCTTGGAGATCCCGCTGCTCATGATTATGAGCTTCGTCCTCAAGTACTTCAAATGATCCGTCACAACCAGTTTGAAGGATTAGAGGGGGAGTCTTCACACCAACACTTGTTGAACTATGAGATACTGATGGAGACTTTGAGACCCCCGAGATTGGAGGACAACAATCTGCTAACTAATTTTTGCCTAAAAAACATTCATTATACAATAATTAAAAAAATATACCAACTATTTAAGCTAGTGTTGCCAACTAAGACAACTTGACATTTGTTGCTTGTAGGACTTTATAGCTTGATTATGGAGAATTAGTTTTGAAAATCCAAGATTAAAATAGAGAATCATTGTAAGGCAAACAACAAATCAAATACAATTGTAATGGATCAGCCCATGTGCTTTAAATTTAGAGCATTGAGTAGTTGAACTAGTTTTTATGTTTGGTGTGATTAGAAGGCCCAAGCATGGCACAACACATGGCTTGATCCGCTAGAAAGACGGAAATAAATGGGACAAATTGCACTATTTGGTAATGAAACAAAAAAACAACAACCACCTTCTTTTGGAATTTTGTTCTAGCATAAAAGATGCAAGTAAGTGGAAAAAAATGACTAATAAGTGGTAGATTATCTACAATCCAATTCTTGGTTTATGTTCAAGAGAGATTAAGGCTAATTAAGACGTGTCTTATGGTCGGCTAGTCCAATCAGTTGGTAGAATCATTGTTCAGGCTCCGTCATCAAATGCTTGAAGGCTAATAAGCCCAATAAGTCGGAATCCGAGAGATCGCCGTATTTCCGAGCATACATGCGTCCTGAACCCATCACATAAGCCAACGTGAATGAAGATCTCAATGTGATCGGATAATGTAGTAGTGATCGAGATTTCGATTCGAAACTAAGTTAAAAGTTTAGCATATGTGTGTTGTCTGGGGGGGTAACCCTTTCAAATTCAAAGGCATGGGCAAGGAGGTGAAAATAATAACGGGGAGAGTTAGGGTGCATTCTTGGTCGGAATATCAAATAGTCCTAGTTTGACAATGAAGTGGCTCCTTGATTCATATCTAATTCGGTATGTGCTTATTTTATCCCTTTAGATTTATGTTGTTTTTCATCAATGGTGCTATTTTCCATTTCCTATAAGTAAATAAAATTATCATTAGATTGTTGTTAATTACTTTGTTTTTTTTTGTTTTGTATTGATTGCAAGCGCTTCTTCATTCTACTCAGGGGAGGTAACCTGTTTAGATTTTTGGAAATAACTTCGGCTTGGTTTCCTCGGTGCAGCTGAAACTCTCGTCTTCTCATGTAAGTTGTTTTAGTTTTTGGTTGTTGCTTGTGCCTTGTTCTTTTACGGCATCATGATTTCCAATAAGTAGATGTTTTACAAGAATTAATGAATAAACTTGCTACACCTATTTGAGCGCCATTTTTCTTAAGGGCTGACACATGGAGAAGCTACACTAGGTTATCTTAGCATAATAGCTGATGAGAAGATGTTTTGGATCAGAAGAAGACTATCAGGATATTAGAAAGTTTATAAAATTCTTAAATGTTTTTGATTCTTAGAAGACAAAATCAGATTAAAATACCCTTATGGCCTTATAGTTTTAGAAATTCTGTGTGACCCTCTTTGATCAAAGCATGCTCCCTAAAAACATTCTCTGCATCTAATCATGAACATTTCTTCTCTCTTTTTTCTGACAGTTTGTATCAAGGGTACATGGCATAGTATAATTTAGTACTCGTTCACTTCTTCTAGCAAGAAGCACAAGGTGGTTATAGATTTTTAACCACATGCAAGCTTTGTTTGAGTTAAACATTCTCATGTTATTTTATGTCCTCATTTTGTGTACGTGTTATACGCTCATGAGGTGTGGAGGTATTAAGCTTACAATTCGGTGGCTTAACAAAAGTTATTTACATTAAATGCTTTTTGATATCCTTTTGCAAAAATCAAAGAAAATAGAACTTTGTTATACTTCTATTTGGCAAAGAGTTTGAAACTTCAATATATGCAGCGGTCATCCAGTGAACTTCTCTATAAAAGCAGCCCCCAAACCAAGGTCCTTATGGCCTCTTCTAAGTCAGAAGGATTGTGTATACATGGTTAAAACTATTTAAATGTGCCTTATCACCTAATTTTACAAGGTATTTGGTCAACATGTTTGTACCAAAAGCTAACAATCATATCAATTTCTTCAATCTCCAAACATAACTATGAGAATGAAGTTACATAATCAATAAGTATTGTTTGTAGAAACAAATTGTTGATTCCTATATAAACTTTTGAACATACTCAGTTAAGTGGTATATGAAACTCTAAGACTAAGCTGACATAAGTAGAAGAGTTGATGAAATACCATCAATATTAAATTAGATGTTTATGCGGCGAAGGATAGATGAACCAAAAGGCTCGTTCTCCCCTTGCTTTTCTATCAATCATTTTGTCAAACACTTAATGTGCATCTCAAAATACAAGCTTATATTTGAAATTTGAACGATGTTCAATGCACAAAAACTTTTGATCATATTCAAATACACGTATAAACAATCATATCTTAAATTGGATGGGACCAAAACTGCAAAGCAAAGACAAAGGAAAAAAGAAAGTAAGTTGTAAAATTGTAGGGCTTAATGATAAATTTAGAATGGAAGGAATGACAATACCAGCACGAAGGAGGGAAACAGAAATTGTGTCGGTTCCTTGGCCATAGGAGGAAGGCAACCAAAATTGATCGTCGGCAGAGAGTTCAACTCAACGACTTATGTTATGGTAGAACTCCATTAAGGCTTACGTGGAACTAAAGGGTAGATCATCTGGAGTGGTTAAAGGGATAAGTGATGCGCTCTTCGTCAGTTGAACGCGAGGATCCACCGGTGTTGTTCCTTCCGACCACTTCTTTTGATTGTTTTCGATTTATGGGATATGCCAAGCAAGGATCGTCCGGCCTCGCACCTTGGATCTCCTTGGCTCGAGACCTTCTTTTCACGGAATCTCACTTCGGAAATTGGATCTCCTTTGTCCTCCTAGCCTCGCGCCGTAAGGACACCACTCGGCCTCTCACCTTGTGGGGTTCGAAACTTTGGCCTCTCACCTTAGTCTCTAGGTTTGTTTTTCCAAAGTGAAAACACAACTTTTTGATTGAACTTAACTCTATTTTCCTTAAAAACGTATGTGGGGGAGGCCTTATATGGGCTGAAAATTCAGCACTAACTCCCAACATTAATAGCTTACAAGTTCAAGAGTTGCGATATTGAATAAAGGCAAACATAGGGACTTTCAACCAACAACTTAAAGCAATTAAATGGCCTAAAAACCATACATATGGCCAGCCAATTAGAGCTCCAAGGGTCTAAAATGTGGCTAAAAATAAATCCCAAAATAATGTGGTTTTAATCCCTTGAAAAGGTTGGCTTAAGTACAAGTGAACACTTGTATTAATCAACCTTCATTATTCCACAATATCATGCATTAGTGGGCATTATATCATGAAATAAAATCAAGCATGACCATATAATATAAAAATAAAAAGGTTACATCTAAGGTTCAAGTTTTAAAGTGATCCGGAATCCTCAAT
Organism: Fagopyrum esculentum; assembly: GCA_033239045.1. Lineage (NCBI taxonomy): Eukaryota > Viridiplantae > Streptophyta > Magnoliopsida > Caryophyllales > Polygonaceae > Fagopyrum > Fagopyrum esculentum. The sequence goes on from BSUD01000005.1 coordinate 123,224,096, forward strand.
CGCCTCAAGCATGTTCACCAACTATGAGTCATGGACGTCCTCAAATGCCAGAGCTCCGAAAGGATGGTAGGTCAAAGTGGTTTGGCCTAGCATGCGGGCTCTAGCTCGAGTGAGAGGTGGTGCTGATCTTCGTGCGGTCACATCAGTCTCGTGGCTTAAGTCCGGCGGGCTCACATCAAGAAGACCACATAGTCGGGCGTCAGGCCAGTGGTAAACAATTGCGGCATGAAGAGCATGTTCGATGAAGTAGGCAAGTGATGTGCCGTTGGAAGCGATAAAGAGAAGCGAGGTTAAACGCAAAAGAAGGTAGTAAAAACCTTCACGGTAAAAAAGAATGAAAAAGTATGGTACTATATCTCAACAAATCACTCTTTATTTGCAAAAGCTAAAAAGAGAAAATGACAAGTAAAATTGGACCTTTCCAATTAAAGCAGTTGAACCCCCTAGCATGGAAATCCCAACAGCCACATTAGCTGGAACTCTTCTAGGAGCTTTCTTGAAAGAAGGCGTCCCAGAAAGTGAAACTCTAGAAACAATGGGCACAAAGTCAAATAATATTTCTCCAAAACAAACCACCGGTGAATGAATATCCTTGGCTCTCCCATTAGGCAACACACCATTACCAACACGTAAATTATAAGCTTACAATTTGAGATCATACACAAAGGGAAACCGATAATTGTCACATGAATTCAATCTTTTATATTTTGTACAAATGGGGAGGTGACGGGGGGTGATGACATGAATTATGTGCTATCATATTCATGCATATTGCGAGTATTTCCCTTTAGTTTTGTGTACATTTGGCAAGAATCAATAACCTTTAAGCTTATATACATTTACCTTGTGAGAATAGAGGTCTACACGAATTCTTGTTGTAATTGTAGATAATTTGGTGGAGTTTGGAGCGGAAATGGATCAATATTGGACTAAACATCATGGTGGATCACTAAGGAGCCCAAAAGATAAGGATAATATACCATAAAGAAAGATAGAAGACGGAACTAAAAGATAACATGCCTCAGAGAAGAAAAATCGGTCTATGAAGATAAAAATTGGCCGATTTTTATATATGTGCACCCGAGATTTTGCATAAATCGTCTAAAGATAAAGTTTCAAAATCCTAGCTTTCTTCTATAAATAAGGGACGTCTAGCAACACCTAAATGATATCCAAAAACCCTACAACACAAGGCTTACACTCAGGAAGGAGAGGAGAAGGATCATCAACAACAACCACATTCAAGATTGAAGATAGAATAGTGAAGTTTCTTTGAGATATACTTTAGGTTTTAGATTCTTTTGCTTTTAGAACATAAGATCGGATCTTTTATTATTGCTTTCATTCAGTTTTTGGATATTGAAGACCCCTTGCTAAGTATTTCTTACTTTTATTTTAGTTTCATTGGTTCTTGGTTTTCTTAATTTTATATTTCATACTTGATTTGATAATGTGTGTTATTGGCTAAAACCCTTGCGATTCTAGGATGATTGATTGAAGGTTGTGGTTTAGATGATGAAAGACTGAGCCTTCACGTTTAGATTGGACCCTGAGAGCTGGATCTACCTTCGCAGAAGAGAAAAATCGGTATGTACGTTCTTGGTGAAAAATCTACTGATTTTTATTCAAGAACTGCCCGATTTTTCTTCTATCGTGCCTTTGATGTTATATCCTTGATCCTAGGTTAAATATTGCCTAAATCCTAGCCTTGTTGAACCTTTCAAGCCTACATCCAAGCTTTGGAAGAGACTTACACGGTGATTCTCTTTCTTGGTTGCCAAAGATGATGAGTTCTAGATAATAGAGGACTCAACACCCTTGATTATAGGTTTGAGTGTGCCTTCCCCTTGCCTTATTAGTTAACTTGAGACTTACCCAATGATGGTTAGTTCTATTCTCTTAGGTTGAGCGGTTGGTTTGAGATTATAGTTTCTTTTCTTAGATCCTTGAGACTTACCCGATGATAGGACCTTTGGTTTGGGATAGCGGATAGTGAGACCTCCCCCGTGATTTATCCCACCTTAGGAAAACCTTTCCTTAGAAATCATAGCTTTGTCCATAGATCTTTAGCAGTCTTGAATCGAAAACCACAATTAGATACCTTGATCTCTAAAATCTGCTCTTTCCCAATATTTACATACAATCTTGTTATTTGTCTTTTATTGCAAATTGTCTAACTAGATTTCTTTATTTCTTGGTTTCACCATAGTCTTTGTGTTCGACCTGGAATACTTGCTTTTATTACGATCGATCCGGGGTTCGCTAATTGATTTTATTCTTGGTATAAATTTAAAGCTATTTTCGTTCATATACACACGTTTTGGAGCGAACAAGTTTTTGGCGCCGTTGCTGGGGACTTGGTCTAGACCAAGTGGTAAGCCGGTTGTCTAGTTAGCTTTTTGCTTTTTCTATTAATCTTTTTGCTTTGAGTAGTTGTGCTTGCAGGAATTCCCTTTTCCTTTTAGGTTTATGTGAAGAACTCGCGCCGATAAAGAACTCGATCCTGAACCGGAACCATCCAACGAAGGTTAAGAGAAGCTAGTAGAAAGAGGATGGTTGATAGAGACCTTCAAGCTGAGTTGGAAGAAGCCTTGAAACAAATAAGGTTTGCGAATCAACGAGCACATGAGATAGAAGAAAGAGCGCGTGAGAGAGAGAGAGAGGAAAGAGTACGTGAGAGAGGATGCACTTCAAGCAAGAGTGGACGAGATGCACGACGATATAAGGAACGTCCTCCTTGAAAGAGGAGGACACGTACGCGTTGAGATACCTCCACCAAATCCACCTCCTATCGCGCTTCGTCCTCAACCACCAGCTGCCATACCTCACCCTCTGGTGAGGAATGCTAGAATTGATCCAATTGTGGGAGAACCACAAACCCTTGGATAAAGAATGGACCCAACGCAACGTACGCGCCGTATCGGAGTAGATTTCGGAAATCCAGCCGATCATGATTATGAGTTCCACACGCAAGTTATTACTATGATCCGCCAATATCAGTTTGGAGATCCAACGAGAAGTCCCCACACTTACATTTACAAAATTATGAAATACTTATAAAAATATTGAGATCCCCTTGAAAACCAACAATGAGAGGTTTTTTTTTCTTTGAAAGACAGGATCTTGCTTGATTTTAGACACCAAAAAAAAAAATCGTAAGAAATCTTGATATATTGAGTATCAGCTGGCGGTGCAATGTGAAGCAGATATGGCACATGTTAAAAATTGTTGAGAAGGGTAAAAACGGAAATTACTATTCATAACCAAACTCCCTGGGTAGTAAGGGTATATATATATATATATACACCTGAAATCCGCTAGGTCCATCATCTTCCTCACCCCAGCAAACCCAACTTTGACTCACCACTCTAGAGGGCGCCTTTTCCATTCTAAAAGCTCTCTCTCTGTCTGCGTGCGTTAGTATTTTGTATGAGCGAAGGTCGGCAATGGAGAATCTCCCACCTGACCCGCTCCTAAAAGCGGGTGCTTTCATAGACACCTCCTACGAAGACTCTACATCCGCCAACCCGGATCCCAAGCCATCCGAACCTTCTACGCCAGTTCACTACTCTTCCGGCGCCACCGCTGCAACGTCGGACGCCACACCACGCACTAATTCGATGATTACCGACGCCGATACTCCCGATTGGCTGCCTGCCGGCTGGCAAGTGGAGTTCCGGATGCGAACTTCCGGTGCTACCGCTGGTCACAGAGACAAGGTGACCTTATGAATTTTTAAATTTTCTTTTTACTGATATCCAATGTTTGGCCTTTGTTTGAGTTTTATGACGGCGGTTTAATTGATTGGAATCGCATCCCTGGAACGACTCGGGTGGTTCATATGCGATGATTACTTTTTATTTTATGTGTGTTTTGCTCTCTGAATAATTAGGGTTTTGTTTTGCTTCATTTTAGGGTTTTTTGATTGCTAAATAGATCGGCTTTTGTTTTGCTTTCCTTACGCTTATTCATTGTTTCGTTTGATTCCATTTCACCTTTCAGTTATGCACTTGTGCTAATCCAATGACTTTGATAATTGCTTCATTCCATTAAGTTTGGAAACAAATCAAGTGTTAAGATTGTGCAAATGGACTGAATCAAGTTTTAAGAGCTCTTGAGGTCTGAGAGCTTAAAAATTGAGATTGCCACGAGTAAATGAAAGACTCTAAGGAAGTAAGTCAAGTATAGCCATGGATATTGCTGGTATCATCCTCTTGGAATTGCATAAACAGTAGTCAGGTACCTATAATATTCTGATCTTAAACATTTGTGGGACGGGATTTTTGAAAACACAAGCCCTTCACCACGATAGTCATCCACTCATTTGTCTAACTGAGATGGAAGCAACATGATGTCTATTCTTGGTTGCATTTGATTTTTTTTTTTGCTTGTTTCCATTTCAAACTATGGATGTTTATATTGTTTCACCCTATTATCTCCATTGTATAAGATAATAGAGCCTTGTATTAAAACTCACTAAGTGCCATAGAGAACATACAGGTCTAGAGGGCCAAGTCTATCACCTTTACACAAGAAAATATTCCAGAATACTTACTTACGGGCATAATCCTCTTGTTATAATATCATCCCTGCCTAAAGTTACCTATGGTGACTCTCTCTCTCTCTTACAGCCGAAGGGCCCAATTGGGCAATTCTTCTTGTTAGTTATAATGCATGTTTTCTCTAATTATAACGTATCATATACCTAGCTTGTGGTCGGTAAGCTTCTTCTGTAATACGTTATTCCATTGATGAAAAATGTCCAAAAATGATTGAAGTCAAGAAATGCATCTTTACAAACCAAACTATAAATATAATACAAAACCGGCATTTATTCCGGCAAATGGTTGATGTGTTCTAACAATTGAGGGTGATGTGGCCATTGAAGGCAATATGTAAATATTTGGTGTAAAAAAATTGGAGTGTAAATAGCAAACAACATTAAAGAGATTTCTGTAGTGCCGAAAGTGAGCAAGAGAGGGAAGAAAGAGACGAAGGACCTCATGAAACAGGGGTGGATGCAGGTTAGGGATTTCTGTAGTTGCATGGATTAGATTGCAAGTTAGTGGTTTGATTCCATGTTACCGTGCTTTTACATGGGGCATCTTTGCTTGAACTTTTGCCACTTCTATCATTTGAATATTAATCTGTTGATTTCTTATTCCATTTATGATTCTTGTTCTACTTGCACCTGAGGCCAAATACTTGATTTAGATAAGTGTCGAACTTGAACATTATACTTAAGTATGTCCATGAGAGACACCTGAACTGTTTGTTTTATCTCTCCTTTTTCCTCTTGGATTATATGTCACCTTCAAAGGTCACATCATGCTCGATTCTGGTGTCCAAGCCATCCAAACCTAGAATATTGTATCTGGAATTAACACCTCTTCAGTTTTGGAAGATATTAAAATAGCTTGATTTGTCAACATATATCTTGTCTACTGATTATCTTTGCATTATGTCTAACCGGTTGGATTAGTTTTTTTTATGTTAACACTTTGATAATGTGTTATTTGTGTAGAAAATTCATTAAACCTTTCTCCCCACTTTCCCCAAAAGGCATCCTTCACATGCCTCCTTCCTTGCCATTCCCCATTAAAGGCATGCCGTAGGCCGTCACGTTCTTTCGGAACCCAACCCTTTGTTCCCTCTGCACTGTAGAAAACTGCCAAGATTGTTTACGGTGATCCTATTAAGCAAATTTGAAGATTTATGTGTTCTTTCTTCTTCTCTATTCATTTGGAATTTCTAAAATCTGAGGATCCCTAAATAAAAAGAGAAAAATTCACTTTCTGCATATTAAAAATGTTGGTTCAATTGAATGCCCTTTCTCTTCTCTACTTCTCAGTGAATCCCTTTGAACTCTTCACTTTTGTTTCTTCTATTTATACTTTCTCCAAGTTTTGCACATGATAGACACAAGTTATTTTGTTTCTTTAACGCAATCGAATGGATTCTCAAGTCCAATAAGTTTCTATCTCTCATCCTTTTGATTTCTCCTTACATGCATTATCTGATTTGCTATTCGTTTCTCATATTCGGCTAATTGCTTCGTTTTTCGGAGCTCTTGACATGCACAAATCCATTTTTTGTTGTTCAGTTCTTGATTCAGAATTTTGAGTTTAAGCTTGATCATGATCGAATTTAATAGCCTGAAAGGCTTCTTTGCTGCTAAATTTCTTATATATTGGTGTTCAAGCTTTTCTAGGGTTCCCAAAACTTTTTCTTGAACCTAGCATGAACCAATTTTGGCAGAGAGAGACTTCCTCTCTTTTGGTAGAGCTAATACGATTCGAAAGGTTGCCTTTTGAATCCGTGTGCCCGTGACTTCCCCATTATGATATTCTTACCTCCGTCAATTTGGTGTTCTTGTCGAGAGAGAGAGTTTTTGCCATGACAAAGTCTTAAGTGATGGAGAAGGATATTACTGAATTGAGAGCATACCGGGATGGCCTGAAAGAGGATATGATGTCATGGTGACGAGACTAACCAACAATTGGACAAGATGTTGAGTAAGTGATAGAAGTTGGGCTCTAATACAACTAGAGGATCAGTAGATTGAGGAATATGTATTATCTCTTCATCTGAAACAAGAGTTACAAGAAAGTACAGTAGCATCTAGTATGACCTTATGAATTGCTTCCCTTACTTTGTCTCCGGGATCGAGTTCCACTGTCTGGATGGCTACGGTCAATGACATTTACTTGGCAGTGAAAAAGGTGGAGCTTCTCGACTTCAACGGTGAAGATCCTTGAGCTTGGAACTCTCGGGCTACCCAATCTTTTACTGTGCAGAGACGAAGGAGAATCACTCAAATTTGTATGGCGGGACCGACCTTTCATTGGATTAGGTGAGAAAGTCATCACGATAAGGATGATTTATCATAGGAAAACCAAAGGACGAACTAATCGAGCACCTTTGGGGGATCTCTTTCAACGCTTAGTAGAATTTTGAACGTGATCAAGCAAACAAAATGTGTGGCAAAATTTATCTCTTTCCCATGTCTTGGATTTGCAATGACCCTAATTACTACATTGCTTTCTTTTGGGTTTATAGGAAGAAATCAGGGTACAATGTGATGGGTCACATAAAGGGAACTTTTGTTTCGCCCTTGCCAAACGAGCAAGGAAGTGGATTATTTTCAATAGGGGTTATGGAAAGCAAACAATGCTAAATGACCGTACAAAGGTAGATTCTCGAATAGGGTGGAGATTTGAGCCCAAGCTTTTAGTCTACTATGCCGGTGCCGGCCACCGGTTGGAAATTCAATTGTCCTTATCTGTTGCCATTGTAGGATGTGTTGAACCTCCTCATCACGGGTCTTCGATTGGTGGTAAGAGACTTCCACTGAAAGAAACCGTTGGAACTGCCGCAAAAGGGTTGCACTACAGGTGTAGACAACCTTTTTTTTAGAAAGGACAATGAGGACGTGTAAGTATTTGAGGGTGAATGCGAGGCTTTCTTGCAAGGGTTCGTTGTTTAAGGGAAAAATGAAGCAGTCCAAGTTCAATTGCAGTCGTTGGAGCTTCCCTTCTCTACTATTGTGTGCATAAGCCAACCAAAAACCTTGAAGTTTAGGGGTTAGCTAGGGCAAAGAGACATTACAATCTTGGTGGATAATAGGGCTAGTCATGATTTTATATCTTACGATATCGTGTCCGAAGAACAAATCGTAATCGACTCTCCCTTTATGTTAGGGGTGAAATTAGGTATAGTTGATAGTGAAGACGAGTGGAATATGCCAACATATGAAAGGGTCCTTGGGAACTAGTGAGGAAAGCATATATAACTTTCTCACCAGGGGAGTAGACCTAAATCTCGGCAAAACATGGCTCTACCTAAGGTGAGATTAAGCTTGATTGTGCTAATGTGGATATGGAGTTTTTAAGGGATGATAGGATGACCAAACTATCTGGAGACCCATCATTGGTTGTCATTCAAGCCATCAATAAACGGAAGGAGCATATGATGAATGGCATTTTTAGGCTATATTTGGGGAAGTTTGTATAAGTGTTCTTTGACGACATCCTCATCTTCAACAGACGGAAGGAGCATATAATGCACTTTTTTATTGGTAAGAATACCATACACACAAGTTTTTCACAACGATAAGAAATGTTCTTTTGGCAGGCTTTAGTGGAATACTTGGCACTTGTGTGATCACAAGGGGGTCACTATGGATCCAAGAAAGGTGGCTGCTATATTGTCCTAACCTATACCAACCTTAATATTGGGATAAGTGCCTTTTTGGGACAACTAGATACTATAGAAGGTTCATTAAAGATTATGGAAAGATAGCTAAACCTTGTATGAGTTACGAAAGAAGGACCAGGGTGCCGAGTTCAAATGGAATTAAGATGCGCAATTAACTTATTTAGTCCTATAACAATCAATAACCACAACTCCAGTATTGGCCTTACCAGATTTCTATAAGCCTTTAGTTGTACAATGTGATGCTTCAAGATTAGGCATGGAAGTTGTACTCATGCAAATAAGAGGCCTATTGCTTATGCGAAAGAGATGAAGTCTCTTGTGTTTGACCATCCAATAATAGAGACCATACCTAATTGGCAAAAGGTTTACAATCTTAATAAATCACAATAATATGAGGCACCTTATGAAGCAACCAATTTCTACTCTAGCATAACAAAATTGGACTGCTAAGTTAATTGGACATGACTTTGTGATAGAGCTACATATGTTCTCTAGAAAGGAAGGAATAACAAAGTTGAATGCAATTTCCATACCTTAGGGTGGCCTTTGAAAATAAGAAGAGGAAGATCGCAAACTAAAGGATATCGTAGAAAAAGTTAAAGAGTAAAGGGTGGTAAGTTTGGATAATATCAACTTCGAGATAATAGATTATATTATAGGGGAGAGATTGTGATTCTAGAATCCTCTCCTTGAATTCCTAAACTCTTCAAAGAATTTCATCCTTCTCCAATTGTGGCCATTCAAGATTGCTTAGAACCTTCTAGAGAATTGTTGCAAGTCTTAACCAAACCACAAATGCTAAAGAGGATGGAACAAATAGTGCATTGCTTGACTTGTTAGAAGTGTAAGTATGTTACATTAGCACGAGTTGGATTTGTGCAACCCCTTTTAAGTCCTCAACAATGTTCTAAAAGACACAAGATGGAGACGGAACGGAGAGACACCGACGACCGTCTAAACGGATTCTAGACTTTTTTGACTTATTTTCATGTATTTTCCCCTAAGTTCTGTACAAATTACATATAATGCAATTAATATTCATTTTCATGTATTTTACCCTTGACAGTCAAGCTTGAGACATATGGTTGTACGGGATAGTTAGGTTACCACTTACGAGTCTTGAGAGTTTGAGACAGAGAGCGAGAAACACAAAGTGAGAGACAAAAAGACAGTAAGAGAGACAATGAGAGGGAGGGAGAGAGGGTTACTAGTCAGAGTCCTTGCCGGAGTGTTGCAATCGCCAATATCGATATCCTTGCGGCCTCCAAGAGAAAAAACGTGAATGAGAGGAATCGGGGTAAGACTAAGAAGAAATTGGTTTAGGGTTTGGTTTTAGAATTACGGTTTTGAACCGTCTAGACTGTCTAAACCCGGATTTTCCCGTCTTGAACCGTCCAAGTGTTTGAACCGTCCAGGAAGGGCCGTCTAGGGCAAGTCGGGACAGTTGGTGGACGTCCACCGTCTAGGCCGTCTTTTAAAACACTGGTCCTCAACAACTATGGTAAGATAGCTCCCTTGATTTTTTATAAGCCGGTTGCTCAAGTTAGTGGGAAGGATTGGATTGCACATTAGTTGGTGTGGATAGATGAACCAAGTATGGCCATTTATTAGGCTAAAGCATCCTTTTACACCCAAGATAGTAGGTGAGGTTTTTTTGTGAAGCAAGTATTCATATTACATGGAATTCCTATGTCCAAATGACAAGGATCCCATATTTTTAAGTTGTTTCCGGAGGGACTTGTTTTCTAAGGCATGGCCCAAAATTGAGGACGAGTAGTAGTGCATATCATCTAGAGACGACAGACAAACTGGGGTGTTGAAAAGGTGCCTCAAGACCTATTTGAGTTTCTTTGTAGCGGACCAGCCCAAGCGTTGGTGTAGGTTGTTGGCTGGTGCCCTGGGCGGTGTTCTGGTAGAATAAGACTTTCTATTATGGAACAGCCAGGAGGACTCCTTGGAGAGCTTATATGTTAGACAACCACCCATTTTACAACAATTTCTACCTTGTGAGTTCTTAATTCCTGTTGTGGCAGATGAGTTTTGGAATAAGGACAAGGTCTTCAGACAGTTGAAGTACAACATAGAAAGAGCTTAGAAGAGGATGGTGTTTGTAGTTAATTGTAGCAGGAGGGATGTGGATCATGCAGTAGGGACTTGGTTTTATTAAAGTTGAGAACCTACATGCATAGAACTTTTACTTTAAAAGAGTAATGATTTTGTGGAAGGTGAAGGCCAGAGAGGTGGCTAGCTAGATGCCATGTGCTGAATTCAACCTTCAGTTTTCTTATTCCGCCTTATGGACTAGACTTGCTCTGAGAAGGGTAAGATTGATAAGCCACTAGTTGTTTTTTTTTTAACACAGAAGAAGTATAGAGCTGATCCCTCAAAGATTATCTCTAGAGAGACCCTTGTATTAGCCAATTTTGGCCAGAGAGGGTTCTTTCTTATGGTAAAGCTATTACGATTTGGCATGGATGCCTGTTGATTGTGTGCGCATGTGACTTCCTCAATTCTGATATTCTCACCTCCATCAATGTTGATTAGATGAACATATATATTTTGAATGTGTGACTTCCCCAATTCTGATATTCTCACCCCCGTCAATGTTGATTAGATGAACATCCAACATTGAACAGTTGGATGCTCAAGATTTTACACATGCAGTTGATCATATTGAAACGTTGTCAGAATCAATCAAAACTTCTTAAATAGGGTGATATCTGAGCTTCAGATTTTCTTAAATAGGGTGATATCTAAGCTTACTTTCTCCTTATTCTCAGTATTATTATTGTCCAAACTCAAAACGTCGGTTTCGCTCCAAGAAAGAGGTAATGAGCTTCCTGGAAACAGGGGAAACAGTGTCCAAGAGGAAGAAGATTGATGACACCAATGGCGAGACCACTGTAAGTTTACACCCTACAAACCTTGAAGAAAAGCTTTGTTTGTTTGAGCGAGACACTAATCTTGTCCCATTTAAAATTGAATTGGACAGCCAGCAAGTAATAAACGTAAGAAGACAGCAAAGGCAAGTGTGGAGAACTTCAACTTCCATGATGTTCCGGAAAAAGTAAAGTGGGTAATGACTGATATATATCAAGGGTCATGGAGGCCGCTGCTTAACGGTGTTGAAAGGGTCTCGGAAGCGACGAAGCAAGAGTGGGCAGCCGCATATACGTTCCAGACATTGCAAAAGCACGGGAATGCGATCGAGTGATGAAGATCTTGTACTAGAGGTTGTAAGATTAAGTCTGTTTGATGCAAATGAGCCATTATTCATACAGCCCCATTTTATGACATTGTTTTGGCTGACATTTGCTCTCACTAGTGTTGTGGTTTTGAATTTTTCTTTATTTAAACTTGTCAATCTTTCTAGTTGTAGCCATTGTGATTTATCCCTTAACTCTAGTGTGATGGATGGACGAGGAGGTAACTTGTAAAAGGTTGCATAATGGCTTGGCAAACCCTTTGTAACAGCTTTCAAGCCTAGAGCTTTAGTGATAGAAGAATCAATTATCGTACCCACAAGGGCCACAACACCTGTATGGCTATATGTTGAACTCGTAATATGCAAATGGAAGAATTGGGTTAAATAGATTTTTTTTTATAGGCCTTTGTTTTGTATATTCCTATAATTTTATCATATATATATATATATATAATTTTCTCTTAGGATGAAAGTAATTGGGTTAAATAGAGGTATATTTATTAAATGAGTTCATACTATGAATACCTCTATTTGAGTTGAGAGTATTAGTCGTAAAATGCTTAGTTAGTCATTTTACCCATATCCAATTTGAATAGATTGACGTAAAACAAACTCAAGATACGTGTTAGAATTCGGAACTCCTAAGTTGACATAAAACAAAGAGTGGGCATGAATTGATGCGTTAGTTGACCATGATAACTCACTGACTCAGAGCGGAGTCGAAACTATAACCTCATTTTTCACTGACTTCTCAATTTAAACTCCAATTTGATCCTAAATAGTTTATTATTTAGAACAAATAAACGCAACATAATGAAAATTTGAACGGTTTATATAGTTACACAAACTATGAATTTTAATGTCAATCTCATATGTAGTCGCCCGAAAACTACGAACTCCAATGTCAATCTTACGCTTACGCTACGAAACAAAAACTCAAAAAATATTGTGGTTTTTGATGATGTTGACGGGCGGTTGTAAGAATTTCTTTTTTCTTTTTTGATGGTGCTGACGGCGGTTACTGGGATATCTTTTTTCTTTCTGACTCCTTTACAAAGAAAAGAGTTCGGTGTTGACACAACCACAATACACGTCTAGTTGACATCGTTAATTCCTTGATCGTGTACCTAACGATTCCACTTTGAACCCAAAGTTGATGAAAAATCATTAGATGAGGTGTTACATCCCACAAACATGGAGTTATAAAAAGACCACTTATTGTGTAGACAACGAGTACCAAGATGTGATGAATCGCAGCCCAAAAGAGTGTACTCCTGTAATACCCCTTCAAAGTAAAGCTCCAAAAACAACCCTCCTAAATGTCTACTATCAATGTTCACAGTCCTGTCACTGCCCCTATGATCAGTTTCAACAAGCCGGGCTGGTGGCTTCCCTGGAACAACTTCACCTCTCCCTTCTCTCCAACTTCTTTTCTTTCTGTCACATTCATCCAACGTGACTCGACGACGTTCATTCGCCTCTTTCTTTCAGCCCTTTGTAATGGTCAATACAGTGAATAGGCTGCTTAGTTATATACTTACATTTCTAGCTGCACTCCATCTTACATCTTAATTCAGGATGCCAAAATTAGCAGCAACTTGATCAGATTAAAAATTTGATGAATCATCTCGTGAGTGGTATCCGAAGCACCATAGCTTGGGATACTGAGTCATGAACAAACGCTTGAGCCGACCCACAGTGGACCTCAGTATAGTCACTCAATAACTTCTGGTTCATGTGCGTAATCTACCCTGCTAAAACCAGGATATTTGACCACACATTTTTCGCTCATCAGCTCTCTCACAGCCTTTGCTTCTTCCCATCTTCCCATTGATGAATAGACGTTGGCTAGAAGCACATAAGGAGTATGGTTACCCGCATTTAGACAAAATAACCTCTTGGCAGCTCTCTTAGCCACAGGAACATCAGCATGAAATCGACATGAGCTAAGCAAAACCTCCCATATAACAGGATCATCTTTGCATGGCATTTTAATGACCAGCATCTCTGCTTCGTGCAGCCTACCAGCTCTACCTAGACCATCAATGACACAAGTATAATGATCCAAAAGTGGTTCACTTCTGTGTTTTACCTGTATGGATTCCAATATGTTGATGGCTTCATCAACTAATCCTGCATGGCTACACGCAGTCAAAACAGCCATGTATGTTATTTCATCAAGACTTTCCCCGGAATTATTCATAGAGTCATATAGACAAAGAGCCTCAGCTCCACGTCCATTCTGAGCATACCCGTGTATCATCTCATTCCATGTTACCGTGCTTTTACATGGCATCGTGTCAAAAACTTCACGGGCCTTGTCCACATCCCCACATTTAGAATACATGCCTACTAGAGAACTCCCAACAAATACATCATCTATGAATCCATCTTTTATTACAAGAGCATGCATTTGTGTACCTTGAGACGAGGATGATAATTCCGCACAACAGCTAAATAACGAACCATAAGAGAATTGACTAGGAGACAACTCCCTTTCTCTCATCATATTAAAGAGAAGAAAAGCTTCTGTTTCAAGAGAATTGCATGCGTAACCTGCAATGATTGAATTCCAACAAACAATGTCTAATTCAGGCAACCTCTCAAAAATGCATCTGGCTTTGTCCATCTTTCCACTCTTGGAATACAAGGTTATAAGCCCACTTCCAACAAACATGTCACTCTGAAAGAGAGCCTTTTGAGCAACGGCATGAACTTGTCTTCCACTTTCCAAAAGCCCTCTATCAGCACAGGAATGAAGAATGATAGCCAAAGTAGTTCTATCGGCACTCACATTTTTAAATTGCATCTCTCTGAAGAGCTTAACACATTCCTGGTGGTTTTCAGATTGGGAATACCCAGATAATATAGCATTCCAAGAGCTCAAACTAGGATATTCCATTCGATCAAATATTTGGCGTGCCATGTATACATTCCCAGATTTTACACAACCAGCAAGCATGTTAATGAAAGTAACCTCATCAGGCTCAAAACCAGAGCACTCCATTCTATGCATAAGCTCAATGGCTTTTTCAATCTGGTAGTTTTGGCCATACCCAGCAATCATAATGTTCCAGGAAATATTGCTTCTTTTCGACAAATTCTCGAAAAGAATCTCAGTACTCTCCAAGTCCCCACTTTTGGCATACATATCAAGCAACGAATTGCTCAAGTGAAAATCACTTTCAAATCCAAGTTTAAGAGATAGACTATGTACTAATCGACCTTGGAGTTTGCATGACAATGTATGATTTGGTTGATCAGATTCTCCACCAGCTCCCTTAGCACAGAGGCCCAGAACACTGGATAGCGATACTGCATCAATACAAACTTTGCTTCTATGCATCAATCTAAACATCTCCAGCGCATTCTTAACATCCTCGTTTCCTGCCAACCCACTCATCATTGCTGTAAAAGAGACCTCATTAGGCTCCCTCAACTCTCGAAACAGTTTAACCGCGTCATCCATTTCCCTACACTTTGCATACATTCCCAACAAAGCATTACTCACATACATATTGCTATCAATCCCAATTTTTATAGAAGTCCCATGACACCTCTTCCCAAACCAAGCATTTAACTCTGTCCCACATGCACTCAAAACACTAGCCAAAGTAAAATGGGTGGGAATTAAACCGTCCCGAATCATCATCGTGTAAAAATCCAAGGCTTGAAGAGTATAGCCGCCTTTTACAAGTACGGTTATCAAATTGTTCCAGGAAATCACATTTCGTTCAGGCATTTCGTCGAACAGGGAATAAGCATCTGAGAGTTTACTTGCCGCACAGGTAGCACTGAGAATGGCATTCCAAGAGTATACGTCCCTTCTGGGCATTTTGTCGAACACATTACGAGCGGAGAGGAGATGGTTACACTTGGAGTAGAATTCAATCAATCGATTGAAGAGGAAGGTATCGTAGAGGAGACCAGAGCGAAGAGTGCGAGCATGGAGAAGCTGTCCACTCCTGAGAGACTTGCGAGCTATGCAGCTTTCCAGAAGAGTTGCTATTTGCCTTCCAATTTCAGTTCCCATTATCGCTCGTCAGACAAATCACAACGACATGCAAGTACAGGAAACACACTGCAGAGGAGGAATCCTCTAGCCATATGTAGCCCACCGTCGGATTACATCTTAAATAAAGAAAAATAGATTTCCTATTCGGTCAGATGGAAGTAGATAGTTGACTCACGTGCGTATATATAGCACCTCAATATTGATGATAGTAAGGAGTTTAGAACTAAAACTCAATCGTAAGAATAGGTGTGTTCGGTCTGAGATTATAAGGAGGTTAATTTAGATTAAAATTTAGTAGATTAAATTTTTTATAGGTATTTGGGTGAACATGAAAATTATGGAGAGATTATAGAAGAAATTAATTGTGATTAAAAACGGCTAAAAAATAACCTCATATTACCAAGCTTAACGGAGATTAATTTGCAACCATCAATTATGATTTCACTCATGTTCCTATTTAAGGTTAAAATAAGAGTAAATTTGTAATTTTGTATCAATTAAACCCAATAAAAAATCTTCAACCAAAGAACATAACGTAGATTATTTTATATCAAATAATTCCTAATAAATCTCATATAAAATTTAACCCCTTTTAAATCCTATTGAGATTAAACTTCAAATTAACCTCCATCTTCTACCAAACACACCCTTAAGATAAGTGTAGCAGATGTGAGACACTCTTTCGATTTAGAATTTCACAATACAACCGGAGAAATTCACTCTCGTCCACCCATTTCCGGAGGAAAAGGGCAGCGAATCTTGGATAGGATCACATCAAATTTTTTGGATCAAATCAAGCATGAGAGGGGACCAGGCGGACTGTAACTGCATTGTTTAGACGGGATACTAGTAGCGGCCATCGGGTCGGACATGTCGGGTTCGGGTAAATTCAAGTCGGGTTATTTCAGGGCAAAATTTTACCGAGTCAAAACCGGTCGGGTTGCTACATGTTTCAGGCACATTTAAATCAACCCAAAAGGTCAAATGTCATGACAGGTTCTCGTTGATTACCAAGATAATTAACTTATTTCATGGCCTCATAATAAATCATGTGTTCGTTGGCCAAACAATCCTCAATCTCATGACTTGTTCTTTTGCAAAATTGACAGTTTATATTAGTATATAAATTAGCAAATGAGGAAGTGTGACTACCATCAACGAGTTTTATTAAGGCCTGCACATTCTCAACTAACTTGTCAATCTTGTCATCATCTTTGATATTATAGACACCTCGTGTCTTGTTGCGCTTCTTGGCATACATCGATGTGTGTTCAACAGTTATTGCAAGGTGGTCCAAGTGTCATCCTCATTCAGTCTTGTAAATCCATGGGAGTTAGCGGTGTCAAACAAATTCGTGTAGTTTCATTCAAACCACTTAAAAATATTCAAGAAGTGCTCCCTTCTCGAATCCATTGAGAGAGCATGAATGCAAAAGCTCATTAAAACATTCTCATGCGGAATGGATATTTTCTCCATCTTATATGTCAAAGTGGGAAATCTTCTCCCTAATCTCAACAGTCTTGTAGGACGGAAACAATGTGCTCAAAAAAGCTGTGTTTAATTCCTCCCAAGTGGCAAAGGTGTTTGGAGGGTGATTCTCCAACCAATTTACAGTCTTTCCTGTAAAAGAAAAAAAATAAATGCACGCATTCGCGGGACATCAGGAGTAACGTTCTCATAGTTCAAAGTATTCATAATATTCTCAAATTTTCACAAATATTTATGCGGATTCTCATTCAGCATTCTAAAAAATTGATCATTTTGGATGAGTCTTATGGTGTCCGTCATGAGGTTGAAAGCTCGACCTCCAATTAAAAGAGCACAAAAGCATGGTTTGTAACCCTTTATCTAGGATTCATCCTAGCGTCCATCGTTTGAGGTGATGAGCCCTTTTAGTAGCAAGTGCGGTATTGAGCCTAGCGAATTTAGCTTGTGGATCAATTGAGAGAAGTTGATTGTTGGGATCCTCCATTGCTTGATTTACAATGTTATCTTGGTAGATTTTTGCCTAAGGAGGGTGCACTCAATCTTGTTGTCTAGAATGACAAGTGTGCTTGGGTTCCAAACTCTTCGCATTCACCAATTTGGGCTACGAATGAAGAATAAAGGGGGAAATTTTTAGTAATATAAGAAACTTAGAATAACCAAGAATTATGTATCAACCAATTATATCAGTAGTCCCCGACATCGGCGTCAAAAACTTGATCGTGTAAGTTTTAACCAAATAGTAAACAACAACCTCCCTCGCAAGGATACGAGATCATGCCGTATATTCGGGCATCGAAATTACAAGGACCACGCTAATTTTTTATTTTTTATTTTTGAAAGGTTTATAAGTAGCTCCCGGTTCAATCGGCTTCGCCGCTCTACATCCGGGACGGGTATTAGTCGTGGCCCTTTGGGGATACCCTCCCAATACCAATTTTTCCATACATGTCTCCAGGAAGATTCGAACTCGAATCTCCAGGATAACACTTAAGGAGTCTAGCACCACAACTACTAGACCAACTGAGTATTAGTAGGACCACGCTAATTTGATAGATACTAATAATCATTTATGCTAAGTGAAAGAAGGAAGAAAGCAAATATCGATAGCAAGTGAAAGCAATAATTTTTGTAGGCAAATATATGGATGGAAGCGATCTAAGAAAATAGGAATCCCTACTATAATAAATTGAAGTAGTATTGCATATATGAGACTCGTGAATATTGATATATGAACAACGCATATAACTATTTAAAATAGCATGTGACATAGACAAACAAAGACCATGCTTTCCAACTTGTGTAGCTCTCAATCCGGCGGTTTGACAAGTATAGAAAAACCCTTTAAGAGCTTAGAAATCCGGAAAAGACCAAGAGAAACCTTCGCTTGTGGCTCTTCAGTTATAAAAGGTACAAATATCGGAACTTTCTACGATAGCTAGAAATCCTCGAGGCAATGATAAACTAGTACTCTCAAAACCAAGTTATTTTTAATAGATCCAATAAACGTCCTTCACTTATGGCTCTCTAGTTGTTTTATCAAAACCAATTATTAACGTCACTTCTTCCAAAGGAAAGTAAAGGTGAAAACGAAGCCCTTTGAAAAGAAGCAATATCACAATCTCAATTCAGAAACATATATGCATTAATAAATCAACCATTATAGGGATCATCCATTCCTTAGACGAGGAGGGAGATTAGCTAGACATGATCAAATACAAAATGAAGTCTTTATATAAAATAAGAAAGGACATAAACTCACAAGTGTTTGGATATAGCAAGGTGAACCTTATTCTAAAAGCTGATTGACGGCTATAGAAATCAAGGCAAAAGAGCGAGGTGCGAAATTCGAGGTTGTTGAGGTATTTGGATTTTTGGATGCCTCTAACCCTAAGGCTGATACATTATATAAGGAGAAATCTTGGAGTCTAGGGTTACACAAAATAAACCAATGTCAAAGATAAAACCGAAAGATATGATTTTTTTCTTCTACGCAGCCAAGACGTCATAGAAACGGTGTGAATACGACTTAGGAAGTTGTCTCACCCCGTATGGCCAAGCCGTTTCATTGGATCTGGTTTTGTACTTGTCTTGGGTTTTGAAGACATCCATCTGCAGTGATGATAGTGGTCTAGACGACTTCGAGATGGCATAGAAAGCCGTTTTGCATGTCGTTTGCCTTGTGTTGTTGCTCTGTGACACCTATTTCATTTCAAGTTGATTTCAAGTTAATTAACCATGTTTAAAGCAATAAGTAGAAAAACGGAAAACGTAAAATTTTAAAACATTATCTTACAACCATATTTACAACATATATACATACTAACATATGTCATAAAACCTTGTTTAATAAAACACAACTGTTTAAAACAACACAAAACATCCTAGGCGGCAACAACCCATAACAACCCACCTAGTATGATCTCAAATTCAGGTGTTGAGTCCGACGTCCTTGCCTTGATTAGGCTGAGTCTGAGTAGCTGAAAAATGTAGATATAACAACAATGAGCTTGATAGGTGATGGAATCACTATCATTTAGGATAGTTTTTAGAGTCTTTTTATTGCATTAGTGTCGGTTTATGCTACTAACTCCTTGGTCCAGAAGAAGAAGACTAAAAGAAGCTAAGGAAGGAGTTATAAGCACTTAGGAGTGAAGATCGTTCACGAAGCAAAGCTTCTGTTGCTTCACCGCCCCCGCGGAGCCTTGTCACCGCCCTTGCGGGTGACACCACACTCCGGAGCGCCCCCTGCGCCTTCGCCAACGCCAGCCACGAAGACTGTCACCGCACCTGCGTCAACCCCTGGCGCCCCTACGGTGACTTGCCCTGAAGAAGCGAAGACCAGCGCCCCTGCACCTTCCCCTGCGCCTCTGCCTGCGCCTCAACTTGGGAGCTGGAAGATGAAGAGTCGGTGCCACCGCCCCTGCGTCGACACTGGGACGCCCCGACGGCTTGACATCAGAAACGACAAGAAGTTAAAGAGTCGGATGTTTGAAGAGCATTAAAGATCCGCCCCCGCGGAATTGCCTAGCCGCCCCTGCGGCCATGAAGAAGATCAAGCGTTTTCGCCTACACCGCCCCTGCAGATCTGAAGGCCGCCCCTGCGGTTCAACGACAGAAGCTTTACTCCGGCTGTTTACACCACCTTTATGGCATTAAAGGTGGCTATTTTGGACCGACCATTTACTCCTATTTAGTGTCTTTTGTAGTATAAATAGGCCTTGATCCATTACTAGAATCATCCACTTATCATCCATCATTATCCACTTAGAATCCAATTTTCTCATCATTTCCATTGTAATGAGTTGCTAACTCCCTTGCTACATTAGGTTGGTTTGAAGCTGCGTTGTTACTTTGACTGTAAGTTTTCTTTAATATAAGTTTTCATTCAGTAATGCTTTGTGTTTTCTTGATCTCCATTGTCTAATTGCATGTTTTACTATTACTTGAGATTGATCACCTTAGGTCCTAAAGTGCAGGAAAAGAACTAGGATTAATAGATTCCGGGTTCGGGTCTTTAATCTAGTAGTAAACTTTAAGTAATAACGGGTTGTAATTGCTTAAAGAAAAGGAACACAAATATAAAGATAAGTTTAACGGTTTTAATCTTTTCTTTATATCCCTTAGTCTTTGTTTGAAAGCTAACTTGTTAATTGTTCTTGTAGGTTTACGGAACACTAACCTGTTAAGTTGTGTTGATGCCGGTTGGCTCAACACATATATATGATCGAGACGGGAGATTACTTAAAACTTGTAAAAGGAACTCACCAAAGTAACATTTGCATGCTAAGAATCAACCTAGTGTAGATTCATCCATTATTGTCTCATTTGTTGCGTTACTTGTTTTCATAAGTTTTGTGTGCGTTAATTCAATCACCCCCCTTGTTACTTGTTCTTATAATCAATAATCGCATTTAATAAAAATACCTTAACTCTCTTGGGTTCGACCCTTACTTAACCACTATACTTGTTTTAGTGCTAAGTTGGGATTATATTTTGATAGGGTATAGACGACAATAGAAATACCTCTCGTCAAAATTTTGGCGCCGCCGGGGAGTTTAGTGTTTTTTTTTCTATTGTTATTATTGATTATTGGTTTGAACCATTTTTATGGTTCAAACCCGTGCTACTAACTCCGGCTTTGCTTCTTTTGATACAGAAATTGAGAGGACGCACATCCGGCAACGAAGACAACAACAACTCCACCAAGAAATGGCTGATCGCACTCTTCGTCAACTCACTCAGCCCACTTTGGCTCAAAACCCTCTTGCGGTTACCATACCGGCATTAGGGGAAGGAATCAACTTTGAGCTCAAGCCGGGTCTCATTCACTTGCTTCCATCTTTCTATGGGCTGAGTGGTGAAGACTCCATCAAACACCTTGGGAAGTTCCATACCACGTGTATGAGCATGAAGCCGCCAATATTACCGAAGAGCAAATTAAGATGAGGGCATTCGGCTTCACACTCAAAGATTCAGCGGATGATTGGTATTACCACCTTCCATCCGGGAGTATCGACACTTGGGAGAACCTTCACAAGGCATTTTTGGAGAAATACTTCCCAGCCAAGAAGGCGAATAGCTTGAAGAAGGCTATAAGCAACATCGAGCAAGAGGCAGACGAAACTCTCTACGAGTACTTCGAAAGATTCGCATGCCTCCGATCCAGCTGTCCTTTCCACGGATATTTGACTCAAGATCTAGTCTTGTACTTGTACAATGGATTGCTAGACAATGAAAGGAGGATCGTCGATGCGGCTTGCGGAGGTAACATTCTTAACTCTACCCCTGACCTTGCTTTTGAAAAAATATAGGAACTAGCTGAAGGAACCCGGAACTTTGGAAGGACCCTGTCCAAGAGAGAAGTTCATGTTGTTAATACCGGGAAGAGTGAGATCTCCACTAAGCTCGCGGAGCTGAAGGAGATGGTAAAGAGACTAACACTTATGGGAACCCCACAGCAGCTCAAAGCTTGTGGAGTGTGTGCTACCCATATCATCCAATGGACATGTGTCTCCAAGTCTAGGATGATGATGCTGAGGTAAACGCGATGGGCTATGGACAACCACAACAGCAAAGGCCTAGGAACGATCCTTATGCGCAGAATTTCATGCCAAATTGGCGTGACCAATAGAATTTTCGTTGGAGGGATCAACAAAACCAACAACAGCAGCCCCAACAAGGTAAGTATCAATCAACTGAAGATATGTTGCAGGTTTTGACTAAACACTTTGATACTCATGTCCAAACAACAGAATCCAACATCAAGAACCTTGAAAAACAGGTTGGGCAGATGGCGGAAGCCATTACAAGGACCGAAGCTACATTTTCCAGAGGATTGCCTTCCCAAACATTTATAAGCCCCAAGGAGAATGTTAGTGCCCTAACATTAAGGAGTGGGAAGCAAGTCCACCCACAGCCGCCCCCGCGGCTGCAACTGCGCCCATCACCAAGCAGACGCCGCCCCTGCGGCTGGATGTCCCCGCCCCTGCGGTGGCAACCCCTGAGCCGCCCCTGCGCATACAAGATGACGCCCCTGCGGAAAACACGACAGAAGGTTCTGCTGAGAAGGATTCTTACATCCGGCCTAACTTTCTGTTCGCCACTTAGCGTGCGTGCAAATAAGTCTTAAATTTATAAAACTAGAAATCAAGCAAGCGAACCCGCAGTGTACGGATCGATATAGTTAAGCAAGAATTCCAGAGTATCAAACACAGGGATTTGGGGGGTTAAATCCAATTATAGAATTGTCAAGCGAGTAAATGTATGAGCTTTGTAAATATATTGGGAAAACAACAATCCTAAAGATCCAGGAATCCAGCTGTGGCAATCGATTCAAGATATACTAAAAATATAAGGACAGAGTTGAGGTATGCAAAGGTATACGAATGTAAAGTAATTGTACGGTAAAGTTCCAAAAACCTTATATGACCCACCTAAAGACACTCTCTATAAAGGTTGTTGAGGCTTCAGTATAGAAAGGTTCTAAAGGTAAGAATTAATGTCAAATACCCAAACTTGTAATCCAAGGAGCAAGACTAACTAAACCGATTAAGGTTGTGACACTCGAAATCGAGGTAGAGGTTGTTGAGGCTTCACTACCACCTAGAAAAGGCAAGCCAAGACTAAGTTAAAGCAAATCTTTAACTTTGGATTAAAGTAAAAGCAAGGTTCGTAACTGACACAAAATTACGGGTAGTTCTTGAGTTCCACGGCCGTGGAAGCTCAAGAACAAACCGTGGATTAGGTTCGTCTGCGATTCTCTCTAACTCTCAGGGTCCAATCTATTTACGATCGATCTATCATCATCTAAGCCACAACTATCAACCCTTCACCTTAGAATTGCTAAAGGGTATTAGCCAACAATAGTCATATTGATATCAAATTCAAGATTTAAAAGAATGAAAGATGAAAACCTTCGAAAACCTTGAATAAATCTCAAATCAATCTCAAATCCACAAACAAGAACAATGATGTAAGTAGATTCAGAATAACACAAACAATCACAATCCTTGATAAGAACGAAGAACGAGATGTCAATCCGTCTTCCAATCAAACCTAAGGACAAAAGCGTAGCTTCCAAATCTTCAACTCTTCGCAAATCTCCGTTGCGAAATAGCAATCTCCACACTTCCAACTTGAAACCCTAGGCACGTGCAATAAGCGTAGGTAAGCAGAGGTGACGGAATCTCTCTCTTTCCGTCCTTTTATAGGGCAAGATAAAATATGTCTTCGGCCCATGTGCGTAGAAGATTGTGGCTTAAAATATTGCGTAAAAGATCGTCAAGATCACGGTCGTGGAAGGGTTCCAAGCCCGTAATTTAGAGCGTGGAGTTGGATCACGGTTCCTCAAATCCTCCACGGCCGTGTAAGTTGCTGGAATGCTCCACGCTTGTGTTGCCAAAGTTCCACGGCCGTGGTTTAGAGCGTTGATCTTAGTACGGCCGTATTTTAAAGCGTGGAACGTACATAGCTCGTAATTTCCTTTGTTTTTGTGTCATTCTTCATCCTAACATCATCCTTAGCTCCTTTGTGGTGTCCTCAATCCTTGGACATGCTCAATCCATCTCCATTCTCTCTCAATCCATTCGAAATTAGCTCTTAATAGTCTACAATCAACACAAAGCTTATGTAGACCTCTATATCGACAAAATAGATAAACTAACTCACAATTGCTTCAATGCTTTATCAATGAATACCAATATGGATGAAATACACTTAGAAAACGTGCCTAAAATATCACAATATTTCATGCTAACAAATAGCCCCATACTTGCCACTTGCTTGTCCCTAAGCAAGGTCTTTCAAAAACTTTAAAACTCAAGTTAGGATGAAATATGGATATACTCTCAAAGAAAAAACTTCTTTTAGATGAATGTGCTTTCTAATCAATAGATCATTCTCAAATCTTGCTTCATTCGTTTATAAGACTTTCATACACATAATCAAAGAGTAAAGAGTAAAGAAAGCTCATGAATTGATCAAACTTCCATGTAAACATCATAACCTTCAAACATTATCAAAATCAATCATAAGAAACTTCAATTTAGATCACCAAGTCATATATCATTCTCTTGATCTTAAGGACTTTCAAATAAGGTTTAGAATGCGGAAAGGGAAGGAAAACTTTAAGGAATGTGGTGCATGAATCCGGGAAAGTGGATAACTAACTCTTTTCTTTTTCTCTTGCGGTTTCCGCAGCACTTTCAACTTAGAGCTTCGCTCTCTTCTTTTCAATTCATTTTTCGACTTTACTTTTGGAGTTATGTATAGAGGTGCACAAAAACCGAAGCCTAGGAGATTGTCGTTTCTCATTTTTACGAGATGCCTCAAACCCTTGATGCACATACCATAATCCGCTAGGAATATCGCTCAATCCGACTTTGGCAAGACACAAACACCCGGCTACGTGAATGGTGCCGAGTTACTCATCGTCATGATTGATTTCCCCAAACCTATAATTTCTTTCTATTCTTTTGAATGCAAAATATTGCTTTCATGGCCCTCCTACATCAAACATGCCAAATATCAACTCCTCCAAATTCCCAGATAGGTAAAGGAGGTCATTATTTCAATGAGGGGCTAAATGATCAAAGGAAGAAGAAAGAAAATCGAATTGCCTTAATCATCTAAAAAAGAAGCATAAGAACTTATTATGTGATTTCAACCTTAATTTTTCAACATGATTTAAGTAACATTCTTCACATTATGAAACTTGCAAAAGAGGAATAATCAACTTATTCAATTTCTTTTTAATTCACTATTTGTTTAAGCATGCGATTGTCATCAAAACTCAATTCACAAGTGGTGATTATCATAGAAATCATATCTATCCTTAGAAGCACAAAATTTTCAAAATTTTTCAATTTTTATGGGTTTTTCAAAAGCTTTTTCATGCAATGCAATAATGAAACGTGTAACAATAGAATGAACATGCAAGGTAGTCTCGATAAAAGCATACAAAGTGAGTAAGATTTATTACAAACTATTAGTCACACCCCACCCCATACTTGGAACAAACATTGTCCCTAATGTTCAAAAAGAGAAATAAAGAAAAGAAAGAAAGAAAAAGAACTCACAAGACGGTGGTGGAGCGGCTAAAACTGTAGATCGTCCATGTCGTCACTGCGGTGGAGGCGGTGGTGGAAACGGGGAGAAGCTGAGATCATAGTACCGCCCGAACTGCTGGCGGTAAACATCTCTCATCATGTGGTCAAGATCGTCGGCTCGTGCATCCCTAGCATCTGCACGGATCTCCAAAGCTCCGACCCTGTCGGAAAGGTCGGTGGCCCACTCTGGCAACTGCTCATACCAGCCAGGCGGCTGGTTGTACCATGCTGGTGCATCTGAAGGTGCTGGTGCAGGTGGTGCCTGTGTAGACCATGGCGGTGGAGCTCTCATCCACTCCGGCTGAGTGCTATACCATGAAGGGGGATCCGCCATCCAAGTAGGTCTCTCGCTCACACTAGCACGGCGAGAGGATGATCCTGAAGCTCTAGCTGGACGGGGAGAACGTCTAGGCATGTCGGGAACTGCATCCGGCTGATCCGGGAATGTACCAAAGTCATGATCAGCTCCTCCTCCTCCTACCTCATAATCGTTTCCTCCTCTCATCTCCTCCTCCTCTACAACTGGTGGTGGTGGAACGTAAGGAGGGGCTACTAATCTGTTCACATACATGGCAGCGAACGTCGACTTCCAGTTATGGCGTCCAGCCATAATGGAATACTCGGGAAGCCACTCAATGCCTCTCCCGGTCCTTCTCTCCCACGGCATAGCAGCATATGGTGGACCTCTATGGGTGGGGAAGATGATGCCTCTAGTCATGAGGCTATGTAGTCCTAGGGGTGTAGCTGCAATACGTGTACATGTTGAGAAATCTACCCCTAACTATCTAGCAAGGTGGGTGACCATCCCACAGTATCCAATGTTACCAGCCCTCTTATTCTTTAGCTTGCTCATAGTAGCAGCTAAGAGGGTGGCACAATCAGCAGGTCTACCGTATAACATACAATAGAGAAGGAAAAGCTCGTCTGTCTTAATTTTCTGAGGTGTGTCCGTCCTAGGGAAAAGACACTCAGAAAGCACCCTGTGAGCAATCTTCAAGGCTAGGTGATACATCAACCTAGCCTTGGTATCAGCTGGCTGCAAGTGGTCCTCACTAGCATAAACCATGGCAATCTCCTCCCAGAAATCCTTGGCGTAAACGCCACTGGGAAAACGACCATTGAAGGTCTCGTGGAACCTAAAGAAGGCTCCAAACTCCCTGATGGAGAACTCATAGTCTCTTTCCATCAGCCGGAAAGAAACAGTCCTATCTACATGACTGTGCTGGAAGGAAACCACAAACTCCCTAGTGATCTCCTCATAAGCATCTTCCCGAATAGCGGAGAAGATGACTAGACCGGCTCTATCTAAAAGCCAAGTGAGGTCTCCTATCACATGTAGAGGCTCTAACTCCTCAAGCAGTAGATATCTAGGTCCTCTGACCGCTCTCTTGTGGATCCTCTCTAAAGCATCGAGATGATCGTCATGGATGGTAGGGATCCTAGGGTGAGGTGGTGATGGTGATGAAGGAGGTGATGGAGGCTCAGTGGGTGGTGCTTTAGAAGAGGAAGCATCGTTGCCTTTCCTCTTTTTGTTCTTATCCTTGTTCCTACCGGACACTCTTCTCACAAAATCCATATTCTGTCGAAAACCACGGTCTGTTCTAGGATTTCCACGGCCGTGGAACGTACAAGGACCGTGGTTCGGCACGTAATTTCACAAATCTCAACAGAATCACACCAAACTCAGCAGCAAAAAATCCTAGACTAATTTCCGTCCAATTCCAATTAGTTCTTCCTAAAAATTCTAGCAAAATGAAGCCAAATCGACAAAGAGAGAGAAAGAACCAAAAACCTAGGTTTTCGGATTTTGGAATCCGAATTCTGCCTTCTCCGGTGATTTGCCGCTCGAATTGTTGCTTGGATCTTGTTGGTGATTGGATTTGCTTCAGTTTTGGCCAAAGAATCGTCAAAAACGATTAACGAATGAAGAATTGAGAGATGAGGAAGGATTCGGCGATTTTGGGGCGTGGAATGGGTTTTTGTGGTGTGTTTTGTGAAGAAACGTGGTTTATATAGTGGCCGTAAAATTTTTTGAAAATCATGGTCTGTCGGGTGTTCCACGGCCGTGGAAATGTACGGAATAGTGGTTTTGGTGATTTTTCTCAGGCTTTTGAAAATTACGGTCACTGTAGCTGTCATGGCCGTGGTTTAGGTCGTGGAACTCTCTGTAATGCTTCAAAGTCCAAGTTTCGTCACTTTACTTCAAACTTTCTCTTCCCCTTTCCTTTTCCACTGTTCCTACATCCAAAAACACGAACATACCGGAAGGTATCGAAGGCAAAACAAAGCAAAAACGTCTAAACTAAACTAATCTATGAATCAAAAGCAAAAACGACAATGCAATACCTTGGGTTGCCTCCCAAGAAGCGCTTTGTTTAAGGTCCATAGCTAGACCAAATTCGCACTTATACGAGTGCGGTGGGTGCGAACACTTCGGCTTGGAGTTTCGGTGTATACTTCTTGAGTCGTTGACCGTTCACCTTAAAGCTTCCGCCCGTTTCACCCCATACTTCAACTGCACCATGGGGAAAAATACGTTTGATTAGAAAAGGTCCGGTCCAACGAGATTTAAGCTTACCTGGAAAGAGACGAAGCCTTGAATTGAAGAGGAGAACTTGATCTCCTTCTTTGAATTCCTTTGGGATGATATGCTTATCATGCCAACGCTTTGCTCTTTCTTTATAGATCTTGGCGTTTTCGTAAGCGTTCAAGCGAAGTTCTTCAAGCTCATTAAGGTCTAAGAGACGCTTCTCTCCCGCTTCCTTCATGCTGAAGTTCAACCACTTGATTGCCCAAAACACCTTGTGCTCCAACTCTACCGGTAAGTGACAAGACTTCCCATACACAAGGTTGTATGGTGTAGTTCCGATGGGAGTCTTATATGCAGTCCGGTACGCCCACAATGCATCATCTAGCTTCAAGGACCAATCCTTCCTTGTCCTTGAAACCGTCTTCTCTAGGATTCCTTTGATCTCCCGGTTTGAGATCTCCACTTGTCCACTAGTTTGTGGATGATAAGGGGTGGCGATCTTGTGAGTCACCTCATACTTAGCTAGAAGAGCTTCAAAACGGTGGGCAATGAAGTGAGAACCTCCATCACTAATGATGGTCCGTGGTGTCCCAAATCGTGGGAAGATGGTCTTGTTAAAGAACTTAACCACTACCATGGCATCATTGGTGGGAGAGGCAATCGCTTCAACCCATCTTGAAATATAATCAACCGCTAAAAGTATGTATTGGTTACCACAAGATGATGGGAAAGGTCCCATGAAGTCTACTCCCCAAACGTCAAAGATCTCTACCTCTTGGATGTTGTTAAGAGGCATCTCATTCCTCTTAGATATATTTCCTGTTCTTTGACAAGCATCGCAGTAGGAAACAAAGGTTTGCACATCTTTAAATAGAGTAGGCCAAAAGAATCCAGATTGCAATACCTTAGCACTAGTCTTGTTTGAACTAGTGTGTCCTCCACAAGGTAGTGAATGACAATGGCGGATGACACTTTGCATCTCATCTTCCGGCACACATCGCCGAATAATGCCATCCGGACCTCTCTTAAAGAGGAGAGGTTCATTCCAAAAGTATTCCCGAACATCCTTAAAGAACTTCTTTCTTTGTGCGTAGGATAATCCGGGCGGTAATTCCTGACAAACCAAATAGTTAACAAAATCAGCAAACCATGGTTCATTACCTTTGGTGATTACATCGATGCACTCCTCTATGATATGTAAGTGTTCGTCCGGAAAGGAGTCATATATAGGTATATGATCGTCCTCTAGATGTGTTAGACGAATCAAATGATCCGCAACAGAATTTTCCGAACCCTTCTTGTCGCGGATCTCTAGATCGAATTCTTGTAGGAGAAGAATCTATCTAATTAGCCTTGGCTTCGCATCCTTCTTTGCAAGGAGATACCGGATCGCAACATGATCCGTGACGCAATCACCTTTGCACCTACAAGATAAGAGCGAAATTTGTCAATTGCATATACAATAGCTAAAAATTCCTTTTCCGTAGTGGCGTAGTTGAGTTGCGCTTCATCTAGCGTTTTGCTAGCGTAGTAGATAGCATGGGTTCACCCTTCCTTTCTTTGTCCAAGAACAGCTCCTATAGCTACGTCACTTGCATCACACATAACCTCAAAGGGAAGGTTCCAATCCGGAGGTTGGATAATCGGGGCTGAAATTAGAGCTTCCCGAATCATATTAAACGCATCTAAGCATTCCTGCGAAAAATCAAAAACTGCATCATTCATCAATAGATTAGTTAGCGGCTTTGATATCTTAGAGAAATCCTTTATGAAACGCCTATAGAATCCAGCATGTCCTAGAAAACTTCTTATCCCTTTCACCGAAGTTGGGGGAGGAAGCTTTTCTATTGTCTCTATCTTAGCTTTATCCACCTCAATCCCTCTACTAGAGATTAAGTGTCCTAATACAATGCCTTCTTTCACCATGAACTGACACTTCTCCCAATTAAGAACTAGGTTAGTGTCTTCACACCTTTGTAACACAAGAGCAAGGTTAGAAAGACAATTGTCAAAAGAGGAAATATAAACGGAGAAGTCATCCATAAACGGAGAAGTCATCCATAAAAAGAGGAACCAAAAACTGCATCCTTAGGTTTGATTGGAAGACGGATTGACATCCCGTTCTTCGTTCTTATCAAGGATTGTGATTGTTTGTGTCATTCTTCATCCTAACATCATCCTTAGCTCCTTTGTGGTGTCCTCAATCCTTGGATATGCTCAATCCATCTCCATTCTCTCTCAATCCATTCGAAATTAGCTCTTAATAGCCTACAATCAACACAAAGCTTATGTAGACCTCTATATCGACAAAATAGATAAACTAACTCACAATTGCTTCAATGCTTTATCAATGAATACTAATATGGATGAAATACACTTAGAAAACGTGCCTAAAATATCACAATATTTCATGCTAACACTTTCCACCACTGTACTCTGAGAAACCACCAGCTCTGTTTCCTGAGGCTCTGAAGGAGAGAAGAATCATTGAGGACAAAGACCTCTTTGAGACTTTCTCCAAATGCGAGGTAAACATTCCGCTCCTTAAGTTAGTGAAGAGTATTCCTAAATATGCTCGTTTCTTGAAGGAACTTTGCACTATCAAGAGGAATCAGAAGCTGAAGGGGAGACAAAAAGTGCAAGTAAGTGAGCATGTGTCGGCTATTTTCCAACGGAGAATACCCAAGAAGTGCAGCTATCCGGGCATGGTAAGCATTCCTTGCGTTATAGGGGAAACCCGTTTTGACAAAGCCATGCTTGATCTTGGTGCTTCTATAAATGTTTTACCATATTCTATTTACAAATCATTTGGCCTTGGGCCATTAATGGAAACTAGGATTGTAGTACAACTTGCTGATAGATCTAATGTGTACCCGAAAGAAATAATTGAAGATGTATTAGTAATGGTAGACAACCTAATATTTCCTGCAGACTTCTTTGTAATGGAAATGGAAAATGATTCGCATGCTGCACCTATATTGTTAGGTAGACCATTTTTAAAAACTGCGAGGACTAAAATCGATTATGTTAGTGGCAAATTGACCATGGAGTTTGATGGTGAAGTAGTGGAATTTGACATCTATGATGCAATGAGATTTCCTAGTGATGATTATTCTTTATGTGCTATTGACATTGTTGAACCTTTTGTGCAAGATGTATTTGATAATTCTGATGTTGATGAATTGAAAAATATAATTGAGCATGACATTGATGGTTTCAAATCAGATTATATATTAACATCCAGCATGAAAGAGGTCCTAGCCCAATTAGATGGGCATAAAAGGCTACCTATCTCTAATTTGGCCATTGGGCCCACTTTACTAACCCCAAGCGAGAAGCTTGTTCCATCTATAGTGTAGGCACCAGAAATAGAATTGAAGGACCTTCCGTCACACCTCAAGTACGTTTTCCTTGGAGAACACAATACCTTGCCGGTGATTATCTCCAACAAGTTGACTACCGGTCAAGAAGACAAGTTGGTGAAAGTGCTAAAAGAGCACAAGACGGCCCTTGGACGGACCATTGCGGACATCAAAGGGATAAGCTCTTCAACTTGCATGCATAGGATCTTACTTGAGGATGAAGCCAAACCCTCTAGGCAACCTCAACGAAGGTTGAATCCGCCAGTGATGGATGTGGTCAAGAAGGAAGTGTTGAAGCTCCTCCAAGCGGATATGATCTTCCCTATTTAGGATAGCACTTGGGTTAGTCCAAACCAAGTGGTTCCAAAGAAAGGAGACATCACCATGGTGGAAAATCAACATGGAGAGATGGTCCCGAGCAAAACACAAACCGGATGGAGAGTTTGCATTGACTACCGCAAGCTCAACAAGGTAACACGTAAAGACCATTTCCCATTACCTTTTATTGACCAAATGTTGGAACGTCTTGCACGTCATCAGTACTACTGCTTCCTTGATGGATATTCGGGCTATTTCCAAATAGCCATCGCACCAGAAGATCAAGAAAAGACGACGTTCACTTGCCCATTTGGCACATTTGCCTACCGAGAATGCCATTTGAACTTTGCAACGCACCCGACACCTTCCAACGGTGCATGATAAGTATTTTTCTGAATACATAGAAAGTTTCATTGAAGTCTTCATGGACGATTTACCGTCCATGGAGACAGTTTTGATCCATGTTTAGGACATTTAAAACTTGTTCTTGAAAAATATGTTGAAACCAATTTAGTTCTTAATTCGGAAAAATGTCATTTCATGGCCGAACAAGGAATTGCGCTAGGACATGTAATATCCTCAAAAGGGATAGAGGTAGATAGGACAAAGGTTGATGTAATTCAAAATTTGCCTTATCCTACTAATGTTCGGGAAATCCGATCTTTTCTTGGTCATGCAGGTTTCTACCGACGTTTCATCAAAGACTTTTCGAAGATCTCGGCACCCCTATGCGAATTGCTCAAGAAAGACGTCACCTTCATAGTGGATGAGAGTTGCAAGAAAGCTTTTGACACTTTGAAGGCATGTCTCACCAGCGCACCGATCATCCGTTCTCCGGATTGGGAGAAACCTTTCGAAATCATGTGTGACACCAGTGATTACGCCGTTGGAGCAGTCTTAGGACAAAAAGACAGACGGGCTTCACATGTGATCCATTATGCGTCTATGACACTCAATGGAGCGCAAAGGAATTACTCTACCACCGAGAAGGAAATGCTAGCGGTGGTTTTTGCCCTTGAGAAATTCAGGTAGTACCTACTTGCGGTAAAGGTAATTATCTTCACTGACCATGCATCTCTTAGGTACCTCATGGCGAAGAAGGAAGCAAAGCCACGGTTGATTCGATGGGTGCTCCTTCTAAGTGAGTTTAACCTAGAGATACGAGACAAGAAGGGGGCTGAGAACCTGGTGGCCGATCATTTGAGGAGGCTAGTGAAAGAAGAGGAGGATCTAGGAAAAGGAAGAGAGATAGCTGGAAGCTTTCCAGACGATACATTTTACACAACTCTCTATTGTGTAACCGCCCCCGCGCCTCACACCAGCCGCCTCTACGGCCAGCGGCCCCTGCGGCTCAGTCTAGATGCCCCGCGGAATTGTCGACAGAGGTTTGTCTTAAGCTCCAGTCTTTTAAGCCTTGGTTTACTGACATCGTGAACTTCATTGTCAGGAAGGAGTACCCTCTAGATTTTACTAAGGCACAACGAGAGAAGGTAAAAGCCGAAGCTCGACACTATGTTTGGGACGATCCCTATCTTTGGAAGCATTGTAGTGACCAAGTGATCCGACGTTGCATTCCGGATAATGAGGTACAATCCGTCCTAACTTTTTGTCATTCTGAAGCATAGTGGGGGGCACTTTGGGGCAAACAAAACTACAAGAAAAGTTTTGGATGCCGGTTTCTTTTGGCCACACATTTTTCGAGACGCTTTTGCGTTTTGCAATGTGTGTGATAGATGCCAAAGGGTAGGAAACCTTTCAAGGAGACATGAAATGCCCCAATCCTCTCTTATATTTTGCGAAATATTTGACGTTTTGGGGATTGATTTCATGGGACCGTTTCCTAATTCCTTCGGGCAGACATATATTTTGCTTGTGGTGGACTATGTTTTCAAGTGGGTGGAAGCAAAGACCACCAAAACTGATTATTCAAAAGTTGTTGCATCTTTTCTTAAGGAAAACATTTTCGTACGATTTGGAATTCCGAATGCCTTAATCAGCGATAGGGGTACCCATTTCTGCAATAAAACGATCACAACTCTCCTTAAGAAGTATCACGTCCACCAACGGGTATCAACAGCTTATCATCCACAAACAAATGGCCAAGCTGAGGTATCTAACCAGGAAATAAAGACCATCCTTGAAAAGACGATCTCTCCCGGACGGAAGGATTGGATTGCAAGGCTAAATGACGCCCTATGGGCATATCGGACAGCCTACAAAACTCCTATCGGGATGTCTCCGTTCAGGCTCGTGTTTGGGAAAGCTTGCCACCTACCGGTGGAGCTAGAGCACAAAGCTTGGTGGACGGTAAAGAAGTGCAACATGAACATAGAGGAAGTGGGAGATTTTCGGAAGCTCCAATTGCAAGAGTTGGAGGAATTGAGGTTAGATGCATACGACCATGCCACTGCATACAAAGAAAAGACTAAAGCATGGCATGACGGAAACATTCTCCGGAAAAACTTCAAGGTAGGTAATAAGGTACTTCTCTTTCAATCACGTTTGAAACTCTTCGCAGGTAAGCTGCGTTCAAGATGGACGGGGCCGTTCGTGGTAGCCGAAGTATACCCTCACGGAGCTGTGGATCTTTATGATCCCCAAACGCACAAGGTGTTCAAGGTAAACGGACAAAGGCTAAAGCCTTACCTTGAAGGAGTCAAGAACGATCCGATTGATGAGATGGTGCAGGAGGAGCCACAACCAGAGAAGTAAAGACCTTACGTCGCGCCAACGACGTAAAACAAATGCGCTGCTCGGGAGGCAACCCGAAGGAATAAGAAGAGGATCCTCTGTCAAGAAACCGCCCCTGCGGCACCGCCCCCACGGCGACACCCATGCCCAGCACCGCCCCCGGCGCTGGGACAGCGTCTGTAATATGCTGGTCACCGTTCCCGCGGTGACTCCCCTACGCCCCTGCGGCGGCCATCCTTGACGCACATCCTCAGCGCCGCCTCCGGCGCTGAGCCTGCGTGACTCCTCTCCCTTGTCACCGCCCCTGCGGCGACAAGCTCCCGCCCCTGCGGGTTTACCCAGAAAAGAAAAAAAATAGAACTCCCCAAAACATTTCCTACACCTACCCCACCCACCCACTCTCTATCTCCTCACCAACCACACCTCCCTCGCACTTTACCCCTCTCAAGCTGCAACGCCCCTATGCCCCCACCAAACACTCACAAGCCACCCCTGTGACGCCCCTGCGCCACCTCCGACGACAACCAAACACTTGCGACGCTCTTGCGCCACCCTCACTAGCTCCACCTTCCTCCCTCAAAACTCTCTCACCTTACTACACTCTTCATCACCACCCACCACAAAACTCCACTCCTGCTCCACCTCCGGCGAAGCCTACACCAACAAAGAAGTCACCGGAACGGCCTCAACATCACAACCTTCATCGCTCCCCAGAAATCGCCCTCTTCACTTCTCCCGCCCCCGCGCCTGCAAGCTCCCGCACCTGCGCCTTGCCGCTCCTGCGGAAAACACAACAGAGGGTTCGTTTTATCTCCCTGTTTTTGAAAGTTTCTAATTCCTTTGCTAAATCAAATACCAGAATGGAGGCACAAAGGAAATACAAGATGTCCAAAGCTGAGAAGGAGAGGTATAGGATCGTACAGGATCGAGTTGTGTATGCAACTCGGTTTTTTCACGTTCCTACATTGGAGAAGCTAGGCATGCTGGAGAGCATGCAGTCCTTTTTGGCCAATGCCGGGCTCGGAGACTTCCTACGGAATAGTGCTCCAACGTATCCCGAGCTTAGCAGATAGTTTATCTCCACCTTCACCGTGGCGAAGGAGGATCATGTGTGTATTAGACTCACTTTCAAGTTCAACAAGGTGAAATACACACTTGATTGCCACCAGCTACAACAGGCTTTCGGGGTGACTCTCAACCCCTCTGAGAACTGTGGGAGCCAGTCCCGACCCCGGACCTGTGTGAGTTTTGGCAGGTAGCTACCGGGTCAGAGTTCCATGCAGGGGGTGAGTACTCCAACAAACTCACTCACCCTTGCTTGAGGCTCCTCTCCAAGATCCTCATGAGTGTCTTATGTGGACACAAAGAGGAGAGCAAGGTCGCCCTCAAGGACCTCCCTCTATTATACTCATGCCTTCCAATGAGCGAGAAGGTGATGGATTGGCCGTTTCTCTTCCTTACCGCTTTGAAGCGGATTAGGAAGAACGAGCCGCAGGACATTGTTGGTGGTGGGGTGATCTCCTTGATCGCCTCACAGTTGATGGACTTGTCCGAGCTAGAGGACGGGCTGGAGGCTCCCCTTTACACTACGGGGATGCTTAGGAGGTGCAAGCTCCTCCGACGGGACGGGGAGAACCTATTTTGGATCTCCCTTGCAGATGGGAGCCACCTCACTTACCTCCCTCGGCCTTTACCATTCGGGGATGAGCTCTCCGAGCTCTACATTCTGGCAGATCCCTTTGTACCGAGGAGGCCACTAGTGGCCATTGTGGAGAGGCATGCTGCGAGCTCCAGCCGGGCTCATCAGGAGGAGCACATGCCCATCCCCGACGACGAGGAGATGCCCTTTGCGGCACCAGAGGAGGATCCGGCCCTTGCGAGCCTTCAAGCTTAGATGGTGGCTATGACCACCCAGCACCGGACATGGCAATCCGACTACCAGAGGACCATGCTGGAATAGCAGCAGAGCTGGCAAACGAGCTTTGCCGCCTCCATGACCTCCCACTTCGACCAGAGGCAGGAGGCTTGGCAGACGGCCCAGCAGCAGCAGCTGGAGGCTCTGCAGCTGACTTGGCAAGCCAGCTTTGAGACCTCTTTTGGCCGTCGGATGGAGGCTCAGCAGACCCGCATTGAGGACATCTACCGCCGGCAGGAGCACTTCTTCTGCCACTTTCCATAACCACCAGAGGAGGGTCCGGATGGTCCAGCAGGACCATCCCACTAGTGGTATCATTCTCATCCCTTTCCCACATTTATCTTTGCTTCATTTCCACTTTGAGGGCAAAGTGATCTTCAAGTATGGGGGAGGGACATACCATTGCATGTACAGTTTCTTTTGAGTTGTTGCGAGTTGTTTTGCATTGAGTCTTGTATTTTCTTTTGAAATTCAGTAAAAAAAAAAAAGAAAAAGCCAAAGAAAATGAAAAATCCTTGGATAAACCGAAAACCCGAAAGGGCGGTTTAGGCAAAAAGAAGGTAGTCCGACCAACCTTACGTTTGTGCAAAATTGGACTTGAGGGATGTGAGATTAAAGTGAGATCATCAAAGAAAAGAAGAAGAGTAGCAAGGTGAAAACCCGAAAGGGCACCTTGGCGAAATGAGCGGCACCGAGTGTAGGTTTCCCTTCCAACGTTTGGCGACATACGAAGGGGAGTCATAAGGAGGTTGTCCGGGTAGGCCACTCTTGGAGAAATAAGGATGGTAGTTTCTCACCTTTTTCTCACATTTCCTCTCCTTTCCTTCTTTCTTTCTTGGCTTTTCTTTTGTTTTCATTGTCTTTTCTGCTTGCCCATGCTTCCTGAGGCCTTTGAGTCTAGTTGCTGTCATTTGTTTTTACTTGGGACGAGTAAAAGGTCTAAGTATGGGGGAGTTTGATAGGTGATGGAATCACTATCATTTAGGATAGTTTTTAGAGTCTTTTTATTGCATTAGTGTCGGTTTATACTACTAACTCCTTGGTCCAGAAGAAGAAGACTAAAAGAAGCTAAGGAAGGAGTTATAAGCACTTAGGAGTGAAGGTCGTTCACGAAGCAAAGCTTCTGTTGCTTCACCGCCCCCGCGGAGCCTTGTCACCGCCCCTACGGGTGACACCACACTCCGGAGCGCCCCCTGCGCCTTCGCCAGCTGTTCGCTCCTAAGCGTGCGTACAATCAAGCTTTAAATTTATAAGACTAGAATCAAGCAAGCGAACCCGCAGTGTACGGATCGGCGTAGTAAAGCAAGAATTCTAGAGTGTCGAACTCAGGGATTTGGGGGAACAAATTCAGTTCGCAAATCGTCAAGCAAGTAAATGTAATAAGCTTTGCAAATATTGGGAAAACAGAAACCCTAAAGATCCAGGTATCTAATTGTGGCAATCGATTCACGATATACTAAAGAACTAAGGACAGAGTTAAGAGTTGTAAAGGTATGCTAAGGTAAAGTGATGTACGGTGAAGTTCCAAAACTTTATATAACTTATCTAAAGACACTCTCTATAAAGGTTGTTGAGGCTTCAGTATATAAAGGATCTAAGGACAAGAATTAATCTCAAATACCCAAACTTGTAACCCAAGGATCAAAACTATCTAAAACGATTAACGTTGTGACACTCGAAATCGAAATAGAGGGTGATGAGTCTCACTACTACCTAGAAAAGGGCAAGCCAAGACTAGATTAAAGCTAATCTTTTACCTTGGATCAAAGTAAAAGCAAAGTTCGTAAACTAGGGTAAATCACGGGCAGATCTTGAGTTCCACGGCCGTGGAAATCCAAGAACAGACCGTGATCTTGGTTCGTCGACGAGATCTCTCTAAATACACTAGATCTTAGGATTTCCACGACCGTGGTTTAGGGCGTGGAATTGGATTACGATGTCTCTCATTTTCCACGACCGTACTTTAGGCCGTGTAACTCACTGGAATGCTCCACGCTCATGATGCCAAGATCCACGGCCGTGGTTTTGGGCGTGAACTCTTCTACGGCCGTATTTTAGGGCATGGAAGCGTAGATTGCTTGTGGTTTCCTTTGTGTCGTGACATTCTCCATCTTAGCTCCTTCTTTGGCTTCCTTGATGTGTTCCTAATCCTTGGATATGATCGAATCCTCTCTTATCTCTCTCAAATGGTCCGGTTTAAGCTCTTATTCACCTATAATCAACACAAAGCTAATGTAGACCTCCATATCGAAAATATAGATAAACAAGCTAACAAATGCTTCAATACCTTATCCATGAACACTATAATGAATGAAAAACGACTAGAATGAGTGCCTAGAATATCGCAATATTTCATGCTAACAAAATACTCCATACTTGTCACTTGCTTGTCCCCAAGCAAGGTCTTTGAAAGCTTAGAACACAAGTTAGGATGAAATATGCATGCAAACTCAAAAACAAAACGTCTTTTAGGTAAGTGTGCTCTAGTCAATAGATCATTCTCAAACCTTACTTCATTCACTCTCGAAACGCTTATATACATAAACCAAAGAATGTAAAGTAAAGAAACATCATGAATAACATTCTTTTGATCTTAAGACTTCCAAGTAAGGTCTAGAATGCGGAAGGGAGGAAAACTTATAAAGGATGTGGTGCATGAATCCGGGAAAGTGGACAACCCAACGCTTTTCTTTTTATTTTAAATTGGAACAGCATCAACTTTGAGCTTTGCTCTCTTCTTTTTCACATTATTTTTCGACTTTACTTTTGGAGTTATGGACAGCGGTGTACAAAAACCGAAGCCTAGGAGATTGGCATTTCTCAATTTCGAGATGCCTCAAACCTTTGATGCACATACCATATCCGCTAGGAATATCGCTCAATCCGAGTTTGGCAAGACACAAACACCCGTCTATGTGAATGGTGCCGAGTTACTCATCGTCATGACTGACTTCCCCAAACCTATTATTTCTATTCTTTGAATGCAAAAATTTTCTTTCATGGCCCTCCCACATCAAACATGCCAAAACACAACTCCTCCAAATTCCCGGATAGGTAAGGGAGGCAATTATTTCATTGAGGGGCTAAATGAACAAAGAAAGAAGAAAGAAAGATCGAATTGCCTTAATCATTTCATAAAGAAGTATAAGAACTCATCATGTGATTTCAACCTCGATTTCTCAATATGATTTAGATAAAACTCTTCACATTATGAAACTTGCAAGAAAGGATAATCAACACATTCAATTCCTTTTCAATTCATTATTCGTTTAGGCATACAACTGTCATCAAAAGCTCAATCCGCAAGTAGGAATTATCATAGAAATCATCTCAACTCTTAGAAGCACAAAACCTTTATAGAATTTTTCAAAATTTTCACATTTTTATGGGTTTTTCAAAAGCTTTTTCATGCAATGCAATAATGAAACGTGTGACTATGAAATGAAACATGCAAAGTGTCATCGATCAAGGCAAGCAAAGTGAGTAGAGTTATTACAAACGATAGTCACACCCCACCCCACCCCATACTTGAGACAAACATTGTCCCCAATGTTCAAAAGGAAATAAGGAAAAGAAAGAAAAGAAAAATGAACTCACTAGACGGCGGTGGGGCGGCTGAAACTGTCAATCGGCATAGCTCATCACTACGGTGGAGGCGGTGGTGGAAACGGGTAGAAGCCGGAGCTGAAGTTCCGCCCAAACTGCTGGCGGTAGATATCCCTCATCATCCGGTCATGCTCATCAGCTCGTACATCCCGAGCGTCCTGGCGGATCTCCAAATTGCCGACTCTCCTGGAAAGGTCGGTAGCCCACTCCGGTAGCTGGTCATACCATGCCGGTGCCTCGCCGTACCATGGTGGCGGAGCTCCCATGCACTCCGGATGTGCTCCATACCAAGCGGGAGGAGTCTCAATCCATGTCGGTCTCTCGCTCACACTAGCGCGGCGAGAGGAAGAAGCACCGCAAGGTCTAGAAGGGCGGGGAGACTGTCTAGGTGGGTCCGGGAAGATGTCCGGCTGATCCGGAAAGGTACCAAAATCTTGTTCATCACCTCTTCCTATATCCTCATCAACATCAGCAGCTGGAATCTCATCGGGAATGTAGGGAGGTGCTGCTAACCTATTCGCATGCATAGCAGCGAAAGTCTCTTTCCAATTATGGCGTCCAACCATAATGGAATACTCGGGAAGCCATGGAATGCCTCTACCTCCTCTATCCTCCCATGCCATAGAAGCAGTAGGTGGACCTCGGTTCCTAGGAAAGATCAAACCGCTAGCCCAAAGGTCTCGCCGCTATCCTAGTGCAAGCGGAGCAATCAATCCCGAGTTGCGTAGCTATGTGGGTAACTATCCCACCATACCCAATATTTCCGGCCCTCTTGTTCTTAAGCTTACTAATGGTGGAGGTTAAGAGGGTGGCACAATCGGCGGGTCTACCGTATAGCATGGTGTAGAGAAGGAATAGCTCGTCGGTCTTAATCTTTTGGGGGGTCTCGGTCCTAGGGAATAGGCACTCGGAAAGGACCCTATGAGCTATCTTCAAGGCAAAGTGGTAGATGAGCTTAGCCTTGGTATCAACTGGCTGCCAGCGGTCCTCGCTAGCGTAAATCATAGCTATATCCTCCCAAAAGTCCTTAGCGTATACACCGCTAGGGAAACGACCGTTAAAGGTCTCATGGAACCCAAAGAAGGCTCCAAACTGCTGGATGGAAAACTCATAGTCCGTCTCCATCAATCTAAAGGATACCGTCCTATCGACGTGGCTATGTTCGAAGGAGATAACAAACTCCCTCGTAATCTCCTCGTAAGCATCCGCTCTAATAGCGGAGAAAACAATCAGTCCGGCTCTATCCAAGAGCCATGTCAAATCATTCACCACATTAAGTGACTCCAACTCCTCAAGCAAGAGGTATCTAGGTCCTATGACCGGTCTTTCCTCGATCTTTTCTAAAACATCGAGATAGTTTGGGTGAATGGTTGGGATTCTAGGGCGTGGAGGTGATGGTGGTTCACTAGGAGGGGCATGGGAAGAGGAGGAACTATCACCCTTTCTCTTCTTTTTCTTTCCTGCACTTCTCGTGAACATATTCTCAAATCCTGAAAAAACCACGGTCTGTTCTTACTTTTCCACGGCCGTGGAAGTCCCAAAGACCGTGATTCGGCTCTGAATTGCTTAAATCTCCACCAAATCAACAATAAACTCAGCATAACCTGTCCTAGACTAATTCCAATCTCAATCCTATGCAAATTCTCTAAGTTCTTGCGAAAAATTAGCCCAAATTGACAAAGAAGAGTAAAAACCTAGGTTTTTTTGGATCTTTGAATCCAAATTCTGCCTTCTTGATGGATTGTTCACCTGTTTTGTCGATTGGATCTTTTTGAGGAATGAAAATGCTCCAATTTAGCACCAAGAATCGTTCGAAACGATTAACGAATGAGGATTTGCGAGAGGTGGATAATTTTCAGAGTTTAGGGCGTGGAAAGGGGCGTGGAAGAGGGATTTGGGGAGTTTTTGTGAAGAAAGGTGGTTTATATAGTGGCCGTAAAATTTTTTGAAAATCATGGTCACTCGGGGGTTTCCACGGCCGTGGTTTTGTACGGACCCGTGGTTTTTGGTGATTTTTCTCAGATTTTGAAGAATTCGGTCACTGTAGCCTCCACGACCGTGGTTTAGGGCGTGGAACTCTTTGTAATGTGCCAAAATCCGAGTTTCGTCAATTTCTTGCAACTTTTTCCTTTCCCATCGCCTATTCCATTGCTCCTACATCCAAAAACACAACATACCAGAAGGAATCGAGGGCAAAACAAAACAAAAACGTCTAAACTAATCTAATCTACGAATGACAAATAAAAGCATAAGTGCAATACCTTGGGTTGCCTCCCAAGAAGCGCTTGTTTAAGGTCCGTAGCTAGACCGTACTTGCACTTATTCGAGTGCGGTAGGCGCAATCAGCTTGGAGTTCCGGTGAGTACTTCTTGAGTCATTGACCGTTCACTTTGAAGCTTCCGCCCTTTTCACCCCATACTTCAACTGCGTCATGGGGAAAAACATGTTTTATTAGATAAGGTCCAGTGCAACGAGATTTAAGCTTACCTGGAAAGAGCCGAAGTCTCGAATTGAAGAGGAGAACTTGATCTCCTTCCTTGAGGTCCTTTGGAATGATATGCTTATCATGCCAACGCTTCGCTCTCTCCTTATAGATCTTGGTGTTCTCGTAGGCGTTTAAGCGAAGTTCTTCAAGCTCGTTAAGGTCCAAGAGGCGCTTCTCGCCTGCTTCCTTCATGCTGAAGTTCAACCATTTTACCGCCCAATACGCCTTATATTCCAGCTCTACCGGTAAGTGACAAGACTTCCCATACACAAGGTTGTATGGTGTCGTTCCTATGGGAGTCTTGTATGCAGTCCAGTATGCCCACAATGCGTCATCTAGCTTCAAAGACCAATCTTTCCTTGTCTTCGAAACTGTTATCTCTAGGATTCCTTTAATCTCCCGGTTCGAAATCTCCACTTGTCCACTTGTTTGTGGATGGTAAGGGGTGGCGATCTTGTGAGTCACCCCATACTTAGCTAGTAGAGCTTCGAATCTTCGGGCAATGAAGTGAGAGCCTCCATCACTAATGATAGTCCGTGGTGTCCCAAATCGTGGGAAAATAGTCTTGTTAAAGAACTTAACCACAACCATGGCATCATTAGTAGGAGAGGCAATTGCTTCAACCCATCTCGAAACATAATCTACAGCTAGAAGTATGTATTGGTTTCCAGAAGATGATGGGAAAGGTCCCATGAAGTCTAATCCCCAAACGTCAAAGATCTCTACCTCCTGAATGTTGTTAAGAGGCATTTCGTTTCTCCTAGATATGTTCCCTATTCTTTGACAAGCATCGCAGCAGGAAACAAAGGTTTGCACATATTTAAATAAAGTAGGCCAAAAGAATCCAGATTGCAATACCTTAGCGCTAGTCTTGTTCGAGCTAGCGTGTCCTCCACAAGGTAGTGAATGACAATGACGGATGACACTTTGCATCTCATCTTCCGGCACACATCGTCGAATGATGCCGTCAGGACCTCTCTTGAAGTGGAGAGGTTCATTCCAAAAGTATTCCCGGACATCCTTAAAGAACTTCTTCCTTTGTGCATAGGATAATCCGGGTGGTATTTCCTGGCAAATCAAATAGTTAACAAAATCAGCAAACCATGGTTCGTTACCTTTAGTGATCTTGTCGATGCACTCCTCTATGATGTGTAAATGCTCGTCCGGAAAGGAGTCATCTATAGATAGATTGTCGTCCTCTAGATGTGGTAGACGACTCAAATGATCCGTAACAGAGTTTTCCGAACCCTTCTTGTCACGGATCTCTAGATCGAATTCTTGTAAGAGAAAAATCCATCTAATCAGCCTTGGTTTCGCATCCTTCTTTGCAAGTAGATACCGGATCGCAACATGATCCGTGTATACAATCACCTTTGCACCTAAAAGATAAGAACGAAACTTTTCAAATGCGTAAACAATAGCTAGAAATTCTTTTTCAGTAGTGGCGTAGTTAAGCTGCGCTTCGTCTAGCGTCTTGCTAGCATAGTAGATAGCATGGGTTCGTCCTTTCTTCTTTTGTCCAAGTACAACTCCTATAGCTA
This sequence comes from Fagopyrum esculentum, assembly GCA_033239045.1. Taxonomy (NCBI): domain Eukaryota; kingdom Viridiplantae; phylum Streptophyta; class Magnoliopsida; order Caryophyllales; family Polygonaceae; genus Fagopyrum; species Fagopyrum esculentum. Next base: position 123,268,075 of record BSUD01000005.1, read on the forward strand.
CGTCACTTACATCACACATGACCTCGAATGGAAGATTCCAATCCGGGGGTTGAATGATCGGGGCTGAGATTAGAGCTTCCCGAATCTTATGAAACGCATCTAAGCACTCATGCGAGAAATCAAAAACTGCATCCTCCATCAATAGATTAGTAAGCGGTTTTGATATCTTAGAAAAATCCTTTATAAAACATCTATAAAATCCAGCATGTCCTAGAAAGCTTCTTATTTCCTTCACCGAAGATGGAGGAGGGAGCTTTTCTATAGTTTCTATCTTAGCCTTATCTACTTCAATCTCTCTACTAGAGATCAAGTGTCCAAGTACAATGCCTTCTTTCACCATAAATTGACACTTCTCCCAATTAAGAACTAGGTTAGTGTCTTCACACCTTTGTAGCACAAGAGAAAGGTTAGAAAGACAATTATCAAAAGAAGAACCATATACAGAAAAGTCATCCATGAAAACTTCCATGATCTCCTCTATGTACTCCGAGAAGATAGCCATCAAGAACCTTTGGAAGGTGGCTGGGGCGTTGCAAAGCCCGAACGGCATTCTCCTATAAGCAAACGTACCCCACGGGCACGTGAACGTGGTCTTCTCTTGATCGTCCGGATGTATCGGGATCTGAAAGAAACCACTATAACCGTCAAGATAACAGAAATGTGAGTGTTGTGCTAACCTCTCAAGCATTTGATCGATGAATGGTAATGGGAAGTGGTCCTTCCTCGTTGCGTTGTTTAGCTTGCGGTAGTCTATGCACATCCTCCATCCCGTCACGGTTCTTGTAGGAATGAGCTCATTGTTCTTATTGGTGATGACCGTCCACTAGTACAAATACCCCCCCTAGACCACGGTTATTTTGTACATGGGAACCCGGTTAAGGAAGCGTGGTTAACGGAAGCGAGGTCCGGGCGTTCGCACCACGGAAAATGTCACCGGGTTAACTTTTTCGGACCCCGGTTTTTTATTAACCGGGGTAATTTTCGGACCCCGGTTATTATAAAAAAACCGGGGTCCGAAAAATACCCCAGTTATTTTATAAAAACCGGGGTAATTTTTGGACCCCGGTTATTATAAAAAAACCGGGGTCCGAAATTAACCCGGTTATTATAAAATAACCGGGGTCCCACTTAAAAAAAATTTTAAAAAAAAACACCACGGTTCTTTAAGAACCGTGGCTGCAAGGTTTGAATACAAAAAAAAACCCACGGTTTTACTCAAAGCATGCTCCGACATACATGACAGCTTGATACATGGCTCCGATAATTATGTTCAAATCATGTCAGTTATTGTTGAAGCATGGTAGCTCAAATGTAAGTACAAAACCAAGATTCTGGAAAGTAAATGTTAATAAACTAAATAAGATAAAAGAGCTAACATTTTGATTCCCACTTTCCAGAAGATTATACCAACAATTAGGCCGCTTGCTAAGGTGAAGAAGAACTGAACAAGATTATAATCAGGATTTCTCCAGTAGGTCCACCATTGCTTCCAAAGGCAGGCCTTGAACTAACCTCACGTGGATTGAGCGAATTGAGTGGCGAAGTAGAGGTCTTTTGCTCCTGATAGCGGTACGCTTAGCTCCCCCACCAGTTCCTTGCATTGTCTATTTACGCAAGTTGTCAAAAAACAATCAGTTTCAAAAGTACTGCATAGTCATACCAAGAGTTTTACTTGTGTTTTTTTTAGTAAAGGGTCTTTGACTAAATGGTGTAAGGATGAGGAATTATAGTGCTCGGCAAAGTCAAGGCTAAGACGAATTTCAATGGCAATATTTCCGACCAGTGTATCATCCCACTTTTCACTCTAGCACTAAACTTTACTAGGTCAACCAATGCAAAATTAGGATTGTCTTAACATGTCATTTGTCTTTTATTTTCAAATAGAGGACATCAACCTTGCCCAAACTGTTTTATAAAATATTAGAAACAAAAAATAGTTAACATTACTCAGAGGATCTGCAACTGCAAGCACATTAAAGCGATTTGGCAATAAAAATCATTCTGAAATAAGAATTTACCCTATCAAGATCAGTGTGCGTAAGTGTAACATAATCATTGCAAGCTATGCAATTTCCAAGAGCAGTTAGTTTTTCCTCAATGCGCTGCACAACTACTTCATCTGGTAGACTGTTCCTTAAATGCTGAAGTTCTTTAAGAACATAAGAACACAGAAGGTAAATATTAATCAAGGGAATAGAATCAAGACACACATTGATTTGCAGGTATCGTAGTACTTTTCACAGACAAAGAGAACAACATTTAACATATTATATGGTTATACCTTGAGGTTCTAACCAATTCTAAAAAAGAGCATTCCCAATCACATAATTAACATCAGGTATGACTTTTACTAACCTTGGAAATTTCAATGGCCTCATCCAAGCCAGCGGGCGAGCTATCTAAAATCTCTCCAAGCTTCAATTCTCCTAGCTATTATGATAAAGAGAAATATATCAGCAAAAAGTTAAGAATACATAGAGAAGGTCAGTTTAGTGAATGAAACTGAAAATCTGATTACACAATATGGTGATCATGTTCTCAATCCACTGAAACAACTATAACAACCAACATTTTTGGGAGACAAATCACTACCATTTCAGATCCACTTAAACTTGCAGAGAGAAAACTCATTTATATCAATAGTTAACTAAAGGAAAGAGAAGCAAAGTTGAAGCTTTGAACTGACATGCTCACTGTTTGGAAATTTCACAGCAAAAATCACTTTTCAAAATAACCATTAATCTCCGCAATCACTATGGAACAATTTTAAGTCTCAAAACACGAGAATATATCCAACATATACAAGTAAAAAATTTATAAAAATGATTGGGTGTTCACTTGATATTATAAACTATGCTGCCTTAATACCAATCCACGCAGTCATACGGTCAAAGTCTAATCTTGGTCTTGCATAGTCAGAGCTTGATTGAATTGTGGCATCACTTCAGTTGAAAGAAGCCCAATGTACTTCTTTAATAAAGGCTGCAAAGGTTCCAAATCAACACCACACCTAGGCAACAAAGTCATTGTTAAACTATGTACTGACATCAAATTGATCCAAAAATACTACAAGAATTATTGGTGGGGACTGGGAATATTATGTAGCACATAACATAATAAAAATATTACACTTGACATTGATATGTTGGTTGACACTTGACATTTTATTAGGACACGTGACAGTAGCACCCAGAATTCTAAATAACAACCTGAAAATTAATAAATAAATAAAGTAATCATAGAAAAACAGCCGACTATGGACCCATTGAAAAAAAATTAGCACCCAAAACCTTTACACTGACTTAATACTTTTGAAAGGCTCTTAGAAAGTGAAAGGATTTATGTGTAATGAACCAAGTTGGGAGGTTTGGGATAGTTTTCTCTTATATGGTTGTCTATGAAACTATATTAATCGGCAAAGTGTAGGTGATGTTGTGTGGGTTTCTGTAGGAACGGATAATAGCAAAAGAATCGAGTCAATCGGCAAAGTCAGTCAGCAAAGGATAGAAACTTTACCAAGCAGCAGCCGTAATCAAGACACCATACCAAAGGGGAAGAACTCCATGGCTCAAGATCTGATAACAAGCTACCATATTTGCTAACAAAAAAAAAAGTTCATGTATACTTCAGCCATCACATTTAATTACTCACAGAAATCAATCACATGGAAACATATCAATTAAACATAGAATATGTACCTGTGAAGAGTTTAAAAGTTGTTGGAACACTTCTCCTTTGAGTTACCCAAAACACATCAGCCTTCTTTGTCATATTATACAACCCTGGATTATGATGACCGGCTTTGCCCTTTGGAACCTACAAAATGACATCAATAACATAATCACGCTCTACACGGATGGCTGACATCCCAGCTTCAATACAAATGTTATGTAAGCCAACTCCGTTGAAGCCCTAAACCAATGCATAAGATGTTACAAGTCTTTTTTATATCTAGCTTCAGTATATATTATGCAACCATGGACATAAAAGCACTGAAAATTACTTAGGAAGTCCCTTTTCTAGCCATGAACCTTTATGAATAATAAGTGTCCCTTACTACTTTCACGATCTTATATAAAAGTCACACAGTGATTGAGACCGAGTTTCAAGTCACTAAGCCGTCCTGTAGAGAAGTTTCAGCTTGTTTCATACAACACAACTTCTCAACAAGAGCTCAATTAGCTGCACACCCAACAACACATAAGCATAATTAAGCCGTTAATTATATGATGAACCCACATCCTAAAATCATTTTAAATTACTTACACTAATGGAGAGGGGTCTAGTTTTGGCACAAGTACTGGTTATCTGGTTGAAGGTCGTTTACTTGAAAGAAGTTAAGAGAATCGAAGGGCCCCGCTTGCGATGGAGGCATTAGCTCGTAGTGATCACCGTTGTTGCTTCCCGGCATCAGGTTCATGCTTTGTTGAGTTCTCTCACTCTCTGCAATCTAAATCAACCAATATTCAGTACTACTTTCAACTCATCCAATCTAATTTATGTTGTTACGTCTTTCAAGCACGCCAAACGTTTGCACGCAGAAACTGATTGGTGTTGTGAAGTTCGATTTCCTGTAAAAGGCAAATGATTTAGCTGTGTTGTTTGAGAAAAATGGATATATAGCATTTGTTTGGGAAAAAAATAAGATGACAAGTTACCCTCTTCTGCATGAACTCGATCTCACCAAACAGCAACTCATTATGGAATTAGTTGACACCTAAAATGTGTTAGTACTTCTTAATTACACGTTTTAGTTTATAATTTGATTACGTTCTTGGCTCGGATCCTACTAATGACTTTCTCGAGAGGAGTCTTGAGATCCTTGATATCTTTCATGCTGAGGTTACTCAGCCCTTCACCCATCATGTGCCTGCTCAACAGAGTAATTATAATATGTTTGGTTCCTATCAAGTAGCATACATTTGAAAACGTAATATCATGAAAACCTTACAAACCAAACTATTAAAAAAAAATCCTTTCCTGGTCTTATAACAAATGAAGCAGACATTCAAAACTCATTATCAAGTGATGAAGCAGACATTCAAAACCTTACAAACCACAATTGTTGATAAGACTGTCTCATGTCATCATGGACACCATATTGCAGAAATTGTCCATTCATGAAAGTTATTAAATGAGGGAAAATGAATTTCATGTGATAGTAGAAAAAGAAGTAGAGAGGCTTTGACCATAACAACAACTTGGAAGTGAGTACAACAAATGATAATAAGCAGAAGTTGAACAAAGAGAAGTAAATTCAAACCAGGAAAATAAGAACGAAGGCTCTGGACTCCCAAGAAATCAATTCAACCAATTGATCACGTCTATCCCCACTCACAATATCTCTGCAATAGAAAGATGGAGATTTCAGAAAAACGGAGGCAAGAAAAGATTCAAAACTAGCATACCAAATTGGTGAATCTACCTGCAGACAGAAGTGCGAATAATGGAGCTGAGATCGTTGGTAGAATGCGATTGGGGGAAGAGTTGTTGCTTGGGAGAGAGATGATACCGAGTCCAAGGAGGATGACAACAATGAAGGAAATCATAATTAGCAGTCGCCACTCACCTTCACCAGCCGCCGGATGGTTGGGATCGATAGGTTAGGGCTAAAGTAACTTGAATCAAGGTGGAGAATCACCACCAGTCGCCAGATGGTTGAACACGAAGGACTGAAGGAGGAGGGGATCGATAGGTTAGGGCAAACATAGCTGCAAAGAGGCGCTGGTGCATTGTTTCCTAATTAGACACAAAACGACACCATTTAATTAAGTTTTTTTACCACGATTATTAAAAAACCGGGGTCCGGCATCGTTTTTTACCACGGATAATTAAAAAACGGGGTCCGAAGTTTTAATACCCCGGTTAAATCATATAACCGGGGTCCAAAATTATTAAAAATAAAATAAAAAAGCAATTGACCTTGGTTATACATATAACCGTGGTCCGAAAATATATTTGATCACGGTTCTTTCAAACCGCTCCAACATAAGCGTGGTCTGGGGGGGGGGG
>BSUD01000005.1:123274307-123293321 GCA_033239045.1 Fagopyrum esculentum
GGGGGGGGTTTGTACTAGTGGTCATTCCTCCCTTCTTTGGAACAACCTGTACGGGACTCACCCACTTGCTATCGGAGATAGGGTAGATGATACCTGCATCAAGTAGTTTAAGAATTTCCTTCTTGACAACCTCCTTCATGGTCGGATGTAACCGCCTTTGAGGTTGTCGTGAAGTCCTAAAGTCTTCTTCCATTAGGATCTTATGCATGCATAGTGAAGGCTTAATTCCTACTAGATCCTCAATAGTATAACCTAAGGCTTTTCTATGTTTCTTTAGAACAACCATAAGCTTATTATGTTCATCTTCACTTAGATCGGAACTAACAATTACCGGAAAGGTAGAATTAGATCCCAGAAATGTGTACCTTAGATGTGCGGGAAGTGGCTTCAATTCCATCACTATTGAAGTCTCTAGTGGCTCTTGAGGAGTGTCCAATGCTTCCTTAGAAGTCTCTAAGGGTATAGAAGTTGTTGGAGAAGAATCAAGAGAAGTGGTAGAAAGAACGTAATTGTCCTCAGATTTTCCCAAAATCACGGCACCTCTGTTTCTTCCACGGCCGTGGTTTAGGGCGTTGGAAATCAATTACGGCACCTCTGATAGTTCCAAGGCCGTGGTTTTGGCCGTGTAACTTATTGGAGTCCTCTGAATAGCTAATTACGGTCATATTGGTGGGAACCACAGCCGTGGAATAGCACGACTGGCCGTGATTCCTCACGTTTTCTGACCCATCGTAGAGTTTTTCAAACTCTTCTTCATGCACCTCCTTTTTCTCCTCTAAAGCTTCAATTTCCTCATTGCATTCCTCTTCCTCTCCTATGTCCATAATGCTCATAGTAATCACCTTTTGCAAAGGATATTTGAAGAGAATCGAGCTTACTTCCTCTCTAGATGCCTCTTCGTCATGGATGTTAAACATATCCTCTTCAAGAGCTGGTTCTTTCATCAAAGTGGAAAGAACGAACTCTACATTTTCCTCTCCTATGTCGAAGGCGAGTCTAGCATTCTTGCAATCCACCATACAGCCGGATGTTGCAAGAAACGGTCTTCCGAGTATGATCGGGACCGGACTATCTGCAGGAATGTCAAGCACAACAAAGTCTATTGGAACATAGAACTTACCAAGCTTGACAGGGACGTCTTCAACGATACCGGCGGGACGAGTTATGGATCAATCCGCCATATATAACGTCATCTTCACCGGTTTAGGTTCGCCTAGACCAATCTTCCTGCATAAGGTAAGCGGAATGATGCTAACGCTTGCTCCTAAATCACATAATGCATCATATGTGACATCTCCTACTCCTATTGGAACACAAAATGACCACGGATCCTTCAGCTTTGGGGGCATCTTTTCCTTCATCGTCTTGATGAGATCCGACGAATCCGAACTCATCTTGACTTCTCCAAAGTCTTCTAGTTTCCTCTTGTTAGAGAGGATCTCCTTTAAAAACTTTCCATATGCTGGCATACCTACAATTGCATCAATGAAAGGTATATTAATATGCAGTTTGCTCATGAGTTCAATGAACTTACCGAATTGCTTGTCTAGACGCTCTTGCTCTTGATTGTGGGAATGGTAGGGGAGGTTTGTAAGCTGGAGGAGGAATGTAGATGTCTTCCTTCTCCTTCCTCTTTTCCTTCTCCTTTTTGACGGGAACTTTCACAAACTTAGGTTGCGGGTCGGTGGTTGTTGCTCCGCTCCTAGTTGTGATAGCCATCACCCTTCCTTTCGGGTTATCTTCCGTCTTTCCTGGAAGTTTTCCTTGATTTCTAGGAACTTCCTCATCATTGCTAAATATTTGGTTTTATCTTTTGGGCTTTATCAACCTTAGTGATATGACTCTCCAATCCTTGAAGCTTTCCCAAGATCGTTTCCAACATGGAATCGGGCTTCTCTTTCCCCGAAGTGCTTCCACTATTAGATGTTTGTCCCTGGCTTTTTAAAAGGAATGGAAGAAGAAGATGCTGGAGTTAGTGAATTTCCTGAATTGGAATAAGAATTACCGGAGTTTTGTTGTTGGTTGGAACGCCAATTGTTGTTGTTTGAACCCCTATTGTTGTTCCAATTGTTATTCCGGTTGTTGTTGTTCCAATTGTTCCGGTTGTTGTTCCGGCTATTGTGATTGGTGTTCTCATTCCCATTGTGGTTATTGTTGTTTCCTAAATAACCAATATCTTGCTCCTTAGGCTTTGGAAAGCTAGCCTTGATGACTTCCTTCAATTCTTTAATCTCGGTGTTGAGAGAAAAGATTTGAGTTTGAGCAGCTTGTGTTAGCTTTGCTCCTTGCTCCACTCGATTAGCTTCTACTTTCCGGTGAGAATATTTCTCAATGACTTGGGCTTGCTTCTCAATGAAGTCCCAAGCGTCATCCTCCCTCATGTCCATGAATGTGCCACATCAAAAGGGATCGGAGCTTGAATTGTGTTTCCACATCCAGCCCCTTATAGTATATCTCCAATAGCTCCAATTTGGAAATGTCATGGTATGTGCAATCCAATAATAAATCCTGAAATCTTTTTCAAGACTGAAACAAACTTTCATTAGATCTCATAGAAAAAACATTAATCTTACATCTCAACTCCGCCGTCTTGGATGGCGGAAAGAATTTGGTTAGGAACTCCAAAGAAAGATCCTCCCATGTGTTGAGTCTTCCATTTGGAAGAGCTTGATACCAAGATAAAGCTTTCCCTTTCAAGGAGAAAAAGAATGGCTTGATCTTGTAATTGTTGGTGGTTGCATTCTTTGGCTTCATTGTCTCCATCAAGATCTCAAAATTCTGTAAATGTTGATGTGGTGATTCGACACTTGCTCCTCTAAACTGGCTTTGGCGAACAATTGTGATAACTTGTGGGTTGAAGCTAAACCCCCTGAATATCGTCAGCATCAAAGTTCACACCTAGACGGCGTGGTTGTTGAATCGGATCCATTCTTTGGACAAGAGTTCTTGGCTCTTCATCTACACGAGCGGCTCTCGCACCCCCAGCCGGGATACGATAATTGGCAGCCGGTCTTGGATTATTCAGGTTCGCATTGATCGTTGGATCAATGTCCTCTAGCGATGGCATGTAGGAGTCGCTCTCTTTATCGGATGAGTCGGTTCTAACCGATCTTGTCGGTTTCCTTCTCTTCTTCTTCTTGGAATCACTCATCTCCAGTCTCATTTGAAGCATCATATCCTTGAGCTCATCAATTTGCAATTGATGACGGTCCGATTCTTCCTTGCGAGTCTTCTCGCTCCATCTAAGTCGAGCTTTGGAATCCTCCAACTCTGCTTCGATATCCCTCTCTTTACTTTCAACCATCTTTCTTTCTTTGAGCTTCTTTCTCAAAGTCTTCTCAAGTTCTTGATCAAGAGGTAAGAGGTCTTTGTTGGTGTTAGACCTTCGCATATACCTTCGATAACCCTGCAAATATCACTTAAAAGAGATATCAAATGATAAGAGCAAAGCTCCCAAGCTTGACAACCGATAACCGAATTCGGCCTAAACCAAATCCCCGGAAACGGCGCCAAAAACTTGTTCGCTCCTAAGCGTGCGTACAATCAAGCTTTAAATTTATAAGACTAGAATCAAGCAAGCGAACCCGCAGTGTACGGATCGGCGTAGTAAAGCAAGAATTCCAGAGTGTCGAACTCAGGGATTTGGGGGGAACAAATTCAGTTCGCAAATCGTCAAGCAAGTAAATGTAATAAGCTTTGCAAATATTGGGAAAACAGCAACCCTAAAGATCTAGGTATCTAATTGTGGCAATCGATTCAAGATATACTAAAGAACTAAGGACAGAGTTAAGAGTTGCAAAGGTATGCTAAGGTAAAGTGATGTACGGTGAAGTTCCAAAACTTTATATAACTTATCTAAAGACACTCTCTAAAAAGTTTGTTGAGGCTTCGGTATAGAAAGGATCTAAGGACAAGAATTAATCTCAAATACCCAAACTTGTAACTCAAGGATCAAAACTAACTAAAACGATTAAGGTTGTGACACTCGAAATCGAAATAGAGGGTGATGAGTCTCACTACTACCTAGAAAAGGGCAAGCCAAAACTAGATTAAAGCTAATCTTTAACCTTGGATCAAAGTAAAAGCAAAGTTCGTAAACTAGGGTAAATCACGGGCAGATCTTGAGTTCCACGGCCGTGGAAATCCAAGAACAGACCGTAATCTTGGTTCGTCGACGAGATCTCTCTAACTCTCAGGGTCCAATCAATTTACAATCGATCTATCATCATCAATGCCACAACTATCAACCCTTTACCCTAGAATTTCTAGAGGGTTTTAGCCAATAACCATTGTCATAATATCAAAAATCAATTTAAGAAGAATGAAAGATGAAAACCCTCGAAAATTTAAATATAACTCAAAGTCAATCTCAAATCCAAACACCAAAATGGAATACTCAATGGATTCAGAATATAGAACACAAAACCTCACGATGATCTAAGGTAAGTACGAAGAACAGGTTGTCAATCCGTCTTCAATATCAAAACCTAAGAAAAGGGCGCAACTTCCAGCACACACAATCTTCGGGAATCCAAATTGCCGGCGCTTCCGCAAAGTTCCTCGCGAAACCCTAAGGTTAACTCTCCCAAAGCGAGGTTGCTGAAAACTCTCTCCTCCCTCTTTTTATACGTAGAGTAAGAGATATCTCTCAGCCCAAATACGTAGATGATGTGGCAATAAATGATTCGTCAAAGGATTGCCTAAATCACGGTCTCAAGGGATTCCACGACCGTGGTTTAGGGCGTGAAATTAGATTACGGTGTCTCTCATCTTCCACGACCGTACTTTAGGCCGTGTAACTCACTAGAATGCTCCACGCTCATGATGCCAAGATCCACGGCCGTGGTTTAGGGGGTGGACTCTTCTACGGACGTATTTTAGGGCGTGGAAGCGTAGATTGCTTGTGGTTTCCTTTGAGTCGTGACATTCTCCATCTTAGCTCCTTCTTTGGCTTCCTTGATGTGTTCCTAATCCTTGGATATGATCGAATCCTCTCTTATCTCTCTCAAATGGTCCGGTTTTAGCTCTTATTCACCTATAATCAACACAAAGCTAATGTAGACCTCCATATCGAAAATATAGATAAACAAGCTAACAAATGCTTCAATACCTTATCCATGAACACTATAATGAATGAAAAATGACTAGAATGAGTGCCTAGAATATCGCAATATTTCATGCTAACACCAGCGCCAGCCACGAAGACAGTCACCACACCTGCGGCAACCCTTTGCGCCCTTGCGGTGACTTGCCCTGAAGAAGCGAAGACCAGCGCCCCTGTGCCTTCCCCTGCGCCTCAACCTGGGAGATGGAAGATGAAGAGTCAGTGCCACCACCCCATCATCGACACTGGGGCACCCCGGAGGCTTGGCATCAGAAACGACAAGAAGTTGAAGAGTCGGACGTTTGAAGAGCATTAAAGATCCGCCCCCGCGGAAATGCCTGGCCGCCCCTGCGGCCATGAAGAAGATCAAGCGTTTTCGCCTACACCGCCCCTGCGGATCTGAAGGCCGCCCCTGCGGTTCAACGACAGAAGCTTTACTCCGGCTGTTTACACCACTTTTGTGGCATTAAAGGTGGCTATTTTGGGCCGGCCATTTACTCCTATTTAGTGTCTTTTGTAGTATAAATAGGCCTTGGTTGATTACTAGAATTGTCCGCTTATCATCCATCATTATCCACTTAGAATCTAATTTTCTCATCATTTCCATTGTAATGAGTTGCTAACTCCCTTGCTACATTGGGTTGGTTTGAAGCTGCGTTGTTACTTTGGTTGTAAGTTTTCTTTAATATAAGTTTTCATTCAGTAATGTTTTGTGTTTCCTTGATCTCCATTGTCTAATTGCATGTTTTACTATTACTTGAGATTGATCACCTTAGGTCCTAAAGTGCATGCAAAGAACTAGGATTAATAGATTCCGGGTTTGGGTCTTTAATCTAGTAGTAAACTTTAAGTAATAACGGGTTGTAATTGCTTAAAGAAAAGGAACACAAATATAAAGATAAGTTTAACGGTTTTAATCTTTTCTTTATATCTCTTAGTCTTTATCTGAAAGCTAACTTGTTAATTGTTCTTGTAGGTTTACGGAACACTAACCTGTTAAGTTGTGTTGATGCCGGTTGGCTCAACACATATATATGATCGAGACGGGAGATTACTTAAAACTTGTAAAAGGAACTCACCAAAGTAGCATTTGCATGCTAAGAATCAACCTAGTGTAGATTCATCCATTATTGTCTCATTTGTTGCGTTACTTGTTTTCATAAGTTTTGTGTGCGTTAATTCAACCAAACCCCCCCCCCCCTTGTTACTTGTTCTTATAATCAATAATCGCATTTAATAAAAATACCTTAACTCTCTTGGGTTCGACCCTTACTTAACCACTATACTTCTTTTAGTGCTAAGTCGGGATTATATTTTGATAGGGTATAGACGACAATAGAAATACCTCTCGTCAAAGCTACAAGCTCAGTAAGGGTATACAAATCACGCTCCCCAATATATACAAGTATCTAATATCCCGTCCCTAAAGAATAGTCTATACCCTTTCTCACATTACAAAGTCCATACAGACATATCCACATTCACATTTAATTCCACAACCATTCATATCACATTTCACATACACATTCAAGCATGTTATCATACATCACATAAGAATAATCATAACATAACATATAACATGCTAGACTCGATCGCATCGATGCATAGGTGATAATTAACTAACTAGTCCCAACTGATCGTACGATATATTTTCTCATGTGCTTTCGTATTTCTTTTCTTTCTTTCTTTCTTTCTTTTCTCGTTAGGTTGGCCAACCCAATAGCGTCGTAGGCCCCCTATAGATCAGGTAGCGACCTCGGATATCTTGTCTTGAGACCCTCCGTAGATCAGATTGCAATCTCAGACTATCTATTTCATCTTGAGGCTCCATGTAGATAATGTAGCGACCTCTGAGGCCCCCTGTAGATCAGGTAGCGACCTCGTCCCCCGGTACCCCGTGCGGAACCCAATTAGGCTTAGTTAATTAATCATATACCTATATTATTGTAATAGCTAGGATTTCCGAATTCTAATTAATGTTGATTAACTTAATCGTTGATAGTAATTGACATATAACTTGCGAAGATTTCCCAAGTGATGAGTATGAGTCCCACCGTTATGTTCCTCGCGTAATTTTGGACGTTTGGGGAAATTTTTACTTTTTCCCCGGGTAATTATTTTTATCCTCCGGTGTTATTTGGAGCATTTGGGAGCTCCAATTAATAAAAATGCAGTTGAGAGAAATGATCAGGACATCGGATATGTCCTAGATATGAAATAACAAGAAGAGGCAAAACGGCCAAAAGAGTCGCTACAATATTCCAGATTTAATGTTCCAATCTCGAGAAGTTTGGAGAAAGAGGTTCGACCCGCCTTTTGATCGGTTAATGGATAATTATCGACTTTACTAAAGGATAATTATCGTCTTCATTATAAATAGCGGAAAATCTTTTATTAATTCATTTCCTTTCACGTTTTCTCGTAAAAGCTCTGATTTCTTTCAACCTTCAAACTCAGATCTACTCTCCGTTTCTAATCCGATTTCAATTCCGTTTGAGTTTCTGGATTCCTCTCTTCATTCTCTTCATAACGGTACCGAGTTTTTGCATTTCCGAGTATATAGAGGGCTGGTCGAGCATATATGTCACCAGGACGGTTCCGTCGCTCAGATTCCGATGAATTTGATATTGTCCATGCGTAGCCTGCGTCGTTGTGATTCCGAATCTTCTTTCAGATCGTCAATCGGGTTAGTAACGAATAAGTTATGAATTTATTCGTTTTCCGTACTGCGATTTGGCCTAAATTGACTTTAGGCTTGTCAAATAGGACGATTAGAAATTCCATTATGGTCGCTATATTATTCTGGTGATTATGGGTTGTTTGTTTGATGAAATCTGATAACAGGTGGGTTTAGAAATTGCCTGGGGACAAAAGGTTATTCTGGCGAAATCTAATTAATTAATTAAAGGTTAATTAATTAAATTTGGATTAGAATTGAGATTGAGGAATGTTGAATAGATACTACCTTGAGATTAGAGGAATTGTGAGTTATGTTGAGATATTGAGGTTTAGTTGGTTGTGAGGCTTATAGATTGAGTATGATCCTTATGGATCCCTTTGGGTCTAGGTGTGACCCCTTTGATGAATAGAGGTTGATATATCTCTTTATGCCTTGTTTATAGGCCGTGTTATCCCTCCAGTGTAGAGGTGATCGTGGTTGAGTTTGTACGAGGTTGAGGTAAGTCTGTAGGACTTACTTAGCTATCATCCCTATATTGGGTGTTTGCATGAGTGGTGTGTGCTTTATATGTTTGCTATGATAGCATGAGTTGTCGTTTTTATCGACCTATGTTCTATTGACTGCCCCACTGCGTGGATGTGATAACCTTTCCCTTTCATCCCGCCGTGGAGTCTGGGAGGTTCTCTGATGTCGGGCCAGACTGGTTTACAGGAAGGGTGCAATCCACTCTCATAGGGTACACGGATTGTGTGACCGATACTCGTACAGCTGGACATTGTACTCAGAGGCGGGGATGTATCGGTCCTCGTGTCACATACTTTCATCTATCTATATATATTTATATATGGTTTTTGAGTGAATGGTTATTATATAAAGATAATAAAATGGGTAAATGTGTGAAAGCATGATGATGTGTTTATCTTCCATGATTGTGTTTGTGCTTATGCATTACCTCATATATGTATGGTTAGCTAACGGTTTCATACCGTGTTGTAGATGTTTACAGGTTAGGCGCTGCTGAGTGATCTGGCAGGGTGACAGGCCGAGGACTCTCGTACATTAGGTGGTTGGTTTGGGTTTGTTGTGCTCCCCTCCTTCGTGAGGATGTTCTTTTGTACCTCCTGTGTGAGGTTGTCGTTTTATATACTCGGCTACGTTGTTGTATACTGGTTGTACAGTTTATATTGTTTTGTGTATTTGTTTTATATCTGTCAGTGTCATGTTGTAAGGTCCAGTGAACTTGTTGTTAGGCTAGGGTCAGGATCCATTGTGAGATCCTAGCCCAATGTGACATCCCGAGTCCCGCGGATTCGGGGTGTTACAGAGTTGGTATCAGAGCCAGGTTGACAACAATGGAACTTGCTACCTACAATGAGGTTTGATAGGTAAAATAAACAGAGCCCACATGGGATCTGACGTTTTCAAAGGTTTTGGTTTTAAGTGTGGTTTTGGGATAGAATGTACGAGAAGTCGTCACATCTGCCATGGATCTCTGCAGCGTAGATATGTATATATCTGTGTGTACTATGGATTATGTGGTTGTATTATATACATATCGATACCTATGGCATATATATAGCCTTATAAGATTAGGTGCGTATATCCTATAGATGACTTAGACTACAGCAATATCTGTAGTGGGATGAGGTAGGGGCACACCCCTCTTCCTCCAGTGGTGATAAGTAAGGGACCAGTTTCCGCTGTTGTTTCGCCTATGGCAGAGAACGAGTTTGAAGAGGTTGATCGTGTCTTCATGAGTAGATCCGAGTTTCAAGAATATATGTAACAAGTATATGAAGCGGTGATAGCGGGTAGATCCACACCGGATTTACCAACAATTGTGAGATCAACTTAAGCTTCTGGATCCGGAAAGAAGCAATGGACTGAATTAGTTACTAGAGAAGCAAAGATGATGAATGGGGAACCAAGTCCGATATTAGGACAATCTAGTGATCCTTTGGCCATGAAGATGACTGGAAAGGAACTACAGTGATTGCGTGGAAGTTGGGACACTGGCGAGCTGTGTGCCCAAAGGCGCCCATCATATGCTTTACATGTGGTAAAGCAGGGCATAGAGCGAAGTTTTGTCGACAGGGCAAGGCATTGCCTTTACAGGTTCCCTTCAAGAGTGAGATCATTCCCAGTGGACGACGAAGGTTGAGTTACCCTTCAGTTGCACAAGTTGCAAGGATGAGATGATTATGTTTCAGTTGTGGCTATTCAGATCATTTGCGTTTTGTGTGCCCTTTGGCACTGATAGCTTGTTTCACTTGTAGTGAGCTAGGCCATCTGGCCCTTTCTGTCATCACGGTGGTGTTTCTTCCCAACAAGACTTCCTCTTTCCGGTGCAAAAAGAGTGGAAGTGAAGGCTATAGTGATGACCTCACTGATACCTAAGGAGCATGGATCTGACATCGAGTGATGATATGTAGTGGAGCAACATGAGTTAGCTGTTATAGGTACCATTCTCGTTAATGGTTTACCTAGTGGAGTTTTGTTTGCTATGAGTGCTATGCATTTCTTGTCTTTCGATGCATGCGTTAATGGTTGATCTTTGATATATAGTAGAAGGTGGACTTTCCTTTACAGGATTACCAGTTAGGAGTCTGAAGTACCCGCGAGATATGTGTTTGTTCCCTTATTCCGGGACTTGTGTATGGCTCGTAGACTTCTTTGTCATGCCGTAGGTGCATGAGGAAGTCATTATGTGTATGGATTGGATGAATAGATATCATGCGGTGTTAGATATTAATAGTAAGGCTATTATAGTCTTTACTGAGATGGTAAATAGAGGTCTTCTGAGGTTAAGACCTTTGAAGAGACGGGTTTGTCATCAGGACTGTAAGAGCAGCGAGCTGATAGCACAGGGATGTGACGCTTTCTAGTGTTTTACCATGAAGGAGCGAGATAATCCAACATTGGAAGGTATTCCAGTTGTTTATGAGTTTATAGACGTGTTACTGAACCATCTAGTTTCCACCTCAGCGGAGTGTGGATATTGTTATCGAGTTGAAGTATGATACAAGATTGAATGAGAAAGCCACACTATATGGTGCTTGTTGAGATATTGTACTGATAACTTGAAAAGTTGATCGAAACGGGTTTACCCTAGTGGGTTCTATATTCCGTATTGACGACCTGATGAGTTAATTTCAAGAAGCAATTGTGTTTTCAGGAATCCTTTGTGCTCAAGATATCCCTAGTCATGGATGAGAGAGCAGCATGTGTATGAGATAGCATCCCATACCCGTTATGGACACTACGAGTTTGTAGTGATGTCATTTTGGTGACGAATGTTTTAGTAGTTTTTATGGAGTTGATGAATAATATCTTCATCGACTTCCTTGATTAGTTGGTGGTGGACTTCATGGATGACATGTCGGTATACTCTCATAGCAGAGAATAGTAGACCGATTGTCTGAGGACCGTTCTGCAGATTTCGAGAGATAGAGGGTTGTATGCTACGCTCTCTAAGTGTAAGTTGAGATGCCAGTGGTAGCCTTTTTAGGCCATGTTGTCTCCGTCAGTGGGATCATGGTTGACCTGGCGAGAATTAAGTATGTTGTAACATGGGAGATACTGATGAACATTAAGGAATACGTAGTTTTCTCGGCTCAACCGATTGCTACCAATGCTTTGACGAAGGATTTTATATGATTACGTATTCATTTGCGAGTCTTTTGATAAGACCACCATAACTACGTGATGAAAGCAGTGTGTCTATGTTCTGAAGAGTTGAGGAGGCATTTGACCTCTGCTTCCATTCTGTTGTAGTTAGAAGATTTTTGGAATCCCGTGATTTACGGTGATACATCCCAACTAAGTATGAGATGTGTATTACTACAGAGGAGTAGGGTTATTGATATATGTGTTTACAGCTGAGAACGTATGATGAGAACTACCCGACTCATGATTTAGAGTTAGTAGTGGTAGTTCAAGCCTTTAAGTTTTGAAGACCGTACCGGTGTGATCTTCATGTCAGATCTCTATAGATCATAGAAATCTGAAGTATATTTTATGCAACAGGGGTTGAATAACCGCCAGTGTTAAGAGCTTAAGTTGATCAAGACTTTGACTTGAAGATTCCATATCATTCAGAGAAGTTGAATGTTGTCGCCGATAACTTGAATGGAAAGACGCTCCAAGAGAAGATGATTGTGAGACTGATAGTTCAGCCTCAGTGTTAAGAGATCTAGCTTGGTTAGAGTTGGACAATCAGTTCCTTAATGAGGATACCCAGTTATACCTCAGAGGTTCTACCTGGTCTGTTGGATAAGGTCCAACAGAAGCAGGAGACCTGCCCGGCCTTGACAAGGTTTAGAGAAAGGATGTCTCGTACTGAGGCACCATAGTTCTCCATGGGAGTAAATGGATTGATGAAGAGTCATGACCACTTTTTTGTACCTGCTGATGCAGATGGAGACATAGAATATTACGGTTTACCCACTGTACGCCTTATTCAGTACATTCGAGTACGAGTAAGATGTACCACGAGATGAGACGATTATATTGTATGAAGCCGATATAACCAGATTTGTGATACAGTGTGTGACCTGTAAGCAAGTCTAGATAGAGTATTTCCGATCTAGAGATAAGCCCCACCCACTACCAGTGCAGTAGTAGAATTTGGGAGGACATCTCTATGGAGTTTGTTATGGGATTGTGACCCAGTAGAAGATTGATGTTATCTGGATTGTTGGTAACAGATTAATGAAACCGGCACGTTTCATTTCTATTAGAAGGACGTGGCTAGTGAATGAATTGGCTGAGGAGTACACTAGACAGATAGTGAGACTCCATGGTATACCGAGAACGATCATTTCTGATTGAGATGGATGTTTTTACTTTGAAATTTTGGGCAGCAGATTCAGACTGCTTTGGGGACGAGTTTGTACCTCATGACTACACTTCACCCCCTGACAGATGGTCAGTTAGAGAGGATCATCTAGATATTAAAGATCTATTATAAGTTGTAAGTTGAATGGAAAACGTGGATGGTTATATTACCTTCCATTACTGATTTTATTATATAACAATGAAGGACGTGCAATTTTCTGGGATGGACCTATGAGGCAATATATAGACATAGATGTCGTATATCCTTATGCTAGAAGTGATCTAGCAGTAGTAGTGGAAATAACACATGACCAGACTTAGGATTTTATAGTTCGAGTAACGATGATTAAAGGAAGAGTGTTGGCTCTACATAGTCGCCAGATTGTGTGTGTAGACAAGAGGTGTTAACCTCTAAAGTTCAAGTGAGAGTTCATGTCCGGATGGAGGTATCTCAGCTGTGAGACGTTAGTTGTGTATTATGGAAAGGGGAACTGAGTTTCCAATATGTCGGTTACTTGAGATCTTGATCAGTTTTGGGAAGGCAACATGATGTTTAGCTTTCACTCTGAAGTTGGTGGATGTTCACCCAGTGTTTCTTATGTCTCAACTGAGAAAGTATATACCAGACTCGAGACACCTTGTGAGTTACGATGATTTGGTGGTTGAGTCCAACCACACTTTTGTTGAGCATTCGATTACAATCTTGGAATGAGATATGAAACGCTTGCATTCGAAAGACATTCCCATATTGAGGATATGATGGTCGAGATGAAGACCTGAAGAGGTTATGTGAGAGACTGAGGATAGTGTCCTGAGGAACTATCCAGAGTATATGTTGGGACAGGCCCATTTGTGGGTGCACGAGTAGATCTTAGTGCTATCTTGATGAATGTTGTGCTTATGTGCTTATATGCCTTGATGTGTTATTCCATGCTAGCTGTGATGTGATTTATGATCTTAGTAGATCTTGATGTGCTAGCGTGATGTATGCTATAGCTAGAGATGATTACTTCCTCCACGCTACCCGAGTATGATCATATTTATAGCTGGATATGGTTCTTTCCTCCATGCTATTTGAGTGGGATTAGGATTCAGCTGGAGATGGTTCTTTCCTCCATGCTACCTTGATGGACATAGTTCAGTGGAGATGTGATTCCTCCATGCGATATATATGTTTATGGGTTGGCTAGAGACGTATTTCCTCTATGCATGTGATATGTTTTGGCTAGAGATGTGCTTCCTCTATGCCTTGTGATGTGGTATGGCGAGAGACGTGATTCCTCTACGCCTTTGGGTAGCGATATGGCCCTGTTTCCTGGAGTGATGATTCCTCCATGTTTATACTTGAGGTTATAGATTGTTATAGGTTGTGATCTTTTGAACGGAGATGTGATACCTCCGATAGAAAGAGTGAGAGTTATACCTCGGCGTATGGGTCCGAGAGGATTTGGGAATTGTTCAAGTTTCGGGACGAAAATTTTTTTTAGGGGTGTGTGATGTAATAGCTAGGATTTCCGAATTCTAATTAATGTTGATTAACTTAATCGTTGATAGTAATTGACATATAACTTACGAAGATTTCCCAAGTGATGAGTACGAGTCCCACCGTTATGTTCCTTGCGTAATTTTGGACGTTTGGGAAAATTTTTACTTTTTCCCCCGGGTAATTATTTTTATCCTCCGGTGTTATTTGGAGCATTTGGGAGCTCCAATTAATAAAAATGCAGTTGAGAGAAATGATCAGGACATCGGATATGTCCTAGATATGAAATAACATGAAGAGGCAAAACGGCCAAAAGAGTCGCTATTTCGTTTCTTAACGGCTAAGAAAGACGGCTTGGGAATACACGTTTTCCGAGGCATTTGTAAAATAATTATCCCTACAATATTCCAGATTTAATGTTCCAATCTCGAGAAGTTTGGAGAAAGAGGTTCGACCCGCCTTTTGATCGGTTAATGGATAATTATCGACTTTACTAAAGGATAATTATCGTCTTCATTATAAATAGCGGAAAATCTTTTATTAATTCATTTCCTTTCACGTTTTCTCGTAAAAGCTCTTATTTCTTTCAACCTTCAAACTCAGATCTACTCTCCGTTTCTAATCCGATTTCAATTCCGTTTGAGTTTCTGGATTCCTCTCTTCATTCTCTTCATAACGGTACCGAGTTTTTGCATTTCCGAGTATATAGAGGGCTGGTCGAGCATATATGTCACCAGGACGGTTTCGTCGCTCAGATTCCGATGAATTTGATGTTGTCCATGCGTAGCCTGCGTCGTTGTGATTCCGAATCTTCTTTCAGATCGTCAATCGGGTTAGTAACGAATAAGTTATGAATTTATTCGTTTTCCGTACTGCGATTTGGCCTAAATTGACTTTAGGCTTGTCAAATAGGACGATTAGAAATTCCATTATGGTCGCTATATTATTCTGGTGATTATGGGTTGTTTGTTTGATGAAATCTGATGACAGGTGGGTTTAGAAATTGCCTGGGGGCAAAAGGTTATTCTGGCGAAATCTAATTAATTAATTAAAGGTTAATTAATTAAATTTGGATTAGAATTGAGATTGAGGAATGTTGATTAGATACTACCTTGAGATTTGAGGAATTGTGAGTTATGTTGAGATATTGAGGTTTAGTTGGTTGTGAGGCTTATAGATTGAGTATGATCCTTATGGATCCCTTTGGGTCTAGGTGTGACCCCTTTGATGAATAGAGGTTGATATATCTCTTTATGCCTTGTTTATAGGCCGTGTTATCCCTCCAGTGTAGAGGTGATCGTGGTTGAGTTTGTACGAGGTTGAGGTAAGTCCGTAGGACTTACTTAGCTACCATCCCTATATTGGGTGTTTGCATGAGTGGTGTGTGCTTTATATGTTTGCTATGATAGCATGAGTTGTCGTTTTTATCGACCTATGTTCTATTGACTGCCCCACTGCGTGGCTGTGATAACCTTTCCCTTTCATCCCGCCGTGGAGTCTGGGAGGTTCTCTGATGTCGGGCCAGACTGGTTTACAGGAAGGGTGCAATCCACTCCCATAGGGTACACGGATTGTGTGACCGATACTCGTACAGCTGGACATTGTACTCAGAGGCGGGGATGTATCGGTCCTCGTGTCACATACTTTCATCTATCTATATATATTTATATCTGGTTTTTGAGTGAATGGTTATTATATAAAGATAATAAAATGGGTAAATGTGTGAAAGCATGATGATGTGTTTATCTTCCATGATTGTGTTTGTGCTTATGTATTACCTCATATATGTATGGTTAGCTAATGGTTTCATACCGTGTTGTAGATGTTTACAGGTTAGGCGTTGCTGAGTGATCTGGCAGGGTGACAGGCCGAGGACTCTCGTACATTAGGTGGTTGGTTTGGGTTTGTTGTGTTCCCCTTCTTCGTGAGGATGTTCTTTTGTACCTCCTGTGTGAGATTGTCGTTTTATATACTCGGCTACATTGTTGTATACTTTGGGTTGTACAGTTTATACTGTTTTATGTATTTGTTTTATATCTGTCAGTGCCATGTTGTAAGGTCCAGTGAACTTGTTGTCAGGCTAGGGTCAGGATCCATTGTGAGATCCTAGCCCAATGTGACATCCCGAGTCCCGCGGATTCGGGGTGTTACACTAGTCATTGATACTTAATGAGTTTTTTTTGTTACAATAAAATATCGGAACGAGACATTTTTCTATGGACACGACAACCATGATCAATTGGTGAAGATAGCTAAGGTCGGTGTATGATCCACAAGTAACATCTATGTGTTTCTGTTATTGTCTTTTCCAGTAAAAATTGAAATATTCTGCTTGCTAGTCATAGATACTTAATGAGTTTTTTTTGTTACAATAATATATCGGAACGAGCCATTTTTCTATGGACACGACAACTATGATCAATTGGTGAAGATAGCTAAGGTCGGTGTATGATCCACAAGTAACATCTATGTGTTTCTGTTCTTGTCTTTTCTAGTAAAAATTGAAATATTCTGCTTGCTAGTCATAGATACTTAATGAGTTTTTTTTGTTACAATAATATATCGGAAGGAGCCAGTTTTCTATGGACACGACAACTATGATCAATTGGTGAAGATAGCTAAGGTCGGTGTATGATCCACAAGTAACATCTATGTGTTTCTGTTCTTGTCTTTTCCAGTTAAAATTGAAATATTCTGCTTGCTAGTCATAGATACTTAATGAGTTTTTTTTGTTACAATAATATATCGGAAGGAGCCATTTTTCTATGGACACGACAACTATTATCAATTAGTGAAGATAGCTAAGGTCGGTGTATGATCCACGAGTAACATCTATGTGTTTCTGTTCTTGTCTTTTCCAGTTAAAATTGAAATATTCTGCTTGCTAGTCATAGATACTTAAGCAGAAAATTTCAATTTTTACTAGAAAAGACAAGAACAGAAACACATAGACGTTACTTGTGGATCATACACCGACCTTAGCTATCTTCACTAATTGATAATAGTTGTCGTGTCCATAGAAAAATGGCTCCTTCCGATATATTATTGTAACAAAAACTACTCATTAAGTAACTATGACTAGCAAGCAGAATATTTCAATTTTTACTGGAAAAGACAAGAACAAATACACATAGACGTTACTTGTGGATCATACACCGACCTTAGCTATCTTCACTAATTGATCATAGTTGTCGTGTCCATAGAAAAATGGCTCCTTCCGATATATTATTGTAACAAAAAAAACTCATTAAGTATCTATGACTAGCAAGCAGAATATTTCAATTTTAACTGGAAAAGACAAGAACAGAAACACATAGATGTTACTTGTGGATCATACACCGACCTTAGCTATCTTCACTAATTGATCATAGTTGTCGTGTCCCTAGAAAAATGGTTCCTTCCGATATATTATTGTAACAAAAAAAACTCATTAAGTAACTATGACAAGCAAGTAGAATATTTTTATTTTTACTGGAAAAGACAAGAACAGAAACACATAGATGTTACTTGTGGATCATACACCGACCTTAGCTATCTTCACCAATTGATCATAGTTGTCGTGTCCATAGAAAAATGGCTCGTTCCGATATATTATTGTAACAAAAAAAACTCATTAAGTGTCTATGACTAGCAAGCAGAATATTTCAATTTTAACTAGAAAAGACAAGAACAGAAACACATAGATTTTACTTGTGAATCATACACCGACCTTAGCTATCTTCACCAATTGATCATGGTTGTCGTGTCCATAGAAAAATGGCTCGTTCCGATATATTATTGTAACAAAAAAAACTCATTAAGTATCTATGACTAGCAAGCAGAATATTTCAATTTTACTAGAAAAGACAAGAATAGAAACACATAGATGTTACTTGTGGATCATACACTGACCTTAACTATCTTCACTAATTGATCATAGTTGTCGTGTCCATAGAAAAATGGCTCCATCCGATATATTATTGTAACAAAAAAAACTCATTAAGTATCTATGACTAGCAAGTAGAATATTTCAATTTTAACTAGAAAAGACAAGAACAGAAACACATACATGTTACTTGTGAATCATACACCGACCTTAGCTATCTTCACCAATTGATCATGGTTGTCGTGTCCATAGAAAAATGGCCCGTTCCGATATATTATTTGTAACACCCCGAATCCGCGGGACTCGGGATGTCACATTGGGCTGGGATCTCACAATGGATCCTGACCCTAGCCTGACAACAAGTTCACTGGACCTTACAACATGGCACTGACAGATATAAAACAAATACATAAAACAGTATAAACTGTACAACCCAAAGTATACAACAATGTAGCCGAGTATATAAAACGACAATCTCACACAGGAGGTACAAAAGAACATCCTCACGAAGAAGGGGAACACAACAAACCCAAACCAACCACCTAATGTACGAGAGTCCTCGGCCTGTCACCCTGCCAGATCACTCAGCAACGCCTAACCTGTAAACATCTACAACACGGTATGAAACCATTAGCTAACCATACATATATGAGGTAATACATAAGCACAAACACAATCATGGAAGATAAACACATCATCATGCTTTCACACATTTACCCATTTTATTATCTTTATATAATAACCATTCACTCAAAAACCATATATAAATATATATAGATAGATGAAAGTATGTGACACGAGGACCGATACATCCCCGCCTCTGAGTACAATGTCCAGCTGTACGAGTATCGGTCACACAATCCGTGTACCCTATGGGAGTGGATTGCACCCTTCCTGTAAACCAGTCTGGCCCGACATCAGAGAACCTCCCAGACTCCACGGCGGGATGAAAGGGAAAGGTTATCACAGCCACGCAGTGGGGCAGTCAATAGAACATAGGTCGATAAAAACGACAACTCATGCTATCATAGCAAACATATAAAGCA
>BSUD01000005.1:123295954-123372690 GCA_033239045.1 Fagopyrum esculentum
GGGGAGGGGGGTAATATCATCTTGGAGTGGGTTACCTCGAGAGGTATCTCTTGTTAAAACGAGTTTAATTCCTTAAAATTTTCGATTAGGCCATCTTCGATTTTTTACTGTTACATGCTCCATATCTTGGATCTTTTCAAATGGTATATGTAAGAGCCTTAGCCTTTTAGGGACCCCGCCCCTCCGCCTCATCTTGGCCGCAGGTGCAGAGCCGCCCCCGTGGTTGTGATGACCCGCCCATACGGTTTTGATGGCGGGCACTACTTTCTTTGACCGTCATTCTTTTCCGTTTCTTCACTTCCTTTTTGATGAGGGTTTCTTCCTTCACTCCAGACTCTCTTTTCACTCTCTTCTCCCACGCTCTCTCTTTTCTTCTCTTCTCTTGGTTTCTTCTTGGTTTTCCAACTAGTGTGAGCTTTGATTGTGTTTGTTGATGGTTGAGATGATGAGGAACGGGTGTGCTTGATGATTGTTGTGGCTTGAGAGGACAACCTTGTGAGTCTTGGTTCTGTTCAGTAAGTGGTAGGTTATATCCCTTCCTCCTCCTCTTTCCTTTCCTTCTTCTTCTTGGTTTAATTCCCACAAGTAGATCTTGTGTTTGGCTTTCTTGGACATTGATGATGTATATGTATGTATGTATATGTTGTTGGGTCGCCTTTGGCACCTTAGAAGAAAAGTAGATCGAGGGAAAGTAGAGGATCGCCTTCTGCAGCGTTGGCCTCCCCCGCGCCTTTCCAGTGTTGCCCCTGCGGCTGAGTTGTGTCACTGCCCCTACGGTTGTGAGCCACCGCGACCGCGGCTTGTCACCCATGCGGCTGTTTCATTGATAACCTAAACCAGACTAGGACGACCATATATGTATATTAATTAGCCCAAGTGTATTATAACCGGGTCATGACAACTTGCCGAAACTCGCCGAGAGTGGAGGGGATTATCTACGACCAGTTCACCAGGAGCTGAAGCTTGATCACCTATTCTAAACCTGTGTGGTGAAAGGGGACAAAGGCGAGGTTCTGGGTGCTCCTCGTGTTACAAAATAAGTTGAACTAGTAATTGCATAACGTAATGAAGATAACAGGATGATGTGTATGAGCATTTCACATGATGATGTAATTATGTTGTTGTATGTACTATTACCTTTATTATAATTAATGATCTGTTAGCTTACGGTTTCATACCGTGTTTTTAGATGCTTTGTAGGATAAGAGGACTGCAGATTGATCTGGTGGGGTGATCAGCCGAGGGCTTCCGTACATTAGGATGCGTATGGGTTTTGGGGATGTTGATGTATACTTATGTTTGATGTTGCCGTTTTGTACTCGGCTATGGTTTTGTATATGTTTGATATATGATTATTCAGTTTTATAAATTTGGTTTTATATTTATTTGTGCCTTGTTGTAAGATCCAATGAACTTGTTGTCAAGCTAGGGTTAGGATCCATTGTGAGATCCTAGCCCGTAGCGCCCCGAGTCAAATGGATTCGGGGTGTTACATAGTTGGTATTAGAGCCTTAGGTTGACAACAATGACAGTTGCAATCTGCGATAAAGGCCGAATAGATAAATAAACGGAACCAGAAAGGGGTCTGACTTTTCAAAAAGGGTTTTGGTTTTGAAATGTGTACAACTGATTTGGGATAGAAGTACGGGAAGCCATCACCCCTTTTGAGGATCTTGGCAGTATATATATACATATTATGTGTTGTACTGTGTATGTTTGGATGTATTTGAGTATTATATATATATATATATATATATATATATATATATATATATATATATATATATATATATATATATATATATATATATATATATATATATATATATATATATATATATATATATATATATATATATGCTATTATATAGTCTTATACGATTAGATACGTGTATACCGCAGATGGCTCGGACTAGAGTGACATCTATAGTAGGACAAGGTAGGAGTAGACCCCCTCTTCCTTCAGTAGTGATAGGTCAAGGACAAGTTCCCATCGTTGATCCGTCTACAATGGAGGATGTGCACAAAAAGGTTACTAAGAGCGTCGTTCCTGAGACTGGGAACGGTATGGCTGCGAGGCAAATATCTCAACGAATCAAGTCAGATGACTTAGACAATGTCTCAATGAGGGGACCAGATTTCCGTGCATGTATTAGACGAGTTGAGGAGGCGGGCAGGGTAGGTAGACATGCCCCGAATCTTCCAACACATGTGGGATCATGTGAAATGTCCCAAGGAGCTACTCAGGTGCCAGTTGTACTAGCACACGCTGCTGAGGTTGTTAGAGCTCCAAATGAGTCGAGAGGACCACGACCGGACTCTTGGTTGAAGGCATTTCACTAGATGGGATTACCTTCTTTCGTTGGGAAGGTGGGCTTGGAGGTCGAGATGTGGATCGGCATGTAGACTCAGCTCTTGAGTCTATTAGATGTCTAGAGGACAGACGGATAGAGTTAGTACAAACTCTATTCCGTAATTTAGCTTAGAACTGGTGAAGGACCATGCGGAGTCGAGTTACCAGTTATAATGCCTCATTGAGGAGGTAGAAACTACAGGACTTTGTTGAGGCCGGTTTCAAGGATGTACCAATAGCGGAGGCGATTAGAAGATTCCAGGAGGAGCTGGCACTATTCGGTCCAACTGCACCTCTAGAGGATCAACACGTGTATTTGTTCTCACACCAACTAAGGGAGAGTACTCGCTCCTATATGGCGGGTTTCCACTATGATTACCTGATAGACTATCAGGATAGAGCCTCTGCTTACGAGCATGAGCGGGCTAGTCAGGGGAGGGCTTCTCAGACAGGAAGGTTTGAGAAGAGACAATGGATTGGACATACTAGTACAGGAGCACCAGGGTACGGGAGAGGCCAAACTCAGGGCCGCTCGAGTTACCCAATGTCTACTTAGACTTTTGAGAGAGGAGGGTAATGCTTTAACTACGGAGAGCCTCAGCATATGCGAGTTGATTGCCCGAGAGCACCAGTGACTTGCTTCTCTTGTGGGAAGCCAAGACATCGAGCTACCTATTGCCATTAGGGTAAGGCTTCGTCACAACAGGCTTCTTCCCCTATTAGTGCAGCAGGAGATGGGCAGAGGCAGCCTCAACATCAGATACAAGGACAACAGAGAGTCCCAAATCATCCTGCTACTCAAGGTTCCGCTCCAGAACCGAGTAGAGACAGAGGTCGTGATGGAGGTACTACTGATACCAAAGGAGCTCGGGGTCGAGTTTTTGAGTTGAGGAGCCGCCAGCACCAGCTGCTACAGGTACCATTCTAATTAATGGTTTACCTGTTAGACTTTTGTTTAATACGAGTACTTGTTAGGGCTTTGTTATAAGGTTACCCGATGGGGTCAGGTGAGAGGTACCCGAGAGGTGCATGGTTGTCCTATACATTTAGGAAACCGCGATTTGTTATTAGACTTCTTTGTCATGCCGCTGGTGCATGAGGAAGTCATTTCGGGTATGGATTGGATGGATAGACATCATGTTATGTTAGATGTTGGTAGGAGGACCGTGACAGTCTCTACCGAGTCGGGTCAGATAGAGATTTTCCAAGGTTGAGACCTTGGAAAGACGGGTACGATTATTAGCGCAATCCGAGCAGTGAGGCTGATTGCGCAGGGTTGTGATGCGTTCCGGTGCTATGCCATAAAGGGCATAGAGAGTCATGCTTTTAGAGGCCATTCTTGTAGTTTGCGAGTTTAGGGATGTGTTTGACGAGTCATCCAGTTTTCCGCCTCAGAGGAGCGTTGACTTCAGCATAGAGTTAAAGTTGGGGACGAGACCGATTTCGAAGGCCCCATATCGTAAGGCACCTATCGAGTTGTTAGAGCTGAAGAAGCAACTCGAGGAGTTGAATGAGAAGGTCTTCATACACCCTAGCGTATCCCCATAGGGTGCACCCATCCTCTTCGTTTGGAAGAAGGACGGATCGTAACGGTTGTGTATCGGCTACAAAGAGCTGAAAAAGGTGACCATCAAGAACAAGTATCCTTTGCCCCGCATTGATGATTTGTTAGATCAGTTTCAGGGAGCGACTGTATTCTCCAAGATAGACTTGCGCTCTGGATATCACCAAGTGAGGGTGAGAGAGCATGATGGGCATAAGACGGCATTTCGGACTCGATATGGACACTACGAGTTTGTAGAGATGCCATTCGGGCTCACGAATGCGCCTGCTGTCTTTATGGAGTTGATGAATAGTATATTCATCGACTTCCTGAATCATTTATGGTGATCTTGATAGACGATATCTTGGTGTACTCTTGTAGCAAAGAGGAGCACGCACGACATCTGAGGAATGTTTTGCGAGCTTTGCAGCATAGATATTTGTATGCCAAGTTCTCTAAGTGCGAGTTTTGACTGCCAAAGGTAGCACTTCTGGGTCATATTGTTTCCGTCGAGGGGATCAAGGTTGATCCGACAAATATCGAGTCTGTAGCAGCATGAATGACACCGACGAACGTCAAGGAAGTACGCCGTTTCCTTGGCCTAGCCGGATATATATTAACATCGGTTTATGGAGGGATTCTATGTGATTGTCCGTCCACTCACTAGTCTGTTGAGGAAGATTGCCCGGTTGGTATGGTTTGAGCCGTGTACCCAGATTTTTGAGGAGCTGAAGAGACGTTTGACTTCCGCTCCCATCTTAGCGCAGTCGGAGGGCACATATGTAAGAGCCCTCGGTTCTGAGTTGCTGAGAGTGTGTAGGACCCAGTTTTCTCCTGAACCGTCCCTGCGTGAGCCAAAGGCCGCCCTTACGGTTCTCTTGGTCCGCCCTTGCGGTTTAGGTTGTGCTGGAGCCGTCTTTGTTGACTCTTGGGCCGTGCTTTACTCTTTTCTTCCTCTATAAGTTTCTTCTCTTTTCTTCCTGATGATGGTTACCTCATTTACAACTCCATCTTCCTCCTCACGTTCATCTTCCTCTCCTTCCTTCCTTTGATCCCTTTCTTGATCTTCTTGGATCCTTGTTGAGTTTGTGTGAGTTTATGTGTGGCTTTGCTTGTGAATGATGATGGTTGATGTTGTTGTGCTTGTTGATAGCCAACCTTGATCTTGTGGAGTGTGATTTCCCTCTACATAGGTTCAACTTGGTGAGTTCATCTCCCATCTTTTCTTATCTTTCTTCTTTCTTCCTTCTTTCCTTCTTTTCTTCATCCCTAGCTTAAGTTCCACAAGTTTGATCTTGTGGCAACCTTGATTGGATTCATTTGATGTATATATGTATGTACATGTATGTATATGGGCGTTGGCTGAAGAAGGAGTGAAGCGATCGAGTGAAGAAGCAAGGAGAAGCTGAAGGTGTGCCCTCTACACACCAGCCGCCCCTGCGCCACTTTGGACCGCCCCAACGCCGGCTGACAGCCGCCCCTGCGCCACCTTCTAGCCGCCTCTGCGGCCACCTGCACCAGCTTTGTCTTGCTCTTGGTTCTGCAGGTGTATCTCGCTTCTAGGCTTGCCTATCGTGACATTGCCTCTTCCTTTCCTAGTATGAGAGTGTAGTACCATGCTAGGTATAGATGAGAGTGTGTTGATGATGTATGATTATGTTATGCCATATACGGCTATTGAGGATTTCTAGGTTGTGAGGCTTAGGTTGAGGATGATCCTATGGATCCCTTGGGTCTAGGTGTGACCCCTTTTATTGATAGGAGATTTATATATCTTTATGCCTTGTTATTGGGCAGTGTATCTCTCAGGATTGAAGGTTGATCGTGGTTGAGTATTATACGAGGTTGAGGTAAGTCCGCAGGACTTACTTAGCTACCATCCTTATATTGGGTGTTTGCATGAGTGGTGTGTGCGTTATATGTTTGCTATGATAGCATCTGATGTCGATTATTACCGACCTATGTTTTATTTATTGCCCTGTATGTGTGGTAATGATAACCTTTCCCTTTCATCCCGCCGTAGAGTCTGGGAGGTTCTCTGACGTCAAACCACCCGGTATATGTTCGCCCCTAAAGGTGTGTGCAAATAAGCTTTAATTATAAAACTAGAATTAAGCAAGCGAACCCGCAGTGTACGGATCGATATAGTTAAGCAAGAATTCCAGAGTATCGAACACAGGGATTTGGGTGGGAACAAATTCAATTGCAGATTATCAAGCGAGTAAGTATGAGAGGTTTTGCAAATATTGGGAAAACAACAATCCTAAAGATCCGAGTATCCAGGTGTGGCAATCGATTCAAGATATACTTAATGATATAAAGACAGAGTTGAGATATGCAAAGGTATGCTAATGTAAGGTAATCGTACGGTGAAGTTCCAAAAACCTTATATGACTCACCTACAAGACACTCTCTATACAGGTTGTTGAGGCTTCAATATAGAAAGGTTCTAAAGATAAGAATTAATGTCAAATACCCAAACTTATAATCCAAAGGTCAAAACTAACTTAACCGATTAAGGTTGTGACACTCATAATCGAGGTAGAGGTTGTTGAGGCTTCACTACCACCTAGAAAAGGCAAGCCTAAACTAAGTTAAAGCAAATCTTTAACTTTGGATTAAAGTAAAAGCAGGTTCGTAAACTTAAGGGAAATTACGGGTAGTTCTTGAGATTCCACGGCCGTGGAACTCAAGAACAAACCGTGATTTAGGGTTCGTCGACGATTCTCTCTAACTCTCAGGGTCTAATCTATTTACGATCGATCTATCATCATCTAAGCCACAACTATCAACCCTTCACCTTAGAATTGTTAAGGGTTTTTAGCCAATAACAGTCATGTTGATATCAATTCAAGAATTATAAGATTGAAAGATGAGAACTTTCGAAAACTTCCAATAAACTCCAAACTAATCTCAAAGTCACAATCAAGAACAAATAATGTCACTAATTCCAGAATAGAACGAATAACACAAACTTAGATAAGAAGGAAGAACGGGATGTCAATCCGTCTTCTTAATCAAACCTAAACAAGAAGAGAAGTCTTCTTGCACAATCTTCCGAATCTTCCGTCAATCCGGGAAATCTGGAAATCCCAACGATAATCTCCACCAAAGTGCGAGATTAGGGCAGATCCAATCGCGAGCGTCGATCTCCAACGAGTAGCGGCGATGCAAACGGGTGTAAGCGGGGCTAAGCGAGGATGACGGAATCTCTCTTCGTCCGTTTTTTTATAGGGCAAGATAAAATATCGGCCCGGCCCAATCTTCAAAAGATCGTGGCTTCGAAATGTGGCGAAAAAGATCGTCAAGATCACGGTCGTGGAAGATTCCACGACCGTAATTTAGAGCGTGGAAAGTGTCACGGTTTGAACCATGGATTCCACGACCGTAATAGTTACTGGAATGCATCACGCCTCTCTTGCAGGGTTCCACGGCCGTGGAACTGAACGTGGTTCTTAGTACGGCCGTATTTTAGAGCGTGGTTTAGGGCAAGAACGTGATTCTTCCCTAGACTCGTGCATTCCTCAAGTTGAACTCCATTTTGCTCCTAAGAATGCCCTCAATCTTTGGACATACTCAATCAACTCTTCTTTGCTAAATTCCGTTCGGAAATGGCTCCCAATCACCTATAATCAACATAGAACTAGTGTAGACATCCATATCAACAATATAGGTAAAACTAGCTCACTTATGCAACAATGCTCAATCAAAGACTATCAATATGAATCAAATATGCTTAGAAAACGTGTCTAAAGTATCACAATATTTCATGCTAACAAATAACCCCATACTTGCAACTTGCTTGTCCCTAAGCAAGGTCTCTCAAAAGCTTTTAAAACAAGAGTTAGGATGAAATATGTGTACCTTCTCAAAGCAATACTTCTTTTGGATGAATGTGCCTTCTAAAGAATAGATCATTCTCAAATCTTGCTTCAATCGTTTATAAGACTTTCATACACTTAATCAAAGAGTAAAAAGCAAAGAATACTCATGAATCAATTAAACTTCTAAACAAGCATCATAACCTTCAAACATTATCAAAATCAATCATAAGAAACTTCAATTTAGATCACCAAGTCATATAGCATTCTTTTGATCTTAAGGACTTCCAAAGAAAAAGGTCTAGAATGTGGAAAAGGAAGGAAACTTTTTGGGAATGTGGTGGATGAATCCGGGAAATTAGACAACTACTCACTTCTTCTTCTCTTGCGGTTTCCGCACACTTTCAACTTAGAGCTTCGCTCTCTTCCTTTCATTTTTCGACTTTACTTTTGGAGTTATGGATAGAGGTGCACAAAAACCGAAGCCTAGGAGATTGGCGTTTCTCAATTTTCATGAGATGCCTCAAACCCTTAGCGCACATACCATAATCCGCTAGGAATATCGCTCAATCCGACTTTGGCAAGACACAAACACCCGGCTATGTGAATGGTGCCGAGTTACTCATCGTCATGATTGACTTCCCCAAACCTACAATTTCTTTCTATTCATTTGATTGCAAATAATTGCTCTCATGGCCCTCCCACATCAAACATGCCTTTTTCATTCACTTCTCCAAATTCCCGGATAGGTAAAGGAGGTCAATATTTCAATGAGGAGCTAAATGGTCAAAGAAAGAAGAAAGAAAAATCGAATTGCCTTAATCATCTCAATAAGAAGCATAGGAACTTATAATGTGATTTCAACTTCAATTTCTCAACATGATTTAGGTAATATTCATCACATTATGAAACTTGCAAAAGAGGTATAATCAACACATTCAAATCCTTTTCAATTCACTAATCGTTTAAGCATGCAATTGTCATCAAACTCAATTCACAAGTAGCGATTATCATAGAAATCATCTCAATTCATTAGAAGCACAAAGTTTTCAAAATTTTTCAATTTTTATGGGTTTTTCAAGTTCTTTTTCATGCAAAGCAATAAGGAAACGTGCAACAATAAAATGAACATGCAATGATAGTCTCGAATAAAGCAAACATAGTGAGTAGAAGTTATTACAAACTTTTAGTACATCCCACCCCATACTTAGGACGAACATTGTCCCTAATGTTCAAAAGAAAGAAAGAAAAGAAAGAAAAGAAACTCACAAAGTGGTGGTGGAATAGCTAAAGCAACGGTCATGCATCATCATCACTGCGGCGCTGGTGGAGGCGGGAATGGAGAGAAGCTGGAGTCGTAGGGCCGCCCAAACTGCTGGTGGTAGACGTCCCTCATCATGTGATCAAGATCATCCATGCGTCCGTCTCTAGCATCGGCTCGGATCTCCAATGCTCCTACTCTCTCCGAAAGGCCAGTAGCCCAATCCGGCATCTGCTCATACCATCCCGGAGCGTGACTATACCATGCTGGAGCGTCGGATGGAGCTGATGCTGGTGTTGGTGCTGCTGTCTGCTCTGTGGACCAAGGAGGTGGAACTCCATACCATGCAGGAGGTGTGGTCATCCATGTAGGTCTCTCACTCACGCTAACGCGGCGAGAAGACGAGCCTGAAGCTCTAGCTGGACGTGGAGAACGTCTAGGTGCAGCGGGGGCCGCCTCCGGCTGATCCGGAAACGTGCCAAAGTCCTGCTCTGCCTCTCCTCCACCCTCAAACTGATCTCTCATATCCTCCTCATCAACAACTGGTGGTGGGACATATGGAGGAGCTACAATCCTGTTCGCATGCATGGCAGCGAACGTCTCCTTCCAATTATGGTGTCCCGCCATAATGGAGTACTCCGGTAGCCACTCAATACCCCTACCCGTCCTGCTCTCCCAAGGCATGCCCGCATAAGGCGGACCTCTATGTGTGGGGAAAATGAGACCCCTAGTCATGAAAGCATGTAGCCCTAAAGGAACGGCCGGTATGCGGGTGCAAGCAGAAAAATCAACACCCAAGCTCCTAGCAATGTGGGTAACTATCCCACCATATCCTATGTTGCCCTTCTTCTTGTTCTTGAGCTTGCTCATCGTAGCAGCCAAGAAAGTGGCACAATCAGCCCGGCGTCCATACAGCATGGAGTATAGCAAAAAGAGCTCATCCGTCTTGATCTTTTGGGGCGTCTCCGTCCTAGGAAAGAGACACTCCGAAAGAACGCGGTGAGCAATCTTCAAGGCTAGATGGTACATCAATCTAGCCTTGGTATCAGCAGGTTGCCAATGGTCCTCGTCGGCGTAAATCATCGCTACCTCCTTCCAAAAATCCTTGGCGTAAACGCCACTAGGAAATCGACCGTTAAAGGTCTCATGGAACCCGAAAAAGGTCCCGAACTCACGGATGCTAAAATGATAGTCTCTCTCCATAAGACGGAAAGAGACGGTCCTATCTACATGGCTGTGCTCGAAAGACGTCACAACCTCCCGTGTAATCTCCTCATAAGCATCTTCTCGGATAGCCGAGAGGACAACCAGTCCGGCTCTATGCAAGAGCCAAGTAAGATCCTCTATAATGTTGAGAGGAGCTAGATCCTCCAACAACAAGTATCTAGGACCAATCACAGCCCTCTCCTTGATCCTCTCGAGTGCATCGAGATGATCCTCATGTATGGTCAGTTCTCTAGGGTGAGGAGGTGAGGATGGAGGTGAAGGTGAGGATGGAGGTGAAGGTGAGGAGGGTGGTGGTGCTCTAGAGGATGAGGAGGAGGAGGGATTACCCTTCCTCTTCTTATTCTGATAATTCTTCTTCTCTTTAATCCTCCTTGAAACTCTCCTCACAAAATCCATTCTGTTCAAAATTACGGGCTGTTCTACAGAAACCACGGCCGTAATTCCTCCAGAGACCGTGATTCGTCTCAGAAGTTCGTAAATCTCAGCAAATCAGCACTCAATCTCAACAAACAGGCAGTCCTAATCTAATTTCTTCCAATCTTAATCAGTTCTTCCTAAAATCTCTAACAAAAACGAACCAAATCGACAAGAATCAAGAAGAGGGAAAAAACCTATTTTTCGGATTGAAAAATCCGAATTGCGCGTTCCTTGGTGAATTTCCGCTCGATTTGTCGCTTGGATCTTGTTGGTGGTTGAATTTGCTTCAGTTTAGGAAGAATAATCGTTAAAAACGATTAAGAAACGAGGATTTGAGAGAGGGTCGTGGATTTCGGCTATTAGGTCGTGGAAGAGGGGTTTTGGGGTGAATTTTGTGAAGAACGTGGCTTATATAGTCACAGGCAAAATTTTTGAAAATCACGGTATGTCGGGGTGTTCCACGGCCGTGGAAATGTACGGAACCGTGGTTTTGGTGATTTTTCAAAGGCTTTTGGAAATTACGGGTACTGTAGCTGTCACGACCGTGGTTTAGGCCGTGGAACTCTCTGTAAAGCTCCAAAGTCCAAATTTCGTCACTTTTCTTCAACATTATCCTTCCCTTTTCCTTTTTCATCGTTCCTACATCCAAAAACACGAACATACCGGAAGAAATCGAGGCAAAATAAAGCGAAAAAAACCGTCTAAACTAAGCTAGACTATGAATCGAAAACAAAAA
Organism: Fagopyrum esculentum; assembly: GCA_033239045.1. Lineage (NCBI taxonomy): Eukaryota > Viridiplantae > Streptophyta > Magnoliopsida > Caryophyllales > Polygonaceae > Fagopyrum > Fagopyrum esculentum. Next base: position 123,307,313 of record BSUD01000005.1, read on the forward strand.
CAAAAATGCAATACCTTGGGTTGCCTCCCAAGAAGCGCTTTGTTTAAGGTTTGTAGCTAGACCAAACTCGCACTTATTCGAGTGCGGTGGGCGCGAACTCTCCAGTTTGGAGTTCCGGCGTATACTTCTTGAGTCGTTGGCCGTTCACCTTAAAGCTTCCGCCCGTTTCACCCCATACTTCAACTGCACCATGGGGGAAAATACGCTTAATTAGAAAAGGTCCGGTCCAACGAGATTTAAGCTTACCTGGAAAGAGACGGAGCCTTGAATTGAAGAGGAGAACTTGATCTCCCTCCTTGAAGTCCTTTGGAATGATATGCTTATCATGCCAACGCTTTGCTCTCTCCTTGTAGATCTTAGCGTTCTCATAAGTGTTCAAGCGGAGTTCGTCCAGCTCGTTAAGGTCTAGGAGACGCTTCTCTCCCGCTTCCTTCATGCTGAAGTTTAGCCACTTGATAGCCCAAAACGCCTTGTGCTCCAACTCCACCGGTAAGTGACAAGACTTCCCATACACAAGGTTGTATGATGTGGTTCCTATGGGTGTCTTGTACGCAGTCCGGTACGCCCATAATGCATCGTCAAGCTTCAAGGACCAATCCTTCCTAGTCCTTGAAACCGTCTTCTCCAGAATTCCTTTGATCTCCCTATTTGAGATCTCAACTTGTCCACTTGTTTGTGGATGATAAGGGGTAGCGACCTTGTGAGTAACCCCATACTTAGCTAGAAGAGCTTCAAAGCGACGGGCTATGAAGTGAGAACCTCCATCGCTAATGATAGTCCTTGGCGTCCCAAATCGCGGGAAGATGGTCTTGTTAAAGAACTTGACCACTACCATGGCATCATTTGTGGAGAGGCAATTGCTTCTACCCATCTAGAAACGTAATCCACCGCCAATAGTATGTATTGGTTTCCACAAGAGGATGGGAATGGTCCCATGAAATCAACTCCCCAAACGTCGAAAATCTCCACCTCTTGGATGTTGTTGAGGGGCATCTCATTCCTTCTAGAGATATTGTCTGTTCTTTGACAAGCATCGCAGCAAGAAACAAAGGATTGCACATCTCTAAACAAAGTAGGCCAAAAGAATCCAGATTGCAATACCTTTGCGCTAGTCTTGTTCGAACTAGCGTGTCCTCCACAAGGTAGTGAATGACAACGACGGATGACACTTTGCATCTCATCTTCCGGCACACATCGCCGAATGATGCCATCCGGACCTCTCTTAATAAGGAGAGGCTCGTTCCAATAGTATTCCCGGACATCCTTAAAGATTTTCTTCCTTTGTGCGTAGGATAGTCCGGGTGGTATCTCCTGGCAAACCAAATAGTTAACAAAATCAGCAAACCATGGTTCGTTACCTTTGGAGATCACGTTGATGCACTCCTCTATGATATGTAGGTGTTCGTCCGGAAAGGAGTCATCAATGGGTAAATGGTCGTCCTCTAGATGTGTTAGGCGACTCAAATGATCCGCAACAGAATTTTCTGAACCTTTCTTGTCGCGGATCTCAAGATCGAATTCTTGTAGGAGAAGAATCCATCTAATTAGCCTTGGCTTCGCATCTTTCTTCGCAAGGAGGTACCGGATTGCAGCATGATCCGTGTAGACAATCACCTTTGCACCTTCAAGATAAGAGTGAAACTTGTCAATAGCATAGACAATGGCTAAAAACTCTTTCTCGGTAGTGGCGTAGTTGAGCTGCGCTTCATCTAGCGTCTTGCTAGTATAGTATATGGCATGGGTTCGCCCTTCCTTTCGTTGTCCAAGAACAGCTCCAATAGCTACGTCACTAGCATCGCACATAACCTCAAAGGGAAGAGTCCAATCCGGAGGTTGGATAATAGGTGCTGAAATTAGAGCTTGCCGAATTGTGTTAAACGCATCCAAGCATTCCTGCGAAAACTCAAAAACTGCATCCTTCATCAATAGATTAGTGAGCGGTTTTGATATCTTAGAAAAGTCTTTAATAAAGCGTCTATAAAATCTAGCATGTCCTATGAAACTTCTTATCCCTTTCACCGAAGTTGGGGGAGGAAGTTTCTCTATGGTCTCTATCTTAGCTTTCTCTACTTCTATCCCTCTACTAGAGACTAGGTGACCTAACACAATTCCTTCCTTAACCATAAATTGACACTTTTCCCAATTAAGAACTAGGTTAGTGTCTTCACACCTTTGCAAAACAAGAGAAAGGTTAGAAAGGCAATCGTTAAAAGAGGAACCGTATACGGAGAAGTCATCCATGAAGACCTCCATGATTTCCTCTATGTATTCGGAGAAGATGGACATCATGCACCGTTGAAAGGTGGCTGGGGCGTTGCAAAGCCCAAACGGCATTCTCCTATAGGCGAACGTACCCCAAGGGCACGTGAATGTGGTCTTCTCTTGATCATCCGGGTGTATCGGAATCTGAAAGAAACCACTATAACCGTCAAGGTAGCAAAAATGTGAATGTTGCGCTAACCTTTCAAGCATTTGATCAATGAATGGCAATGGGAAGTGATCCTTCCGCGTTGCATTGTTGAGCTTGTGGTAGTCTATGCACATCCGTCATCCCGTCACGGTTCGGGTAGGAATGAGTTCGTTGTTCTTGTTGGTGATGACCGACATTCCTCCCTTCTTCGGAACTACTTGAACTGGACTCACCCACTTACTATCGGAGAGAGGATAGATGATACTTGCATCAAGAAGTTTAAGAATTTCCTTCTTGACAACCTCCTTCATGGTCGTATTCAACCGCCTTTGAGGTTGTCTTGAAGTTCTAAAGTCTTCCTCCATTAGTATCTTATGCATGCATAGGGAGGGTTTAATTCCTACTAAGTCCTCTATAGTGTAGCCTAAGGCTTTCCTATGTTTCCTAAGGACAATCATGAGCTGATTATGTTCATCTATGCTTAGTTCGGAACTAACAATAACCGGAAAGATAGAATTAGGTCCTAGAAAAGCGTACCTTAGATGAGTAGGAAGTGGTTTTAGTTCCATCACTTTCGGAGCTTCCAACGATCCTTGAGGAGCATCCGATGTCTCCTTATAAGTTTCTAAGGGTATTGAGTGTGTGGGAGAAGAATCAGAAGGATTTGAAGAAGTGTCTCGATCACTCCTTTCCACGGCCAAAATTACGGGTGGATCATGTCCTCCACGGCCGTGGTTTAGGGCGTGGAAGGGAAATACGGTTGTTACATCTTCTCCACGACCGTATAACTCCTTGGAGTGAGGCATGATTTTGGTTGTGAAATCCACAGCCGTGGAATACAGTGTATGGCCGTGAATTCTCACGTTTTCAGCTTCATTGTGGAGTTTCTCAAACTCCTCTTCATGCATCTCTTCTTGTGCTTCTAAGGCTTCAATTGCCTCATTGCACTCTTCCTCTTCCCCTACATTGGTTAGACTCATAGTGATAACTTTTTGTAAAGGATCGTTAAAAAGAATCGCACTTACCTCTTCCCTAGATAACCCTTCTTCATCTTGGATATCGTAAATATCCTCATCGAAGATCGGCTCCTTCACTAGAGTGGAAAGAACGAACTCTACTTTCTCTTCTTCTATATAAAAGCGAGTCTCCCATTCTTGCAATCGACTATGCAGCCGGAAGTTGCAAGAAACGGTCTTCCGAGTATGATCGGGACCGGACTATCTGCAGGAATATCAAGCACGACAAAATCAATGGGAACAAAGAATTTACCTAGCTTGACGGGGACGTCTTCTACAATACCGACGGGGCGAGTGATAGATCGATCCGCCATGTATAGCGTCATTTTCACCGGTTTAGGGTCGCCTAAACCGATCTTCCTGCACAATGCAAGTGGTATGATGCTCACACTTGCTCCTAAGTCACATAAAGCGTCATATGTGACATCTCCTACTCCTATGGGAATGCAAAATGACCCCGGATCCTTCAACTTTGGGGGCATTTTCTCTTTCATGGTCTTGATGAGATCCGAAGAATCCGAACTCATCTTGACCTCACCGAAATCTTCTAGCTTCCTCTTGTTAGAGAGAAGCTCCTTCAAGAACTTGCCATAAGCCGGCATACCTACAATAGCATCGATAAAGGGTATATTAATATGCAGCTTGCTCATGAGTTCTATGAACTTACCAAATTGTTTATCTAGGCGCGCTCGCGCTCTAGATTGAGGGAATGGTAGGGGAGGTTTGTAAGCTGGAGGAGGAACGTAGACATCTCCCTTCTCCTTCCCCTTCTCTTTTTCCTTGTCCTTTTCTATAGAGACTTCAACAAATTTAGGCTGCGGATCGGTGGTAGTCACTCCGCTCCTAGTTGTGATTGCCATAACCCTTCCCTTAGGGTTATCCTCCGTCTTTCCTGGAAGCTTCCCTTGATTCCTAGGAACTTTCTCCGCATGGTTGAACATTTGGTTTTCTAAAACCTTTTGAGCTTTATCAACCTTTGAGATTTGATCATCAACCTTTATGATGCGGTTCTCCAACCCTTGTAGCTTTCCCAAGATTGTTTCCAACATGGGATCGGGCTTCTCTTTCCCCGAAGTGTTTCCTCCATTAGATGATTGCCCCTGGCTTCTCTTATCTTTTCTTATCTTTCTTCTTTCTTCCTTCTTTCCTTCTTTTCTTCATCCCTAGCTTAAGTTCCACAAGTTTGATCTTGTGGCAACCTTGATTAGATTCATTTGATGTATATATGTATGTACATGTATGTATATGGGCGTTGGCTGAAGAAGGAGTGAAGAGATCGAGTGAAGAAGCAAGGAGAAGCTGAAGGTGTGCCCTCTACACACCAGCCGCCCCTGCGCCACTTTGGACCGCCCCAACGCCGGCTGACAGCCGCCCCTGCGCCACCTTCTAGCCGCCTCTGCGGCCACCTGCACCAGCCTTGTCTTGCTCTTGGTTCTGCAGGTGTATCTCGCTTCTAGGCTTGCCTATCGTGACATTGCCTCTTCCTTTCCTAGTATGAGAGTGTAGTACCATGCTAGGTATAGATGAGAGTGTGTTGATGATGTATGATTATGTTATGCCATATACGGCTATTGAGGATTTCTAGGTTGTGAGGCTTAGGTTGAGGATGATCCTATGGATCCCTTGGGTCTAGGTGTGACCCCTTTTATTGATAGGAGATTTATATATCTTTATGCCTTGTTATTGGGCAGTGTATCTCTCAGGATTGAAGGTTGATCGTGGTTGAGTATTATACGAGGTTGAGGTAAGTCCGCAGGACTTACTTAGCTACCATCCTTATATTGGGTGTTTGCATGAGTGGTGTGTGCGTTATATGTTTGCTATGATAGCATCTGATGTCGATTATTACCGACCTATGTTTTATTTATTGCCCCATATGTGTGGTAATGATAACCTTTCCCTTTCATCCCGCCGTAGAGTCTGGGAGGTTCTCTGACGTCAGACCACCCGGTATATGTTCGCCCCTAAAGGTGTGTGCAAATAAGCTTTAATTATAAAACTAGAATTAAGCAAGCGAACCCGTAGTGTACGGATCGATATAGTTAAGCAAGAATTCCAGAGTATCGAACACAGGAATTTGGGTGGGAACAAATTCAATTGCAGATTATCAAGCGAGTAAGTATGAGAGGTTTTGCAAATATTGGGAAAACAACAATCCTAAAGATCCGAGTATCCAGGTGTGGCAATCGATTCAAGATATACTTAATGATATAAAGATAGAGTTGAGATATGCAAAGGTATGCTAATGTAAGGTAATCGTACGGTGAAGTTCCAAAAACCTTATATGACTCACCTACAAGACACTCTCTATACAGGTTGTTGAGGCTTCAATATAGAAAGGTTCTAAAGATAAGAATTAATGTCAAATACCCAAACTTATAATCCAAAGGTCAAAACTAACTTAACCGATTAAGGTTGTGACACTCATAATCGAGGTAGAGGTTGTTGAGGCTTCACTACCACCTAGAAAAGGCAAGCCTAAACTAAGTTAAAGCAAATCTTTAACTTTGGATTAAAGTAAAAGCAGGTTCGTAAACTTAAGGGAAATTACGGGTAGTTCTTGAGATTCCACGGCCGTGGAACTCAAGAACAAACCGTGATTTAGGGTTCGTCGACGATTCTCTCTAACTCTCAGGGTCTAATCTATTTACGATCGATCTATCATCATCTAAGCCACAACTATCAACCCTTCACCAAAGTGCGAGATTAGGGCAGATCCAATCGCGAATTATAAGATTGAAAGATGAGAACTTTCGAAAACTTCCAATAAACTCCAAACTAATCTCAAAGTCACAATCAAGAACAAATAATGTCACTAATTCCAGAATAGAACGAATAACACAAACTTAGATAAGAAGGAAGAACGGGATGTCAATCCGTCTTCTTAATCAAACCTAAACAAGAAGAGAAGTCTTCTTGCACAATCTTCCGAATCTTCCGTCAATCCGGGAAATCTGGAAATCCCAACGATAATCTCCACCAAAGTGCGAGATTAGGGCAGATCCAATCGCGAGCGTCGATCTCCAACGAGTAGCGGCGATGCAAACGGGTGTAAGCGGGGCTAAGCGAGGATGACGGAATCTGTCTTCGTCCGTCTTTTTATAGGGCAAGATAAAATATCGGCCCGGCCCAATCTTCAAAAGATCGTGGCTTCGAAATGTGGCGAAAAAGATCGCCAAGATCACGGTCGTGGAAGATTCCATGACCGTAATTTAGAGCGTGGAAAGTGTCACGGTTTGAACCATGGATTCCACGACCGTAATAGTTACTGGAATGCATCACGCCTCTCTTGCAGGGTTCCACGGATGTGGAACTGAACGTGGTTCTTAGTACGGCCGTATTTTAGAGCGTGGTTTAGGGCAAGAACGTGATTCTTCCCTAGACTCGTGCATTCCTCAAGTTGAACTCCATTTTGCTCCTAAGAATGCCCTCAATCCATGGACATACTCAATCAACTCTTCTTTGCTAAATTCCGTTCGGAAATGGCTCCCAATCACCTATAATCAACATAGAACTAGTGTAGACATCCATATCGACAATATAGGCAAACTAGCTCACTTATGCAACAATGCTCAATCAAAGACTATCAATATGAATCAAATATGCTTAGAAAACGTGTCTAAAGTATCACAATATTTCATGCTAACAGTATACAGGTTGGGCGCAATCCATTCCCATAGGGTACACGGGTTGTGTGACCAACACTACTTTCAGATGGCTAGCAGGCCTAGAGGTGGGGATGATACGTTCCCCGTGTCACATAGTTTCATATATATATATATATATATATATATATATATATATATATATATATATATATATATATATATATACGATTTGAGTGAATGACTATTATATAAAGAGGATAAATTTGTTAAATGTGTAATAGCATGCTTATATGTTTATCTTCCGTGACTGTGCTTGTGGTTATGCATTACCTTATATACGTATGGTTAGCTAATGGTTTCATACCATGTTGTAGATGTCTTGCAGGATAGGCGTGCTGCTGAGTGATCTGGCAGGGTGGTAGGCCGAGGACCTCTCGTACATAGGATGGTTATGGCTTTTGGGGTTGTTTATGTTTCCTTCCTGCGTAAGGATGATGTTTTGTATACCTTCTGTGGGAAGATGATATTTTATACTCGGCTACGTTTTTGTTTACCCCTTCTAGTTGTACAGTTTTTACAACTTTATGTATTGGTTTTATATCTGTTAGTGCCATAATGTAAGGTCTAGTGAAATTTTTGTCAAGCTAGGGTCAGGATCCACCGTGAGATCCTACCCCAATGTGGCATCCCGAGTCCCGCGAATTCGGGGTGTTACAATAGAGGACTTTGTGGTTTACAGTGACGCATCCAAGCTAGGCTTGGGATGTGTTATGATGCAGCGTGGTAGGGTGATTGCTTATGCGTCTAGACAGTTGAAGACGTACGAGGAGAACTACCCGATTCATTATCTAGAGTTGGTTGCGGTAGTTCATGCTTTGAAGATCTGGAGGCATTACTTGTATGGCACTACATGACAGATCTTCACAGACCATAAGAGTCTGAAGTATATTTTCACGCAGTGGGAATTGAATAATCACCAACGTAGATGGCTTGATCTGATCAAGGACTTTGATCTTGAGATCCTGTACTATCCGGGGAAGGCGAATGTTGTCGCCGATGCCCTTAGCAAAAAGACGTCTTGAGAGAAGGCGAATGCACGATTGATGGTCCAGCCTCAGTTATAGAGAGATATAGCGTGACTAGAGATGGGCATCTAGTTCCCTGATGAGGATGCCCATTTGTTTGCTTTAGAAGTTCTACCTTACCTTTGGGAGAGATCCAACAAAAACATACCTACCTAACGCAGATGCAGATCCGAGATAGGATGTCTCGTGGTGAGGCCCCACAGTTCTCCATATGAGCAGATGGAGTGATGAGACACCACGAGCGCGTCTGTATACCCCCTAATGTGGAGCTGAAACAGAGGATTATGAAAGAGGTTCACTCCACACCTTACTCAGTGTAACCATGTGCAAGTAAGATGTATTAAGATGTGAGACGCTCATTCTGGTGGGGAGGACAAAATCCCGATGTAGCTAGATTTGTGGCTTAATGTGCGACCTGTCACCAGGTCAAGATATAGCATTCTAGACCTGAAGGAGAGCTCCATCCACTGTTACTACCGCAGTGGAAGTGGGAGGACATCTCCATGTACTTTGTGACGGGATTGAGGCTGAGCAAGAGCTTTGATGCCATTTGGGTTGTTGTTGAGAGACTGACGAAGACTGCTGTAAGAGTCTGAGTCGTTGGAGCCTAGGAGCCTTGCTAAGCCTTAGTTGAGCTAGCTTTGACACTGCCAGCCGCCCCAACGGACCCTGTGACCGCACCTGCGCCACAAGTGAGCCGCCCCTGCGCCTTAGTTGATCCGCCCCTGCGGTTTTGTGCGGCTGCAGCCACCTTTGTTGACCTCTTGACTTGCTTGTGGGTTGGCTTCTTATATAAGCCTACCTTATCTTCAGATGAAGGGTTTCTTCATCTCTCCAGATTCTCTCTTCCTCCTCACGTTCTTATTCTTCTCTCTTCTTCCTTGGCCTCTTCTTGATCTTGTATGTGTGAGTTTTGAGAGTTGTTTGTGGTTTGAGGCTTGGATGATTTTGAGCTTGTGGTTGAGAGTTACTGCTGTTGTGTTGAGGATTGTGTGAGGTGTGTTGATGCTCCTAGTTGCTGCTTAGGGTTGTTGTGGTAAGATCTTCACCTCAATCTTCCTTCCTTCCTCTTCTTTGCTTCTTTCTTCCTTTTTTAGCATAGGATCACAAGCTCAGCTTGTGTAGATCTTATTCTGATGTTTTGATGATCATATATGTGTTTGTATACATATGTGTTGTTGTGGTGTGTTGAAGAAGTGAAGAGAGTCGAGAAAGAGATCGAAGAGAAGTCGGGGCCAACATTCTGCACAGACAACCACCCCTGCGCCTGGTATGAGCCGCCCCTGCGCCTCACTGGATCAGCCGTGTGCTCTTGCTTCTGTTGGTGCATACCTTGTTGGTATGTCTTCCTTCCTTTCCTTTGACCTTGGCTTAGTTGGTAGCTAGGCTAGTGTGGTTAGGATGTGATGTATGTTAATGTTGTGCCTTAGGCACTTGTGTTGATGTTGAGGTTATGCCATAGGCATATGTGAGTTTGTTATGATCTTGAGGTTTACTTTAAGGTTGTAGGTTGGTTCTGGTTATGGAGACGATTCTCCTAACCCTTACAGTTTGTGATGTTGTGTGCCTTGCTCTTGCAGGCGTTGATTCTTCCCCAAGGGGAAGCTGTGACGTGGTATTGGATACGAGTGTGACAGGTAAGTCCATAGGACTTACTTAGCGTTCAGTTATGGATTTGTATGATTGTGATGGTTGTGTGTGTTCATATGATTGTGCATTTATAACCTAAACCGGACTAGGACGACCATATATTACATTTAATGGCCCAAGTGTATTATAACGGGTGGTGACCACTTGCTAGAAGCTCGTCGAGAGTGGAAGGAGGTGCTCGGAAACCAGTAGCTCAGGGGGGAGGTAGATCCCCATGCAACACCTGAGTTAAAGGGGGAAGAGACGGGGTTCTTTAGGCTCCTCGTGCCACAAAAGAAGTTGAATTAGTAAAGGAATAACATAAATGAAACATAATAAATGAATGTGTGGCATTGCATGCATGAGATATTGATGTGTGTTTGTGCTATTACCTTCATGCTTATCTATTGTTGTAGCTAACAGTGTATACCGTGTTGTAGATGATCTGCAGGTTAGGAAGACTGCAGAGTGAGACAGATGGTGTGTGTTCGCCCCTAAAGGTGTGTGCAAATAAGCTTTAAATTTATAAAACTAGAATCAAGCAGTGAACCCGCAGTGTACGGATCGACGTAGCTAAGCAAGGATTCCAGAGTATCGAACACAGAGATTTGGGTGGGAACGAATTCAATTGTAGATTGTCAAGAGAGTAAATATGAGAGTTTTGCAAATATCGGGAAAACAACAATCCTAAAGGTCAGAGTATCCAGCTGTGGCAATCGATTCAAGATATACTTAATGATATAAAGACAGAGTTGAGATATGCAAAGGTATACTAACGTAAGGTAATCGTACGGTGAAGTTCCAAAAACCTTATGTAACTCACCTAGAAGGCACTCTCTATACAGGTTGTTGAGGCTCAATATAGAAAGATTCTAAAGGTGAGAATTAGTGTCAAATACCCAAACTTGTAACCCAAGGATCAAGACTAACTTAACCGATTGAGGTTGTGACACTCACAATCGAGGTAGAGGTTGTTGAGGCTTCACTACCACCTAGAAAAGACAAGTCTAAACTAAGTTAAAGCAAATCCTTAACTTTGGATTAAAGTAAAAGCAGGTTCGTAAACTTGAGGGAAATTACGGTTGGATCTTGAGATTCCACGGTCGTGGAACTCAAGAACAGCCCGTAATTTAGGGTTCGTCGACGATTCTCTCTAACTCTCAGGGTCTAATTTGTTTGCGATCGATCTATCATCATCTAAGCCACAACTATCAACCCTTCACCTTAGAATTGTTAAGAGTTTTTAGCCAATAACAGTCATATTGATATCAATTCAAGAATCGAAAGATAAAAAGATGAAAACTTTCAAGAACTTTCAATAATCTTCAAACCAATCTCAAAGTCACAATCAAAAAGAGTATTGTCAAAGGATTCAAACTAAAGTAAACAATCACAACCTTAGGAAAGAAGGAAGAACGGGATGTCAATCCGTCTTCTAAATCAAACCTAAAAAAGAAGAGAAGTCTTCTTGCAAGAAACCTTCCGAATCTTCCGTCAACCCGGAAAGTATGGAAATCCCAACAATAATCTCCACCAAGTGCGAGATTAGGGCAATTCCAAGCACGAACTTTGATCTCCAACAAGATCTCCAAATACTTCTCAACTAGGGTAAGCGATGATTAGCGGCGTAAGCGAAGATGCGGTCTTAGCGAGCCTAAGCGTCGATGACGGAATCTCCTTTCGTCCGTCTTTTTATAGTTGTAGGGCAAGATAAAATATCGGCCCGGCCCAATCTTCAAAAGATCGTGGCTTCAAAGTGTGGCGAAAAAGATTCACCAAGATCACGGTCGTGGAAGTTTCCACGACCGTAATTCTAGGTGTGGAAAGTGTCACGGTTTGCAGCATATATTCCACGACCGTAATAGTTACTGGAATGCATCACGCTTTTCTACACAAGGTTCCACGGCCGTGGAACTGAACGTGGTTTGTAATACGGCCGTATTTTAGAGCGTGGTTTAGGGCAAGAACGTGATTCTTCCCTAGCCTCGTGCATTCCTCAGGCTAAACTCCAATTTGCTTCCTAAGAATGTCCTCAATCTATGGACTCACTCAATCAATTCCTCTTTTGCTCGATTCCGTTCGGAAATAGCTCCAAATCACCTATAATCAACATAGAACTAGTGTAGACATCCATATCGACAATATAGGTAATACTAGCTCACATATGCAGCAAAGTTCAATCAAAGACTATCAATATGAATCAAATACGTTTAGAAAACGGCCTAAAATATCACAATATTTCATGCTAACAAATAACCCCATACTTAATACTTGCTTGTCCCTAAGCAAGGTATTTCAAAAAGCTTTAAACAAGAGTTAGGATGAAATATGTGTACCTTCTTTTGGGTGAATGTGACTTCTAAAGAATAAATCATTCTCAAACTTTGCTTCAATCATTCATCAAACTTTCACACACTCAATTAAAGAGTAAAAAGCAAAGAAAACTCATGAATAAATCAAACTTCTATACAAGCATCATAACCTTCAAACATTATCAAAATCAATCATAAGAAACTTCAATTTAGATCACAAAGTCATATAACATTCTTTCGATCTTAAGGACTTCCAAAGAAAAGGTCTAGAATACGGAAGGGAAGGGAAAACTTTAAGGGAAAGTGGTGCATGAATCCGGAAAAGTGGACAACTACCTTCTTCTTCTTATGCGGTTTCCGCAACACTTCAACTTAGAGCTTCGCTCTCTTCTTTTCATTTTTCCGACTTTACTTTTGGAGTTATGGATAAAGGTGCACAAAAACCGAAGCCTAGGAGATTGGCGTTTCTCAATTTTCATGAGATGCCTCAAACCCTTAGCGCACATACCATAATCCGCTAGGAATATCGCTCAACTCGACTTTGGCAAGACACAAACACCCGGCTATGTGAATGGTGCCGAGTTACTCATCGTCATGATTGACTTCCCCAAACCTACAATTTCTTTCTATTCACTTGATTGCAAATAATTGCTCTCATGGCCCTCCCACATCAAACATGCCTTTTTCATTCACTTCTCCAAATTCCCGGATAGGTAAAGGAGGCTAATATTTCAATGAGGAGCTAGATGATCAAAGAAAGAAGAAAGAAAGTATCGAGTTACCTTAATCATTTCAACAAGAAGTATAGGAACTTATAACGTGATTTCAACTTCAATTTCTCAACATGATTTAGGTAATATTTTCACATTATAAAACTTGCAAAAGAGGTAAAATTCATTCATTCAAATTCTTTTCGATTCACTATTCTTTTAAGCATGCCATTGTTATCAAACTCCATTCACAAGTAATGATTATCATGGAAATCATCTCAATTCATTAGAAGCACAAAATTTTCAAAATTTTTCAATTTTTACGGGTTTTTAAAGTTCTTTTTCATGCTATGCGAAAATGAAACGTGCAACACATAATGAACATGCAACGATAGTCTCGAATGAAAGCAAACATAGAGAGTAGAGTTATTACAAACTTTTTAGTACATCCCACCCCATACTTAGGACGAACATTGTCCCTAATGTTCAAAAGAAAGAAAGAAAAGAAAGAAAAGAAAAAGAAACTCACAAAGTGGTGGTGGGAATGTCTAAAACGAACGGTCATGCATCAAATCACTGCGGTGTCGGCGGGGGTGGAAATGGAGAGAAGCTGGAGTCGTAGGCCGCCCAAACTGCTGGCGGTAGACGTCCCTCATCATGTGGTCGAGGTCGTCGAGGCGTCCGTCTCTAGCATCGGCTCGGATCTCCAATGCTCCAACTCTCTCTGAAAGTCCGGTAGCCCAATCCGGCATCTGCTCGTACCATCCCGGGGCGTGACTGTACCATGCTGGGGAGTCGGATGGTGCTGGTGCTGGTGGTGGTGCTGTTGGCTGCTCCGTGGACCAAGGAGGGGGAACGCCATACCATGTGGGAGGTGTGGTCATCCACGTGGGCCTCTCACTCACGCTAGCGCGGCGAGATGACGAGCCTGATGCTCTAGCTGGAAGTGGAGAGCGTCTAGGTACATCTGGGGCCGCCTCCGGCTGGTCCGGAAACGTGCCAAACTCCTGCTCCGCTCCTCCTCCACTCTCGAACTGATCTCTCATATCCTCCTCCTCCACAACCGGTGGTGGGACATAAGGGGGAGCTACTAACCTGTTCGCATGCATCGCAGCGAACGTCTCCTTCCAATTGTGGCGTCCTGCCACAATGGAGTACTCCGGCAGCCACTCTATACCCCTGCCTGTCCTACTCTCCCAAGGCATGCCCGCATAAGGCGGACCTCTATGTGTGGGGAAAATGAGACCCCTAACCATGAAAGCATGTAACCCTAAAGGAACGGCCGGTATGCGGGTGCAAGCAGAAAAATCCACACCAAAACTCCTAGCAATGTGGGTAACTATCCCACCATATCCGATGTTTTCCTTCGCCTTGTTCTTGAGCTTGCTCATAGTAGCAGCCAAGAGAGTAGCACAATTTGCACGGCATCCATAAAGCATGCAATAGAGCAAGAATAGCTCATCCGTCTTTATCTTTTGGGGCGTCTCCGTCCTAGGAAAGAGACACTCCGAAAGAACACGGTGAGCTATCTTCAAAGCTAGATGGTACATCAATCTAGCTTTGGTATCAGCGGGTTGCCAACGGTCCTCGTCGGCGTAAAATCATCGCAATTTCCTTCCAGAAGTCCTTGGCGGAAACGCCACTCGGAAATCGACCATTAAAGGTCTCATGAAACCCAAAAATAGTCCCAAACTCAACGATACTCAAATGGTAGTCTCTTTCCATGAGACGGAAAGAGACGGTCCTATCTACGTGGCTGTGCTCGAAAGACGTCACAACCTCCCGGGTGATCTCCTCATAAGCGTCTTCTTGGATAGCCGAGAAGATAACTAATCCGGCTCTATCCAAGAGCCAAGTGAGGTCATCAACAATGTTAAGAGGATATAGATCCTCCAACAACAAATATCTAGGGCCAATCACTGCCCTCTTCTGTATCTTCTCGAATGCAGCGAGATGGTTCTCATGTATGGTCGGGACTCTAGGGTGAGGAGGTGAGGATGGAGGTGAAGGTGAAGATGGTGGTGAAGGTGAGGATGGTGGTTGTGCCCTAGAGGATGAGGAGAAGGAAGGATTTCCCTTTCTTTTCTTATTCTGGTTACCCTTCTTCTCTATTATCCTTCCCGACACTCTTCTTACAAAATCCATTCTGCACAAAAATTACGGTCTGTTCTTCAAGAATTACGGCCGTGGTTTACCCAGAGACCGTGATTCGTCTCAGAAAATCACGAATCTCAGCAAATTCACAAGCAATCACCACAACAAGCAGTCCTAGTCTAATTCCTTCCAGTCTTTATCAGTTCTTCCTAAAAATCTATAGCAAAAACGACCCAAATTGGCGAGAATCGAGAAGAAAGAATAAACCTCTTTTTCGGATTGAAAAATCCGAAATGCGCGTTTGTTGATGGATTTCCGCTCGGTTTGTCGCTTGGATCTTGTTTGTGGTTGAATTTGCTGCAGTTTAGGATGAAGAATCGTTGAAAACGATTAGAAAACGAAGATTTGAGAGGGGTCGTGGGGTTTCGGCACTTAGGTCGTGGAAAGAAGGATTTTTGGGATGAATTTGTGAAGAATGTGGCTTATATAGTTACAGGCAAAATTTTTGAAAATCACGGTCTGTCGGGGTGTTCCACGGCCGTGGAAGTGTACGGAACCGTGGTTTTGGTGATTTTTCAAAGGCTTTTGGAAATTACAGGCACTGTAGCTATGACGACCGTAATTTAGACCGTGGAACCTCCTGTAAAGCTCCAAAGATCAAATTTCGTCACTTTTCTTCGACATTATTCTTCCTTTTTCCCTTTCCATCGATCCTACAACCAAAAACACGAACATACCGGAAGAAATCGAGGCAAAATAAAGCGAAAATGTCTATTCTAAACTAATCTATGAATCGAAAGCAAAAACGAAAATGCAATACCTTGGGTTGCCTCCCAAGAAGCGCTTTGTTTAAGGTCCGTAGCTAGACCAATCTCGCACTTATTCGAGTGCGGTAGGCGCGAACTCCTCAGCTTGGAGTTCCGGCGTATACTTCTTGAGTCGTTGGCCGTTCACCTTAAAACTTCCGCTAGCTTCACCCCATACTTCAACTGCACCATGGGGGAAAATACGCTTAATTAGAAAGGGTCCGGTCCAACGGGATTTAAGCTTACCTGGAAAGAGGCGAAGTCTTGAATTGAAGAGGAGAACTTGATCTCCTTCTTTGAAGTCCTTTGGAATGATATGCTTATCATGCCAACACTTTGCTCTTTCCTTGTAGATCTTGGCGTTTTCATAGGCGTTCAAACGGAGTTCATCCAGCTTATTGATGTCTAGGAGACGCTTCTCTCCCGCTTCCTTCATGCCGAAATTCAGCCACTTGATAGCCCAAAACGCTTTATGCTCCAGCTCCACCGGCAAGTGACAAGACTTCCCATACACAAGGTTGTATGGTGTGGTTCCTATGGGAGTCTTGTACGCAATCCGGTACGCCCATATTGCATCATCTAGCTTCAAGGACCAATCCTTCCTAGTCCTTGAAACCGTCTTCTCTAGAATTCCTTTGATCTCCCTATTTGAGATCTCAACTTGTCCACTCGTTTGTGGATGGTAAGGGGTAGCGACCTTGTGAGTAACCCCATACTTAGCTAGAAGAGCTTCAAAGCGACGGGCTATGAAGTGAGAACCTCCATCACTAATGATCGTCCTTGGTGTCCCGAATCGCGGGAGAATGGTTTTGTTAAAGAACTTAACCACCACCATGGCATCATTTGTGGGAGAGGCAATTGCTTCCACCCATCTAGAAACGTAATCTACCGCCAATAGTATGTATTGGTTTCCACAAGAGGATGGGAATGGTCCCATGAAATCAACTCCCCAAACGTCGAAAATCTCCACCTCTTGGATGTTGTTGAGGGGCATCTCATTCCTTCTATAAATATTGCCTGTTCTTTGACAAGCATCGCATCAAGAAACAAAGGATTGCACATCTCTAAATAAAGTAGGCCAATAGAATCCAGATTGCAATACCTTTGCGCTAGTCTTGTTCGAACTAGCGTGTCCTCCACAAGGTAGTGAATGACAATGGCGGATGACACTTTGTATCTCATCTTCCGGCACACATCGCCGAATGATGCCATCCGGACCTCTCTTAAAGAGTAGAGGCTCGTTCCAATAGTATTCCCAGACGTCCTTAAAGAACTTCTTCCTTTGTGCATAGGATAGTCCGGGCGGTATCTCCTGGCAAACCAAATAGTTAACAAAATCAGCAAACCATGGTTCGTTACCTTTGGAGATCACGTTGATGCACTCCTCTATGATATGTAGGTGTTCGTCCGGAAAGGAGTCATCAATGGGTAAATGGTCGTCCTCTAGATGTGTTAGGCGACTCAAATGATCCGCAACAGAATTTTCCGAGCCTTTCTTGTCGCGGATCTCAAGATCGAATTCTTGTAGGAGAAGAATCCATCTAATCAGCCTTGGCTTCACATCTTTCTTTGCAAGGAGGTATCGGATCGCAGCATGATCCGTGTAGACAATCACCTTTGCACCTACAAGATAAGAGCGAAACTTGTCAATAGCATAGACAATGGCTAAGAACTCTTTTTCGGTAGTGGCGTAGTTGAGCTGCGCTTCGTCTAGCGTTTTGCTAGCATAGTATATGGCGTGGGTTCGCCCTTCCTTTCGTTGTCCAAGAACAGCTCCAATAGCTACGTCACTAGCATCGCACATAATCTCGAAGGGGAGAGTCCAATCCGGAGGTTGGATAATAGGTGCTGAAATTAGAGCTTGCCAAATGGTGTTAAACACATCTAAACATTCCTGCGAAAACTCAAAAACCGCATCCTTCATCAATAGATTAGTGAGAGGTTTTGATATCTTAGAAAAGTCCTTAATGAAACGTCTATAAAATCCAGCATGTCCTAGGAAACTTCTTATCCCTTTCACCGAAATTGAGGGAGGAAGTTTCTCTATGGTCTCTATCTTAGCCTTGTCTACCTCTATCCCTCTGCTAGAGACTAAGTGACCTAATACGATTCCTTCCTTAACCATGAATTGACACTTCTCCCAATTAAGAACTAGGTTAGTGTCTTCACACCTTTGTAAAACAAGAGAAAGGTTAGAAAGGCAATCGTTAAAAGAGGAACCGTATACGGAGAAGTCGTCCATGAAGACTTCCATGATTTCCTCTACGTATTCGGAGAAGATGGCCATCATGCACCGTTGAAAGGTGGCTGGGGCGTTGCAAAGCCCGAACGGCATTCTCCTATAGGCGAACGTACCCCAAGGGCACGTGAATGTGGTCTTCTCTTGATCATCCGGATGTATCGGAATCTGAAAGAAACCACTATAACCGTCAAGGTAGCAAAAATGCGAATGTTGTGCTAACCTTTCAAGCATTTGATCGATGAATGGCAATGGAAAGTGATCCTTCCGCGTTGCGTTGTTGAGCTTGCGGTAGTCTATGCACATTCGCCATCTAGTCACGGTTCGGGTAGGAATGAGTTCGTTGTTCTTGTTGGTGATGACCGTCATTCCTCCCTTCTTCAGAACTACTTGAGCTGGACTCACCCACTTGCTATCGGAGATAGGATAGATGATACCTGCATCAAGAAGTTTAAGAATTTCCTTCTTGACAACCTCCTTCATGGTCGGATTCAACCGCCTTTGAGGTTGTCTTGAAGTTCTAAAGTCCTCCTCCATTAGTATCTTATGCATGCATAGGGAGGGTTTAATTCCTACTAAGTCCTCAATAGTATAGCCTATGGCTTTTCTATGTTTCCTAAGGACAATCATGAGCTGTTCATGTTCATCTATGCTTAGTTCGGAACTAACGATAACCGGAAAGGTAGAATTAGATCCAAGAAAAGCGTACCTTAGATGAGTAGGAAGCGGTTTGAGTTCCATCGCTTTCGGAGCTTCCAGTGATCCTCGAGAAGCATCCGACGTTTCCTTAGAAGTTTCTAAGGGTGTTGAGTGAGTTGGAGAAGAATCCGAAAAAGTTGAAGAAGTATGCCGATCACCCTCTTCCACGGTCAGAATTACGGGCTCTCCATATGTTCCACGGCCGTGTAATCCCCTGGAATGGAGGTCGATTTTGGTTGTGAAATCCACGGTCGTGGAATACAGGGTATGACCGTGGATTCTAACATTCTCAGCCTCATCGTGGAGTTTCTCAAACTCCTCTTCATGCATCTCTTCTTGTGCTTCCAAGGCTTCAATTTCCTCTTTACACTCTTCTTCTTCCCCTACATCTGTTAGACTCATGGTAATGACTTTTTGTAAAGGATCGTTAAAGAGAATCGCACTTACCTCTTCCCTAGATAAACCTTCTTCATCTTGGATATCGTAAATATCCTCATCAAAGATTGGTTCCTTCACTAGAGTGGAAAGAACAAACTCTACTTTCTCTTCTCCAATATCAAAAGCGAGTCTACCATTCTTGCAATCGACCATGCAGCCGGAAGTTACAAGAAACGGTCTTCCGAGTATGATCGGGACCGGGCTATCTGCAGGAATGTCAAGCACGACAAAATCAATGGGAACAAAGAATTTACCTAGCTTGACCGGGACGTCTTCTACAATACCGACGGGGCGAGTGATGGATCGATCCGCCATGTATAACGTCATCTTCACCGGTTTAGGGTCGCCTAAACCGATCTTCCTGCACAACGCAAGTGGTATGATGCTCACACTTGCTCCTAAGTCACATAAAGCGTCATATGTGACATCTCCCACTCCAATGGGAATGCAAAATGACCCCGGATCTTTCAACTTTGGGGGCATTTTCTCCTTCATGGTCTTGATGAGATCCGAAGAATCCGAACTCATTTTGACCTCTCCGAAATCTTCTAGCTTCCTCTTGTTAGAGAGAAGCTCCTTCATGAACTTGCCATAAGTTGGCATACCTACAATAGCATCAATGAATGGTATATTGATATGCAGCTTACTTATGAGTTCTATGAACTTACCGAATTGTTTGTCTAGGCGCGCTCGCGCTCTAGATTGAGGGAATGGTAGGGGAGGTTTGTAAGCTGGAGGAGGAACATAGACATCATCCTTCTCCTTCCCCTTCTCTTTGTCCTTCTCTACGGGGACTTCAACGAACGTAGGCTGCGGATCGGTAGTAGTCACTCCGCTCCTAGTCGTAATTGCCATCACCCTTCCTTTAGGGTTGTCCTCCGTCTTTCCTGGAAGTTTCCCTTGATTCCTAGGAACTTCTTGCGCGTGGTTGAACATTTGGTTTTCTAAAACTTTTTGAGCTTTGTCAACCTTAGAAACTTGATCATCAACCTTGATGATGCGGTTCTCCAACCCTTGAAGCTTTCCCAAAATCGTTTCCAATATGGGATCGGGCTTCTCCTTCCCCGAAGTGTTTCCTCCATTAGATGATTGCCCCTGGCTTTTCAAAGGAGTAGAGGAAGAGAAAGGTGGAGTTAGTGAATTAGAATTGGAAGGATAAGAGTTACCGGAATTTTGTTGATTGGGGTGCCAATTGTTGTTATTTGAACCCCTATTGTTGTTCCAATCGTTGTTCCGATTGTTGTTGTATCCATACCAGTTGTTATTCCGGTTGTTGCCCCGGTTATTGTTGTTGCCCAAATAACCAACATCCTTCCCTTGTTGCTTTGGGAAGTTGGTCTTGATAGCCTCCTTCAACTCTTTGATCTCATTGTTGAGGGAGAAAATCTGATTTTGAGCTTCATGTGTGAGCTTTGCTCCTTGCTCCACACGATTTCCCTCCACTTTCCGGTGGGAATACTTCTCTATGACTCTTGCTTGCTTCTCAATGAAGTCCCAAGCGTCATCTTCTCTCATGTCCATGAACGTTCCACATGAGAGGGATTGGAGGTTGAATTGCGTTCCCGCATCCAGCCCCTTGTAGTAGATCTCCAGCAAGGCAAGTTTGGATATGCCATGATGAGGGCAATCCAAGAGCAAATCCTGAAACCTTTCCCAAGATTGAAACAAACTTTCGTTAGGTCTCATAGAAAAAGCATTAATCTTACCTCTAAGTTCCGCCGTTTTGGAAGGCGGAAAGAATTTGGTGAGAAACTCCGCGGAAAGGTCTTCCCACGTGTCTAGTTTCCCACTAGGAAGAGCTTGATACCATGACAACGCTTTCCCCTTCAAAGAGAAGAAGAAGGGTTTAAGCTTGTAGATGTTGGTAGTAGCGCTCTTCGGTCTCATCGTCTCCATCATACACTCGAAGTTTTGCAAGTGTTGGTGTGGAGATTCGGCGCTTGTCCCGCCAAATTGGTTTTGGTGAACAAGGGTAATGACTTGAGGGTTAAAGCTAAACCCTTGAACATCTTCAGCATCAAAATTCACGCCCAAGCGGCGTGGTTGTTGTGTTGGATCCATCCGCTGGCCAAGAGTTCTTGGCTCATTATCCACACGTTCGACCCTCACATTCCTAGGTGGAATGCGGCGATTAGCAGCTCCTTGTTGATGAAAAGGATTTATATTGATCGTGGGATCAATCTCCTCTAATGGTGGCATGGAAGAATCACTATCATCAGCGGATGAGTGACCTCTTCTTCTAGTTCTTGATGCCCTTCTTGAGGATTTCTTGATTCCTTTATTCTTAAGGTCGCTTATTTCTAATCTCATTTGGAACATCCGATCTTGTAGATTGTTAACTTGGGATTGATGGCGATCCATCTCATCCCGGAGGAGGTTCTCATTCCATTGGAGTTGAGCTTCCTTCTCCGCCAACTCCGCTTGAAGATCACGTTCGTGTTCTTCAGCCATCTTCTTTTCCTTGCGCTTTTGCCTTAAAGTTTTCTCTAGCTCTTGATCAAGAGGTAAGAGATCTTCGGTTTTCCTAGACCTGCGCATGCATCAAGAAGATATCAAATAACGAGAGCAAGCTCCCAAGCTTGACAACGGGTTACCGAATTCGGCCGAAACCAAATCCCTGGCAACGGCGCCAAAAACTTGTTCGCCCCTAAAGGTGTGTGCAAATAAGCTTTAAATTTATAAAACTAGAATCAAGCAGCGAACCCGCAGTGTACGGATCGACGTAGCTAAGCAAGGATTCCAGAGTATCGAACACAGGGATTTGGGTGGGAACGAATTCAATTGTAGATTGTCAAGCGAGTAAATATGAGAGTTTTGCAAATATCGGGAAAACAACAATCCTAAAGGTCCAAGTATCCAGCTGTGGCAATCGATTCAAGATATACTTAATGATATAAAGACAGAGTTGAGATATACAAAGGTATACTAATGTAAGGTAATCGTACGGTGAAGTTCCAAAAACCTTATGTAACTCACCTAGAAGGCACTCTTTATACAGGTTGTTGAGGCTCAATATAGAAAGATTCTAAAGGTGAGAATTAGTGTCAAATACCCAAACTTGTAACTCAAGGATCAAGACTAACTTAACCGATTGAGGTTGTGACACTCACAATCGAGGTAGAGGTTGTTGAGGCTTCACTACCACCTAGAAAAGACAAGTCTAAACTAAGTTAAAGCAAATCCTTAACTTTGGATTAAAGTAAAAGCAGGTTCGTAAACTTGAGGGAAATTACGGTTGGATCTTGAGATTCCACGGTCGTGGAACTCAAGAACAGCCCGTAATTTAGGGTTCGTCGACGATTCTCTCTAACTCTCAAGGTCTAATCTGTTTGCGATCGATCTATCATCATCTAAGTCACAACTATCAACCCTTCACCTTAGAATTGTTAAGAGTTTTTAGCCAATAACAGTCATATTGATATCAATTCAAGAATCGAAAGATAAAAAGATGAAAACTTTCAAGAACTTTCAATAATCTTCAAACCAATCTCAAAGTCACAATCAAAAAGAGTATTGTCAAAGGATTCAAACTAAAGTAAACAATCACAACCTTAGGAAAGAAGGAAGAACGGGATGTCAATCCGTCTTCTAAATCAAACCTAAAAAAGAAGAGAAGTCTTCTTGCAAGAAACCTTCCGAATCTTCCGTCAACCCGGAAAGTATGGAAATCCCAACAATAATCTCCACCAAGTGCGAGATTAGGGCAATTCCAAGCACGAACTTTGATCTCCAACAAGATCTCCAAATACTTCTCAACTAGGGTAAGCGATGATTAGCGGCGTAAGCGAAGATGCGGTCTTAGCGAGCCTAAGCGTCGATGACGGAATCTCCTTTCGTCCGTCTTTTTATAGTTGTAGGGCAAGATAAAATATCGGCCCGGCCCAATCTTCAAAAGATCGTGGCTTCAAAGTGTGGCGAAAAAGATTCGCCAAGATCACGGTCGTGGAAGTTTCCACGACCGTAATTCTAGGTGTGGAAAGTGTCACGGTTTGCAGCATATATTCCACGACCGTAATAGTTACTGGAATGCATCACGCTTTTCTACACAAGGTTCCACGGCCGTGGAACTGAACGTGGTTTGTAATACGGCCGTATTTTAGAGCGTGGTTTAGGGCAAGAACGTAATTCTTCCCTAGCCTCGTGCATTCCTCAGGCTAAACTCCAATTTGCTTCCTAAGAATGTCCTCAATCTATGGACTCACTCAATCAATTCCTCTTTTGCTCGATTCCGTTCGGAAATAGCTCCAAATCACCTATAATCAACATAGAACTAGTGTAGACATCCATATCGACAATATAGGTAATACTAGCTCACATATGCAGCAAAGTTCAATCAAAGACTATCAATATGAATCAAATACGTTTAGAAAACGTGCCTAAAATATCACAATATTTCATGCTAACAGTGTGACCAGCCGAGGACTTCTGTACATTAGGATGCGTGGGTTGGAATCTTTTGTATCAGATGTTTATGTTTGATGTTTTGTACTCGGCTTTGTGTTTGTAAACACTATTGATGTATCATTACAGCTTTTATGTATTTGGTTTTAATATACCTGTGCCTTGTTGTAAGATCCAGTGAACTTGTTGTCAGGCTAGGGTCAGGATCCATTGTGAGATCCTAGCCCAATGTAACATTCCAAGTCCTGCGGATTTGGGGTGTTACAGAGTTGGTATCAGAGTCTTAGGTTGACAACAATGGCACTTGCTATCTGCAATAAAGGTAGAGTGGATAAATAAACAGAACCCACATGGGGTCTGGCTTTTTAAAAGATTTTGGTTTTAAAGCGAGTATAGATGTTTTTGGATAGTATGTACAGAAGTCGTCACCCATCTGAGGATCTCGACAGTGTAGATATATATATATATATATATATATATATATATATATATATATATATATCTTTTATGTGTTGATGTGTATGCATGTAATAATGAGTATTATATATATCGATACATATGGCATATATATAGCCTTATAAGTTTAGGTGCGTATATTCTACAGATGGCTCAGACTAGAGCAGTATTTGTAGTGGGACGAGATAGGGCTACACCCCCTCTTCTTCCAGTAGCGCCAAGTCAGGGACCAGTTTCCGCTAATGTGTTGCCTATGGCAGAGAGCGAGTTTGAAGAGGTTGATCGGGTCTCCATGAGTAGATTGGAGTTTCAAGAGTATATGCAACAAGTGTATGAGGAAGTGATAGCGGGTAGACCTACACCGGATTTACCAACATTTGTGAGAACAACTGAAGCTTCTACATCAAAGAAGAAACAACGGGTTGAGTCAGTGAAAGAAGAGGTTGGATTTTCGGGTTGCAAACCGAGTCCGACTTATGGAAGTTTGAGTACTTCTTGTTTCACACGGACTTCTGGTGAGACGAGGACCTGTTACAACTGCGGGAAGCCTGGACATGTACGACCACAGTGTCCAAGATCGCCAGTGACTTGCTTTACCTGTGGTAGACAGGGTCATAGAGTTGTCTTCTGTAAGCAAACTGGAGTGCCATCACGACAAAGTTTTATTTCTGCTAGTGTGACGGGAGGTGGTCAGAAGACACCTCAGCAGCAGACGCGGGGACAGCAGAGAGTCCCAGATCATCATTCTACTCAGGGATCCGTTCCCAGAGTGAGTAGGTGTTCGCTCAAAACGGTGTGCGTCAAAGTCTTAAATTTATATATCTAGAACTCAAGCAAAGCGAACCCGCAGTGTACGGATCGGCTGTAGAAAGGTAAGAATTCCAGAGTCGAACTCAGGGATTTGGTGAGAATAAATTACGATTTCAATTATCTAGCGAAAAATGCAAAAAGCTTTTGTGATATGATAAAGAGAGAAATGATTCCAAGGATTCAAGTATCCGATTTAGGCTTTCGATTCAAGACACTTCTATAGATTTAGGACAGAATTCATATTGCCAAGATTAAATGCTTAAAAGTAGGATTCGTACGATGAAGTTCCGAAACCTATATGACTAATCTGTAGGTTCTCTCTATAAGGGTTGTTGAGGCTGCAATATAGAAAGATCTGAAGATAGGAATTATGATCAAATTAACTATCTAAAACTCCAGGATATGACTCTCCAAAGTAAAGATAGGAAACACACTTAAAATCTTAATAAAGGATGATGAGTCTCTTTATTACCCAATTCTCGCAATCTTAATCTATTAAATATAGAAAGAGGTTTGAAGTGCTTTCATACATTCAATTAGAGGGTAGAAAGATAAATCAAGATTGGGATTTAGGCAAGGATTAGTTTTGATCAAAAGTTGATTCAATTAAAGTTCGTCAGAAGATAAATCGCCCTGTTCATAGGAAAAATCGACCGATTTTTCTCAAGAACAGCCCGATTTTCCTGTTTGTCGCAAAACTAAAATCTAAATTCTCAGGGTCCTAATGTTTGAATGAGTTCAGTCTATCATTATCTAAGCCTTAATCATCAACTATTCTCCCCAGAATCACAAGGTTTTTAGCCAACCATTTTCAAAATCGAATCAAATTAATTATTGAAGAATATATCGCAAAGAAACCAAATCTTGAATAGAAAAATTCTATAATTCTCAAATCTGTAAAACAATCGTCAAATCTGTTCGAAGTATCTCTCAACAACTCAATTTCGTGTTCACAAACCACAAACAAAGCAATGGAACAAAGAAATCTCACAATCAAAGATCAAGATAGACTTTCCGGCAAAAGCTCTTCAATCTCTCTCCAAGAATCGTTGATTTCTTCCAAACGTGTAAAGATTATCCCGTGCGACACCTTCAGTCTCCCTTTGGAGAATTTCGCTCCCCTAGTTCTGGGGCTGTCACCGTCTCTGTCTTTTGGAGATTTTTGGCTCCCTTCAATGTTGAAGGCTCTCCAATATATGTAGCGGTCTATCTAGGGTTTAAAGATAAAACCCTAAATATTTGGGCTGAAAAGAAGTCGAATCCGCTGGTATCAGAAGATACTTTGGCGCGTCAGACGGTATCAGAGAATACTTTGGGTCGCGTCCGACGGTATCAGAAAATACTTTGGGCCGCGTCCGACGGTATCAGAAAATACTTTGGGTCGCGTCCGAAGGTATCAGAAAATACTTTGCCGCGTCAGACGGTATCAGAGAATACTTTGGCGCGTCCTAAATTCCTTTTATGCTCCTTTTTGTCCCGCTTCAAGGCTTAATCCTTAAATGTGCCATCTTTGCTCCATAATTCGCCAAATTACCTACAAATGCAATAAAACTCTATGTAGACCTCTATTCTTACAAAGTAGGTGAATATAACCATAAATGTCATGAATGTATGTCTATGCATGCAAAATAAAGGGAAAATCTATATAAATACATGCCTAAAAATAGGTCATAATTCATGTCATCAGTAGGGGTAAGAGTCGTGGTAGGAGTACCACGGACACTAGAGGAGCTCAGGGTAGAGCCTTTGCGCTGGGCAGTGCAGAGGAGCCACCCGTACTAGTGGCAGGGATGGGACGTATATGTCTCAATTGTGGTTATCCAGATCATTTGCGCTTCGAGTGCCCCATGACACTGATAGCTTGCTTCACCTGTGGTGAACTAGGCCATCTGGCCCCAATCTGTCAATGAGGTAGTGTTTCTTCTCATCAAGACCTTCCTCTTTCCGATGTAGAAAGAGTGGAAGTGGAAGCTATGGCAATGACCTCAGTGATACCTGAGGAACATAGGTCTGAGGTTGAGTGATGATATGCAGTAGAGCTTCAGGCGTTAGCTGTTACAGGTAATATTCTTGTTAATGGTTTACCTAGTGGAGTTTCGTTTGTTGTGAGTGCTATGCACCTCTTGTCTTTCGATGCATGCGTCAATAGTTAGCTGTGGATACAGTAGAAGATAGATTTTCCTTTACAGATTACCTTTTTGGGATCTGAGGTACCGCAATATATGTGGTTGTACCCTTTGTACAAGGGCTTGTGTATGGCTTATAGACTTCTTTGTCATGCCTTAGGTGCATGAAAAGGGTCTCTATGTGTGTGGTGGACGAATAGATAAAATGTTGGTTTGGATAGCAATAGGAAGACTATTATAGTCTCTAATGAAATCGACTAGGTAGAGGTTTTTCGAAGTTGTGAGCTTTGAAGAGGCAAGTTTGCCGACAGTACCGTATGAGCAGCGGGGTTAATAAGGAGGTGATGATTTCTAATGTTATGTTGTGAAGGAAAGAGATAGTTCCACACTGAAGAGTGTTCCAGTGGTTTATGATCTTATAGACGTGTTACTGAACCATCTAATTTACCACCTCAGTGGAGTGAAGACTTTTATATTGTGTGAAAATATGGTACAAGACTGGTTGGGAGAAGGTCTATGAGATATATGGCTTGTTGAGTTGTTAGAAATTGAAGAAGCAACTTGAAGAGCTGAGAGAGACGGGTTTCGTTCGTCCTAACTTATTCATGGCTATGTATTGACGACTTGTTGGGACAGCTTGTAGGAGCAATTGTGTTTCAGGATTCCTTTGCGCTCAAGATATCCCTAGTCATGGATGAGAGAGCAGCATGTGTAGGAGATAGCATTCCATACTCGTTATGGACACCACGAGTTTGTAGTGATGCCATTTGGGCTGACGAATGCCCCCCAGCAGTTTTCATGGAGTTGTTGAACAATATCTTCATCGACTTCCTTGATCAGTTGGTGATGGACTTCACTGATGAAATGTCGATATACTCTCGTAGTAGAGAATAGTAGATTGATTGTCTGAGGACCGTTCTGTAGATTTCAAGAGATAGAGGGTTGTATGCTATGCTCTTTAAGTGCAAGTTGAGATGCTAATGGTAGCCTTTTTAGGACATGTTGTTTCCGCCAGTGGGATCATGGTTGACCTGGCAAGATTTAAGTATGTTGTTATATGGAAGATACTAATGAACATGAAGGAATATGTGGCTTTCTTGGCTTAGCCAATTGCTACTAATGCTTTGAGGAAGGATTCTATATGATTGCGTATTCATTTGCAAGTCTTTTGAGAAAACCACCATAACTACGTGGTTACAGTAGTGTGTCTAAGTTTTGAAGCGTTGAGGAGGCATTCGACCTCTGTTTCTATTCTGTTATAATCAGAAGATTCCAGGAATCCCGTGATTTGCAGTGATACATTCCAGTTAAGTTGAGACGTGTGTTACTACAGAGGAGTAGAGTTACTGATATGCGTGTTACAGTTGAGAACGTATGATGGAAACTACCCGACTCATGATTTAGCGTTAGTAGTGGTAGTTCAAGCCTCTAAGTTTTGAAGACCGTAACGGTGTGATCTTCATGTTAGATTTCTATAGATCATAGAAATCTGAAATATATTTTATGCAACAGGGGTTGAATAATCGCCAGTGTTAGAGCTTATGTTGATCAAGACTGTAATTTGGAGATTTCATATCATTTAGAGAAGTTGAACGATGTCGCTGACAACTTGAATGGAAAGACGCTCCAGGAGAAGATCATTGCGAGACTGATAGTTCAGCCTCAACTTCGGGAAGATCTAGCTTGGCTAGAGTGGAAGTTACAATCTCTCAATAAGGATGCCTAGTTGTTGGCTGTAGAGGTTCGACCTGGTCTGTTGGATGAGATCCAACATAAGCAAGGGACCTGCCCGATCTTGACAAGGATCAGAGATAGGATGTCTCGTGGAGAGGCACCCCAGTTCACTATTGGGGCAGATGGAGTTATGAGGCGACATGATCGTACTTTTGTACCTGCTGATGCAGAGCTGAGATAGCGGATTTTACAGGAGGCTCACTGTACACCTTGCTCAGTACACCCTGGTATGAGTAAGATGTATCATGAGGTGAGACGCTCATATTGGTGGGGAGGGCTGAAGCCCGACGTAGCCAGATTTGTGGCTCAGTGTGTGACCTGTCAGCAAGTCCAGAGAGAGCATTTCTGATCTAGAGATAAGCCCCATCCACTACCAGTGCAGTAGTAGAATTAGGAAGACATCTCTATGGACTTGGTTATGGGATTGTGACTCAGTAGAAGATTGATGTTATCTGGATTGTTGTAAGTAAATTAAGGAAACCGGCACGTTTTATTCTTATCAGAAGGACGTGGTCAGTGAATGAATTGACTGAGGAGTACACTAGATGGATAGTGAGACTCCATGGTGTACCGAGAATGATCATCTCTAATCGAGATGGATGTTTTTACTTTGAGATTTTGGACTGCAGGTACAGACTGCTTTGAGGATTGAGTCTCTACTTCAAGACTACACTTCACCCCCTGACAGACGGTTAGTTAGAGAGGATCGTCTAGGTCTTAAGGATCTACTATAAGTTGTAAGTTGAATTGGAAACGTGGATGGTTATACTACCTCCCATTATTGAGTTATCATCTAACAGTGATTGACGGTTATCTTCTGGGATGCCCTTATGAGGCATTGTATGGACGTAGATGCCATACATCTTTATGCTAGAAGTAATCTATTAGTAGTATTGGGATAACACCTGACCAGATTCAAGATTTTGTAGTTCAAGTAACGATGATTAAAGGAAGAATACTCACTGTACAGAGTCGTAAGATCTTATATATAGACGAGAGGTGTTAACCTCTAAAGTTCAAGCGAGAGTTCAAGTCCGGCTGAAAGTATCTCAGCTGTGAAACCTTAGATGTGTTAATGTGAAAAGGGGAACTGAGTTTCCAATACGTCGGTTACTTGAGATCTTGATCAGTATTATGAAGGCAGCATGATTTTTAGCTTTGCCTCTAAGATTAGAGGATATCCACCCAGTATTTCATGTGTCTCGGCTGAGGGAGTACATACCAAATCTGAGGCACATCGTGAGTT
This sequence comes from Fagopyrum esculentum, assembly GCA_033239045.1. NCBI lineage: Eukaryota > Viridiplantae > Streptophyta > Magnoliopsida > Caryophyllales > Polygonaceae > Fagopyrum > Fagopyrum esculentum. The sequence continues at coordinate 123,337,132 of BSUD01000005.1, forward strand.
ATGATGATCTAGTGGTTGAGCCGGACCACACGTTTGCAGAACACCCTTTCGCAGTCCTAGAGAGAGGTGTGAGACGTCTGCGTTCGAAAGACTTTCCTATGCTGAGGATACAATGGTCTAGACGAGGACCTGATGAGACTACCTGGGAGACTGAGGATAGTATCCAGAAGTACTATCCAGAGTTTTACGTTGTGATAGATACACCTGCAGGATCTACGATTAGATCTTGGTGCTATCTTAGTGAATGTATGCTATACTATGTGCTTATGTGATATGCTGTGTTTTTGTGCTAGCTATGAGTTGTGCATATGATATGTTAGATCTTGTTTGCTAGTACGAGATAGGTATAGCTGGAGATGGTTCTTTCCGCCATGCTACCTTTGATGGACATAGTATGAGTGGAGATGGTTTTTCCTCCACGTAGTAGTGTTATGTGTACGTTTTGGCTGAAGACGGCTTTCCTCCATGCCAGTGTGATGTGGTTAGTGTTTGGCTAAAGATGATCTTCCTTTAGGCCTTGTGTAGAGTTCTTATGCTGGAGTTGTGATTCCTCCATGCTGTGTTAAGGATATAGAATGTTATAGGTTATGACTTGATGTTCTTGAGGAGAGCGTATACCTCGGCTTATGGGTCCGAGAGGTTTGGGATCTTGTAAGTTTCGGGATGAAACTTGTTTTAAGGGGGGTGAGATGTAAGAGCCTGAGTCTTTGGAGCCTTGCTGAGCCTTAGCTGAGCTAGCTTTGACACTACCAGCCGCCCCAACGGACCCTGTGAGCCGCACCTGCGCCACAGGTGAGCCGCCCTTGCGCCTTAGTTGATCCGCCCCTTCGGTTTTGTGCGGCTGCAGCCACCTTTGTTAACCTCTTGACTTGCTTTTGGGTTGGCTTCTTATATAAGCCTTCCTTATCTTCAAATGAAGGGTTTCTTCATCTCTGCAGCTTCTCTCTTCCTCCTCACGTTCTTCTTCTTCTCTCTTCTTCCTTGACCTCTTCTTGATCTTGTAGGTGTGAGTTTTGAGAGTTGTTTGTGGTTTGAGGCTTGGATGATCTTAAGCTTGTGGCTGAGAGTTACTGCTGTTGTGTTGAGGATTGTGTGAGGTGTTTTGATGCTCCTAGTTGCTGCTTAGGGTTGTTGTGGTAAGATCTTCACATCCATCTTCCTTCCTTCCTCTTCTTTGCTTCTTTCTTCCTTTTCTAGCATAGGATCACAAGCTCAACTTGTGTAGATCTTATTCTGATGTTTTGATGATCATATATGTGTTTGTATACAAGTGTTGTTGTGGTGTGTTGAAAAAGTGAAGAGAGTCGAGAAAGAGATCGAAGAGAAGTCGGGCCAACATTCTACACAGACAGCCGCCCCTCCGCCTGGTGTGAGCCGCCCTTGCGCCTCACTGGATCAGCCGTGTGCTCTTGCTTCTGTTGGTGCATACCTTGTTGGTATGTCTTCCTTCCTTCATTTCCTTTGACCTTGGCTTAGTTGGTAGCTAGGCTGGTGTGGTTAGGATGTGTTGTATGTTGGAGTTGTGCCTTAGGCACTTGTGTTGATGTTGAGGTTATGTCATAGGCATATGTGAGCTTGTTATGATCTTGAGGTTTAGTTTAAGGTTGTAGGTTGGTTCTGGTTATGGAGACGAGTCTCCTAACCCTTACAGTTTGTGATGTTGTGTGCCTTGCTCTTGCAGGCGTTGATTCTTCCCCTAGGGGAAGCTGTGACGTATTATTGGATACGAGTGTGACAGGTAAGTCCATAGAACTTACTTAGCGTTCGGTTATGGATTTGTATGATTGTGATTGTTGTGTGTGTTCATATGATTGTGCATTTATAACCTAAATCGGACTAGGACGACCATATATTACATTTAATGGCCCAAGTGTATTATAACGGGCGGTGACCACTTGCCAGAAGCTCTCCGAGAGTGGAAGGAGGTGCTCGGAAGCTAGTAGCTCAGGGGGGAGGTAGATCCCCATGCAACACCTGAGTTAAAGGGGGAAGAGACGGGGTTCTTTAGGCTCCTCGTGCCACAAAAGAAGTTGAATTAGTAAAGGAATAACATAAATAAAAGATAATAAATGAATGTGTGTGGCATTGCATGGTTGATGTGTGTTTGTGCTATTACCTTCATGCTTATCTATTGATGTAGCTAACGGTGTATACCGTGTTGTAGATGATCTGCAGGTTAGGAAGACTGCAGAGTGAGCCAGATGGTGTGACCAGCCGAGGACTTCTGTACATTAGGATGCGTGGGTTGGGATCTTTTGTATCAGATGTTTATGTTTGATGTTTTGTACTCGGCTTTGTGTTTGTAAACACTTTTGATGTATCATTACAGCTTTTATGTATTTGGTTTTAATCTACATGTGCCTTGTTGTAAGATCCAGTGAACTTGTTATCAGGCTAGGGTCGGGATCGATTGTGAGATCCTTGCCCAATGTAGCATTCCAAGTCCTGCGGATTTGGGGTGTTACAACTGCACGCTTTATCCCTATTCAGAAAACGTGGTCAGTGAGCCAGCTGGTTGATGAGTTCACTAGGTAGATAGTGAGATTCCAAGGTGTACTGAGGACGATCGTCTCAAACCGAGATGACGATTTACCTTAGGCTTTTGGCAGCAGATTCAGTCTACCCAAGGGACGAGTTTGCATTTTACGACCGCATTTCACCCTCAATCAGATGGTCAGTCAAAGACGACCATTCAGACCCTAGATGATATGTTGAGAGCTTGCGTGCTATATTGGGGGCAGGTGTGGTCAGATCACCTCCCATTGGTTGAGTTCTCGTACAACAACAGTTGGAATGAATCGATTGGGATGACCCCATATGAGGCAATGTATGGACGGAGATGCCGTACGCCCTTATGTTGGATCGATCCTAGCAGTGTTAGTGGTATAGCGTCTGAGCAAATTCAGGATGATATTGCCCGCGTGGCACTAATTAGAGAGCGTGTGCTGGCTGCACAGAGTCGTCATAAGTCGTATATAGACAAGAGGTGTCGACCTCTAGAGTTCAGAGTTGGAGCTCATATCTAGCTAAGATTATCCCCGACGAGTGGCGTTAGACGTTTTGGCATTAAGGGGAAGTTGAGCCCCCGATATGTCGGACCTTTTGAGATTCTGGATCGAGTTGGGAGAGCAACGTATAGACTTGCTTTAACACCGATGTTTGAGGGTGTTCAACTTGTGTTTCATGTGTCTCAACTGAGGGAGTACATACCAGACTTGAGATACATTTCCAGCTATGATGATGCTACGTGAGAGACAAAGGATAGTATCCAAAGGAACTATCCAAAGTTTTATGTCGAGATAGATTCACCTGTAGGATCGACGAGTAGATCTTAGTGCTATCTTGGTGAGTTATATGTTTATGTGCTATAATATGTTTCCGTACTAGATGTGATATGTGTATATGATCTTGTTAGATCTTGTTTTGTTAGCGCGAGTTGTGATTATAGTTGGAGATGCTTTTTCCTCTATGCTATCGAGATAGGATTATAGTTTAGCTGAAGTTGGTTAATCCTCCATGCTATTGTGTTATGGATATAATTTGGGTGGAGATGGTTTTCCTCCACGCCCTTGCGTTATGAGTGCGGTTTGGCTGGAGATGGTTTTCCTCCATGCCATTGTGATGTGGTTATGAGTTGGTTGGAGATGGTTTTCCTAAATGCCATTGGGTAGTGTTTGTGATTATGTTGCTACAGTAGACGATTCCTCCATGCTTGTGTTTTGAGGTTATAGAGTTTTATAGGTCAATACCTTATGAGCGGAGATGTGATACCTCCGATAGAGAGAGTGTTTATACCTCGGCATATGGGTCCGAGAGGATTTGGGAATTGTTCAAATTTCAGGATGAAAATTGTTTTTAGGGGGATCTGATGTAAGAGCCTTAGTCTTTTAGGGACCCCTCCCCTACGCCTCAGCTTGGCCGCAGGTTCGGAACCACCCTACGGCAGTGATGAACCGCCCCCGCAGTTTTGATGTCTGGCGCCACTTTCTTTGACCGTCATGCTTTTCCGTTTCTTCCTTTATAAGTTTCTTCACCTCCTTTCTGATGAGGGTTTATTCCTTCACTTAGACTCCATTTTCACTCTCTTCTTCCACGCTCTCTCTTTTCTTCTCTTCTCTTGGTTTCTCCTTGATTTCTTCTTGATTTTCCATCTAGTGTGTGCTTTGGCTGTGTTTGTTGATGGTTGAGATGATGAGGAACGGGTGTGCTTGATGATTATTGTGGTTTGAGAGGCCAGCCTTGTGAGTCTTGGTTTTGTTCTGTAAGTGGTAGGTTATATCCCTTCCTCCTCCTCTTTCCTTTCCTTCTTCTTGGTTTAATTCCCACAAGTAGATCTTGTGTTTGGCTTTCCTGGACATTGATGATGTATATGTATGTATGTATATGTTGTTGGGTCGCCTTTGGCACCTTAGAAGAAAATTAGATTGAGCGAGAGATCGAAGGAAAGTAGAGGATCGCCTTCTGCAGTGTTGGCCGCCCCCGCGCCTTGCTAGTGCCGCCCCTGCGGCTGAGTTGTGTCACCGTCCCTCTGGCTGTGAGACACCGCGACCGGGGCTTGTCACCGCTCCTGCATCAGTAGAAGGTCATACCATGCATCAGAAGATCCTCGTGGTATAATTGCATAAAGTGAAGAACAACAAAAGTCCAATCAAGATCCTAATTATGTTTTAGCCTTATTTGACCCATTCGAGAATTAGAAGGTGATACCATGCATCAGAAGAAGAAATCAAGACTCGAGTATGGGGTCGTATTTAATGAAGAACATCAACGTATTAAAGATCCTCGTGGTATAATTACATAAAGTGAAGAACAACAAAAGTCCAATCAAGAAATACAATTGTGCACCGTTAGGATCTAGTTGAAAAAGAAGAAATTAAAGGAATAAAAGTCTTACAAAGTGCCAAAGTGAAGAAATGTAATGTGCCCTGAGTAAGAGTAATGACCTCAGGCTTGCATGGAGATAAACTGTTAAGAAACTCAAAGACTTATTGGTTCCCGGATCTTTTTGCACCACAACCAAATAAAATTCCTTACTCTTGTTCATTACTTGGTCAAGTTACAACCTATAAAGGTCCTCTTGATTCATGTGTGAGTAATCCCCTTCTGTTCTAGGGTCCGGTGAGCCCGACATGCTTGATGTATGATATTGGATTGATTCTATGTATTTCATGTGTATCTATGAGTTATGGTAGTATCGTATATACTATACGCTCTATAAATGGTGACCTTAACTCGAAGTGACAATGAAGTTCTCATGCCTCAATGCTCTGTTTCATGTGATGAATCAGCAACCGGTGTGAAGTGATAATCATGCTGATAACATTGATGTACCACAAACAACCTAACCACGAAGTGACAATCAACAAAATTGTCTTCACATAATTCTAGCATACTTGTGATAATGTGGAATTGCCTTTTGAGATCTATTATATGCATGGTGTGGTGATCCTGGTTTTGGATGTTTTGCCTTTGTTGCTATCAATCATTTGACATTCATCACCATCCGATCCGATTTCGAACATTACAAAGATTCAATCTTTATCCATCTTCTATGTCTTTACTTATAAACTATTTTACGAGCCAGTTGGAAGAATTCTCATGGACCACACTTCAACGCTTATCACATGCACTCCAATAACGCTACTTATTTTGACACTAAACCCGAAGCCTACCGATCACTTAGGAATTTATTCTTCGTACATCAGCCCATCAAGGACATTATTCTAAATTTCGGTATGAGACTTTGAAGGTGAAGAATTACGAATGAGTTCATCAACTTTGGAATTTGTTTCTTCCTATTTTCACTTAAGTAATAAGTGCAATTTTTATATAAGGTTATGCATAAAAAATAAAATGAATAAGATTATATATGAATAAGATTATTCAATAATTGGGAAGATACAATATTCTCAACAAAAGCCTTACCCAATTTTGGAAGACAGTCTATATTGATCACAAAAGTTGAAACATTAGCATGCGTATAGATCATCCAACTTAAGTCTACAATCTAAATTCACAAAAAAAAAATCGGCAACTAAACTCTACAATCTAAAGTATATTTTTAGTAATTCAACTCTACAATCTATATAAACATGCATTCGTAAACAACCATCATATGAAGTGTTTTGATGGCTAGTTAGCAATTTTACTGTTTAATGTCATATGAAAATTCAACATGTGTAGAAAATTCAACAAATGCATCAAACAAATCCTCAATAGTCAAGAAACATGTCATATATCAGCTAGAGTATCATGATTAATGATTCGCTTGTTGTCAAGCGAAGTAGATTAAGCATAGGGGATACTTAAATTGATTGATGATGCTCCTATAAATCCCTCTATGAATCTCGATTTAATGCTTGGAGTCGTCATCGTATGTCAAGGAATCGAGTGTTACTGTTGGTTATGTAAAAGATTAAGGGGAAAGATGAGGAAAAATATTTTCTCATGTTGGTTAGGTTTTGTGTGTGTGGAAGACATGTTTAGAAGCACGCTTGTATTTTGTTTAATTGTTTGTATAAGATTTAATAGTATATAATTGTCATTTGACTTTTTCTAGTAGTGGTCACTTGACTTGTCTCTTGCAAACCGGACCTTCATGACACACTTGTAAGCACCATTTTACACTTCATCTCTACGACTAACTCAATAGTTTCATAGAGACTTTCAATAAATTTCCAACAAATGTTAAGAAATAATTAGAACATTTTAAGTTTGAATTCATAACTTATACATATAATTAGAAACATGACATCAAAGGTTAAAAACATAATTGAGATTTACGCTTCCGATGTATGAACTAGAATTATTAAACAACTTATTAAGACACATACAGAGTTGGGCTTTGAAACTAGTTTTTTTTTAAAGCATAAGATATAAGAGGGGCATGTCGCGTTCACGTTAATTAAAACTAAGCAATAAGATGTTAAAAATAAAAATAAAAATTCAGTTACATATATATATAAGGTCATGATGAGGTGAAAACGCTCTTATGATACGAGTGAGAACCTAATTAGACATATATATATTATATATATAAGGTCATGATGAGATGAAAACGAAAAAGATGGAGATTTACTTGACAAATAATTAAATCGGATAAAATCCTCTATGTTCCCAAATAATTAAATCGGATACATATATATAAGGTCATGATGAGGTGAAAACACTCTTATGATACGAGTGAGAACCTAATTAGACATTCAATATTTTAGGTGCACGATCGTACGCTTTTGATTTTATAAATGGGTTCACGATCGTACACCATTATCGTTATATCAATTAAGATGTTAAAAATAAAAATAAAAATTCGGTAATTAAAAATCAAATTATAGTGGAGATTTACTTGACAACAAATATGCAATTATATGAATTGCATAAGTATCATCGATTCGTCGTGAATCCTTTTTTGTTTCCTGTATAAAAAATTGCAGAAAACTGAATCGTTCTGAGGGAGAAAGCAGATGAAGAAGCTCCATATAAATCATCCACACTCACACTAAATTAGTACATATATAATAGTATTACACCCGCTATTTCAGCAATTATCTATTAATCATAATGTGCATCTTAGGGGGGTGAGGAAGAAAACGAAAAAGATGGATCGAAGAACTTGATGCCCCTTTTGATCTTCTCCTATCTCATTACTTTTTTACATTTTGTTTGCCTACAGATTGAATCCAATCAATCTTCTTCTCTGTCATCAGCTTTTGAAGAACTGAAATTCATCGTGAATTTTGCAGGTTTTGATGTCAAATTTCATAATTATTGTGTTGCTTTTGAACCTTTGAGGGCTTTTATGCGCTCATTAGGTTACCTCTTCTTTTTGAAATGTAGATTATAAATGGAGAGAACGTATATTGTATAGGGTAGTGCATGGCCTTGCCTAAAAGAGAGTTCTCGTCTGATGAGATAAAGTCTTCTCGGCATACTTGCATACGCTACTCAAAGCAACACACTCTTCCTACTGGGACAGCTGCTGAGTTTGAGTGGAAGGATTATTGTCCCAATATTTTCAGGTCATCTTTATCTTTTTTATCCATTACCACTTCATCCATGCCCGACCTCATGTCTTTTCTTCTTCAGAAACCTACAAGATCTTGGCAACATCGATTATGATGACTACTTGCTTGGTGTTTGTTGCTATGAGACCCTCATGGAGATTTTCTTACGCGGCAAGAACAGTAGACCTTTCTTTTTGCCCACCGATGCTCGTTTTGTGATCAAGATTTTGCACAAATATGAAGTTAAGGTGATTAATTTACTTAGCCTTTGATCGATAATGTATTTTCATTACATTCTCAACTCACTTTACTGTTTTTTTTATTTATAGACACTCAAAGATATGCTTCAAGACTACTATTCTCATGTCAGCAACAATCAAAAGACACTACTTACCAAGCTCTATGGCCTTCATTCTGCACGACCTATTCTTGGAGGACAAAAGGTATTGACTTAAAGGTTCATCTTCTTACTTTCTTGCATTTACGAGGTTATAAAAGTTTGTGTTGCTAGATCTACTTTATGGTAATGGGAAACTTGTTGAAATCGGAATTCCATATACACAAGCGTTATGATCTTAAAGGCACTTCCAAAGGAAGAACAAACAGCAAGACTATAACTTACCAGCGGATAACATTGAAAGATTTGGAGTTTGATCTGTGTTTCTACATTGACCCGTCAATAAGGAGCCAACTCTTAGAGTAAGTTATTTCAAAATGAGCATCATTTACTCCTCAAAAGCGTTATGCTTTTTTATCAGTTATTTGCACCCAACACACGTGTTGTGAGGGTTTTCTTTCATCTTACAGGCAAATCAAGAATGATTGCAAGTTTCTTGAGGACCAACAAGTTATGGATTATAGCCTTTTGATTGGGATACACATTATACCACGTCGAGGTAGATACGAAGCCAACACACATGAGTGTTGAGTTTAGGGAAACACCGTTGGTAGAAAGTTTTCATCTCTAGTGAAAGTAGATGGCATTGTTGTTGTTACTAATTGAGCTTCTATGTTTTCATGGCAGATTTGGACAATTTGAGACATTATATCAAACAAAATGGTGGGTTAAGATTACATGGATCACCAAAATCAGGCTCATCGGAGGAAAGTTGTAGTAACACATATGGAGAAATCACGGAGATCCATCCAGATACTCGCCATAAGAGGGATCCTACGCTTGCCGACTTCTTTGAATCCGCAGACAGGTTCAGTTTTAATTCCTCTTTCATAAGTTTGCTTATAGTTTTCCTGATCATAATGATACTATATATGTAGGCCAACAACAAGTCATGGAAGCTCTACATCGGAAGGGTTAGTAGTAATCTCTAGCTCTTCATGTGATAGTACCAACGCAAATTTATGATACGAGTGCACCCTTTTGACAGGCTTGGTTATAGCTTTGGTACAAACTTGGCAGCAAGAGCAATGAAGGACCCGCGGCCTCAAGGAAACCCTAGTAGCACCCCGACAACACCCAATAGAGAATCAAGAGAAGTGCTCTTGTATTTTGGTATTATAGACTTCCTTCAAGGATACACCTTGAAGAAAAAGATCGAGCATGCCTACAAATCATTACAGTTTAGCTCCAAGTCCGTCCCGGCTGTCAAGCCCAAGGTCTACTCTGCTCGCTTTCAAGAGTTCCTCGCCGGAGTCTTCCAAGAAGAAGAGGAAAACTCCTTACCCGAAAGTTGATTTGTTTTTTTTTAACTTTTTCTGGTACAACTCCATGCACAAACATTGACATGCATGTGGACATTGTTACCAAACACAAAGTTGATATCGTCTCATAAATTATCAGTAAAAAAGTACTTTCTTTATCAGTTGGGTTATCAATGTTTTGGTACTAACCATCCATTTTTTTCCATAATGAGGTCCAAAACAATCTGAGGTCATGTTCATAAGAACCGGATGCAAAGAGACAAGAGGAAATCTCTTAGACTAAGGAATAAAAATACGAGTTTTTATCATAACAAGACAATGGGTAGAAAAAAAAAGAAAAAGCATTACACACATTACGAACAATGAAGGCACAATTTCTGAAAACATAAGAGCATATATGAGTGAATTCAAAAACGATTACGGATCTAGGTTTAAGACATCATCAATCAATATAACAACCTTGAATAAACAACTACAAGTCATAGAAACAGAAATCTCCAATGCGGATAACTTTGAACTAACAATGCCTTTTTCTAGAAAGAAATAAGAATGGTCATTTTTTTGATAGGCAGTTACAAACTACCAGGACCATATGAAATGTTTGTCGAATTTATCAAAGATATTGGGATATAATTGGTCTTGTAGTAATTAGGGCAATACAGGGCTTTTACATAGCAAAGAAATTTCTAAAAAAAAATAATCATACATTTATATCTCTTATATCAAAACACAATAAAATGCACTCCTCAATCCCTTGTCATGATTTGACCTATTTTGCTTAAACGCTCCCTGAATTGGATGGATAAGAATAAATCTTAGTCTACTCGATACGATTTTGGCAATTTTCTTGTAGATAGTTGTTGTATCGAATAGACCTATAAGTCTATGTCCTTTTAGCACATGAAAATTTTCATGGTTCAAAATAAAGAAGGGAAAAATGGGATACTTGGCAATACAAGTAGATATGGAAAACTATATGACAAGGTAGGATATCCTTTTCTTATAGTTGTCCTAGGAAAAATCTGATTCTCTAATAAGTTTAGAGGATGGATTGAGGAGTGCATTTCATTGTGCCTTACTATATGATAATCAATTATCACCCTACAAAACCCATAATACCATAAGGCGACTTGTTATCCCCCATGCTTTTTAATTAGGGAGTAGAGGTTCTGACGAGAAAGATACAAAAGGTCAAAAATGATAAATAGAAGGATAATCGGTTTTTCGATCACAAGAACAAGACCAATAATCTCATTGTTAGACTTCTTCGATACATAATAGTCTTCGTAAAAGCATCGGCAACAACAACTAATATAGGCATGTCAATACTAATGTTAACTAATTATTGCTCAATATCATGTCAAGTTGTGAACTACCACAAATCAGCTTCACGAATAACAAAAAACATGGATACGACAATCAAGACGAGAATCCACTTTAACACGGATATCAAATCCACAAATTGTTTGGAAAAATTCTAGGATGTCATATCATAGGTGGAAGAGTGAATAAATAGGTTTTCAACAATGTTATCGTGAATTCAAGACAACTTACAATTGAAAAATCTGGAAAACGTCGTCACTTTTCAAGAAGGAAGGGTGGCATTAATTAAAGTATGAATGCAAAACCATTCTACATAATGTAAAGTTTCATGTTGTCATCCAACATCCATAAAGACTAGACCAAATAAATAGAATATAATGTTTGAAATATGGGTGTAAACTTTCACTCACTGTATAGTTCAGATAAAATTTACAAGCCAAAAACAATGGATGGAGTTAGCATTAGAAAAGCATAAAATGTGAAGTAATCCCTATAAATGAATTTATTATTGAAAATAATGGCAGAACTTGACAATATTTGAGTGAAAGTCATCGAGAAAAAATACGTAAAAAGATAGATGCATACGGAACTATAAGATAGGGAGTAACACTTCATGGCAATGGAAAATATTAATGAGCTTAAGAACATAATTCGAGGGTGATTTTGGTTAGAATGCAGGAGATGAAAATACTATTAAATGTGGAATAACTCATGGACAACTGCACAACCAATGAAAAATATGTCCAAAACAAATAACTTATTGTCTTGGAGGAACTCGTTAGCACCTATATGACAAATAACCAATGGAATCGCCAATAATAGATGACATGCTAAGACAAATCCTTCCGACCGAAATAATTTGTAATATACCGACCTATCCACCAAGAGAATTGCACTAGTATCACGGTGATAAGGGTTGTACTGTTATCCCGGTGATAAGGGTTGGTTCTTTCACAAAACAACAATGAAATTGATCCACAACCAAAGAGGTACGACTCAAAATGCTAATGCATGGATATGAGATCTCAACATAATGTCAAAGATTAAAAACTTCATTTAGAAATTAATATTAAATGGTTTACAAACAAAGAAAAATCTAGAAAAGTGTTGGTTCCAATGTAGTGTGTTTTTTGTCAACATCCGGTTGAAATAACATAACACATTTTCTGTAAGTCTTAACTCGCTCTTGAAAATTTGAACAACGATAAAATTAAAACATGTATAGTGAATACTTACCTATCCACCAAGAGAATAACGGAGGTATTGATTGGGAATAATGAACATTGTAGTGTCAATCATGTGAGACATCTAACCTATACTTGGTGGAACATCTAGCTAGCAAGGAATCATGTAATCTTCTACAACAAAATATCAACGGGTGTATCACATATTGCGTTAAAACATATACAAGACTGGACATGGATACTTCTAACACCCAAAACCCGGAAGAAAAAAAAAAGAAACAAAACAAATGACCACTAATATGAGGTGGTCCAAACCAAGCACATGTTATGTGAAAATCAGTACTGACATATCAAAACGTGATAGTGGAGAATGTGCTTATGTATATATTATCTACGATCATAATTCTAACATAATTACTTTTGGTAATGGTAAATGTGGCTCTCCATCAAAAATGTGAAGCGTTTGAGTTTAGAGAAGACCTCATGTGGCTTTGAATATAAAGATCAAAGTGGTCGAGTTTGAAGGAAATAATACATTATCAATTCCATAAATCACCCATGGAAACCACGAGAATTGAACCTTATTGTTATCCGAAAGTACTAAGAAAGAACATAATTCAACAAATAAGAAAGACAGGAAGCACAAATTTATAGTGATTCACCCAATAATGGCTACACGTCCACTTTCCAGAGAGATTTATTAAGGAGTTTCATAATACATATGAATAGATAACATATAATTAGAGGCAAAGGGAATGCTACAATATATAGAGTAACGAAACTCTAGGCTATACTTGGGCGTCAAGTATAAGACTAGGTTAAATAGTAAAGGACAAACAGATGAGGCTCGTTCAAGGCTTATCAACAAATCTCCATCTTCACTTGAATCCTCACAGACATACTCGATGTATTAGTCAATGTTCATACCAACTCCTCTCTCTCTCTCTATCCATATGTGTCCCTTGAACACTCAACAACTTTTGAAATTAAGCAAGTCCAAACAATGTTGGAATTTGTTGTAAGGTACCAACTAGGTGAACATATCAACATGATTATCAGTTGTTCCTACTTTCTTCACCATAATCCTCTTCTCACTTCTCAAGAAATGATATATGACATCAATATGTTTAGTCCTCTCTCTCATGATGAACCTAATCCTTGGCCAAACAAATTGCACTCAAACTATCACATTATACAATAACCTAATCGTAGTGTATATCTAGATCACTAACCAATCTCTTCAAGAAATTTCATCTTTGGCTGCTTTTGTCAATGCCATGAACTCTTCTTCAATGGTAGACAAAGTAACCGTGGGTTGTATGGTTGTCTTCCAACTGACACCAAATCCCCCAAGAATAAAAACATAATCAGTCATAGATCTCCTAGTATCAACATCTCTTGCGTAATCAGAATCAGAGTACCTTATGACCAATCATTGTGTATCATTCCCAAAAATGAGCCCAATGTCAGATGTACGTCCAAGGTACCAAAATATCCTCTTCACAACTTGCCAATGTTCTTTTTCTAGTTTCCTCATGAACCTGCTGACGACACTAACAACTTGTGCCAGATCTAGCCTTGTACAAACCATAGCATACATGAAACTCTCAATTGCACTAGCATAAGGGATTCACGACATATACTCATTCTCCACGTCTGAATGATGTGAAAACATAGTGGTAATATGGATGTTAGCAGCACTAGGTGTATCAATTGGTTTGGATGATGACATTCTAAACCTTGACAACACATTTTCAATGCAACATTTTTGTGATAAGAAAAGATTCTTATGACCCTTATCTCTAAGAATCTTCATTCTTAGAACTTTCCGAGCTACTCTCAGATCCTTCATCTCAAACTCAACACTTAGGAGGCCCTTCAACTTTTGAATGTCATATTTGTAATTTGCAGCTATTAGCATATCATCTACATTTAGGACCATATAGATGAGATAGTCATCCTTTAACTTGTTGTAGTACACCCAACAATCATAAGCACTCATGTTGTAACCAATCTCTATCATATAAAGACTTCTTCAACTTACAAACATAGTTTTCTTTCCTTAAAGTCTGGAAACCATATGGTTGAGTTGTGTATATTTTTTCTTCTAACTCTCATGTAAGAAAGTTGTCTTTATATTAAGTTGTTCGAGCTCTAGATTTTGATGTGCTGTTATTGCTAGTAACACTCTAATGGAGGTAAGTGTGACTACCGGCGAAAAAACCTCATTGTAATCCACTCTCTCACTCTAATAAAAACCTCTTGCAACAACTCGAGCCTTATACTTGACCCCTTCAGTAGGTGACATCCCTTCCTTCTTCTTGAAAAAACCATTTACAAGTAATAACATTTCTCTCTCTAGGTGACATGACTAACTCCCAAGTCCGATTTTTTATGAAGTGACTCCATCTCATCTTTTATTGCTGCAAACCATTGTGCAACTCAAACCCATATACAACTTCTCTATAGTTGGATGGTTCATGAGTATCCATCTCTTCTACAACCTATAGAGCAGAACCAAACATATCCTTAAAACCCTACCTTTGTGGAGGTCTTACTACAACTCTTCTTGAGCGTCCCTCGGCTAAACTCTAGTGAATAGCTTCTAATAACTGGTTCACAGATTTTCGTAGCTCGGCTTCTGATTGTGGATGTTCCTCTTCTTCTTGAGGAAGAAAACGGATCTCCACCTGTTTATCCACACTACCAATCTCCCTTGATTCCACTGCTTCACCATCAAGTTAAGCATAGAATTCTCATCAAAGACGACATTTCTACTCAGAATAACTCTTTTCTCTGATGGAGACCAAACTTTGTATCCCTTGACACCATCTCCATAGCCTACAAATACTCCTTTATTTGCTTGTGACTCTAGTTTACCCTCACTAACATGATAATAAACGGTACAACCAAAAGATCTAAGATCAAAATAGTCAGCAAACTTACCATACCACACCTCATAAGGTGTTTTGTAGTTTATGTCAGTGTGAGGTATGTGGTTTATCAAGTAGCGTGATGTAGCCACTACTACTTCCCAAAACCTCCGATCCAATTTTGCATTAGAAAGCATGCACCTTGCTCTCTCTCTAGTAAAGAATGATTCATTCTATCAACTATGCCATTTTGTTGTGGTGTATGACTGATTGTATGATGACGAGAAATTCCAACATCCTTTCATAACTGATCAAACGCGAACGAACAAAACTCTAGAACTGTTTGCAACCTTTTGAACTTCATCCCTTTTTGATTCTCCACTAACATTTTTCGATCACTCCTTGAAGTTCCTGAAAATTTCTCCTTTGTGTTTCATGATAAATAACCAAGTTATTCTTGAATAATCATCAATGATGTAACACCCTGAATTCCCGGGACTCGAGGTGACATTGGGTTAGGATCACACAATGGATCCTGACCCTAGCCTAACAACAAGTTCACTAGACCTGACAACAAGGCATCGACAAATATAAAACAAATACATAAATTGATATAAAACTGTACATCAAAAGGTATACAAAATTGTAGTCGAGTATAAAACACAACCCTCACACAGGAGGTATACAAACATCATCCTCACGTAGGAGGTATATAACATGCCCAAAACCATAACCACCTAATGTACGAGAGTCCTCGGCCTGTCACCCTGTCAGATCACTCTGCAGCTCACCTATCTTGCAAAGCATCTACAGTACGGTATAAAACCGTTAGCTATACATCAGCATGTTGTCATATAATTACCCGTTTTAATCATCTTTATATAAGGTCATCCACTCAAATCGTATATATATAGATATATGAAACTATGTGACACGAGGAACATATCATCCTCGCCTCTAGGCCTGCTAGCCATCTGGAGTAGTATCGGTCACACAACCCGTGTGCCCTATGAGAGTGGTGTTGTGCCCTTCCTGTTTACCAGGTTTGGCCTGACATCAGAGAACCTCCCAGACTCCTTACAGGATGAAAGGGAAAGGTTATTGATAGCATGTATTATTGTCTATGTTTTGGGATTGGTTTAGACGTTTTATCTTCATAAATCTGTATGTTTGGATGTATATTCTTTGATCATTATGTTGTTTTGTTTACCTTTGCGAGAATCGATGTCTACACATAGTTTCCTTGTAATTGTAGGGAAAATGGCACGTTTTGGAACGAAATGGAGCTAAGGAAGTTAAGGAGTCATTGGAGCTACATTCTGGAGCATTGAGGAGCTACAAGAAAGGCTCATGAACCATGGAAATGAGATGGAAGATTGATTTTGGACCAGATCAGAGAGATTGACACTTAACTGAGATTCACCTCGGTTGGCTATAGTGCCACCTCGGCCGAGGTAATCTTCAGGACATGCTGGACAGAGGCGAATATTATAACGGCCACGAGATCTTTATTTTTGGCTGAGATCTTCTATTTTTGGAAAGAGAATTTCTTATATTTTAGGATGATTTTCTAGAAGGAAGTATATCTTTTTGGCTGATCTATTTGGAAGATTGGAAGAAATTTTAAAGAAGGAAATTGCCTTTAAGGATATTTTGTCTTTGGAAGGTGATTCTCCTATATAAGAAGATGGATTTTCTAAAATTAAATTATCTCGGAATCAAGGAGATCTCGGAGCTGCAGTTCTCCAGATCATAAAGTTGAAGGACGTTTGGAAGGTTGAAGGAAGGTTGAAGGCTTTGAAGGAAGTTGTAAGATTTTCTTAGTTTGTTTTGATTTGTTGTCTTTCTGATTGTGATTGAGGAATGCAGTTTATTTGTTTGTTTGATTGTTTGATTGAGTTATTGAGACCTTTGTGTTAAGGTTTTCTTGTTTGAAGATTGATTTCTTTCTTATACATTTGATTATTGTTATCATGATGATTGTTGCCTAAGTTCTTTATGCGATTCTAGGGTGATTGGCTGAAAGTTGCGGGAAAGACGATGAAAGAATGAGCCTTTGGTCTGGGATAGTGAGTAGTGAGACTTACCCGGTGATCTATTCCCACCTTAGAAACACCTTCCCTTTGCAAACCTCAGCTTTGTCCACGTTATCTTTCGAGATCTTGAGTTGGAACCACAACTGGATGCTTTGACCTCTAGAATCCGCATTTCCTTTACCTGGTTATTACATCATATTTGATATCTTTGCTTTGTTGCATGTTTTTTATTGACAACCTGAATTACCGATCTTTGTTTCACCATAGTCCATGTGTTTGACCCTAGAGTATTTGCCGTTATTACAATTGATCCGTACACTATAGGTTCGCATATTGTTTCAGGCTTATATTTTAGGTTATAAATTTAAAGCTATATCGTTCACCATACACACAAGTCTGAGAGCGAAAAAGTTTTTGGCGTTGTTGTCGGGGACTTGGTCAAGACCAATTCGGTATTTGGTTGTCTAACTTGGAAGCTTTTGCTTTTGATCTTTTCCTATGAGTTTTTGAGTTTTCAAGGTCTTCAATGGCTGCTAGGAGCTATGAGCCTATTTTCGATCCAATATGGATAGCGAGGCAAATAGCTAGAGCAGATTACTACGAATACTTGGAAGAGAAGTATGTCTTCCATTGGTTTGCCGCTGAAAGAGAACATGAAGAAGTCATTGAGGATGAGATTGCATCATGGGATGAGCTGAATGTCCCTAAAAAGGTTTATGAGCAACCTCTTGAAGATTCGCTTGAATCAAAATGGGAGAAAATAATGAAGAAGGTGGAGAAGCTCGAAGAATGCCTCTTATCCTATGATAAGCCGAAAGAGGTGTATAAGGAAGAACTACAAGTTTCGAGCATTCCTCTGCTCGAATCTGAGCTCCTATTGACGTCCTCGTTGAAGAAGATGAAGGTATGGAAGACCTCGACCTAGTTGTTATAACTGCAGTTGAGGTGAAAGAAGAATCTGTTGAGTTGGAAGTGGAAGAGAATGTGGAGAACCTTGGCCAAATCACTGAAACTGTTGCCAGGGTTGAAGAAAGATCAACTGAGTTGGGGGAAGTTTTATGTGTGGATTGTCATCCTAACACAAATCTCGTCCCAAGTTTTGAAACACTCTACAAGGTACTTTCTCTTACTCCCTTTGAAATTCCTATAAAAATTTCTAATTTTTTCAAGAAAGCACCGGAGAGTTGGAGGTCTCTTCCAAAAGAACCTCCTAAGGTGAAGATGAAACCTCCATTACAATTACTGGAAGTAGATGCCCCTTGAATTATACGGAGTAAATTTTGCAAGCGCTTCGATGCCAATGCCAATAGTTGTTTCATGTTCAAGTATGGGGTCCCTCACATGTTAAGGAACTTGTATTATCCCCAAGCTTAATATGGGGAAGCTACTAGAATTCTCGAGAAGTTGTTTTCTTGATCAAGGAAAGGATGGGACCAAAGACTGAGTTATGTCCCATGGAAGAATAGGAAGACCGGTAGGATTCCCGTGAGAACCAAACCGTACAAGCTTGTACGTAGGAGATCCTACCATTTGACGGTGAAATTAGGAACAGGAACCTCTTTGGAAGAGTTTTATTGCGGATGTGATGAGCACTCCAAAACATTCGAGGTACATTGAGTAAATCCATGGGGAAAGGTCCAGCTAGCGACCTTAAACCAAGCGCTTCTTGGGAGGCAACCCAAGGTATTGCTTTCTTTTCCCTTTTTCTAGTTTAGTTTAGATAGTTTGCTTCGTGTTTTGTGCGTCCTCCTAGACAGGAATCAGGTACTCCCTAAGAAGAAATTACAACTCAGGAGCTACATGGAAGGATTGATGTTCGAGAAAGGAGCTTGACTGACATACATCTCGGATGCTGTCAGAACGCCTCGACCGAGATGTTCTTCGCCAACCGAGATGGTATTATATGGGAGTTGTTTCTTATTTCTTTATGCAGTTCAGCTATGTCCGGTGAGTACTTATTTCTTATAACTTATATTTGACCCACTGGAACAATGTGTCCCAAGTATGGGGTATTTGTATGACTTGTATGACTCTCTTGATCTTTGATTATGATCTTATTTTGCTCTATATGCTTATCTGTCATTACATGCATACATACAGGTTCTGTTTGAGAAAAAACGTCAAAAACCAATTTGAAAAAAAAATTTAGCTTGACCGAGACGTTCTTGACCAAACGAGGTCGTGAAAACCGATGCACGTCTCGGTTGAACGCCTCGGACACCGTTAGAACACCTCGACTGAGATGGGTTTTTAACTGAAATATTTTCGAACGTTTTGTGCTTCTATTCTGGATATGACCTCGATGAAGATAATTGTTTGCAGATTGGCTTTGAAATCTTTATATCCTCAAAAGGTTTTATGATATGTTTAAGTTGCTAAATGCTTTGTTTGAAATTCTAACATGTTTAATTCTTTGTTTTTATCAAAATTATGTTGGATTTGAAGGTTGACACCACATAATGAGTTCTCTCTCATTCTTCCTGGGATGATTAAGGCAGTTCATTCTCTTCTTCTTCTTCTTGATCATGCTTTAGCCCCTCATATACATATTTGTCTCCCTTTAACTATCTGGGAATTTGGATGCAGTTGATGTAAAGCGTGTGAAGTGAAGTTGAGATCTTGGTTGAAAGTGTTAGAAAGAAACAAATTAGGTTTGGGGACGTTGATCTTAATGATGAGTAACTCGGCACCATTCACATAGTCGGGTGTTTGTGTCTTGCCAAAGTCGGATTGATCGATAGTCCTAACGGGTCATGGTATGTGCATCAAGGGTTTGAGGCATCTCGAGAAATTGATGATTGCTGATCTCCTAGGCTTCGGTTATTGTGGACTTCTGTCCATGCTCTAAAAAAGTAAAGTAAAAAAGTGAGAATAAGCAAAGCTTATTGGTGGAAGATGTTGTGATTCAAAGAAAGTGAAGAAAAGATCCTATTCCCGGGTTCTAGCACCACATTACCCTATATACATCCCACCTTAACACGTTTCTTGACCTCTTTTAGAAAGCCCTTGAGACCTCGAGTATGTTCATTGACTTGGTGGTTTAAACTGGATTATACATGATTGATTTCGATAAATATGCTTTATTATGCACTCTATGATTTTATGCAAAAGATGAACAGCTTTCTTATATTTATAAAAATGTTTTCATCATGTCTTGCTTTTATTTGCCATGAAGCATTCTCTTAGGGTGATCTATGAATGGCACACACTACCAAAATGTTTTGAAATGTTTTTTATTGATCTCTTTTTGATGACTTATAATTCATTCTATCTTGTATCTAAGATTTGGATCTTGCTTGGGGACAAGCAAGGGACAAGTATGGGGTATTTTGATAGCATGTATTATTGTCTATGTTTTGGGATTGGTTTAGACGTTTTATCTTCATAAATCTGAATGTATGGATGTATATTCTTTGATCATTATGTTGTTTTGTTTACCTTTGCGAGAATCGAGGTCTACACCTAGTTTCCTTGTAATTGTAGGGGAAATGACACGTTTTGGAACGAAATGGAGCTAAGGAAGCTAAGGAGTCATTGGAGCTACATTTTGGAGCATTGAGGAGCTACAAGAGAGGCTCAAGAACCATGGAAATGAGATGGAAGATTGATTTTGGACCAGATCAAAGAGATTGACGCTTAACTGAGATTCACCTCGGTTGGCTACAGTGCCACCTCGGTCGAGGTGATCTTCAGGACAGGCTAGACCGAGGCGAATATTATAACGGCCACGAGATCTTTATTTTTGGCTGAGATCTTCTATTTTTGGAAAGAGAATTTCCTATATTTTAGGATGATTTTCTGAAAGGAAGTATATCTTTTTGGCTAATCTATTTGGAAGATTGGAAGATATTTTAAAGAAGGAAATTGCCTTTAAGGATATTTTATCTTTGGAAGGTTATTCTCCTATATAAGAAGATGGATTTTCTAAAATTAAATTATCTCGGAATCAAGGAGATCTCGGAGCTGCAGTTCTCCAGATCATAAAGTTGAAGGAAGTTTGGAAGGTTAAAGGAAGTTGGCTTGAAGGAAGGTTGAAGGTTTTGAAGGAAGTTGTAAGATTTTCTTAGTTTGTTTTGATTTGTTGTCTTTCTGATTGTGATTGAGGAACGCAGTTTGTTTGCTTGTTTGATTGTTTGATTGAGTTATTGAGACCTTTGTGTTAAGGTTTTCTTGTTTGAAGATTGATTCCTTTCTTATATATTTGATTATTATTATCATGATGATTGTTGGCTAAGTTCTTTATGCGATTCTAGGGTGATTGGCTGAAGGTTGTGGGAAAGACGATGAAAGAATAAGCCTTTACCCTAGTGGACCCTGAAAGCTTGAGCCTTTACCTTAACCGACGAACACCTCGGTCAGTCGTGGAACATCTCGACCGAGATGGTACATAAATTGAGCAAGGCGAGCCTTTTCCTGATTCTTATCTGAGTTGAGGTTCTAGTTTGCCAAATTCTATCCTTGTAATACCTTTCATGGTTCAACGCAAGCCTAGGATGAGACTTACCCGGTGATTCCTTTGTTTGTATACCCAAGATCATGAGTGATAGGTAATAAAGGTTTATCCTTTATTGGGGTTTGAGTGTGTCTTCATCCCATCTTTGAGAGTTAGCCTGTGACGTACCCGGTAAAGGTTGATTCTTTCCCCTTGGGTTGTGTGTTGGTTTGAGATTAAGTTCCTTTCCTTAGTACCTTGAGACTTACCCGGTGAGAGGATATTTGGTCTGGGATAGTGAGTAGTGAGACTTACCCGGTGATCTATTCCCACCTTAGAAACGCCTTCCCTTTGCAAACCTCGGCTTTGTCCACGTTATCTTTTGAGATCTTGAGTCAGAACCACAACTGGATGCTTTGACCTCTAGAATCCGCATTTCCTTTACCTGGTTATTATATCATATTTGTTATCTTTGCTTTGTTGCATGTTTTTTATTGACAACCTGAATTACCAATCTTTGTTTCACCATAGTGCATGTGTTCGACCCTGAAGTATTTGCCGTTATTACAATTGATTCGTACACTGCGGGTTCGTATATTATTTCATGCTTATATTTTAGGTTATAAATTTAAAGTTATATCGTTCACCATACACACAGGTCTGAGAGCGAACAGTTATCACTGTCACTGCAAGGGGGCTATCAATAAAACATAGGTCGGTAATAATCGACATCGCATGCTATCATATCAAGCATATAACACACACACCACTCACGCATACACCCAATATAAGGATGGTGGTTAAGTAAATCCTACAGACTTACCTCAACTTCTAATACTCTCAACCTCGATCAACCTCTACATTGGAGGGAAACACAGCCTATCAACAAGGCATAAAAAGATGTCACATCTCTTATCAAGCAAATGTTCACACCTAGACCCAAAGGGATCCATAAGGATCATATACATCCTATAACCCTCAATCGACATCCTAAATCCTCAAAGGCGTACTCGGCATAACATGATGTCATAACATCATCATCACTCTCTCATCTATACCTAGCATGATGCTACACACACTAGGAAAGGAAGGGACAATGCCATTCTTAGGCAAGCCCGGAACAAGACACACCTGCGTGACAAGAACAAAGCAAGGCTGGATGCAAGGAACCACAGGGACGGCCTTGGGTAGCGCAGGGGTGGCTTCTGGCCAGCGTTGGGGCGTCCTAGCTAGGTGCAAGGGCGGCTGGTGTGCAGATTGCACACTTTAGCTCCTCTTCACTTCTTCACTCGAATCTCTTCACTCCTTCTTCAGCCAGCAACACCACACATACATATACATACATATATATATATATATATATATCAAACAAAGTCTAGGAAAGCTGCCACAAGATCAAATCTTGTGGAATCCTAAGCTAGAAAGGAATAAGAGAAGAAAGAAAGAAAGAAAGAAAGAAAGAAAGAAAGAAGAAAGAAGAAAGAAAGGAAGAACTCACCAGCTGAGCCCTAACAGAGGAAGAACAACACACCACAACCTCAAGGTTGGCTCAACACAAGCACAACAACATCATCAAACACCATGCATCATCATCATACAAACATCAAACTCTCTTCAAAACTCAAAGAAAACTCAAAAGAGATCCAAGGAGAAAGGAAGGAGAAGAAGATCTTGAGGAAAAGAGAGAGTTGGAGAGAGAAGGAAGAAACCCTCATCTGAAAAAGAAGAGAATATATAAAGGAAGAAGGGTCAAAAGCAAAGACACGAGTCAATGAAGACAGCTACAACACACCACAAACCGCAAGGGCGGCTCATGGAGGCGCAGGGGCGGACCAGACAGCCCGCAGGGGCACATGGTCTGGCCGCAGGGGCGGCTCAGGCATGGCTCAACACTCTAAGCTCCTGTCTCTCAACTGAGGCGCGGGCGCGGAATCTCTAAGAGATTAAGGCTCTTACAAATGACATTTAAGAAATACCTCTAACCTCCAAAAGACTCAACGCTAGCCGGACCCCAACAATCCATATGAATAATCAAGTGTGCCTTTTGCTCTATGAGTGCCATTTGTAAACTTGATGCAATGTAGCTTTCCAAGTATACAATGCTTAAAAAGTCAAGGCTCGTGATCTTGTGACCACCAAGAAGATCATCATTTGCCAGAATTTGCATCCCCTTTCACCCATATAGTCAAGTCTCGTATGATATAACTTAGTCATATCATCCTTGTGAATCTCAAAAGATGCAACAAAAACATACTCATAAACAATAGAACATTGCAAGAAATATAAAGTGTCACGTTTGATACCTTTCAAAATAACATTTGAACCCTTACAAACATTCAAAACTTCTCCTTCACCTTTGAAAAAAACCCACTTATTATCCAGCATACATAAGGATATCAAGTTCTCAGTAATAAGTGGAACATGTTTGATCTCGTTCAATGTACAAAATGTACTTTCATGTGTCCTGAATTCCAACTGCCTTGTAGACAGAACTATTGGTCATGGAAATACTGCCACCGTATATATGCTCATAAGTTTCGAATCACTCTTTTTTTGGACATATGTGATAGGAAGCTCCAGAATTAAGAATACATGCATTAGCCTAATAAGTGTGTCCACCATCAACCAAAGATATATCCTCATTTGATTTAAAATCTTCTTTTACAAAAGCTATAGAAACAAAATCCTACGGTTTCTTCTTCACAGGACATTCATTCTTCCAATGCCCTTTCTCCTTGCAATAGTTACAGACATCATTAGGCTTATAGGACCTTTTGAAGAAAAGAAATTCTTCTCCTTCTTCCTTGATTTTTCTTGTCCCTTGTCTCCGCTTGTAAACAAAACAAATGCTTGATTGTCCTTACCTACACCACTTTCATTCACTTTGTGGTATAACTCCCTTATATGAAAGGTAGATATGACGTCTTTCAAAGTAATTTTATCTTTTCCGACAACAAATGACTAACCAAAGTTTTCATATGATGACGACAAAGATATCAACAAAATCAACGCAACATCCTCGTCCTCAATCTTAACATCAATATTACACAACTAGAAGAATTGTGTTCAAGTGATCTAAGTGCTCACAAAGTTTCGTACCTTTCTGCATTTGAATGCTGAACAGACATTGCTTCAGAAGCAACTTGTTGGTGAGAAGCTTCATCATATGGAGGCTTTCTAACTTCAACCAAAATTTGGTTGTGGTATTTTGATTTGAAACCTTGCATAAGACATTATCTACTAGATACAACATGATGGTTGAATGTGCCTTATCCTCTTCAGTGTCCATCTCAACAACATCGCCCTTTTCCTTATCAGATTCCTTCCTTGAAACGACCCTCATAAGCCTTGTTATTTCAACAACACTCACATTTTGATTTGCGACAAACTGAAATGGATCCTCCTTGTCACCTTGTCGATCTTCGTGTTGAAAGAAGACATATTTCCCCTAGATTACAGAAAACCTAAGAACCCAAAGCAGATTTATAATGGTTCACCCATTAATGGCTAGGTCCACTTTCCAAAGAGATTTTATTGAGGAATTTCAAAATACATGTAAACAGATAACATATAATTGGAGGCAAGGGAATTCTACAATATATAGAGCAATAAAATCCTAGGTTATAATTGAGCGTCAAGTATAAGACCGGGTCAAACAATAAAGGCTCAAACAGATGAGGCTCATTCTAGGCATACCCACACTTATTATATTTGATATATCTCTCATCATTGCTAAATTTACCTAGGTACAAACTCATCACATCATGGAAATCAAAGGTGTCATGAACAAACTCGTAAAAATGAGTCATGATAATCTCTCCATTAGTGAACGATACTCATCAAGTTAAAATTCTCATCCAAAATGATGATTTATGATGGTCAACTTAGACTTGTGCTGGAAACTTAAACCGATGATTTAGGTTTCAAAACCACCAGTTTAGGTTTGGGTTTAAGGAAAACCTAAACCGGCTAGGTGAAAACCGGCGGTTTATGTTTAACCTAAACCGACGATTTGCCACCGGTTTGTTTAAAATAAAGTTGAGAGTAATCTTGGCCTTCATGTCCAAAATCTCGGGCCAAGATTTGTTCACCCGAGATTTCTCAAGAAGCCACCGGTACTTTAATTTTTAAAAGGGGGGGGGGGGGCTTGAACCAGTTTCCCGGTTGCCTACGTATCCTCTCGGGGTTAAGAGAAATCAAATCCCACGTAGTTTGCTTATCTTTTGTTAGACTTCCGAGTTGTTTTTGTTACCCCTTACTTTTCCGCCTTGGACTCGGAAGTGGTGCCCGGATCATCGGAGTTGGAATCCGAGTTTGAGTCATATGTCTAGTCATTCCATTGTTTCCGTTTCTCAACCCTTATCCAATCTCGAATGCAAGCGTGTGCCTCCAACTTCTCGGGCTCCAGTTGGGTTCTCTTGTAACTTAACATATTCCCTCCTTGGCTAATTAATTCTTGTTCAACAGCAATCGTTGATGCGGGCACGACCATGAGTTCTTGTACAGTTTTAATCAAGGTTGGATATTTTGGGGCTAATTTCTTCCATCAATCCACAACTTCAAAAGATTCACTATCAAAACTAAAACACATTTCTAGATAATCTTCAGATTTCGCACTACAGGATGAATGTCTTGGTGTTTTTGTCCTTCTAGCTAGAATTTGTTGTGCTTTTGAAAGAAGAAGAAGAAGAAGAAGAAGAAGAAGAAGAAGAAGAAGAAGAAGAAGAAGAAGAAGAAGAAGAAGAAGAAGAAGAAGAAGAAGAAGAAGAAGAAGAAGAAGAAGAAGGTGTAGGAGTAGGACTAGGTGCGGTAGAAGAAGAGCTAGCACTTGTTTGAAATGAAGAAAGCAATTTTTTAATTTCGATACAAACATTATGAATAATAGTAGAAGTGATGTTAGAATCTAAACTCAAACAATCATAATAAACAGCCAACAAATTGGAAACACCATCAAATTTAAGTCTATGATCAAAAACGGCGGTTATAAGATAAATCAACGGAATTTCCTTGTAATATTTTAGCCATTTCACTTTCATGTCATGTATAACACTTATAAGGGTTGGATAAGTTGTACCGGTTTATAAAATCTTGGAAACGTTTACGGCTATTTCTAAAAAGTTACAAGAAGTGGGAGTGTAAACGTAATTCTTGGAATTAGCTTCATCACTAAAAACCTTTAAAAACATTACAAATATCAATGCAAGTTTGTCAAACATTTTCATCATCAAGATTTGACCAAGAAACGTCTTGTGCGGAAAAAACTTGTAAAAGCTCTTTGTTATGAAGGCTTGACCAAGTAATTTGTGGGTAGAGTTT
Organism: Fagopyrum esculentum; assembly: GCA_033239045.1. Classification (NCBI taxonomy): domain Eukaryota; kingdom Viridiplantae; phylum Streptophyta; class Magnoliopsida; order Caryophyllales; family Polygonaceae; genus Fagopyrum; species Fagopyrum esculentum. The sequence goes on from BSUD01000005.1 coordinate 123,363,958, forward strand.
CAACGAGTTCCAATGTTTTTTGGAAATGCAATTGGATGAACATTATTTTGTAAACATAATGTTCTCCATTTTTTTCTGAAACCGGAGGAGTGCCAAATATGATCAATAATGTCGGTGATGGGGTTAGCATAACCGCTAAAATCTTAAGTCCATCTTGAGCATATAAGTTTAAAATATGAAATACATATCTTTGATTAGTAAAAGGAGTTTGCAAATATTGTCCCGCATCGACCAATTCGTTTACGACGGTGGTGTTAGTGGATGCATTATCAAAAGAATATGAAAAAACTCGACCTTGTAAATTAAATTCTTGTAAAACTGTTTTTATCAAGTTTGCAATGTTCGTTGCATCATATATTTGATTGAAATGGAAAAATGCAATAACATATTCATGTAAAAACATATCTTTATCAATAAAATGTAAAGTAATGCTCGTGTAAAAATGTTTTTACAATTGAGTACTCCAAATATCCCTACAATTGAAAACTTAATGCGAAAAAGATGACAAAATCGAAAGAATTTTTCTTTCTTTTATTCATAAGATTTAGAAACTAATTTGGAAACGGTTTTGCGAGAAGTTGGTTTAAAAGAAGGTTGAAGATATTTAGTGTTATATGCTCGGACTTCTTCATATTCCGTATAAAAATGGAAATGCATGAGAACATATAACATCGGTTAATCCTAAACTTTCTTCACTATGGTTATACATAAATAAAGAAGAAGAAGAAGAAGAAGAAGAAGAAGAAGAAGAAGAAGAAGAAGAAGAAGAAGAAGAAGAAGAAGAGGCAAACCCGTGGGACAATTGTGATTGCCCCGTGATATTCCTAACTTCCCGTGATGGATTTTTTGCATGTGGGTTTGCAAAGTCCCGTAGCCGTCCTTCGCCCTCCACTTGTACACCTTCGGACAATAGTTGCATGAGACTTGACAATATTCGTTCACCGTCTCACCCTTCTTGTAATGCTTCGTAAAAATCTCGGATGTAAGCATTTTTGGTTGAGGAACTTGTTGAAATGCCCCTTGTGACATTTTGCGCATTTGAGTTTCGCTTTTTTGGATGCTAGGAAAGAATTGGGAAGGAAGGTTGTCCCTCGGGTTTGTCATTACGAGATTGAGAGATGAATTCGAGAAATAAGAGACATCGAGAATTATGAAAATACGAGATTGAGAGTAGTAGTAGAGACTAAAGAGAGTGAAAAATGTTGGTGTGAGATTAAATGGAAGAGGGATTGAGAAATTTAAGAAAGGGTGAATTTTTCTATTTTTCGGTCTTATTCATTAGTTAATATATATATATATATATATACAAAACCACATGTCCAACGGCTAGTAGAAGTTGGACATGTGGGGCCCTATAACGACGCTTTGAAAAAGCCGTTGACTTAGCAAAAGAGTCGTTACAAAAGTAACAGCTCTTTATCCAAACCGGTGCAGGTTTGAGTAAACTGGCAGTTTAAGCTAGTTTAAAAAACGCCGGTGCCTTAAACCGACCCCATATATCAACTAACACTTGCCATAATTTTTTGCTCCCTAAAAAATAGAGGTGAACATTTGATGCGTTTAGAGGGGATCAGAAAGGATGCATTAATAGTACATTTTTTTTGTCGCTAGTAATAGACGAGTGCTGTGGTTTATGATGTATCTCAGTCCAACTCATTTTCACGAATCAAGTGCAACCATTCTAAGGTGACGTAGTTAATAAACTTTGAAAAACCTCCTGAATGAGACAATCAAGATCCTTGTTCGTGGAGCAGAGTCAGAGGAGAAAATTCATTGGCCTGACTAGGAGAGCTACACAGCATCCAATGTCACCAAATACAAATAAACATATATTTATAAAAATTTATGTCATGCATTATTGCATGGGATCGTTAGTAATATAATATATGTCTCATTGATTATTAGTTTATAATTTTTTAAATCATTTCTAGAATTATGAATTTTATGAATTTCTTTTTATATCAATTTTTTGATTTTAATAAACATAATATTTTTTTAATTAATTATATTAATTTAGCCCTAATCATCTGTTGATATTTTTAATAAAGTTATTACTTTAATTATAATAATTTATTTCAATTTACTATTTATTAAAATATAAAATAGTATTGGATTTTTCCGTTTGGTGCCCCTGAGTTTTTGGCTTTTTCGGATGGTGCCCAAAATTTTTCTCGTTTCCGTTTGGTACCCCTGAATTTTTGGCTTTTCCGGATGGTGTCCAAAGTTTTTCACGTTTCCGCTTGGTACCCCTGAGGTTTCGGCTTTTCCGGGTGGTACCCTTATTTCTTATTATTTGTCTAAAATAACGTTTCTTATAATAAATTTATATAAAAAAAATAGGAGGAAAGATTATAACAATTTTATATTATAAATTTTGAAGACCAGTATATTTTAATTAAACAAATTTAATCAACTATTAATAAATTATGATATTTTTTAAAATATAAGGTTTTTACATATTATTTTATAATTTTAAATATATTTATTACTATTTGATACTTTATCATATTTTGCATCAAAACATGAATTTTTTTTATGTTTTATAGAAAATAATTTTTATTTTTCTTATTTTTTTTATAAATTTAATATAAGAAACGTTATTTTGCATCAAAACATGATTTTTATACAAAATTTTTTATCATATTTGTTAAAATAATTTTTATGTTTTATTTATAATGATATATGAAATAAATCATTGATAAATGTATAACGCAAAATATTTAAATTGGACATTCGGTTTTTCAAAAAAAGTAATAATTATTGATAAATGTTCGTTTTGAATAATATTTTCACTTTTCAAAATGAAAAAAAATAAAAAAAAATCCTACTTAAATTTTAATAAAACTATTGAAATGTACATACAAAACTCATGTTTTTTATAAAAATTATTTTGTATAAATATTTTTTTCATGTTTTGATGTAAAATATGATAAATTATTAAATAGTAATGAACATATTAAATTCATAACATAAGTAAGAAATATCATAATTTATTAATAGTTGATTAAATTGGTTTACCTAAAATATACTTGTCTTCCAAATTTATATAATATAAAATTGTTATCATTTTTTTATATAAATTTAATATAAGAAACGTTATTTTAGACATATAATAAGAAATAAGGGTACCATCCGGAAAAGCCGAAACCTCAGGGGTACCAAGCGGAAACGTGAAAAACTTTGGACACCATCCGGAAAAGCCAAAAACTCCGGGGTACCAAACAGAAACGTGAAAAACTTTGGGCACCATCCGAAAAAGCCAAAAACTCAGGGGCACCAAACGGAAAAATCCAATAGTATTTATTGATAAGTTTTTTTTAAAAAAAATTAGTATTAAACTAGTTAATTATTAAGTTTAATCTACTTGTTAAAAGTTTTTGTTTTCTTTTTTTTTTTTTTGCCACATAATTTTACAATCGTACTTCATTTATTCCCATTTCAGTATAAGTATATCAATAAAAATCATACATAAAATACGATTTTATAAAGTCATAAGAATAAATAAAAATGTGTCAGTCTTCATAAATTGTGTTATATGTTAGCATCCGCACAAAGGTTCAAACCATATATTCCTCTGTTGCCCATTTACGATCAATAACTTAAACAATGACATTCAAGACTACATGGTAAATATAAACACATTGAGTAAAAAATGAAAGAAATTCTCTCCATCATGTGTGAGATATTAAATGACAAGGAAATGACACATCTAACAGTTACTTGGTGGAATACATCGAGAAACCAAATGATATTCTGCAATGACTCCGACAAACATCAGGCAATTATCAAACAAATCCAAGAATGGGACGCATCCAAACCAATCAACAAAAAGGATACAAAACCTCATGGTTATATTTTGAGGACCATGAGACAACCAAAATTGCCTAAGTGTATGGACAATGTATGGAACGCATCGATAGTACATGTGAATCCATGACTTTTAGGAAAGGAACTTTGAAAACAATAGAAATGAAAAAAAAAAATATAGAAATAGAGGGTGATAATCTTATGATTATCAACTCAATTAACATTTGAAAACTTCCGTGAAAAATTGACCTTATTTTCTTAGAGATTTTCTTTCTTTTTGTCTGATTTCACGCATGTTCATATCTAGTTATTGGACAAACACTAAATAATATTGGGTTAGATATATTATTTTGGAAGTCATGACCCACTTGTGCAAGTTTTGTATAATTATGGATTAGATATATTATTGTGTTATTGTGTATATATATAGTCATTGTTTTGTTTTACATTCAGATATTAATACGAAATTATTTATTCATTTAATCAAATATTGGAAAAACATAATTTGATAATAACAATTTAAAGAATATTGTTATAAGCTCGATCTGGTAGTTTAATATCATACCTATTTTTGTAGAACAATTTAGGATTATAGATTTTATTGTCTCCAAAATAATTGTTTATTTAAAATTAGTTGGGTTGTTGTGTGACTACCTCATGAGCTAAAGATATAAAAACTTATATAAATATAAATACAAATATATTTAAAAATTAAATTAAATTGTTATATATTAACAAAAATATAATTTTATTAATACTTTGGATTTAATTATCCTATTTTGTAATATATTGTTTAAAAGCATTTTATCAACTATAAAGTGTATAAAATTAAAAAAAAATATATATTTAAAGTCATTGTCTGCAAGAAAATGTTAATCACGATGGGGAGAAATTCAAATACCAAATTTTATATCGAAGATTTTGTTGGATGTAACCATGTAACTGATTTTGTTACATGATAGCTCATGTATAAATAGAATTCATTACACAAATAATAAGACAAGCAATGTTTTTCATTCACAAATCTCTCTTTCTCACATTACATCACTAACATGGTATCAGAGTAGACCTGTACAAATTCGGGCTCGGGCCGGGTTCGGGCCGGGCCAAAACAAAAAATCTGCCCGAAATGTACGGGTCTGGCCGGCCCGGCCCGTCTTGTTCGGACCACTATTTCTGTTCGTGACCGCCCATATAAAAACTCGGGCGGGCTGACGGGCCGGCCCGCCCGTGTTTTTTTTTAACTGGACAGCAAATTATTGCATTTCTTCTACAGTGCATAAGCTGAAATGTTGCATTTCTATTAGCTAAAAAACCTTGTATAATGCAGTGCATAAGCTGAAATTTTACATTACAAATGACACAATCCTACAGATACCACACATAAAAACTCAAAGCTGAAATTTTACATCACAAATGACAAAATCCTGCAGATACCACACATATAAAAACTCAATCCCGCAGATACCACACAATTGACACAATCCCAACACAACTACCAAGTCTTGCATACCGTATTACCAATACCAGTAAAGAGTAAACATAAGTCACACAATTCGTGGAAAATACTCATTCAAAAGTCAAAACAAACAAAATGAAATCAATGGACAACGCCAATTTCGTGGAAGATCCTCTCTTATTCTTCATCGTTCACTTCAATTCGAGGTGCCTTACCAATCTTGAAAGCACTTGAAGGACCTACCAAATAATAAACCAAAACACAATTACATTAGTAAATAACTATAGAAACAATTGGTATAAATTGTAATATGAACAACTTTGTTACCGGGTTCGAATCCTCTTGCACGTAACCAATCTTCTAAGCATGCAAGTGCTTCAACTGTTGAGGATGCAAGTGAACTTCTAGTAGAAGATATGATTTTTTTTCCCATACTAAATTCGGACTCAGAAGGAGCTGTAGAGATTGGAATGCTAAGAATATCCCGAGTCAATGTAGATAGAACAACAAAACGAGATTCAGCCCTCTTCCAGAATTGTAGAATGTTGAAATCAGACTTAGACAAATGAGAAGGCTTTTCATTCAAATACAAATCCAACTCCGAGCTGATTTCTATTTTCAACTTCTTACTCATGAAGTCATCAAGAGTCTCACCATCTGATCCACTATCATACTCAGCTGTTAATCTACTATTGATCCCCACGTGTTGCTCTCCAACATAACTATCATGCTCACCATGTGCAAGCTTATACTCATCCAATAGATCAACCAAAGCAGTTTTAATCTTATCAGCCATTTCATGTGCATATACTTCCCCAAATAACTTCTTGTACAAAAATTCAACACCCACCAACTTCATCCTAGGATCTAGAACTGCGGCACAAGATAAAATCAAACTATATTCATCCCAATATTTTTCAAACTTTGCATGCATTTCTATTACCATCGGAGATATAATAGTTGTAGGCCCTTTTGAAGTCTTTGTCAACAACTTGTGAATTTTCCAAACACCATGAAAATACAGATTAGATGTAGGAGTTTTAGAAGCTGAAAACTCATTTGTCACATCATAAAATACTTGCAAAAACTTTCTTAGTTGTTGCACCTTTTCCCATTCCTCCGTACTAAGGCGACAACTTCTCAAATCTGAATCCTTACCAACAAAACTGTCAATGGAATCTCGAAAATAAACATAATGATCAAGCATAATGAAAGTAGAGTTCCACCGAGTAGGTGTGTCTAAACGCAACTTGTTCTTAATGTCCAAACCAAAACTAGTTGAAGCAATTTCATAGAATTTCTTATTTTTTGGCATAGAGTGCTTCAGATTATTGATAAACCTTCTTATCTTAAGAACAGCTTCATCTATGGCCTTCAAACCAACATGCACAATCAGATTAATGATATGACAAGCACAACGTAGATGAAAGAATTCTCCATTCAACACCAATGAATTTTTTCTAACTAAATGACCCCTAAGGGCAGCAACCATCGTATCATTATATGATGCATTATCAAGAGTGATACAAAGGATCTTTTCACTGATTTTTCATCCTCCCAAACACAAAGAAATCTCATCAGCAAGAGAAACACCATCAAGAGGAGGTAACAAAGCAGCAAACTTAATAATTCTCTTTTGAAGCTTCCAGTTTTTATCAATCCAATGGGCAGTTATACACATAAATTCATCAGTTTGGTGTTCACTCCTCCAATTATCAGTCGTCAAGCAAATACGTCCAGGTGCATCATGTAATTCTTGAGCAACAATAACTTTTTGGGCCTTGTAACTACTCATTGTATCTCTCTGCACAGTAACCCTACTCAATTGACTAAAATGAGGTGCCATAACACTGATCAAATACCTAAATCCCGGTGAATCAGCTAGAAGGAATGACCGATTTGTAGATATGAAGAAGACACCCAAAGCCTCACGAATTGCTTCTGGTGAGGGTATCGGACTACTTAATGTTATTGGATTAACAACAATATTTCCAGATTCAGATGGAATTGATAAGCTAGGAGATGCAGTAATGCAGTAATTTTTCATATCATGATACTTACGACGAGCACAACTATCTAAATGTCTTTTCAAATGAGACGTACCATTCGCTGCAGTGCCGGCGAACATACTCTTGCAATGATTACAAATAACCTTAACTGATTTATCCGGCATAACTTCCCGGGTCATATTTTGCCATACATCTGACTTCAGTTTTTTCCCCTTAGCAGTGCATTGAGTAATTTGAGTTGGGGTTGTATCATTGACAGTTTGAGTGTCACTAGGAGAATTCGTCTCGTTATCTTCTTCATTATAAACAGCAGAAGACTTTTGTGTACGTGGTTCCGTCATTCTAAAACTTACCACAATAAGAATAATATCAGATTTGAAAACAACAGTAGGATCAGGAAAAAAAGAGAGAAGAAACTTATGAAGAAGTAGCAACAATTTACAGTTCATATAGTAGCAACAATTTACAACCCAAATTTCCACTATATAAGGTTTATAAATATGAAGAAATATACACAAATTTTCACTACAAGAGGTTTATAAACATGAAGAAATATACAGTTATACACAAATTTTGCTGCAGAAGGTTCAATTTGTTCTCAATTAAAAGTGACCCCCACAAACCACATAGAGACACAAGATCAAACCACACAGAGACAGAGCAGCAAATCATAGATTCTTTACAAAATAGAGAATCATAAATAAGAGAGAAGAGCAACAAACCTGAGATACTAGAGCAGTGTAGTCGAGCTGCAGTCCGGGAGAGACGAACCTTCAATATTTCCAATCGACATTGGAGTCACTGGACCAATATAGAGATCGATTAGAGACTGATTAGAGACTGATTAGAGACTGGAGCAATGAGAACACACATAAAAATAGAGATTTAATAGAGAATTGCAACAAACCTGGTATTTCAATCGAGAGCCAGAGAGGATTCGAGATCGATAAGATGGAGAGTGGAGACCTGAGAGACTGAGAGAAATGTATCGATAAGTGACTGGAGCCAGAGAGGACAGTGACGAACGACTTGAACGAGAGACAGAGAGGAGCGGGATGATAAGAGACTAACCTGGTTGTCAATTGAGGATTCGAGATTGACTCAGCCAGAGAGAGGATTCGAGAGTGACTCAGCCAGAGAGACGAGCAAGAGCTAGAGACGAGCGAGAGAGAGAGCCAGAGAGGAACGAGACGAGCCAAAGAATGGAGCGCCGGAGTGGGATGAGGCAGCGAGGAGAGCCGGAGCGGGATGAGCCAGAGACTGAGAGGAGCGCCGGAGAGTAGTCGTCTGATCGTCTCTTACTCTCTTCGCTTAGGGTTTAGGTTTTAGAAGTCGTAGAAGCGGCGGACGAAGCTGAATAGTGAAGAAGTGTGAAGAAGTTAGGGTTTGATAAAAAAAAATTAAAAATAATATATATATATATATATATATATATATATATATATATATATATATATA
>BSUD01000005.1:123372909-123394266 GCA_033239045.1 Fagopyrum esculentum
ATATATACGGGCCGGGCCGGCCCACGAGCTAAAATAGATAACCATGTCCGGACCGCATAAATCCGGGCCCGGCCCGGCCCGAACGGGCCAATTACGCTGTCCATAACCGTTTTTTTTTGCGGGCGGGCGGGCGGGCCGGACGGTCCGGCCCGGATTTGTATAGGTCTATATCAGAGGTTTCCTAATCCTCTACCATGGTCATTACTCCAGATAATCCAAAAAATGCTTCTTCCATTGATGACAAAGCTTTTCCTCTGCAAATCCAACTCCACCATTCAGATGCCCCTTCATTGAAACTCTCTACCACACTTCTTAATAGCAACAACTACTCTCGCTGGAAAAGAGCAGTAGAAGTTTCCCTCTCTGCTAAAAACAAGCTAAGATTCATCAATGGAACCTGCCTCAGACCTCAATCAGATCCGAAAATGGCTGCTAAGTGGGATCAATGCAACAGTATGCTTATTTCCTGGCTTCTACACTCGAAGGAGAAAGAAATCGGAGAATCGGTACTATTCTGCCAGACTGCGTCTCAGATTTGGAATGAACTCGCCGTTCGATTTGGAAAATTGAATCGCACGAACCTCTATCAAATCTAGAAAAAACTTGCTCTTATTTCGCAAGGTAACCAATCCATCACCTCCTATTTCACTAGCTTAACGAAAATCTGGGATGATTACACTCTTGCTTTGACGAATCAAGTCACTAACAGATTTTTTTCCTGTTAAATAACCAACAACAAAAATCTTTAGTTAAATCTGAGCTTTATAAGCTGTACAATTGTGCACTTGGATTATCTTGAGAGATCACGATACCTTCATACCGAAGCATATACGTTAAGGGAAGGTACGAGTAAAACCTTTGAGTTGGGCATCAAGAACCTTAAAATTGAGGGAGATAATATCACAATTATTAACTTAGGCTCGTTTAGGAGCACTAGGAATCATTCCCGGTATGCATTTGATTGGATCATTTATACAAGATTTAATGTTAATCTGCAAAAAATTTCACTTCAACGGATTACCAATCATTCCTAGAAGATATTTTGTTTTTGGTATGAAAGAGCTTAACGCTCCCTGCCGTAAGGCATATATAAAAGAAAGCAACTACAAGCGTGTGACACGAGGGAGAGAAACCCCTTGCAAATCATCCAGAACCAAAGACCTAACACTGGGAGGGGGAGTACTAAGATAATAAACACCAAAATCAAAGGAAAAAGCAAAATTTGCTAAGGCATCCGCAACACGATTGCCCTCCCTAAAGGTATGTTTGAAAGTGACTAACCAGTACCTAATAATGAATACATGACAGCGTGCTACCAAGCTAGCGAGGGGATGTGCTGTTCCAACTCCTTTCTCAATGAGCCCAGCCACAAGAAGCGAATCGAGTTCCACCTCCACTTTCCTATAGCCCATGTCCCATGCCAGCTCCAGCCCGTGAATTATGCCCCAAAACTCCGCAGCCGGTGCAGTGGTTGCGCCTAGATTCGCTACCACCCCGTACAGCCATTTGCCATCATCTCCCCTCAATATATGCTCCTGCATAAGTCATCATATGTGGTCCCTTCGAGGCACCATCAGAGTTCATTTTAACCCACCCCTCTTTTGGTTTTTGCCAGCTAACGAGAATTTCCTTGTTGGTCTGAGGTCCTGAGCTCAACTTCCTACCTACTACATTCATATACTCGTCAATTAGTACCGCAGTAGAAAGTCCACTTTATTTGGCGCAACTCTACCTTCTTCAAATACTCTGGCATTTCGCCATCTTTTTCGAAACACTGTAACCGTCCTCACACTCAAGTTAATGAAGATCCAATCCTCCCAATTAAGAAAGAAGAACTCCGGTTGGACTTCCATGGGGATAAGGCTTTCCCAGACTCTTCTGGCGAATGGGCAGTCCCGAAGCACGTGAAGGAGGCTCTCCTCAGTCCCTAGACATGAAAGACGGTGGAGGATGAAGCCAAGAGTCTCCTATTACGTTCCAAATTTGTCAGTGAAAGCCCCTAGGCCAGTTGCCAAATGAATAGCCGGGCCCGTTCATGCACGCTCAGCTTTCATAGCAGCCTAAACAAATCTTCTCTGCCATGCTGAATCATGGTCCCCTCCTTCATCGCATGGTATGCAGATGCAACTGTGTACTTTCCGTCATTTGTTAGCAGCCATCGGGTATCATCCTAGCCAGCATGGTCCCATATTCCAACAGCCAGAACTTGGAGTAAACTCGTATCATTCAGACGACAGGAAAGGCACGTCAAATCCCAGCCACCCTCAGTCTTCCATACATCCCTCACCTTCAACTCTTTTACGATATCAGAGAGTTTCAGTTGACAAGCAAGGCTCAGAGGTTCCTTCCCGATCCATGGGTCACTCCAGAAGCGAGTTGACCTTCCGTCATTTATGCTCCAACCCAGATTTGGTATGATGATATGATTATATGTTCTAACAATACCCTTCCACACATACGACGCCCCCGACGGGCTACCCAGCTTGGATGGCCAATCCTGAGGTCCAACAGTATACTTTCTGAGCAAAATTCTCGCCCAAAGTTGGTCTTTCTGTGCAAAAATCCTCCAACTTGGCTTGCTCAAAATAGCGTTATTTGCCTCTGTTGCTGTCCTTAGCCCCAAACCCCCTTCTCCTTGGGCTGACAAAGGTTGTCCCATTTCAAGAGATGCATCCGACGCCTTCCTTCTGTGCTTCCCCAGATGAATTCGCGGCATAATTTGTCCAGTATATTAGTCACACTACCCGGAAGCAACAAGGTATTCATATAGTAGAGCGGCATTGCAGACAACACCGATCTCTCCAGGGTAGCACGTCCTGCGATACTCAATTTATTTGCTTTCCAACCAGCCAGCCTTGCTGACACCCTCTCAATCAGGGGGTTAAATAACTCCCTTGACATTGTCTCATGGATAATGGGAATGCCAAGATACGCACCTAAATTTCTTGTGTGAGGGATGCCATAATCTTCACTCACCCGCCCTTCAAAAGCTCCTCTCATATTATGTGAGACAATGATATGAGACTTTGAAAGGCTCACCTTTTGTCCCGACGCTCCACAGAATTCCTCCAATATTCGTTTTATCACTCTACCTTGCAGAACTAAGGCTTCCGCAAAAAGAAGAATATCATCCGCGAAGAATAAATGTGAGAGTGGGTGGCCTATTCTAGAAAGTCTCATGGGTTTCCACCTACCCTCGCTAACTGCAGTCTCAATCATGTGGCCGAGTCTTTCAAGACAAAGAACGAAAAGATAAGGTGAGAGGGGGTCACCTTGACGTAATCCTCTACTCATCGAGAACTCTTCCGTTCTTTCCCCATTTCAAAGCACCCTCGTAGAACTTGTACTGATACACTCTTTCACTCTATCAATCCAAAAAGTCGGCAACTGCATGTCCTGCAATGTGTCGACCACAAATTCATATCTAAGTCTATCATATGCCTTCTCGAGATCAAGCTTAAGAACCATCCAACATCTCTTCCTCCTCTTCCTCTTCATCGAGTGCATGGTTTCTTCTGCTAGAACAGCATTATCTGAAATCAATCTCCCCGGGATGAAGCTGGATTGTAGTGGGCTAACCATATAACTCATGATCCGCTTGAGACAATTAGCTAGCATTTTTGTAATAGCCTTATAAGACACATTACAAAGGCTAATGGGACGGAACTGCTTCATCAGCTCCGGTTTAGCAATTTTCCCAACAAGAACAATAAGGGTCTCGTTTGACGTAGCCGGGAGAGATTCGGACTCAAGGAAATCTCTTATGAACTTAATCAAAGATACCCCCACCGTGCTCCACAACTTTTGATAGAAAATAGGTTGGAATCCATCCGGTCCCGGTGCTTTGAGCGCTCTCATGCTCTTAATCGACTCCTCTATCTCAAGGTTCGAAAAGGAATGAGCGAGAACTAATTGTTGTTCTTGGGATAGGATCGGAAAACCCCCTCTGGGTAAGCGCTCGAGAGGCAGGAGGTCTCGAGGCCCATAAAGGTCTTTGAAGTAATCGGAAGCCATCCTCTCCATCTCCCCTTGATCCAAGCACCATACCCCCTCCTCGGTCTTAAGCGCTTGTATCCTGTTTTGTTGCCTTCGGATAATAGTCGAGAGATGGAAGAAGGCGGTGTTCCTATCCCCGCACTCTAGCCATTTTTGTCTCGACTTCTGGCACCACAAAATCTCTTCTTATTCTAGGGCTTTGTCTAGCTCTTCCCCGATCAGTCTCTCCTCCAATATCATGTTGTCCGATGGCTGAACTGCTAGGTTAATCTGGATCTCATCCAACCTTCTCAGCAACACTTCCTTTCTTTGATGAATACTCTCAAAGTTGTCCCTGTTCCACGCTTTCAACACCCCCTGAAGCCTTTTAAGGGCTATCGGTAAGCAACTATACCGTTCCTAAGCATTGGAAATGAGTGGCTCAAAATCCGGATGAGTGAACCATGCAACTTGAAACCGGAATGGTCTTCGCTTAGGGTTCCTTGTACTCCCATATTCAAGACAAAAGAGAAGCGGGTTATGGTCAGAAGAAAGGCGAGGGAAGTGTCTAACCATTGCTTGTGGCCACCTAAGCCTTCCTGCCGGACACACCATAATCATGTCTAGTCTCTTGGAAATTCTTGTGAGGGAGGATCTATCTCTAGACCATGTGTGCGGTGAGCCAACGAACCCCATGTCAATGAGTCTGTTTGCTTCAATACAATTTTTGGACTCAACCAAAACCTGGGAGAGACGACCAACACCCCCTTGGCACTCTTCAATAATTCTTGTGACATTCAAGTCACCCCAACAAAGATCGGGAAAGGCGAGGTTGCATTGATCTCCGCAATCCTTGCCCACATGTTTCCTCTCCTGTTACGGTTCGGGTCTATATATGTGACAATGAAATCGAAAGTGGATTCCCCCTAACCCAACCGTGCCTGGATAAACTGTCTGTCTTTCGCTATGACTTGGAGAGGGCAGATTGAGGAGTTCCATAGAAGCCAGATGCCCCCGCTTTGTCCCACCACTTCAATCCTCTCGCTAGAATCATAACCAATGCTTGCACAAATGGTGTCTGCCATCGTCCCGCCGCAATGCATTTCGAATAAGGCTACAAAATCAAGGTTATGCTTCCTTTTCATATATCTGATGGACCTTCTAAAACTTCTCTTCATCGTACCACAACAGTTCCACAGAAGACCTATCATTTGACCGATCGTACGGAACACTACATCCTTCCTACTCTCGTTACTAAGAGTCATTCCTAGAAGATATGCATCTTACTGGATCTTTACAAAGTTGTAACTGAATTGTTGGATTATATAGATCTGATCTTAAATCTTAAAGTAGTATTAAAAAAGACTAATAATTTATAAATTTTAGTAGAAAGTATGTCTTAATATACTTAAAATTCTGGGTAATTAAAAAGAACCAAATAGGCTAAAAATGAGAATAGTGGATAACTTTTCAAACGTAAACATTTTTTGTTTTAAAGGCTGAATAAATAGACATTTGTTACGTGAAGAAATTCACATATGCTTTGTTTATAGTAGAGCATTGAGTAGAGAGATAAGCATGATATTGATGGTTTAATGGACCACCCTAAATGCTCCCACTTTTACCTTCTTTTCCTTTCCCCCAAACAACAATATCTATTGACTACACGTTTTACCACTTTAATTTCTCTTCTTTTTTTCTTCTTCTTGGGTTTATAACATAAAATCCCTGCCGACCTAAGTTAACATTTCTTTTCTAATTTATGGAATTGATTGCACATTATCAATCATCCAATTCAACGAACGAGGTCCATTAGTACCAATATTTTGGGACCTAGGATAACACTTTACAAGTAATAGGAAATTTTTTTATGCTATCTCTATATTTTTTTTTTATTTTTTTAACTATGCAAGAATTTTTTTAGTTTTTGAATAAGAGTCTTGAGTTTTACGAATTATACCATTCTACTACCTATAAATTATTATTTTATAAAAACTATTTAGCGTTAATAATCATTTTAAAGGTTTATAATATTAAATAATACCTTTAATTTTTTATTTTTTTAAAATGTTAATTTATGAATGATAAAGAAAATCTAAAAAGTTAATTCAGAAATACCATCTAAAAATTAAAATTATTAGATATAATCTAAAAAAAGAAAAGCGTGTCTAATATCGAAAAAATAAAAGTATAAGAACGTAATTCCGAATTTCACTAAATAGAAAAAGCAAGATTGTTATTCGTACAACATGAAACATGTTATTCATACCCCGACTACGCGTACGCAATGTGTAGCTGTAGCAATAAGCTCATTTTGTTTAAAAATAAAGGAAAATGGCTACGACTACGCACGACGGATGAGCATACTACGCATACGCCATGTAGTCCTTAACATACTTTTTTTTTTTTACTACGTCTACGCTACCCGTAGGCTTAGAAGGCGTATATATAACGTGGTTAGAAACCTGGAAAAAAGTGAGCGGTGTTCTAACATGCGTTTTAATGAAAACTCTAATCATGTGCAAAGAATCAAAGATACGACTAATAAATATGCATAATCTGCTTCTCCCCATTTATTGAAAAAAAAAAATACGTAGACTGTAAATGGGTAATTTACGAGTGGCTAGTGGTATAGGGGGTACATCCTGGCATTGGTTCAAGCAAAAGGGCATCAAAGACAAAGTGCGACTGAAGAAGAAAAGCAAAGGCAAGGTGGGGGGAATTTCAGTTCAGTTTGAGAGATGGAGAGAGAAGGAAAAGGTAGAGAGAGTAATGGAGAAGAAGAAGAAGAAGAGGAATTCACGGGTTTAAAGTTAAAACGCAGCATTTTGGTGGGGAAAAGGGGAGGGGCCTCCACGCCTCCACCCACTTGGAATTCCCAAACCCTTCACACTTCTTCTACTACCGCCAGGCAATTGGGTGCTAATCTTTGGGAGATTCTTCCTCATCTCCATTCTCTTTCCGATATGAACAACCCTACTTCTTCTGCCCCTCTTCGCCGCCGCCATACCCGCCAGCCCTCTCATTCTGATGATCACCTTCCTCACCAGGTACTGTCCTTTTTCTTAATCTGAAACAACCTTCCAAACATTACAAATTGAAAAGAAGAATCTTATTTTGAGACTGCTGAATCACCAATTTGTAACTTTTCCCTTAAGAAGCATATTGTTTGTCCCACTTGCCCTAATGTCTGTGCTGGTTCTTTATTTTGTAATTTGAGCTTCTCTACATTGATAGCATTCGTTTTAGAAAAAAAATTCATTTCATCATCATCAAGCGACAATACCTCACGAACTATCACCTTATGCTGATCCCAGTTTGGACGCTTGCCCGTTTTAGGTTTTTTTAGTGTTTGTATATACAATTGAGCATGGCCATTTTGATAGGTTTGTTTTTTAAAGTTGTAATTGTGTATAGCTCTTATTGTACTATCTTAAAGAGAGAGAAAATGGTTTTCAAGCTTCATGAGTTGCCCATGAATGGTGATCTTATGCTCGATTTGGTTGCAGCCAGGAAGTACAGGAAGCTTCCACAGGCAGATTGCAGAAACAGTGAGGAGACACCATAGATCAGTCGACAAAAATGGGCGTGCTGTACAGCCAGTATCTCCTGCAAGTTTTGGAAGTTCTATGGAGGTACTATCGCTTTCTATTTGTTCATATAGGAGTACCATATTAGTACATTCAAGAAGAAATAGAGTTGGCTTCAAGTTCACTGTTCCTGGAGTGCTCAAGATCTTAAGATATAACAGGATAACCATTTGGGGAAAAGAGAAACTATTTTCAGTCATTTGGATGACTATTGAAGAACAAAATCAACTGTTTGATCTTAATTGATGCAAGAAAGAGATTCTGGCATTGTTCATAGTTTCACCTGCGTTATGTATTTTGATCTTGAGGAATAATTTTTTACATCTTGTATGATATTACTTGCAATCAAGTATACTTGTGACATTTGGTTGATTGAGTAAATTATGTAGGATTGGTTGTTGAAATTGAATTGTGGGTAGAATTTTCTAGTTCTTGTCGCTCTATGAGCAAAAATGTTCTCCAAATCTGCCCCCACCAGTACAAAGATGCTAATTTTTGGTGTTTTCTTCGCATGGCAGTTGACAGAGTATAATCCCGGAGCCACCCCATCTAGCTCTTTAGAATTAAAGGGCAGGAGTGGCCTTAAAACATCTACCGAGCTACTCAAAGTACTCAACCGGATATGGACTCTCGAAGAACAACATTCATCCAATGTATCACTTGTCAAGGCACTGAAGAACGAGCTAGATAACTCAACGACAAGAATCAAAGAATTACTGAAAGAGAAGCAAGTGGACAGGCAGGTAATAGAGGATCTCATGAAGCAATTAATGGAGGGTAAACTCCCAAGAAAGAACTTGGAGCAAGAACGAATAAAATCGAGTATGCAGTCCATAAGAGAAGAGCTAGAAGACGAGAAGAAGCTGAGGAAACGGTCTGAGAGTTTGCACCACAAGCTGGCTCGTGAACTCGCAGATATGAAATCTTCACTCAGCAAAGCGATGAATGAGCTTGAGCGAGAGAGGAGAGCAAGAGTGCTGTTGGAAGAATTGTGTGATGAGTTTGCTATTGGTATAAGAGATTACGAGCAAGAAATGAGATCTAGACAGTACAAAACTGACAAGGATCAGGCTGGTGGTAGAGAGCATGTTGACAGCTTAATTTTACATATGTCAGAAGCATGGCTCGACGAGCGTGTGCAAATGAAACTAGGTGAAGAGTCGGATAACAAGAATAAGGCTTCTGTTGTTTCTTCCCGGAAGGGTATGGTTGTTGAGAAGCTGAGCTCGGAGATAGAAACTTTTCTGATAGCCAGAGAACAGTCATTTATTAGTTCAAGGAAAGCAGATGAATTATATCCCAACAAACAAGAGACAAAGCAGCATCATAGTAACATACGACGTCGGTCTTTAGAGTCCTACCACTTGAATGAAGCCACGAGCGCCCCCAAAAATGCAGATGACGATGAATCTTTGGATAGTGAATCTAATTGTTTCGAGCTCAGCAAGGCATTGAATGAATTTGAGGGTGCCCCGAAAAACTTGGAGACCGAGAAGGCAGCTTCTCAAGAAGCAAAGCATGACAGCGGAATGTCGAGATTGCAAGCAAGGTTCCAAGAACACATGATGAGAGCTACATCAAGCAATGGGAAATCTCAGGCAGCAAGCTCAGAGAACCCAAGTAAAAGCAAGCGGTTTGGGAGCCGATCATGCTTGGCTCGGAACAACTCCTCATCCGTGGAGGGTGATAGAATCCATCCGGAGGATGCGTTGGTGGACGAGTCTTGTGGACGTCTCACGCTGGTGGGGGCAACTAGTCCGGTGAAGAAATGGGAGTCGAAGATTGAATTGCAAGATCCGGAGGTATCGGAGTCTTTTACAAAACGGGTGTCAAGCGAGGCGAAGGAGAACACGTTGAAGGCAAGGCTGCTCGAGGCTAGGTCGGAGGGCAGGCTACTAAAGGGTGAAGTTTCCAGAGCTAGAAGCTAGGAAAATGGCATTTTGAGATTCTATGTTAATATTTTCTGCTGAAACCATAGAAATTTGCAGAAACCATAGGCATGCAGCGTTGTCTTCCCTTTGAAAGGTCACTTTTTGTGTTGTTGCAAGGCAATTAGTGTAGAAGATGATGCATTAACATGCTGCAAATGTGCAGATGAAGCCTTTACGTTGATAGTCTATTGGCTTTCTGTTCAGCAGATAAATTGTGTAATATCTTATCAGTTGACCACTGGATCACACTTGTTTGATATGAATGTTGTTCGACTCGAGTCGTTACTCATGAATGGATACAAGTAAAAATTGCGTCTTACTACAGCACGAATTTACGTAGCGGATTTATGGAGTAATATGCATCATTGGTTTACTTTATTTAATGGTCTCTTGATTCATGTCATTTAAGAGTGACAATTTTTTAGTAATTTTTATGAAAAAATTATAACAATTATTATCTCGCTTTATAATTTTAGTTTAATTCGTATTATATGAATTGTTTTATTAATTTAGTATTTATGAATTGTTTTATTAATTTGGTACTTATGTCTTTATGTATTTTTTTACTTGTATATATTTAAACTAATAAAACACAATGTTTGAACTAACAATACACAATGTTTAAATTATTGATACCCAAATTTTGAACTAATATTATAAATTTTCATATTTTTATAGTTATGATTATTAGAATATTTTTATTATATTATTGTTAGTTCAAAATGTTTATACTATTAGTTCAAATCAAGTGTTCTATTAGTTTAAACATTTTATATTATTAGTACATACATTATTTTGAACTTACGGAAATAAATTGTAAAAATATATGAATTATTAGGGGTGGGTAAAATGAGCCAAACGAAACCGAACCGAGGCTTACCAACCGATCCAATTAAATTGGTTACCAACACGTTGATTATCAATTTAATTGGTACGGTACTACCGAACCAATTACAAAGAGTTGGTAGTAGGTGGTAACGATATCCGCGTACCACGGGATTACCGTACCAACCAAGTTTTTTTTTTAAAAAAAAAATAAATAATATATACATACTAATCTTAATATAATACTTCATATATAATTATATATGCAATTCTTTTGTACCATTAGATGTAAATTCAAGTAATGTTTTAATCTCACCTGTCCATTGAAGTGCTTTCTCAGTTTACTAATTTAGCCATCTAGTATTTACACTTTACGCCCACGGCTTCCCAAATCCCAAATTGAAACACAAAGTTCAAGCTCTCTACTATTCTTGCGTTCCGCCGCAGCCGAAACCTAATAGGCTAATACTCATCCCTTTCTTCTAATTTTCATCTCTTGTTCTCTTGATTCTTACATAATATATTCTCTTCACTCTTGATTCTCTGCAGATCAATCAACCTGTTAGAAGTTTAGAACCCTAGAAGAGAAGCAATCAGCTCGTTCGATACTACGAGAAGCCCTACAATCCATAGAGAACTTTCAGGTATTTTTCTTCTTTGCGATTGAATTGACTTGCTCAATCAAGGCTATGAGGTAGGAAGGAATGCAACAAGCTCTAAGTCGATCAAATATGAAATCATGTGGAGCACAAGTCAAGATTGGACCATTGAACTCCCTAGCCTATAACTTGGGATGATGATTGCATATTTAATTATTTTTCTTTGGTTTGTAATGAAGTATGATGTTCTATGAACTTGTTAAACATACTGGACTCGAATTTGCGGGTTGTTGAATTGTTGAAGTTCTTGTCTTGTTTAAATATTGTACTCGAATTTGCGGATTGTTGAATTGATGAAGTTCTTGTCTTATTTAACTTTAATTTTAGCAAACATATAAGTTGGTAAAATATCATTACCAATTGAACCAACCGAAAAAGTTGGTATACCGAAGAGTTGGTAAATGGGTTTAGGTGGTTGGTAATGGTACAAGATTTTTCATTACCAATTATAGTTGGTTGGTAGGTGGTAAGGGTAAAAATAAGTTGGTAATGTACCGAACTCAACCCTATGAATTATTAGTACAATATAATCTGAATTAACAAAACATATATATTGAGCGGGAAAAAAAAGTATGTTAGAAAAAGAAGAACAATGGAGAGAGAAAAACTGGAAGGAAAAAAATTTCAAACCTTTTACTATTAGTTCAAAATCTATGAACAATTAGTATAGTATAATTTGAACCAACAACACAAAAAATTTGAACAAAATGTATAAAATTTTAAAAGAAAAAAGTGCATGTTAGGAGAAAAAAACTAGAAAAAATAAATAAATTTGACACTTATCACACTGACTACACTCATATCTACCACATCTAAAAAAGTACTCCGCACATGAATCAATCCAATTCTTTTAAGAAGTCAATATTAAAAGATTATTTGTTGACTCGTTAACGGTTGACCAAGCACAAAGTTCAACCAAGATCTATTCATCTCCTTGGGTCTGATCCTGGAAGATATTAGAAGATTGATTGTTGGGTTTATGTCTCATAGAATTTCTTTTTGCCGTAGGATAGTGTCCTGTCTTGTCGCGCACATGTTGCTCATTATATTCCTTTGATGATGCATGAACACTTCTAGAAGACGGAGTATCCCGTGTCCTGTCGTGTCGGACACGGCTGAACATGGCTCGGACACGGTCAAGACACATTTCATAGGTAGTACACGACGAGGACGCGGATTGTGTCCGGTCAAGACATGGTCAACGAAAGTTTACCCTATTTTTATGGCATTTTTAAAAAAAAAATTTTTTTTTTAAAAAGTTACAGAAAAACTGGTTTACCGTAATATTTTTTTACTAAACCTAGCCCCGACATGGCTACCTGTGAGATTGTGGTTGCCAGAAGAAGGACACTGCTCTTTTTTCGGTTTCAATGTTGAAATGTTGTAGTTCCGCCGGCCGACTATTCTCTTATTCTTCTTATGATTTAATAAATAAAATTTAAATCTTTGATTACTAACTTATTGTTTAATATTTCTTTGTTGAGTGTTGAGTGTGTTATTTTAATTCTTTTACCTTTTCTAATTAACAAATTTTTATTAATGTTTTCCTTGGTTGATCATGTTGTTCGGTTGTTGTTGTTGATTTGCAAAATGGATGGTTCGTTCTTCAACTTTGAAACTAAATATGTTTATTTGAGATTGTAAAACTAAATACGTTTATTTCTATGTTTTGCAAGATTGATAATGTTTGTTTCTAAGCTTTTATTTCGGTTATTTTGTTGTCATGATAATATTTATATTTCCGTATATATCATTGAGTTTTTCATATATATGTATCTCATTATGATCTATGAAATTTACATTTCAATAGCTTTAAAATGATATATTATTTGTATTCCTTGCCGTGTCCCCGTTTCCTATACTTTTGAGGATTGCCGCTTCCCCTTTCTCATTGTATCCGTGCATCATAAGTTCCTTCTTATAGTTTAGAGGATATGTTTGAGTCTTGTTTCTTACCTCTATCTTGAGGTTGACACCTTTGGATTTGCGATTTGAATATATTTGTTTTGTTAAAAAAAAGGTCAATACAAAATTATTAAATTCATTCACGAAAATCCTTTTGATTTTTTAAAAGTAAATTACAAAAAACAACCTCATATTCTCTTATTCAATTTTGTTTTCATTTATCCGTCTCTTATAAATACTTATTCAGTTGACCACCCTTAAGTTATTTCCGTTAACAAATTGTGCCTTTTGTTAAATATTTCGTCTATGGGACCACCGAAGAAATAAGTGAGTTTAGTTAAATAATTAAAAACTATTAAATATAATTGATTCAAATCAAATAAAATTGAGAATAAGAAGATATACATACGGTAGATCGGATTTAGAACTCAAACTTTATTTGAAGCTATTGAATCAATTAGATGAATGAATTGAAGAAAATTGATCATGCAATGCTCAGTTCGTTTGGCTAAATAACACTATAGGATCATTATTTTAACCGAGCTACTCAGACTCAGCTAAAGCTCAATCACTTTCTAAGCGAGTCAAATATGAACATATTTTAAAACTCGTATAAAATTTAGGCTCGGCTCAAACTCATTCACTTTCTAAATTGGTCAAATATGAACATATGCCAATGTTCGACTTATATTACACCACTATATATGTTTTGCAAAAACATCTCAATTTCATATTATTGACCGATTATCCCAACTATATAAGATCATGTGCTTGTGACAATTCACGAATTTTACCTCTATACACTCATGTTCGTTTCGCATTGCTTTGTTGCTCGTCCAATATAGGATGACCAATAAAACATACATGAATAATAAATTTCAAATACACAAAAATTGAAGGTTCCCTTATATCTATTATCGATTGACAAGTTGATCTCATCATTCTCTTAAATAATTATAATAAATATTAAATTTCGTAGGAATTATTTTCTCAAACAAACTTTAATAGTCAATTTCACCGTACATGATGGGATTTTATTTTAACTTTAAACGAATTTTAAAAGCCCATAATGGGAGAAGGTGGCCCAACTCCGGATATGGGCCCAAAATTCTCTATAAAATGCCAAGAGGGCATCTTTTTCTGTCACTTTTATCCGATTTGTTCTTCCTTCTCTCCTCCGAGTCGCAACCCTAACCCAATTTCAACGAGCAGTCCCTTTTGAGCAGCAACCATGGCCGATGATGATAATGACATGGAATTCGGGTTTGTTTTACTACTTTCTTCTTTCCTTCTTCTCTCTTCTCTTGCCTTCGTCTTTCTAATCTATTCGTTCGAGGTTCTAAGTAATCGAGTATCTGACCAAGTAGGCCTAGTTTGATTTATCATTATTTTGTCTACAAATTTCCTTCTTTCCAGGATTAGGAACCCCTTTGTTGTATTGCTCAATCTTTTGTATGTACAAAATCATAATTTTTGCACTAGGGTGTCTAACCCTAGACTCAACCAGCTGTTTAGTAACTACAAGCTGTAAATAGCTACTTTCTGATAGTAATTGATTCATCTTCCTGTATTGATAATGTCTTGGATTTCCCATAAGGGATGTATAGTTCCGATTAGTTAAAAAATGATGAATTTCACTTCAATCAATATATCATCTTATTTCACGTGATGTTGCTCAATGGGCCTGGACAAATAATGCATATTCCAAGGCGCTGAGGAGTGTGATATTTCTTCATGACTAATTAGAATAATTCTTGTTCAACTTAGACTGAAGGCTTCTCTTTGCAAGTGAAGCTTGTTTGCTGATAGATATTCACATTCAAAATGCATAACTGCATGCATACTTGGGCTTGTGTAGCCAAATCAGTGGATTTTCGTCATTCCCAGTTTGCTTCTTTCCAGCTTCTGCATTATTAGTTTTAGCAAGTTTTTCACTTGATTTTATGATGTGATCGTATCTACCACTTTCGATGGGCGGACAAATTATATGAACTTGAATTTATATTCTTTCACAAAAGGAATCACGTTAAAGAGCTGTATACAGTTGTAAATAACATTAATTGAGTGCGTACTGTAGCAGATTTTTGTTCATATCTGTGTTCACCCTGTTTTCTTCATAGCATTAATCATTAAATAATTCTTTCTGCAGGTACGAGGAGGAGCCCCCAGAACCTGAAATTGAGGTATGCAGGTTTTATGTCTCTATTACTGTCCTGTAATAAAACACTTCGATTTATATTTACAAAGGATGATTCTTGACAATGGTTCAGGAGGGGGAGGAAGAAGAGGCTAATCAAAATGAAGATGAAGATGAACAGGTGATAGAAGGTGAAGAGAAAGAGGAACAGGAACCAAAAGATAAGAAGAGGAAAACTTCCAAGTACATGACTAAATATGAAAGAGCTAGAATCTTGGGTACTCGTGCATTGCAGATCAGGTAGGTGAAATAGCCATTATCTACTTGATATATATCGTGTTTCTATAAGATTATGGGTTGATGAAATCGTGCATGTGGTACAGCATGAATGCTCCTGTCATGGTTGAGTTGGAAGGTGAAACTGATCCACTTGAGGTAAACCTTTCACCTTTTTTGATTCGCGAAGGCCGGTTAACCCATCAATCATTTTCTTCACATTCTGAAAAAACAAAAAAAAATGTTCTTTTCATTGTACAAGACTACAAGTTGTAAATTTGTAATGAATGCTTTCTTCTAAATGTTTGATAATTATCAGTTGTCAGTATTAGTTACAACTGTAGTTTTTTTATTAAGCAGCATGTCTTCATGGTGCTAGTATTGAACTTGTTGCATGTATTTTTTGTTTTGTTTTGTTTTGTTTTGAAAGCAGTAGATTTGGTTTTATCATGTTGATCAAGGATGCATATGCTGTTGTATATTAAGCCCTGGTTTGGTCTATTTTAAAAATGGGTTTGGATCTGACAAAGACTTGCCATATCCTTCAGATTGCAATGAAGGAGCTGCGAGAACGGAAGATTCCTTTTACCATAAGAAGATACCTGCCTGATGGAAGGTATGCAATCTTATCTGGTCCTTGTGATATGTCAAGAGCTGAGCTGTGCTATTATTAATGTATTGCTATTGTGCAGCTATGAGGACTGGGGGGTTGACGAGCTGATAGTTGAAGATTCTTGGAAGAGACAGGTGGGAGGTGATTAAACCCTATAGTCCAGTCCTCCGTGGTGCTGACAAGTTTCCTGCCTGGATTTGTACGTTTAAAGGTTGCTGACAAGTTTCCTGTATTGTGACAACGTTGGTACTTGGAACTACTATAGCAGTATTGCTTGTCTTATGTTAATACAGCACCATTTTGTCAAGTATTTGCTCATCTGAAACTAATATAGCAGCCTAAGGGCGGGTTGGGTGAGTCTGTAGTTATTTGATGAAGTTGAAGTTTGAGATTGAAATGGAATGAAAGCTGAGGATGAATTTGAGGGGGATATAGTTTGGTGTTTAGTGGCTAGGGAATTTTTAAGGGAATGAAAATGCCTAAAATTACAAAAATGGGTGTAGAATGAAAATGGAAGATAATAAGGTTTCATACAAAATAACAAAAATTAAGGTTTCATACAGAATAAGGTTTCATACAAAATAACAAAAATTAAGGTTTCATACAGAATAAGGTTTCAAACAATAAGCAGCAAAGGATTTTTATTTGTTTTGCCGTCATAATATAAGGTTTCATACAACATCACAAAAGTAGTGCTTTAATACAATTTGAAGCAGCAACAGCAAAGGATTTTCTTTTTTTTTTTTGTGTCATATATGGAAACGACACGAAAATGTCACAATGTAACAAAAATTAGTTCTCCCTCTCTTATTGCTATGAATCTCTTATTGCTAACTTCTCTCGTCCTAGATTCTCAAAAGCCAACTGCATGTATAACTTATGCTGTTGATAATAGTGCTATGATAGTTTTGGGTTGTTCATGTGCAAAATGCGAGAGTTGATCACTAATGCCTTTTAAATGTAATTTCTAAAATGTGAGACTCGAATAGAATTGTCCCCCGCATAACAGGATTATATTATATTTTGGATTGATTAATATCGATTGAGATTTAACATGTATGTTGTGGTAATTTTGGTATTGAAACTCTTATATTAATCTTTGATACAAACTTGATTATTTGCGATATTACTTATTTGTGAGATTTGAGATCCACGTTTCAACCCTCATTAACCATTAAATAGTATTCATCTTTCGAGTAACCCGAAACTAAGACAATAGATTGGTAACCACAATTACTTTTTCCAAAAACATGTTTTGCTGAAATGACATAATGTAACATAAAGTTATAAATCTCTCTAACACCCTACGTGTATGCTCTTTCACGTCCCCGGCCACGAGCCCTTCTAGAATCAAGTGACTGGTCTCGGGGTTGATTTGTTGGAGTCAAGTCGATTGACTCGCCCTCATCTCGGACCTCCTCCTTGTGGGTCCCTCTACCATGTCTTGAACCTCGTGGATGACCTTGTTGCATTGGCCGAGAATTTGATCCATGTTGAAATGCACTCGGTTCTCTCCTTCTTAACCGTCTACCCATAAGTCTACCCTTAGTCTTGATACACATCAACTCCCGCATTGTAGTGCTCTTGAGATCCATTTATGTCCTCGTATGAAAAATCCATCTACTCAAGCTAATCATTATTAAGCGAGTTTGAGTTCATCTTCTTTCTAAAGTTATTCAATGATACTACATGAGGGTTAATGTGAGTCGTGCCATCATCGTCGTGAGCTTGTCCGCCTAAACCCCAACATACTTCTCAAAAAAGATGGATATCCAAATATAATGGTAAGTGAGTCTGCATTCTTTGAAGAAACTTATGAGCACACGGTAGCCCGTACAAATATCTTCTACGAAAATCCCTAAATATATCATGATTATCATCCAGAATTTGAGAATACTAGACACCATCAAAATACGTTAAGGTATATGATTTATTACCGCACGCCGCAATACATTGAATTGGTAAATATTGGGCGCCATCGAAATTTTTTGCCTTGTGTCCATATAATTTTCTCGACCGTATC
The DNA here is from genome assembly GCA_033239045.1 of Fagopyrum esculentum. Lineage (NCBI taxonomy): Eukaryota > Viridiplantae > Streptophyta > Magnoliopsida > Caryophyllales > Polygonaceae > Fagopyrum > Fagopyrum esculentum. The sequence goes on from BSUD01000005.1 coordinate 123,390,844, forward strand.
CTTAACAGTCCCGTAGGGCTGAGCATCGGTTCAAAACCCCAATGAACCGAACCGAACCGCAATCCAAAAAAAGTGAACCACACGATTTCGGTTTGAACCGCAAATGAACCGCAAATGAACCGCATTTTGCGGTTTGGTTGCGGTTTTTTTGCAGTTTGGTTGCGTTTTTTATTTTTGCAGTTTGGTTGCGGTTTTGCGAACCGCAAACCGAACCGGTTAACTGCGGTTTGAACCGCAATTTATGGTTTGGTTGCGGTTTGAACCGAACCGCAATCTTCTCGGCCCTAAAGCCCCCTATAAAAATGACATTAATAGTTGCTGCCCAACATTGAGTAAACGACGTGGTTGAGAGCTCCTGGCGTCTCCCAATTGGAATATGGGAATCTGATGAAAGACACTTGTTGATCGGCTCCCGGAGTGTCTGAAACCTGGGATGGGTTCGGCGGCAATAAGGTGGGTGCTACAACTTCACAGAGACGTCCCAAAAGCGGCCGAATTCTACTCTAAAGGCTTGGGTTTCGACGTCAACGTTTGCACTCCTCGCTGGGCTGAACTTCATTCTGGCCCCTTCAAGCTCGCCCTCTTGCACTCTCCTCCTACCAGGTTTTCTCTCCTCCATAAAGCAATTCCTTTTTTCTGTGTTTGAATTTATTATTTGTTTGATTACAATCTAGTTTCGTTTGTTCCTAGCTATAGGACATCAATGCGTATTTACTGGCGGATTTGATCTCAATTTTGAGTCTTGGATAAACCCTATTTGAGATAAGAAACCCTAATTTAATCCAAAAAGAAATAGACATTCACTAGTCAGTGCTATTAGCTTTACGCATTGAATTATCAACATTGATTGGGTTTCCTGAATTTTGGCGCTGCCTAAGTGGGTGTGCTTGCAAGATAGGTTGGAATGTTTTCGAGTTCTACTGATGAGCTGAGATATTCTTGAGCTTGTTTCCCCATATTTAAGCTTCTTTTAATTTCAAATTTTGGTTTTACTCAAGTTACGATCTCGATCTGGAATTACAGTATTTGAACAATGCATTTCAAAAGTGCTTAACTACCCCAGATCACCCTTAACTCCCCCCGTTTTGCAGTATAGCCACTGATTTTACATACTTGCTGTAAATTCAACACCCATTGTTTTGTTTGAGGGGTATCTTGGATCAATCGTTTATGTATGGGTGTTGAGGTTCTACTAAAGTAGGTCAATTTGAATCATTTTACTTTCATAAGATGTTTTTCTATCATTATCGAAACATCTGGTTTTTGCATCACTGTCACTTGAGTTCTGTTGGTTATATGTATGATCGATTGCTAATTCAATCATCTGCAGCGAAAATGCAATGCAGAAGGGATACTCAACACTCTTGTCCTTCACGGTGACAGACATAAACGACACAGTTGTGAAGCTGATGCAATTGGGTGCAGAGCTTGATGGTCCCATCAAACACGAAATTCACGGAAAGGTCACAAAATTTACTTGCTGCCTGTATTGAACAAACAAGTATGAACAGTTGAGGTTTTAAAGCTCCATTGGGTTCTGCTTAATTTTATGCAGGTTGCAGCAATGCGTTGTCTGGATGGACATATGCTAGGGCTCTTCGAACCGCTCTGAGATGAACAGAGGTGACTGATAATGTCGATGGAGAAAGAAAAGATGAGGTTGAAGGTTAGGCTCATCTTTATTCCCTTGAAAAGAAATCTCATACCCAACAGAAAGTCGGTTCTGGATTAAATTCTGGGACAAGGGAGTTGGGTTATGATATTATGTAGTTTTTAGAGGCCTTATTCAACGAGGGAGTGGTTTTTGAGTAAGCGACCTCATTTTGTTTGCTGAACATATGTTTACAATGAATTGGCTAGTTTTGGTTGAAGAATTTGTCCTCACGGGATGACTTAGCAGAGGTTTCACTCTCACTTGCACCAAATCACTTATGGTAATCGAAGCACAACCAATTAGTGACGTGAATGCTAATGCCAACAATTAAGGAACACGTACTAGTGACACGGGCCGAGTTCCGGAATGTTCAAGAGGCACGAAGAGCACCCCAGCATTGTCTTGACCGGAATATTCTAGATCTCTCGGAAATTCTCTAAGTTTGCCAAGGCTCGTAGAGAATGTTCCGAATTTGTATAAAAGCTAGAGTCCTTTCCTGGCAAGAAGGATTTGGATCCCTCTAGGATTGTGTACTTCCAGATCCTTCCGAGATAAAGAGGTGGCTAAGGCTATAAATGGGGAGGTCACCCATCATTTGAAAACCATTCAAACAAAGCTCTCTTGTAAAGTTCTCTCAAAGCAATACAAGTTCCTTTTGTCCACAAAAGCTCTAATTCGTTAGTCATCGCTAGCAAGCGCTCTCGCAACAAGTCCCTCGAGTTAAGGCTTGGCTTACTCATTTGACAAGGCCAACGACTAAGAGCCGCACGGTTGTGAGTTTGAGAATACTCGGCCTTTGTCAAGTGGTATCAGAGCAGGTTCGTTCCAAGGAGAAGCGATGACTGACCCAAGTGTGTCCGGAATTGTCGACCCCAATGCCCATGGTAGGAAGGGAAAAAAGGTTCACAGACCCGTCAAGGGAACCATCGAAAGGCATGATGGGAAGTTGTAAGCTCGCTTGGAGAATATGGAGCTTAAGTACGGCGAGATGGTGGACGCCGTCGAGGACGTCAAGAGGATATGGATGCCCTCAAGGACGGGTTACAAGATGCTGTAAATGAAGCTCAAAGACTTTTGTCCAAGCGGGTTGACATGTTGACATGTTGGAGTCAATGGTGGCGCAAATGCGCGAGGAGATCGAGGCGCTCAAGATAGAGCTCGTATCATGAAAGGCAGCAGATGGACGCAGAAGATGGACGCACCAAAGCCCAAGGCGTTCAAGCAGAGTCGGTCGGCCAAGGACGTTGAGAATTTTCTATAGGGCATGGACCAATATTTCCATGTGGTGGGAATCACAGATGAAGACCACTAGGTAAGTACGACGTCCATGTATCTTAGTGATGTTTTTTTGCTCTTGTGGAGGCATAGGACATGTGAAAGGACCGGAGGTGTCCAAATCACTACTTGGGCCGAGTTTGAGATTGAACTAAAGAAGTAGTTCTACCCAACCTACGCCAACGACGAAGCTCGTGCTAAGTTGGCACCGTTCGTGAGTATGTTAAGGTGTTCTCGGAGGTCATGTTGCAAATCTCCAACATGGGTGAAGAAGAGGGCCCCCCTTAAAAAAAAGAGAGGCCCTTCTTCACTTTCATGGATGGACTAAAGCCTTTGGCTAAACAAGAGCAACAACGCTGGAACATTCAGACTATAATTGAGGCAATGACGGTGGCCGACTCGTTGATCGAGTTCAAAATCCAAGATCGACCAAGTTTCTCTCGTCCCGAGACAAGGGTAAAAGTGGAGAAGACCAAGGTGGGGGGGGGGGGGGG
>BSUD01000005.1:123395555-123540527 GCA_033239045.1 Fagopyrum esculentum
GGGGGGGGGCGATCACAACAGAGAAAGAGTGACGACGAGTCATCAAAAGACTTGTCCAAGCCCAAGGAGCGATACAACAAGTGTGAAAAAGGCAAGCAATCCATTGAAAGGAAACTGATGCGATGCTACCTTTGTGACGGTGATCATCAAATGAGAGAATGTCCTACCAGGAGCAATCTCACCGCCATGATAGCACACGAGGACCCTCCCGAGGAAGAAAGGTTGAAGCTCGGGGCTATGATGGACTAAGTGTTTCACCAACCAGAAGGGACTGATGTTTGTAGACATCATGGTGGGCGGAGCAAAGCTAAGTGCGTTGGTGTACACGGGGGCATCCAATGTCTTTATATCAGAGGGGACGGCAAAGAACCTAGGGATCGAGGTCACAAAGAACAATGGATGGATCAAGACGGTGAACTCAAAGGAGGTCTCGACCATGGTGGTGGCACGAGGGTAGACGTGACACTAGGAGAATGGTCTGAGAAGACCACGATCGAGGTAATCCCGCTTGAATATTAGCTTAGTTTGGTTCACCAACCAGAAGGGACCTTCTTTGAGTTTTAGTAAAGATATTAGGTCCGCTTAGTAAAGATACTCGTGTCGTTTGCCAACGGCATATGCATCATGGACCCAAACAACATTGCATCGTCTCAGTCTACCGAGAAAAGGGTCAAGTGTCAAGATAGTCTTGGCGATCAAGGTTATAAATAGGGAGGCCACCTTTTGAAAATCATTCAAGTGAAGCTCTCTTGTAAAGTTCTCTCAAAGCAATACAAGTTCCTTTTGTCAACAAAAACTCCAAGTTATTTAGTCATTGCTAGCAAGCGCTTTCAAAACAAGTCCCTCGAGTTAAGCCTTGACTTAGTCGTTCGACAAGGCCAACGACTATGAGCCGCACAATTGTGAATTCGAGAATACTCAGCCCGTATCACTAGTACGAATCTGGAAAATATAATCCCCAAATATAATCTTCTCCAAATAATCTCAAATAACTTTTATTTTAAGCCTCACCAAACGGACCCAATATCAACTAGCTTTACTAAATTCATGGTGTATAAGAGTTTTAGTTAGATTGACACAAATTCCGCCAATTCCGGTCATGTCCAGATTCCGACGTGAATCATTCAAAATTAAAAATTCCGTCCTGAACCAATCCTTCAAAAAAAACTATCCGGGACGGAATATGGGCCTTAACTACATCCCTCTAGGCTCGTCCCGTCCCGTATATAATGAAGTTATTGATTTAAAATAATAAATATAAGTAAAATGCTTAAGCATGAGTGATATACTTATATATTTATGCTTATATATTGAAAAAACAAACCATGTTTATCAAACCGTCAAAATTAACAATTGACACAAATTCATTTAGATGTGTTTTATTATCGATGTTTGGAAATTTTAGTGTAATATGTTATTATAAATGTTTGAAAACTTTAATATTTTAATGTTTTTTGCGTTTTAAGTACGACATATACAAAGATTTTTGTCGATGAAGTGTAAAATTTATACACCGTAAATAAATTAACGGGGAGGAGGGATTGGACCCGTCCCGTCCCGTCCCGTCCCGTCCCGTCCCGTCCTGCTCCTAGCCGGAATAAAACCCGGTAGAATTAAATCTAAAATACCCAAGGCCTGTCCCGATCCCAATCCATGTAAAATAGCTGGGATGGAGACGGGATGATGTCAATCCCGTCTCATGTTCACCCTTAAATTTAGTCCTTATATAGCCAAGGTGTATAAAAGTTTTAGTCCTTATATAGTGGCTCCTCCGGTGTTTTTGATTGAAGTTTACAAAAACCAATAATTTCGTTATACTGTGGGTTTAAAGATATAATGTGAGATTAATGAAAAGAGAGAATTGGATAAAGTACTCTACTTCATTAACATGAATTAGTAGATGTCCTACTATAAATGAGTTTGGTAAATATCATATTAAGACACATAAATATAAGACACATACATATATAACCGATGGAGCTGAAAATTTTCAACTTCATCGGAAATGTCAGGAATGTAATGCCTAGAATTTTAAATTCCGTTATTTCCAAGTCAACATAAATCCTATCATTTTATGTGAAATTATAACTCCCATAAAATGATACAAATTTCACAATAATTCTTTCAATTGACAAATTTATCATTTTATGTGAAGAGTTAATCACATAAATGCTTCTTACCAATTTCTATAATTTTATATGAAGTTTGATCATATAAAACACTTCTTAAAACACTCTTGCAAGAATAGAATGAGACGGCGACGACCCTTGACAAGCCCATGCTTAGCCCATGACAAGCCCATGTTTAGCCCATGACAAAGCCAAGCTTGCCCTTCCTTTGCTCTCCACGCCATCTGGGCCCGTCAACCTTCCTTCTAGCCTCAGTAGTCACGCCTCATTCTGCCCATTAGATGAAAGCATCTTCTCCTCCCTCATGTCTACATTCATCAACGTCCTTCCAGCCCTAATCTTCAACCGACTCTCTCTCCTCGTTGGCAGCCATCGATCTCTAAACCCTTCCTCTTCTCCATCGAACTCTGGTGCAGGCTACAACACGTCAACGTCGATCACGCCAACCTCATCTTCCTCTTGCATAGGCGGCAGGAAACAAAAGACCCTTAGCATGACAAGCAAGCACATGCGGTTCCTTTCCCTTCTTCATTGTACGTGATCAACAACAACCCTACTACTCATCCCTTTCTCCATTGTTGACTCACAAAAACAAGCAGCAACATGAAACCTTTCCAAATCTACACACAAGACCAGCATCTTCGGAAGACAATGGGTAGCAAGCAATCTCGTCACACACCAGCAAGTAGATGCTCTTCCTTCCCTCTTCTGCACGAGACAACAACACCAGCAAGCAGATGCCTTTCCTTCCCTCTGCTGCACGAGACAACAACACCAACAACAAGAGCATCCCTTTCCGGTCTTGCACGCAGGCGCATCGGGCCTTGTAAGTAGAGTAAGATCCACACCACTCTTCATTTTCTTTTCCTCCGTTTATATGTGCTAATGGGTGCTCCAAAACTGTCCTAAACTCGAACATAACAACCAAGAGAAACCGTAAGGTCTGCTGCATTTTTAGAGTTTTCAAAAATTGATGAGCATCCAACTTCGGAGCCATACATGGGTATGAAAGACTCATTCGTTTTGGCTGAATTTTTGATATGGTATAGTTGACATATTGTTGTAGAACATATCAAAATTTGAGAGGAATCCAACTAGTGGTTTAAGAGTTATGATTTTTCAAACTTGGGACCCTGAACAATTCTTCTGTTGTTGCTGAAATATTCTAAGTGTTGGAAAAATTGTGTTTAAGCAGTTTTTGGATCTAGATTTGAATGAGTTAGATAATTCTGATGAACATGAAATTATATGGATTATAGTTCATATAATGTAGTTTATCTTGCCAAGTTTTGAGGACGATCCAACGGTTAGTTTCGGTCTTATGATGTTCCGAAGTAGGGTAGTGACACAGTTTTTGGAAAAGAAGTGATAAGTATGAAATTTCTGTATTGAGGAGTCAACTTGAGAATTTTGTGTAAGAGTTGTGGATAGTTGTTTTGGAGATTTCTTTGCTTATATGAGTAGAGTGCATAACATAGAAGGCTGGGAGATTTTCTTTAGGATTTATGGATTTTTGTACGAATGTTTTTGTTGAGTCAAAGTGAGACCCTTAATGAGTTTTCAAGAGAGCCAAGAAGTTGGATAATCTTCCAACTTAGTTAGATCTTTCTTGTAGATGTTGGATTATAGTTTTGAGCTTCATAGGAAGTTTTAGAAATATTCTAGGAATATTTGTAGGGTTTTGAGACCAAGGGTAAAATAGTCTTTTTACTCTCGTGAGGGTATTTTGGTAATTTCTATTATGAGGGATTTGAGTATCTTAGAAGTTGGAGTCTTTTAAGAAAGTGAAATACATTATTGATCCACTTGCCTTTTATAACAGGCGATTGAGTTTCTATGGTTGCAAACCGAGTTGAGATTACGAGAATTGAGATTACGAGAATTGAGATTTGATTGAGGTAAGTCCTTTGGACTTACTTAGTTGGCTTCTAGATGTTTGTCGAATGATGATGGTGGTGCGTGTTGTTTGTTTAATAATTATAACATGCATAGAACGACCTTTATTACGTTTATGACCCAAGTGTATGTATAACGGGCGGTGACATCACTACCCAACTTTGGCAGGAGATTGGAAGCTTCTCTATACCCAGACCAAACAGGTATAAGGTGAGATGCATCGGATCCACTCCTAGTGGTTACACGGGGGCGGGAACGAGGTTTGAGAATCCCTCGTATCACAAAATAAGTATCATTAGTAAATTGTATGACTTAAACAAAGATTATAAATGAAATTCTCTAAAAGCATGTTGAGTGTTTTATTATATGTATGTGTGCTATTATTATTTGTCTAACTTTTGGATAACTAGTTAATAGTTGATTTCTTTTGTTGTTTAGATTTACCACAAGTTAGAACAGCGGTTGAGTGATTCGGAAGTAGTGGTCAGTCGGGTCTTCGTTGGATATTCTGTTATTGTTTCCCTATTAGTATGTTGACATTTAGACATTTTGATCTTAAGTATATTATTGGTTGTTAGTAGCATGTCGTTACATTCATGACATTATAATATCGTTTATAAATTTCAATTTCCTTATTTGTGTCTTGTTGTAAGATCTAGTGAAAACGTTGTCAAACTAGGGTCGGAATCCACTGTGAGGTCCTAACCCGTCACTTCGCGAGTTCTGAAAATTTGGGGTGTTACAAGGGAAAATTTGAAAAAATTTATTCTTTTGTTAAGAAAAGTTGTTTTAAGCACAATGTTAGAAGAAATAATTGAGTTAAATAGGCTCTTTCTTATAGACTTTTGTTTAGTATACTCCTTTAATTTTATCATATATATATAGATTATTTGAAACAATTTGGTTTACTAGGCTTTTTCTAGTTTTGTATTTAGTAAATGTACCCCTTGAGAGAAGAGTGTGTAGAGTTTAAGAATAAACACAAAAGGTTGGGGTATATTTACTTAATTGAAACATTAAAAAGCCTAGTTATTACTCTAGATTTTCAAAAAGGCATAGTTACCAAAATTGCCCTATAGATTTTAGTTTAAGTGAGGAGAGAGCTTGTAGATAGGAATTAGGAAAGTTGTAAGTCATTGGATGAATTTAAATCAAGGGTTCTCACACGCTCATTATTAATGGCATTTTTGTAAATTAACTTAAAATCTGGAAAAATACCCTTATGTTCAAAATAGTCATTGGTGTTCATACTTTTATATGTCATTGTTCATGTTTTTATACATTGGTGTTCATAGTATTTTTATTCATCAAAGTGTCATGTCCATTTATTCTTTTGTGTTCATTTTATAATGCATAGATGTTCATTTACAGTATATAACCACAAAAAATAAAAAAACTCATCACAAAACGTTAAAAGATGATCATAATATGTTATGTATGTGTCAAAGTTATAGATAAGTCATCAATGTTCATACTTTTATACGTGATTGTTTATGTTTTTATTCGTCAGTGTTCATACTTTTTATGTCATTGTTCTTGTAAATATTATAAACTATTTTTCTATAAGGCATTTTGCCGAACAGTTTGCGTGCACACTGAAAGAAGCATATAGATTATTCAATTAGAGCTATTAGACCAACTCAACATATGTATATATATGTATTTTCTCAATCAAACACAAAATGATTCAAACAAATTTGATTTCGAACACAAACATCAATCATAATGAAATATAAACCTTAAGCATGTAAATCTAAACAGTGAGAATAGAAATTCGAAGAAATAAAACTTAAATCGTCTTGTATTCTCTTTGATTTCACAATTTTTTATGTAATCGATCTCTGAATATTTTAAACACGATTTTAAAGAAAAGTATAATTTTTAAAAAAAAATGAATAATATATTATAAACACCATAAATGTAAAAAAAATGAATACATACTTGTAAAAAAATGAACATCATATTTTATTAACACGATTTGAAAGAATAGCATAATTTTTAAAAAATCCGAAAAAATGAACAATTAATGTTAAAAAATGAATAGTTAGTGTTGGAAAAAAATAAACATTTATTGATAAAATATGAACAATGACTCTTTTAAAAATGAACGTATACTTATAAAAATATGAACACCAATTTTTATTTACAAAACGAAAATCTGAAAAAAAAAACAATGATGTGGCATGCCACATGTCACCACCCCGGCTCTCCTCATTCCTATCTGCAAAGGTCCTCCTCACCGGAACCGGACCCTATATATATATACCAAGCTGAAAGGAATTGAGTTAAATAGAGGTATATTTACTAAATGAGTTTATGCTATGAGTACTCTTAGTAGAGTATTAGTGGTAAAAGGTCTATTTAGTCATTTTACCCATGTTAAAATTGAGTGTTATGTATATAGTAAAACCCTTAAATCTCGTGATTCTATATGTATTGAAACTAATAGAGAATGTGATGCTCTTGTTAATCTTGTAACATATGAATTGTAAAACACGAATGGTGAGTATTAGCCATGTGTAAAGTATGAACCACATGAAGACAATTCCGATAAAAAAAATTGTTTGGAGTCAATCTCAGAAAATAAGATTGTAGATAGATTTTTAAATTACAAAAGGCAGTTTACAACTTGTGCATTTCTACCCATGTGCCCTTGTTTAATCGTGGTAAATGACAATGTGTTAGAAATTCGGGTTTACACAACTCGTTGAACTCCATTCCTTTTAGAGAAAATTGGTGTAGAGAAGTCCTTATTGTATCATAGATATAATATAGATCCCTCTATTTTCTAGCTAAAAAATAAAGGTAAATGAGATAGAAAATTGCTGAAATTAGGGATTCTATTTAAGGGTTTTTACGTAAACCATTTACATAATTGTCTAAAAATAAAAAGATAAAACATATTAAAAAGGCAACTGAATAATAATTGAAGATACGAGATTCATCTCTTCAACTTCGACTCTCAAATCCTTCAGAAAAAAAAGCACAATTGTTTTCGTGGAGATTCTTCAGACGCAACTCCAACAACACTCGTCTTCTTCCTCTTCAACCTGCAATCGGAGCATAAATTTGTACATAAATTTTCCGGGATACGGTTTTTTTGCATAAATCGGAGCACAAATTATACACATAATTTTCATAGACAATATAAATCTGTACATAATTTTCACAGACAACACAAATCTGTATATAATTTTCTACATTAATGTACATGAATTCATTTTTCCCTAAATTCTTATTTGTCGTCAACAAAAATCCCTACATTAATGTACATGAATTTTTGTGGACTTATAATTTCGTACATAAATTCTTTTTTCCCTAAATCCTTCATAGGATACAAATTATGTACATAATTTTCATTGACAACACAAATCTGTACATAATTTTCACAAACAACACAAATCTAATTACAAAGACGATGACACACAAATACAGTTCCGACTCCACCCATGAAAAAAGGCAAAAAAAGGTTCAACAACAACTTGTATCATGATACATAATATGAAGTACAAAACTCACCTTATAGATTTGGACGCAAAAAACAACAATCAATGATTTGAGATGCCAAATTGAAGCAGATTGAACAAACCGATCGTCAATTGTAATGAACTCTTCGTCGAAATGCCCAATAACCATATCTCGCCAGTTAAACACAAACGCAACCAATTTTTGTAAATTCATAAACTGAATTCCATACCAAACACACAGAATCAACGATGTTTGACGATGATGAAAGCTTCTCTGTGAAAAATTGTGGTTATTTCCCTCAAATCTTTCCCGATCGTGATTTGGGACGCACGTTGAAAGAAATAGAGATATGAAGAAATTATCTCCTTAATTATAGGAAACAAATATCATTTTCTTTATTTAATTACAAAAAAGCTAAAATAATTATGAGAGAGGATCTTATTAGTTTTGAAAGGATATTCAATTATCGAGTAATTTATCTTTTTTGGAAAATTGGGAGGGGCCTATTTTCTACTCATTGATACAAAAGTGCCTAATCATTCTACATTTATACAATATCTACCTACTTACCCCTCTTACTCTTCCTTTTAAATCATTCACATATTGTCTTTAATTAAACATTTGCACTCCAAACAAGTTTTTTAGGCTTTCATGAAAAGAGTTATTGTCCTCCGTACAAGTCTTCGAAGAAATTTGAAACAGGACAAAATAAAAAGCCAAAATCATACAAAGACAAAAATAGTTTAACCAAAGGCGAGTTCGATGAAAGCTCAAAGATGACGGAACCATGAAGGGAAACAAGGTAGAGGAACGTTGTGTGATCCAAAATGTCCGAAGTGGTGTGTCTTTCCTAATTGCGGATTTTTGTTTTCCTACTCCAGCCAGCGGAACGCCATAATAGTTCCTCTACCTTGTTTCCCTTCATGGCTCCGTCATCTTTGAGCTTTCATCGAACTCGCCTTTGGTTAAACTATTTTTGTCTTTGTATGATTTTGGCTTTTTATTTTGTCCTGTTTCAAATTGCTTCAATGTGCCATTGTTGTAACTTTACCGGTCCTTGACAACTTGCCTTCTTGTCAATTTTCAGCTTCTTTATGCGCAAACGCATATGTTGTAGTCGAATCCCTTTCCCAACCATGAAAGAGAGAAAATCATTCCCCGGACAATATATAATTAATGAATACGCCAACGTCCGTTTTGACTCCGACAATAGCAAAAAATCTCAAACTTTCATTCTTCTCTATTATTACAGTTAACTGTTATTTTTTATAATAAAATTACAAATTTACCCTTCTACTTTTATATTATCAACAAACTTTAAAAAATGAAAATCCAACTTATAAAATATATTTTGTTAAAATTAACCGTATATATATATTTTTAATTTTTTGACATTTTGCAACAAAAATATTTTTATAATTTACTACGTGCAATGAGTTGGTGGGTAAATTTTTTAACATAATTATTTTAAATTTCATAAAATTAAATAATTACACATAATAAGGTTGTTCCGGTCCAAATGCTAAAGTATTGACTGAAAAGTTGTTAAATATAATATAGACGGAGAAATTGATAAAATATATTTTACAAGTTCGTGTCATTTGATACCATTTCAAAAATCATGTCTCTATTGTCTATTCAACCCGAAGATGTGATTTAATTAAAAAATGTTATAAGGGAAAATTTTCAAAATCTGAAATACTACAAAATGTCATATGGACATTAAACTAGTTTTATACATTCAAATATAATTTACGATTTCAAAAAAATTATAACTCAAATTTTAGTAGCTTAATTAAGTTATCTTTGGTTTAAACATACATTTATTTATTATTTAGCATGAACAAACCCACAAAAATAGGATTGATTTCATGTGACCAAGTATTTCTAGAAAGTCTAAGGGGTCGTTTGATATTGATATCCTAATTTCGGATATCAGGTATGAGTATCAAGATAGGGGTATCACATTGATAAATGATATCGCCGTTTGATATGTTGTAGTATATCATATATCAGATTTGATATCTAATGTCAATGTTTGGTATTGATGTCTCATATTAGGATAAAAAAAATTAGAATAAAAGCAAAATTCAATCAAACCATCGTCATTAAACATAAAATTCAATCATACCTTGTCATTCAACATAAAATGTGCCAAAATATTTTAAACCATCAACAAGGTTGTCAACATAAAGACATATCACTAGTTTGAGCATAAAATACTTCAAAAGATGACACCAAAATCACCATACAACCGCCAAAATTACCCGGCAGTCGGGATCCATATCTAACTCATCGAGAACCTTCTGGCCCTGACTTGCACCTAAGGAACCATGAAGTCGATCGATAATCTTTTGCACTTACAATTTCTTCACCGGTCAATTGGGCAATTGTAGAAAGCATGGACGCGGTTTGTAAATCAATAGCATCTTCATTAGAGACTCTTGGTAACTTTGATATCTCGAAAAGTAGCTCACTCTTTTGTGTTGGTAGAAGTCTCTCACGCCTATCAAGAATTTCCTCACACTTCTCAATTTTCACCGTGATATAAGTTATTTTATCCAAAGACCCTTGACTTTCATCTAGAACAATCGTAAAGCTATCACTTTTTTTAGCCGCTCAAAGTGAACTTTTACCTAGCATTTGCTTCTTTGCAAGTGGCGTCCTTGAGGCTCACTGATTGAGTAGTCTTCCACCTCTATCGGTGTCTCTTGATCACTGATAGGTGATGAAATCACTATCATTTCTAGGTACTTTTAGAGTCTTTTAGTTGTGTTGTGTTGCTAATGTATAGATCCAGATGAAGAAGTCCACAATAAAGTAAACAAAGGATCTAGCAACACTTGGGAGAAGAAGAAGATCGACGAAGGCAAGCTTTTGGTGCCACACCGCCCCGCGGGTGAGGTCACCGCCCCAGCGGTGACCGACACCTCCGTTACCGCACCCTGCACCCCAAGAGCAAGGCTGTTAGCGCCCCCACGGCACCTCCTAGCCGCCCCTGTGGTGACGCTCCCTGGAGATCAATGCCGGTGCCCCTGCACCCATGCCAACAGACCTGCAAAGCTGAAGAGTCTGTGTTACCGCCCCCGTGATGAATCTGGGCCACCCCTGCGTATTGACATCAAAAACGTCAAAAAGATCAACAACCAGATGTTCCAAAGCATTAAAGACACTACCCTTGCGGCCTTGCCATGCCGCCCTCGCGGCTCAGTTGAAGATGGAGCGTTTTACACTAAAACACCCTTGCGGCCCTCTTGTCCGCGCATGTGGTATAGTAATATACGATATCACTGCAGCTTTTTAGCCCACCTTTATGGCCATAAAGGTGGTTGTTTACACAACCTAATTACTCCCATTTATTGTTATTTCTAGTATAAATAGAGCCCTATGCTGATTGCTAGAATCATCTCTCATTTTTGAACAAAAACTCTCTTGATTAGTTGCCATTTGTATGGAGTGCTAAGTCTCCTTGCTACATTGGGTTGATTGAAGTTGCATATAAGTTGGTTGTAAGTCCTTTTAAATAGAAGTTTTATTCAATATATCCAATTGTGTTATCTTCCTTGGGCTTAAACTTATGTTTGCATGTTTATTCTCACTTAGTTTGATCACCTTAGTTGTATAATTGCATGCAAAAGGCTAGGGTTATTCGATTCCGGGTTCGGGTCAATAATCTAGTAACAAACTCGTAGGTAATAACGAGTTGTGATTATCTAAAGGTAAAGGAACATAACTACATAACAAGATTAACGGTTTATTTCTCTTTTATGTATCTCTCTATCTTTGTATGAATGCCAATGTTTGGTTTGGTCTTGTAGGTTTACGGATCGATAAATTTGTTAAGTTGTGTTAATGCCGGTTGGCTTAACACATAAATATGATCAAGATGAGAACAATTGGTGAATACTTCTAAAAAGAACAAAACGAGTTAATTGTATACGGAAATTTAACCTAGTGTAGCTTTCTTCTTAATCATTATCACCATCTTTGCTTTATTCTACATGCGCTATTGTCTTGTCACTTGCAATCCAAACCCCCCTGGTTACTATAATTGATAATTGAATCTTATATGTGCTTTAATCCTCACTCCCTTGGGTTCGACCCTTACTTATTCACTATACATCGGTTAAGTTTGAGTTCGAATTTTACTTTGATAAGTCTAAAAACAACGACCATAGATTTTACGCTTGTCAAATTTGGCGCCGTTTCCGGGGAGTTTACGTGTTTAAGTTCTTTTACTTTTTATTATCAATTATTGGTTTGGACTATTTTCATGGTTCAAACTTGTGCTACTAACTCAGATTTTGTCCCTTTTGATCCAGAAATCGAGAAGGCATTCAATCGGCAACGAAGACAACACCGGAATCAAGAACTAGTGGAGAACCGTACACTCCATCAACTCACTCAACCGGACTTGACCCAACGCCCACTTGCGGTGGCCATTACCGGCAATCGACGAAGGGGTCAACTTCGAGCTCAAGTCGGGCTTGATTCACTTGCTACCATCCTTCCATGGGATGAGCGGAGAAGATCCCATCAAGCACTTGGGGAAATTTCACACCGTTTGAATGAGCATGAAGCCGGCAACGTCACTGAAGAGCAAATCAAAATGAGGGCCTTCGGTTTCACCCTCAAGGATGTGGCATATGATTGGTACTACCATCTTCCGTCCGGAAGCATCAATACTTGGGAGAATCTCCACAAGGCCTTCTTAAAGAAAGTGATTAGCAACATCGAGCAAGAGGTGGACGGAACTCTTTATGAGTACTTCAAAAGGTTTGCTAAGTTGAGATCGAGCTGCCCCTTCCACAGATATTCCACGAGGACCTCGTGTTGTACTTGTACAATGGATTGTTGGAAAATGAAAGAAGGACCGTGGATGCCATGTGTGGAGGTAATACTCTTAATTCCACTCCGGAGATTGCTATTGAAAAATAGCAGGAAATGGCGGAAGGCACGAGAAACTTTGGTAGAACTTCTACCAAAAGAGGAGTCCATGCCATCTATCCCAGCCGTCCGGAACTATCGCATCAAATAACGGAGCTCAAGGAGATTGTTAAGAGACTCACCTTGATGGGAACTCCACAACAGCTGAAGGCATGTGGAGTTTGCCTCGATCCCTTCCAGCCTACAGACTTGTGTCCACAAGTCCAAGAGGACGCTACTGCTGAGGTGAATGCCATGGGATATGGACAACAGCAATAGCGCCAAAGAAACTATCCCTATGCTCAAAATTACATGCCAGGATGGCGGGATCAACAAAATTTTTGATGGAGGGATCAACCGAATAAACAACAGCAACCTCGCCAAGATAAGTCTGACTCAACTGATGAGGAAATGCTACATGTTTTAACTAAGCATTTTTCTTCTCATGTCCAAATCACATAATCTTGTATCCCTTGATAAGGAAGTGGGCCAAATGACGAAGGCAATCACGAGGATCGAAGCTCAAACCTCGGGAAATTTGCCCTCCCAAACTATGGTGAATCCCAATGAGAGTATATGTGCCATAACTCTTAAAAGTGGGAGACTTGTCAGCAAGGATGAATAAATAGGGACGAATAACCAAGCTTTTGTTGGTCAACCGTCCCTGTGCCTTGAGGATGTCGCCACCGCAGCTGAAATCACACCGCCCCCGCGACACTATTCCCCCGCCCCTATGGCTAACACCACAAAAAGTGCTTCAAAAGTAGATCCTTATGTTTGTCCTAGCTTTGTAGCACTTTATGCTGAGAAACCACCAACACCCTTTCTTGAGGCACTCAGGAAAGAAGAGTAATTGAGGAGAAGGAGCTTTTTGAGACTTTCTCAAAATGCGAGGTAAACATTCTCCTTAAATTCGTGAAAAGTGTGCCAAAATATGCTCGCTTCTTGAAGGAACTATGTACCATCAAGTGGAAGCAGAAGATGAAGGGAAAATAAAAGCTATTGAGAAGGAGCATGTATCCGCCGTCTTTCAAATCCAAATGCCGGAAAAGCGTAAGTGTTCCTTGTGTCATAGGCGATACTCAGTTTGACAAAGCTATGCTAGATTTGGGTGTTTCTATGAATGTCTTGTCATATACAATCTATCAATCTCTAGGCTTAGGACCTTCACATGGAACGCGGACAATAGTACAACTAGCTTACGGTTCTAACATCTACCCTGAAGGAATATTTGAAGACGTCCTAATTAAGATTGACAAACTTATTTTTCCATTTGATTTCTTTGTCATAGATATGGAAAATAGCCTGCACACTATCATGTTAGGAAGACCTTATCTAATAACGGCTAGAAAAAATTGACTACGTTGATGGGTTACTTACTATAGAGTTTAATGATGAGGTTATTGAGTTTGACATGTTTAAATCCTTTAAAAACCCTGTTGATGCTCCTTTGTTGTGTTTCATTAATAGTTTTATACCTATTGAAACACTTTCACCGCCCCTACGGTGACATGGCGCAGCAACACCGTCTCTAGCGGCTTCGCAAGTAGCCACGAAACACTGTCACCGCCCCCGCGATGACATTGGGCCGCGATCGCGGTGACACACTTGCCCGACGCCTCCGACCCCCCCCCAACGTCGTCCCAGTGGCCGGGAGCGGCACCCACGTACGGTGACATCCCCCGCGTTTTTTCCCAGAAAAGAAAAAAAATATGAGCATAAAAATCTTACCTAACTCTCCTCACCTACCCTTACCCTCTCTCTCTCTCTCACCTAAACCTCTCACGTACTTGCCCTTCTCATCTCATGTCCCTACGCTATCTCCTCATCCTCCTCTCACGAACAAGCATCACCGTCCCTCCTCCGTGCTCCCCTTGTCCCCACCAAAATTATCACGCCACCTCCTCTGCACCTCCATTACAACCCCCTTGCCACCACTGTCTCCACCCATAACCTCCATCTCCTACTTTCCCCTCACTCATTCACACAAACCCTAAAACCACCAACCACCACCGTCGGAGCTCCAACCACCGTCGCAACCACTCTACTCCACCACCATCAACAACTACACCATCAATCACTAACAACCAGGAGGAGAAGCTACACCCAAGCTCACCAACTTGGATATGCTCGAAATCGAAGAAAAATCGCCCTTCTACACTTCTCCCGCACCCACGGCTCACCATTACCGCCCCCACGGCTACTTCAGACTCCCGCCTCCGCGGGTCCTCAAAACCGCCCCCATGGTTCTTCAAAAGAAGGTTCACTTTCTCGTTTTTTCTTCATTTAAATCTGATCCATTTGCTTCCATTGTCGAATACATGTATAGAAAAAGGAAGTCAGAGATGTCCCCCAAAGAGCTTGAGAGGCTTGAGGTTGTTAGGGAGCGGGATGTGATCCCTACGAGGTTTATGCACGTTCCTACCTTGGAACGATCAAGGATGTGGGAGTGCATGCAACAACTCCTCGAGCATGCTGGGCTCGGGAGTTCTTGGAGAGGCATGCAGTAGTGTACCCGGAGCTGGCTAGACAGTTCGTGGCCACTTTCCAAATCGCATTGAAAGACCATGTTTTGGAAGGTCTGAGCTTCAATTTCAAGGATAGAAAGTACACCATAAGCTTGGAACAACTAAGGGAGGCATTTTGGGTGACTAAGGTCCCCTCTGCTGATTGGTGGGATGTCAGCCCACTTGGGGACATGGTAGCTTTTTGGACGGCAACCACAATGTTCAATTTTCATGTCGGGGGTGAGTACAACAACAAACTCACTCACCCCTGCTAAAGGCTGCTGTGCAAGTTCCTCATGAACATCTTCGAAGGGCACAAGAAGGACAACAAAGTCACCCTCAAGGACCTTGAGCTTATCTATGCTTGCACCCCCGACTGCACGGTGGTGCCGGATTGGATCCACCTATTCCTTACCGCTTTGAAGCGGGTTAGGAGAGGAGAGCACCGGGATATAGTGGGAGGAGGGTTCATCACTCTTATAGCGGCTCAGGTCATGGATTTTTCCGCCTTGGAGGGAGCCTTGTCTATCCCTTACTTCAACATTAACCAATAACGGTGGTGCAAGATGTTGAGAGTGGGGGGAGACCACCATTTTTGGACTTCTTGCCATGACGGGAGTCACGTGACGTATCTCCCACGACCTTTGTTGTTTGGCCCGGAACTACTATAAGAGTGATGAGCGAAACCCGAGTGTTAGGTTATCCTCTTTCCGACGTTGGCGACATAAGAAGGGGGACATAAGGAGGAGTTCGGGTAGGTCACTCTTGGAGCGATAAGGATGGTAGTTTCTCTCTTTTCTCACTTTTCTCTTTTCTCACTTTTTTTTGGAAATTTCTTGATAGCATGCCTCACCTCTTTGTTGCACCATGCTTCTTGAGACTTGATATTGATTAGATGTGTGGTTTACTCGGGACGAGTAAAGAGTCTATGATGCGGGGATAATCCGCAGTTCCCTATCTAGATTGAAAGTCCTTATCTGTGATAAAAAAAAAACGGGTTGTTCTATAAAGAAAATCGGTCGATTTATTTGAAGAACATGTCGATTATTCTGAAAACTCTGAATACGGATTAGTTAATGATATGGAAAGATAAAAAGATGATTATGGAATGATAAGTGAAAGAGATATAGGAAGATATGAACTAAGATAGTTCCGAAAATGAACCTTGACAATGATGTGTCAAAACCCTTAAATGAGAAGATTACCTTAACCCACACTTCTTTAACCTTACACAAGTCTTCTAGTTAAGACAAGCATAATAAGGGACTAGTATTGACCAATATCATCAACCTTCAATAAGATTAACATACAAGCACAATCTAGAAAGGACTTAACAACGATTCAACCAAAAGCTCTCTTTTCGATTGAATAATAATGAATAAAATACAAACTTCGTAAATGAAGCTGTAAGTCTCACAAAGTTGTGAAACATATAAAATCTAATCTACCCAACAATCTCTCCCACTAAGGCTATTTATAAGGGAGATTAACCTACAAAGACTAGGAAAATATACTTAAAGATAA
Organism: Fagopyrum esculentum; assembly: GCA_033239045.1. Taxonomy (NCBI): domain Eukaryota; kingdom Viridiplantae; phylum Streptophyta; class Magnoliopsida; order Caryophyllales; family Polygonaceae; genus Fagopyrum; species Fagopyrum esculentum. Next base: position 123,412,006 of record BSUD01000005.1, read on the forward strand.
TTTTACAAAGATATCTTTAAGATATATAAAATATAAAACTATAAAAATAAGATCTAAATAATAATCCCTTAAGACAGTTTGAGAGCTTTAAGGAATATTAATAAGATATAATTACCAAAAGATAGAAGATCATAGCCATATCTTTGCAAAGCTTGTCTTAGAGAAGGAAAATCGGACACGAAAATCGGTCGAGTTTTCCTACACAAAAATCGGTCGATTTTCTGGGAAATCGGTCGATTTTTCCTCTCTGAGGCTCTTCTTGCTCTTATCCTTCTTTACTTGGTTGATCTTCTTGGTCGTGGCTTGACTCTTCTATAACAGTCAGTAACGTCACCAAGGAACTCTTGAGAGTGAGGAGAGTTTCCTTGAGGGTACATATCATAACTATGTCCGTAACTTCATCTTGAATCGCCTTAGCTCTTGACCTTGTGATCAATCCATCCATGATTGAATTTGAAAAAGGTGAAGGAGTTGTTGGTTTCTCCCTCAATGCTTTAGCCTTTGAATGAGTGACTGATCCTTGTGTTGGAGATGGTCCCACATCAGACTCCCCTTCTTGAGAAGTATTCGTCCTTGACTTATCGGCATGCTCATCTCTAAACTCGTAAGCACTTAAGTCGCCAATGTTGAAGGTGGGACTTACACCATAATCAGTTGGAAGTTCCAAGACGGTAGCATTGTCACCAACTTTCCTTTTCACTCTAAAAGGTCCGTCTACTCGTGGAGATAACTTAGACTTCTGCTTGTCCGGAAATCGCTCTTTCCTTAGATGCAACCACACTAGATCTCCGGGTTTGAATAACATCTCCTTGCGATTCTGATTTTCTTTGGAAGCAACGGATAATCCCTTTTGTTCCAGCCGTAAGCGCGTCTTCTCATGTAATTCCCTTATGATCTCCACTTGTTTTCATGCAACAAAATCTACTATGTCCTCTAAGGGCAACGGTATAAGATCAAAGTGAGTCAAAGGATTCACTTCATAAACACAATCAAACGGCGTTAGGTTAGTAGATGAATCCAATGTTCGATTATAAGCAAATTCAACATGTAGTAACACTTCTTCCCATGCATTCAAATTATCCCTTAAAACAACTCGTAATTTCGTAGTTAAAGTTCGATTAGTTACCTCCGTTTGACCATCCGTTTGAGGATGACTAGAAGTTGAAAACAACTTTGTTCCTAGCTTTCCCCAAAGTGTCTTTCAAAAGAAACTAAGGAACTTAACATCTCTATCACTAACAATAGTTATTGGCACTCCATGCAATCCAACAACTTCCTTGAAAAACAACCACAAAATAGAGTCTCCCCTTCTTAGTCATTGGCAATCCTACAACAAAATCCATACTAATGTCAAGCCAAGGTGATGTAGGAATAGGTAAAGGAGTATACAAACCGTGTGGCTTCACTCTTGACTTCTCTTTTAGACAAACAAGACACCTCTTGATCATATGTTCAACATCCTAAAGCATGTGAGGCCAAAAGAAATGAGAGTGAAGGATATGATAAGTCTTATCTCTTCCATAGTGTCCCATTAATCCTCCCATATGAGTCTCCCAAACTAGTAGCAATCTCACTGAACATCTAGGAATACAAACTTTATCCTGATGGAACATAAATCTTTCGAAAAGATAGTACTTGCCTCTCGACTGAGAGAAATCTCGGGTGAAAAATCGGTGGATTTTCCTGACTGGGGGTCGATTTTTTTCTTCAGTGTATATTTTGCCAAAGTCTGCATAATTCTCGTATAGGTCTTTGATATAATGGAATCCTAAGACTTTAAAATTCATTGTTGTGATCAAAGTATACCTCCTAGAAAGGGCATCCGCTACAACATTATCCTTCCCTTTCTTATATTTGATTATATAAGGAAATGTCTCAATGAATTCCATCCATAGTCCATGTCTCCTGTCTAACTTATCTTGACTTCGAAAATACTTTAAAGACTCATGATCAGTTCTAAGGATGAATTCATTAGGCCAATAATAGTGTTGTCATGTTTTGAAAACTCAAAATAAAGGGATATAGTTCCTTATCATAAGTAGAGTAATTCAAACATGGACCTTTTAATTTCTCACTAAAGTAGGCTAAAGGTTTACCTTCTTGCATGAGTACTCCTCCAATATGAATACCTGAAGCGTCGCACTCTACTTCGAACGGTTTGGTTAAATCCGGAAGTGCGAGAAGAGGTTCATTCGATAATTTCCTCTTTAGTTCCGAAAATGCTTTCTCTTGCGCTTATCCCCACTCGAACGGTACTTGCTTCTTCATGAGATGGGTGAGAGGGGTTCTGATGGTGCTGAAATACGTCTTTGTATTCATCCAAAACCTGTAAAATGTTTGAAGGCAAAGCGGGCTTCGTATCATCTCTTAAAGTCAGCAGGCCTTTATATAAACTCAGTAAAGGAAGGTCTAAAGGGATATAAGCATTGACAAACACCCTTTTAGATGAAAGAAGGGCTCATTGCTGTCCCCGAGAGGAAAAATCAGATGAGTTACAGGAAAATTGGTCGATTTTTCCTTGAACAACCCGATTTTCTTCATAATTCGGTTGATTTTTGGACGAACTGCCCGATTTTTCTTCTTTGAGAGTTGATTCTTTGTCCTTCTGCTTGCATTTCTCCTTCTTAATTTCGTAATGTTCAGCAATCTGCAAAGGAGTCATGTGTTTGAGAGTAATGGCTTTCTCTTTACACTCAAACGAATGTTTATTAGAAAATCCTTCATGCATAACCTTTCTATCAAATTGCCAAGGGCGGCCTAACAAAATATGACATGCTTGCATAGGCACAACATCACAAACAACAATATCCTCATATTTTCCCAAAGTAAATGCAATGTGAGCCTGTTTAGTAACTTTTAATTCCCCACAATCATTCATCCAATGTAATTTATAGGGTCGAGGATGATAGAAGGTAATGATTTGCAACTTAGTGATCAATTCCTCACTAGCGATGTTGCAACAGCTGCCTCCATCAATAATCATGTTACAAACCTTTCATTGAACAAGACATTGAGTATGAAAAAGGTTTTCACGTTGATTATCCTCACATAAATCAATTTTAGCATGCAAAGTACGTCTAGCACTCAATGAATCACCATGCTCATATTCGCAATCACTATCACTTCGATTATCATGCTCATGCTCATGTAAAGCATTGATGTGGGTATGATCATGCTCATTTTCTTCCACACTTTCATATTGTTCTTGTTGATTAATAAACAACACTCGTTTATTAGGACAATCGCACATGTAATGACCTCTACCTTGACATTTAAAGCACACAATATCTCTAGATCTTAAGGTAGAGTTAGAAGTACTCTTTTTATGGTCCCTTGAAGGCTCGTTTCAAAGGATGAGACAGTGTAGAAGGTATGGGTGCTGCTGGGTCGGGCAAATAACGTTTTCCTTCTTCGTTTTGGGAAGAAAATTGGTCGAAAAATCGGTCGATTTTTCTGGCATGGGTCAATTTTTCTTCTCTAGAGTCCAAGAAGTTATTCCTTGATTCTGTCATTTGATCTTCTTCTCCACCCTGATAGCCAAATGCAGCAAGTTAGTCATAAAAGCATAAGGATAGAGATCAATTTCATTAGCTAAAGAGGGATGTAAAATTCGTAAAAATTGAGCCATAATAGACCCATCATCCTCTTGTATGTTGACTTTCACCATTGCCGTTTGCATGACGGGGTAGAATTCTTCAACGGGCATGGAACCTTGTTTAGGTTCTCTAAGCGTTTTCTCAACTCCCGTCCATAGTGCGGTGGCACAAACCTAGCCTTCATCAAGGCCTACATGAGTTCCCAAGTGTTGATGTCCGGTTCTCCCTCTCTCTCCGTTCTTTGATGAGATGATCCCACCAAATGAGAGCGTAGCCTTGGAATTCCAATGCAGCAAGTTGGATCTTCCGTTACTCACTAAGGTTATGGAAAGACCAAAGTTTTTCAATCTTGTTCTCTCACTCCATGTATGCATCCGAATCGCATCTACCTTCGAAAGTCAGAATTTTGACCTTGACATTTCCAAGTCCGTCATTATCCTGTTGGGGCCTATGGTGTTCATTATAGTGTACTCTTTGTTGATGACGTCATGGGTATTCTCTCCACATGCCCTCATTCTCTTCATCACTTATGTTTTGAAATTCGTCACCAAAAAGTGGATTGCAATTACATTAAAGAATTGATTAGGGTGAGTATTACCGGGCATCGGTTGATGGTTTATAGTTGAAACTTGAGGTGGTGGTGGTGGTGGATTAGTGGAACCCCCACCGACTTCATAAACAGCCTTTGGACTGAATCTTAGGTGAGATTCAGATCGGTAGTCCGTATTGGGCCTTGCTTCCACTTGTTCAAGGCGTTTATCCATGTTGAACATCTTAGTCATGATTTGCTTGAACATGTCCACTATATCCGGAGTATTGTCCTTTTAAAATCTGTGTGGACTATCTCTTCCTGATATCTATACAACACTCGTAGTAACAACAAACTCGTAAGTTAGAGAAATCTTAAAAAGGTCTTACTTGTTTTCTCAAGCTCGTGTTGTGTTCTTACAAATCAGCGCCTTGGTCTCACTAGAACTTCTTGATTGAATCAAGTTGTCAACTTGGTTCAGTTAAAGGTTGTTATGGGGTGCGATAGTTAAGAAATCCCTGTTAGAAGTTTACTCAACACACGACAAGGTAGAAAGAAAATATTGCGGATAGACAACTAGTGTGTTAAGAAGTATAGATACTAACTAACACACTCAAAGGAAAAGATTCAGTGTTTAGAATAGAAAGAGGCTAAAGAAACCCACACAAGAGATTACGAAGAGTGAAGAACGTACTTGAGTTGCGAAGTTAAGAAAGAGAGTTAGCCGGGTTTGAGATTTAGGTATGGCTAGAACTCTCAAACTGGATCAAAGTATATACTGCAATCCTTCTTGTTTAATACTCTTGCACAGGGTGCGCTTGAATTATGCAAAGTATGCCTAAAAAATTTCTCGAAAATTGGCAACAGTAGCAAAAATCGGATGACAAATCGGGCGATTTTTTTGAAGAACAGACCGACTTTTTGGCCAAATTTACTTTTGATTTCGACGTTCTTTCCTTTTCTTTTTTTTTTTGTATTGGCGAGGTTTCAAGGTCAACGGTTGGCTTGTGTTTGGTTGATGACGTTTATCTCTTCCAAACTTACACAAATCAACGCACGTTAAACTCAAATAATCTCGCAAAGATGGCGAACAAGAAAAGACTCGACTTTATATGATCAAAGAAGACTTTGATAAATGTTCGGACTTCAATCGCTTAGCTCTGATACCACTTTGATGAAGGGATAAGCCACAATTTCCGATCTAGATTGAAAGTCCTTAACTGGGATAAAAACTGTTCTATAAAGAAAATCGGTCGATTTATTTGAAGAACAAGTCGATTTTTCTAGTAACTAAGAATACTGATTAGTGAATGATATGGAAAGATAAAAATATGATCATGGAATAATAAATGAAATAGATATAGGAAGATATGAACTAAGATAGTTCCGCAAAAGAACCTTGACCAATGATGTGTCAAAACCCTAAACGAAAAGATTACCTTAACCCGCACTTCTTTAACCTTACACAAGTCTTCTAAGTAAGAGAACCAAAGGAGGGACTAATATTGACCAGAAGCACCAACCTTCAATAAAATTAACACATACAAACACAATCCAGCAATGACTTCACAATGATTCAACCAAAAGCTCTCTTTTCGAATGAATAATAATGAATAAAATACAAACTTCGTATATGAAGCTGCAAGTCTCACAAAGCTGTGAAAATATCAAATCTAATCTACCCAATACTCTCTCCCACTAAGGCTATTTATAAGGGATATTAACCTACAAAGACTAGGAAAATATACTTAAAGATAATGTTGCAAAGATATCTTTAAGATATATAAGATATAAAACTATAAAGGTAAGATCTAAATAATAATCCCTTAAGATAATCTGAGAGCTTTAAGGAATCATAACAAGATATAATTGTCAAATGATAGAAGATCATGACCAGATCTTTGCAAAGCTTGTCTTAGAGAAGGAAAATCTGATAGGAAAATCGGTCGATTTTTTGACAAATCGGTCAATTTTCCGGCAAATCGGTCGATTTTTCCTCTCTGAGTGTAACATCCGGAATTTTTATTCGGGTGTTGAGTGGTTTATCGACCTTTCCGTAGGCGCGGCTCAGTTTTCCCGCAAGCACGAAGTGTTGAGCGTCGGGTTTATTCCAAAATCTCGTTCCAACCTCTCGTTTCCACCCTCGCTTTTGGACCCCTCGGTTCCTTGTGTAAATTTAGAAGATGGGCCAGCTGACCCTTGAGCTTCCCCTTTTGTGGCAGCCTTGTCCCTTCTCTCTCTCTCCTCCCATTCTTGATTTCACGTTAATGCTTCTCTCCCTTATCTCTTTCTTCTCTCTTTGGCTTGGAAGCACTTAGAAGCGCTTCTTGATGATCTTCCCATGCTTCTTCTTGTTTGATGTCCAGCAATGAGTTGAGCTATAGATCTGGATTTGTAAGTGTAAGCCCTTTCCTCCCTCTCCATTTCTTCATCTTTATCTCCTTCCTTGAGCTCCAATGGTAGAAGCCATGGATTCTTAGCTTTCTTCCTCTTTGTGTTGCATGTGCTCAGATCTAGCTTAGATCTATTGTGTTGATGATGTTTATGAGTGTGGATGTTGTGGAGCCAATCAAGGAAGCTAGGAGGCCAAGGCACAACAAGAATTCGTCGAAGAAGCCATCGTTGAGCACCCTTTGTTGTTCGACCGCGGGGGCGGATCTTCAGAGCTGCAGGGGCGGCCAATACCCTAAGCCGCATGGGCGGCCAGCAGAAGCCGCAGGTGCGGCCACCAGGAGCCGCAGGGGTGGACCTCTGGGCCGTAGGGGTGGCCACTGGCTCAGCCAACACACCCTTGCGGCCTTCTTCTCCCTTTTTCGGCTGTTCTTCCTCCTTCCGAGCCCGTGCCTTTGCTTGGTGAGTTCCCTATCTTGAGTATAGGTTCATTGATGACCTTAGGGAGTGTTGATGACTAGAAGCATGATAGGATTGGACCTAGGATAGTTGGAATGCCATGTAGTGGCTTGTGGACTTTAAGCGAGTTTGTGAGGTTTTTGGAATGATCTATGGCTGGATGGCTGCATGTTTTTGAGTTGGTTCATGAGATGAGGGTAGGGCTGCATTGTGAGGCTTTGTGAGGGTTTAGATGGTTAGTACATGGATGTGAGTTTGTGAGCTAGGATGTGCATATAGTTGTTACCGTTGCCTTTGTTGAGACTAGGATCGTTCGTCCTAGTATGGGTTATGGTTTATGATCTTGCGAGATTATCGGGTCTAGAAGTCTAAGGACTTCTAGCTTATGAGAGTGGTATTGATTTGTTCCTTGTTATGATTAGGAGATGAGTATTCCTACGAGAAGTGAGATCGGTTTTAGCTAGCTTTGGGACGAGGTAAGTCTACGGACTTACTTAGCCCGCTTTTACACATTATTTGGATATGTGATGGTGGTATGTGCTTTATCTTTGTTTATATCATGAAACCGGATTAGGGCAACTCGGTTATATATATTTGGCCCATTGTATGATATTATCGGGCGGTGACATCACCGCTCAGTTTCCCGAGGGAGACTGGGGGGATCTCTGCAACCAGGCCATACACGGTATACGGGTGGGCTTCTTCATCACTCCCTCAGGGTATACGGGTTGGGCGCCGCCACACTCATGTTGGTTACACGGGGACAAAGGCGAGAGTTATAAGACTCTCGTGTCACACTTTAAACGAATGAATTAGAAATGGAATAACCTAAAAAGAGAAGATAAGAACCGGATGTGTATGTTTATGTGCATGTTGTGTGTTATGTATGCTTCCGTGTGTATTTGTGTCTTTGCTATCTTTATATTGTCTAGAATGTGAGCTAACGGTTTTATACCGATTGTTGTAGTTGACTTGCAGGTTAGGTGTGGCCGAGTGATCCGGAGGAGTGGGCAGCCGGGGTTCCATACATCTTAGGTCGAGTTTGGGTTTTTGAGTCCATACATTATCGTTGTATATTATTTTGTGTATTCTTGGTGTTATTGTATAGACGGATGATGTTTTTCCTTTCTTGTTGTATTCGGGAATCATGTCCTTTCATTAAACTTGTTTTCGGTTTTGGCCTTTATTTGTGCCTTGTTAGAAAGGTCCGGTGAAATTGTTGTCAGGCTAAGGGTCGGGACCCATTGTGAGGTCTCGCCCGTAGCATTCCGATATCTCGCGGATTTGGGGTGTTACAAAGTGGTATCAGAGTCCTAGGTTGACAACAATGGCACTCGCAACCTTATAAAAGCCAAATGAGGAATAAATAGAACCCCCACGGGTTTTGACTTTTCGTTTTTAAAATTCATATGCATGAGTTAGTTGGGGTAGTATGTGTGGGACCACCACTTCCTCCGTGGACCTCGACGACGTAGTTATTGATTATTATATTATGTATATATATATATAGATAGATAGATATAGATATGTAGTTGTGGACTTAGGATGTTTTGGACTATGGATTCATGTTGGATTGTAATTTGTTTTCGGACTTGTTGTATATGTGGATTGTAGATATGCATGATGAACTTGGTATGATATAGTGGTGGCATGGCCTTTATAGTTATATGAGTTTATACATATGGCATGATATGTTGGTAGTATTATGGACACAAGGCTTATATAGTCTTATAATTATATGCCTATTATATATAGTAGTGTAAATAGATATGGGACCTTATAGTTAAGATGATAGTTTGACATCATCGCCTTGGACAACGCCGTTAGACTTAGAATAGTATACATGCGAAGACAAGTTGACTCATGTATCGAGTGGAGCATCACGTGTTGGTGAACGCCTTGACGTATCATCGGTTTCCTTTCGAGGAAAGCAACCATGAGAAGGCTATTGAAGTTATCGCCGCAAGGACGAACAAGTAGAAGAAAGACTTGAAATAACTTAAGAGAAGTCGAGATCGAGATCAATACCAGCAAGAAAGTAACATGGAGATGTGGAGCAGTTTTGAAGAAACAATGATTGAGCGGGAATGAGGGCAACTAGAGACCACCAACTTATGGAGAAGTTCAAGTGACGTGACAACAAACGGAAGAAGTGGATTAAGTGCATAGGATTGCAATTGGCGATCCCATTTAAGGCATGTTTTCCCTAGACACTCCTAAGCACGGGAGTCGGGATGAGACGTATGATCAAGAAACGACGAGAGGATTAGGAGGCCATAAGTTAAGCTTATAAAGGCACCAAAAGATTAAGTGTAAAGTTCCTAGAATACCGGCGGGTTAACTTCTTTGGACTTACGAGAGTTACGAGAAGAATGGAGAAATGAGGATTCACATGGTGGAATTTCCTTGATGGAGTGAACGTTTTCCGAAATTGAAATAATACCAATAAACTTCAAGAAAGTAGAAGGATGAATTGATGTTGACCCCGAGAGGATGAGAAAACACAACAAAGAATTTTCTATTATGAAAGGATTTAAGTTATCAACCTAAGAGAAACATGAAAGGAAACTATCTAACGATAGAGATGTTTGAAAGGTTCACTTGAAGGACACCTTGAGAGAGTGTTTAAGCCTATGAAAGGGAAGAGTCTAAGAGTGTAGATTGAATTAAGGAGTTAAATTAAGAGTACCCCGAGGAGGGCGGCCTTCGGGCTAAAGGTGACACGAACAGAATAGAAGATAGTTAAGTCGATGACCTCAAGGAGGCAAACTATAATCTGACCGGTGGCAATCAATAACGTACGTGTGCGGGGTTGCCTAGTGATGACCCCGGAAGGGGAGAGTAAACAAGATTGTAGAGTATAGCGGATAGGTTTTGAGAGTTGATGTATGCCGGCGGTTCAATGCCAATGGTAAGAAGGTGTATCAACTAAGGCGCTTGTGTCTTGGTCTTATCACGTGAAGTGGTTAAAGCAAGTAACTATGATTACACCTCCCAGAGAGGGATTGTAACGACCTTACATGACCTTTTGCGGTCATGAGATTGACATATGAAGAGAACGGCGTGAATTTGGACCCTTAAGGAGGAACATGATAACGAGACCTAGTGGATCAATTAGAGGAGTGACTTCCCTAGTTGCTTTACGCAAATGGGAAAATAGGTAAAGAGGATGTGTTACGCTAAGATCGTGATGCGCAAATGGGTTTTAAATTTATAACTCGAACTAAATCCTAAACTACCTAGCGAAACCCGCAGTGTACGGGACGTTTGTAGTAGGGAAAGTATTCCGAGGTCGAACACAAAGACTAAGGTGAAATTGATTCGATTTGTGATTGAGTTTAGTAAAGACCTAGGTTGAAAGAAAAGAAAGAAATAAAGAAATGAAAATCTCAAATGTTTTTGGTTGGTTTTTGGTGATCAATCAAGGATCACAATTCATGCAAAGTAAACAATCAACTAAACTACGAATCAACTCAAATAAACAAGCTAAACAAGATATAGATCAAAGAAAGAAAAGACGGATTCTAGGGGTTGGAAGTTCCGGTTATGGCATAGGACTCAAGTTATCTATTCATTCCTTGGATTAACCATGTTGGAGTTAAGTGTTTCTAGATTGGGATCATTCACCGGGTAGGTCTCTTGATCCACTAGTCCATTCCCTAGGTCTCATTACCGGGTAAGTCTCTAAGAACCTAAAGGACGGAATTCTACTCAAACCGGATTGTTATCTAGAGATCCAACCTATCCTCACCGGGTAAGTCTCGGAAGGGGTAGTCCTAAGCTACCATCCAACACACTTAATCCAATGGCGGCTTATTAGGCTCACCACTACCTAAGGTTTGTTATCTTTGGACTCTAAGAGTAAGGATTACCGGGTAAGTCTCTCCTAACACTTAGTTGCTAACACTAGGTCACCCTAGGATAGATTTAACTCAACAAACACTTAGGATTTCAACATTCTATCAATCTAAGACTAGATCCACCAAACCAGGGAAAATCACGGTTTGTTCTACCTAAACCACGGCCGTGGTTTGCCAAGAACTACCCGTGATTCCTAGCAGAGGCTACGTTTATGCTCACAAGTCACCCAAAGATAAATCTAAGTCCGTCCTATCATAACCCTAGCCATAACCATCCTTTCCTTACCCTAGAATCACATCTATTTAGCCTACAACGTTCATAATAGAAATCAAAACAAGCAAACACAAAATCATGACATCCATTTGCAAGATGATGAAGGAAAAGAGATGAACAAGTGAACTAAAACAAAACCAAGCTGAAAATAGAATTAGAGTAACTCATAATCCTTCCAAAAGAAGGTTCAAATGGTTCATACAACTCTAGAAATAGAATCCGGAATTCTTCAATACAAAAACTATCAAGGTGTGGCAATGGTGTGTGTTCTTCTTCTCTTCTTCAATGGAGCTCTTCTTCTTCCTCTTTGACACTTTCCTTCCTAGAAAGACTTCTTGTTGAGAGAATATTTTTGTTAGAGGATAATGGATAATGGATAATGGAGAGCTGCTCCAAGATACTCTTCTCAGCCAATGAAGGACCACTTTTATAACAAATTTTGCATGAGCTGGCCATGAGAGTCGTGGCACAGCTGTCACAAGAATCTGGCAAAATCCACGGGTAGAACCACGGTCGTGGTCTTGGTCTAGACCGTGGTTTGCTCCAGAAGCTTCTTCTAGGCTCGTTAAGCCATGGTTTGGTGCATGGCTTGTGTTGGCAAGGTTCCATGAGTCTTCCTTAGCCTTTAGCTTGTGTCCTAATGAGTCCGAGGGTGTGTCATCTAGATGAACGATCCTCAAACGTATCGTTTTAGCTCCTAAATCTCCCGAAATATCTACAAAGCAACGCACAAGTCCGTGTAGACGTCTATCTCGACAAAGTACGTGAATTGAGTGCAAACGTCGTAAACTAGTGATAAACCATGCATGAATGAGTGAAAATTCTATCTAAATAATTACCTAAAACTAAGCAATAAATCGTGTTATCAAAATACCCCATACTTAAGGTTTGCTCGTCCCCGAGCAAATTCCCAACTATAGACTAAGTGATGACATGATTTATGTATGCAGAAAAATGGCAAAATCTTTTAGGGTTTGTGCTTCTATTATTGGATCACCTTCAAAGTCATGTTTTATGGCAAAAGATAAGCAATCATGCATCAAACAAATGAAGACATGGAAAGACAATTGTACTTAACTCAAAAGTATGCATGAAATGTAAAGATGAAGAAATCAAGAAGATCAAGGGTACATCCAATCTAAATCACTAAGTCTTACAAACATGCAAATAGGTCATAAGGTCTTGTGAAATAAAAGGGCCAAGAAATGTAGTGATTGGGTGGGGATTTCTAGGTTATGTGATGCTAATCCGGGAACAGAACTAACTCCACAATCTTGTCCTCGATCAACTTCCCTCAAGTGTATATTTTCCTCTATCTTTTCTTTCTTTTCTTTTTCTTTGACTTATTTTTGAGACAATGGCATTGGTGTACAAAAGCCGAAACCTTGGTGATTAGCCATCCTCGGGCTTTTTCTATTTTTCGAGGTGCATCCACACCGGGCACACATACCAAAGCTCGTTAGGACTATTGGTTTATTTGACTTTGGCAAGGCACCAACACCCGATTATGTGAAGTGTACCGAGTTACTTGTCATTTAAACCAACGCCCCCAAACCTATATTTTTGGCTACACTTTCACAACAATTTCAGCATTTATTCATGACATTCTTTTCATCAACAACTTCACCCCACACTTGCTTTTCACACACATCAGCACACTAGCATGCTCCTATTCCCGGATGGGTTAAAAGAGGTCAAATTTATCTCAATTGAGGTGCTCAAACAATCATGATTAAGATGAGAAGTAGAGAAAGATGAATTGCCTCATTCATTCCTAGACGGTATGTAAGAACTATCATGTAATTTTGATCTTCAATACTCAATCCTTTCTAGGCAAACATCATGATCACAAATCATTCATAGAATTCAAGAGAAGTGCTTCAAGTCCACATATGCATTCATCAATTTAACACATAAGGCCATCCATAGCCAATCCACAAGACAAGATTCATCATTAGGGTCATATCCAAGCCTAGAAAGCACAAGAAAAGTTTTTAAATTTTCTGAATTTTTATGGGATTTTTGAGATGAGTATGTATAATGCAAGACATGTGAAAATTTTAAACTATCCTAGATGCTCATCATGCAAAAGATCATGCAAACCCCACCCCATACTTAGAAACACATTGTCCCCAATGTGTAAATGAAGTAAAGAGAGTGAAAGAAGGTTCTCACAATGTAAAAGTGGTTTGCTATGGTATTTGGGATTTCTCAAGTGAATTGATGTTGGATGATCCTATCAACCATGGTAGAGAGCTCTAAGCATTCATCAAAGCTTCGGGACCCACGCTAGGCACCGCTAGCCGTCCAAGTTCCGCGTCCGCTCCACCCATAATTGGTGAGGGGTTCATCTTCATCCTTCACTTGCCATGCAAGGCTTCCAATGCCACTAATGTTCTAGCACACACACAAAGTAGACAAAACATACACAAAGATAGAAAAATCTAAAACAAAAGCAAAACAAGAAAGGGAAAATGTTACCAATGGGTTGCCTCCCACCAAGCGCTTCTTTAAGGTCATTAGCTTGACCAAACTCGGGGCTTATACTCAAGGTAAAGTGGGGCAATCGTATCTACCGGAGCTCCCGGGATATACTTTTTCAATCGGTGCCCATTCACCTTAAAGTTTTCACAATGATCCCCTCCAATTTCAATAGCTCCATGGGGAAAGATCTTCTTCACCACATATGGCCCGGTCCATCTTGATTTGAGCTTTCCGGGAAAGAGCCTTAGCCTCGAGTTGAAGAGAAGGACAAGATCTCCTTCCTTCAACTCCTTGGGGATGATCCTCTTGTCATGCCATCTTTTGGTTCTTTCCTTGTAAATCCGGGCATTCTCATAAGCATCCAACCGGATCTCCTCGAGGGCATTTAATTCAAGCAATCTCTTTTCTCCCGCCTCTTTGAGATCAAAATTTAGCCACTTAATGGCCCAATAAGCTCTATGCTCCATCTCTACCGAAAGATGGCAAGACTTTCCATAGACCAACTTGTAAGGAGTGGTTCCAATTGGTGTCTTGAAGGCGGTCCTATATGCCCACAAGGCATCATTGAGCTTCATAGCCCAATCCTTTCTCGTTCTAGAGACCGTCTTCTCAAGAATGGTCTTGATCTCCCGGTTGGAGATTTCCACTTGGCCGCTAGTTTGGGGATGGTAAGGTGTCGCCACCTTATGAGTCACCCCATACTTAGCCAAAAGCGCTCCAAAGTTCCTATTTGTGAAGTGCTTCCCTCCATCACTAATGATCACCCTTGGTGTACCAAACCTAGGGAAGATCACTCGGTTGAAGAACCGCACTACCACCTTGGCATCATTTGTAGGAGAGGCGATTGCCTCCACCCATCTCGACACATAGTCCACCACCAATAGGATGTAGAGATTGCCACATGAAGAAGGGAATGGTCCCATGAAGTCCACACCCCACACATCAAATATTTCGACTTCTTGGATGTTGTTCAAGGGCATTTCATTCCTCCTTGAGATGTTGCCCGTCCTTTGACAAGCATCACATGCCGCTACAAAACCTTGCACATCTCTAAACAAGTTAGGCCAATAAAAACCGGATTGCAATACCTTTGCACACGTTTTGTGTGAGCTAGCATGGCCTCCACATGGTAAGGAGTGACAATGCCGGATCACACTCTCCACTTTATCTTCCGGTATGCATCTTCTAAACATCCCATCCGGCCCTCTCTTGAATAGAAGTGGTTCACTCTAATAGTAGTGCCTCACATCGTTGAAGAACTTCTTTCTTTGTGCATATGTCAATCCGGGAGGCACTTCCTCACACACTAAGTAGTTCACAATGTCGGCATACCATGGCTCATTTCCTCTAGACACTTGGAACAAGCATTCCTCCACCATTTGCAATTGCTCATCCCGGAATGAGTCATCAATCGGGATGTCATCTCTTTTAAGCTCCAATGGTGGGAGCCTACTAAGGTGATCCACCACGGAGTTCTCGGATCCCTTCTTATCCCGTATTTCCAAATCAAACTCTTGAAGAAGAAGGATCCACCGAATCAACCTTGGTTTGGCATCCTTCTTTGTAAGTAGATAACGGATCGCAGCATGATCCGTATAAACTATGACCTTCGCTCCAACAAGGTATGAGCGGAACTTCTCAAATGCATACACCACCGCTAACAACTCTTTCTCGGTGGTAGCATAATTGAGTTGGGCATCATCTAGCGTCTTGCTAGCATAATAAATGGCATGAGTGTGCCCATCTTTCTTTTGCCCTAAAACAGCCCCAACGGCTACATCGCTCGCATCACACATGATCTCAAATGGTAGACTCCAATCCGGAGGTTGCATGATAGGTGCGGAGATCAAGGCGCTCTTCAACCTACAAAAGGCTTCAAGACAATCTTTGGAAAAGACAAAATCAACATCCTTTATTAGTAGGTTAGTGAGGGGCTTAGAAATTTTAGAGAAGTCTTGAATAAACCTCCGGTAGAAACCGGCATGCCCTAAGAAACTCCTTACCCCTTTCACCGAGGTAGGTGGTGGCAACTTCTCTATCGTTTCAATCTTGGCCCTATCAACCTCAATGCCGCGGTTAGACACCAAGTGTCCTAACACAATGCCTTCACTTACCATGAAGTGACATTTTTCCCAATTTAAGACAAGATTTGTCTCCTCACATCTTTGCAATACTAAGGACAAGTTAGCCAAGCAATTATCGAAAGACGAACCATAAACAGAGAAATCATCCATGAACACTTCCATGATATTTTCTATGTATTCCGAAAAGATAGCCATCATACACCTTTGGAAGGTGGCGGGTGCATTACACAACCCAAATAGCATTCTCCTATATGCAAAAGTACCCCATGGACATGTAAAGGTTGTTTTCTCTTGGTCATCGGGGTGGATAAGGATTTGGAAGAATCCACTATAGCCTTCTAGATAGCAAAAATGAGAGTGTTGAGCTAACCTTTCTAGCATTTGGTCAATGAAGGGGAGAGGGAAGTGATCTTTCCTAGAGGCCATGTTCAATTTCCTATAATCAATGCACATCCTCCACCCCGTAACCGTCCTAGTCGGGATTAGTTCATTGTTCTCATTGGTTACTACGGTCATCCCACCCTTCTTAGGTACTACATGAACGGGACTAACCCACTTACTATCCGAAATAGGGTAGATTATCCCCGCATCTAGCAACTTAATGATTTCCTTTTTGACTACCTCTTTCATTATAGGATTCAATCTCCTTTGATGTTCAATAGAGGGTTTTTAATTATCTTCCATCATTATCTTATGCATGCACAAAGAAGGTTTTATGTCAACCAAATCATCAATAGTATAACCAATGGCTTTCCTATGCAATCTTAGTTCATGCAACAACTTGGCAAGTTCATCATCATTCAAGCATGCACTCACAATCACCGGATATGTTGAATTTTCACCAAGAAATGCATACTTCAAATGAGAGGGGAGGGGTTTAAGTTCAAGTGAAGGAGGACCTTTATTGGTTGAAGACGATCCAAATAAGGTTGGATGAGATAAATCCAAAGCAAATGAAGACTCTCCATGGCTCCTATAAGCTTGATCATCATCAAGAGCTGATCCAGGAAAAATCACGGCTGGAACCGCGGTTTGCTCACCTTCCACGGCCGTGGTTCTTGCTAAGCTTGCTTCCCGGAGTTGTCCAGAAAGTTTGACGGCCGTGGAACATAAATCTCGACCGTGGAACTTGTAGCTGTTCAACACCTCTTCGTGGCCTTCAAATCCAACTCTTGGCTCCTCTTCCAATGCTTCCAAGGCCTTGATCTCTTCATTGCAAGCCTCCTCAACACCTTCCTCCGTCATACTTAAGGTAAGAACCTTCTCTAAAGGATCCTTGATCAAGATCGAGCTTACCACTTCCCTAGATTCCTCTTGCTCGACTATGTTGAAGACATCCTCATCAAGGGCTGGCCCTTTCGTCATTGTGGACAACTTGAACTTGATGTTCTCTTCTCCAATGTTGAAGGAGAGAGTCCCATTCTTGCAATCCACTAGGCATCCGGAAGTGGCGAGGAAGGGTCTTCCTAAGATGATGGGAACCGGATAATCCGCCGGGATGTCCAAGACGACAAAGTCAATTGGCACATAGAATCCTCCTAGTTGCACCGGGATGTCTTCTAAAATCCCAACTGGATGAGTGATAGAACGGTCCGCCATATAGAGGGTCATCTTGACCGGTTTCGGCTCTCCTAGCCCCACCTTGTTGCAAAGTGCAAGCGGTATGATGCTTACACTCGCTCCAAGATCACAAAGGGCCTCGTACTTTACATCTCCCACTCTTATTGGGACACAAAAAGAACCCGAATCTCTTAGCTTGGGAGGCATCTCCTCCTTCATTGTTTGGATCAATTCCGAGGATCTCTTGGTCATTCTTATCTCCCCATACTCCTCCAACTTCCTTTTGTTGGAGAGTATTTCTTTCAAAAACTTGCCATATGCCGGCATTCCTAAAATGGCATCCATGAACGGAATGTTAATATGTAATTTGGACATTAGTTCAAGGAACTTACCAAAGTGATTGTCCAAACGAGCTCTTGCTCTTGATTGTGGGAACGGTAGTGATGGCTTGTATGGAGGCGGTGCCACATAGGTTGGCTCTACATCCTTGCTCTTGCCTCCATCTTCTTGCAACTTTCCCTCTTCTACCACTACTTGCTTTCCCTTAGCATTGTCCTTGGGCAAAGGATCTTTCATACTCAACCCACTCCTTGTTGTGATAGCCAACACTTGGCCTCTTGGGTTGTCTTCGGTTCTTCCGGGAAGCTTTCCCGGATCTCTATGGGCTTCACCCGCCTTTTGGAACACTTGTGCTTCCAAAACCTTTTGAGCTTTAGAGATTGAAGTCACGGTGCTCTCAAGACCACTCAACCTTCCAAGCAATTGCTCAAACATTATTTCGGTTCTATCCTTTGGAGGTTGAGTAAATCCGGGTGGAGGTTCTTGTGAAGCTCTTGGTGGTGGAGTTGTGCTTGTGGAAGCGGGAGGGTTCAAGGCTCCATCCGGGTTAGAGTAAGAAAATCCGGGATGGTTGTGGTTGGGCCGGTAATTGTTGAATTGCCGGTTGTTGTTGAAACTCCTTGGGCCTTGGTAATTGTTGAAGTTGCCCCTTCCCATATAATTCACATCCTCCTCCTTGGAAGACAAGTTGGCTTGTGGAAGCACTTGAGGAGTTGCTTGGTTCTTCAAAGTTGTAGCACACAACTCCCTCAAGGACTTCAACTCGTTGTTGATGGCGTCAAGCTTGAAATTGCTCATGGTGGCTTCACTCACCTCATATGCTCCCGCCTTTCTTCCTTCACTCTTCCTATGGGAGTACTTCTCAATCACTAGAGCTTGCTTCTCCACAAACTCTCAAGCTTCATCTACATGCTTCTCCATAAAAGTCCCACCGGAAAGAGATTGGAGCTTAAATTGGCTATCTTCATCAAGTCCCTTGAAGTAGATCTCCAATAGCTCAATTTTTGGTATGCCATGGTGTGGACAATCAAGGAGAAGATCTTTGAACCTCTCCCAAGACTTGAATAAACTCTCTCTATCCTTCATCACGAAGGCATTGATCTTCCCTCTTAACTCGGTAGTCTTGGAAGGTGGGAAGAACTTAGTCAAAAACTCGGTTGTCATCTCCTCCCAAGTACCAACTCGCCCTTGTGGAATAGATTGATACCAAGCCAAGGCCTTGTCCTTAAGAGAGAAGGAAAAAGCCCTAAGCTTATGATTGTTGCTCTCCAATCTAGGCGGTCTAAGAGTCTCCATCAAGATCTCATAATTCATCAAGTGTTGATGAGGAGACTCTCTTTCCATCCCTCCAAATTGATTATGCCGGATCATTTGTAGAACTTGAGGGCGGAGCTCATAGTTGTGGGTTGCGGGATCTCCTAAGTTCACACCCGGACGGTGTGCTCTTTGTGCCGGATCCATACGTCTCCCTAGGGTTTGTGGCTCCTCAAATGCAATGGGAACAACCCTAACATTAGTCGCCGGCTGCGGTTGTACCACCGGTGGTGGAGGAGGTGGAGGTTGTTGACGATTAAGCTCCCCTTGTACAAGGGCTTGCCTAATCTCATCAATCTCCCTCCTAGTTGCTTCTTGCCTCTCATTGGCAAGTCTCCTTTCTTCCTCCAAGAGCTCATCTCTTAGCCTTATTTGCTCTAAGGCTTCATCCAATTCAGCTTGGAGATCTCTTCCGGCCATCTCTTTTCCCTTTTTGATGCTCTTGGATCTAGATCTAAGGGTTTTCTCCGGTTCGGGATCGAATGGAGCTAAATCCTTGCCACGAGATCTTCGCATACACCTAAAGAGTAAGAGATGTCCTGAAAAGCAAAGACACAAACCAAAGAGAGATCAAAAGCAACAAGAAAGATCTACACTAATAAACAATCACAAAATAAACTCAATCTAGACCTAGTCCCCGGCAACGGCGCCAAAAACTTGTTACGCTAAGATCGTGATGCGCAAATGGGTTTTAAATTTATAACTCGAACTAAATCCTAAACTACCTAGCAAAACCCGCAGTGTACGGGACGTTTGTAGTAGGGAAAGTATTTCGAGGTCGAACACAAAGACTAAGGTGAAATTGATTCGATTTGTGATTGAGTTTAGTAAAGACCTAGGTTGAAAGAAAAGAGAGAAATAAAGAAATGAAAATCTCAAATGTTTTTGGTTGGTTTTTGGTGATCAATCAAGGATCACAATTCATGCAAAGTAAACAATCAACTAAACTACGAATCAACTCAAATAAACAAGCTAAACAAGATATAGATCAAAGAAAGAAAAGACGGATTCTAGGGGTTGGAAGTTCCGGTTATGGCATAGGACTCATGTTATCTATTCATTCCTTGGATTAACCATGTTGGAGTTAAGTGTTTCTAGATTGGGATCATTCACCGGGTAGGTCTCTTGATCCACTAGTCCATTCCCTAGGTCTCATTACCGGGTAAGTCTCTAAGAACCTAAAGGACGGAATTCTACTCAAACCGGATTGTTATCTAGAGATCCAACCTATCCTCACCGGGTAAGTCTCGGAAGGGCTAGTCCTAAGCTACCATCCAGCACACTTAATCCAATGGCGGCTTATTAGGCTCACCACTACCTAAGGTTTGTTATCTTTGGACTCTAAGAGTAAGGATTACCGGGTAAGTCTCTCCTAACACTTAGTTGCTAACACTAGGTCACCCTAGGATAGATTTAACTCAACAAACACTTAGGATTTCAACATTCTATCAATCTAAGACTAGATCCACCGAACCAGGGAAAATCACGGTTTGTTCTACCTAAACCACGGCCGTGGTTTGCCAAGAACTACCCGTGATTCCTAGCAGAGGCTACGTTTATGCTCACAAGTCACCCAAAGATAAATCTAAGTCCGTCCTATCATAACCCTAGCCATAACCATCCTTTCCTTACCCTAGAATCACATCTATTTAGCCTACAACGTTCATAATAGAAATCGAAACAAGCAAACACAAAATCATGACATCCATTTGCAAGATGATGAAGGAAAAGAGATGAACAAGTGAACTAAAACAAAACCAAGCTGAAAATAGAATTAGAGTAACTCATAATCCTTCCAAAAGAAGGTTCAAATGGTTCATACAACTCTAGAAATAGAATCCGGAATTCTTCAATACAAAAACTATCAAGGTGTGGCAATGGTGTGTGTTCTTCTTCTCTTCTTCAATGGAGCTCTTCTTCTTCCTCTTTGACACTTTCCTTCCTAGAAAGACTTCTTGTTGAGAGAATATTTTTGTTAGAGGATAATGGATAATGGAGAGCTGCTCCAAGATACTCTTCTCAGCTAATGAAGGACCACTTTTATAACAAATTTTGCATGAGCTGGCCATGAGAGTCATGGCACAGCTGTCACAAGAATCTGGCAAAATCCACGGGTAGAACCACGGTCGTGGTCTTGGTCTAGACCGTGGTTTGCTCCAGAAGCTTCTTCTAGGCTCGTTAAGCCATGGTTTGGTGCATGACTTGTGTTGGCAAGGTTCCATGAGTCTTCCTTAGCCTTTAGCTTGTGTCCTAATGAGTCCGAGGGTGTGTCATCTAGATGAACGATCCTCAAACATATCGTTTTAGCTCCTAAATCTCCCGAAATATCTACAAAGCAACGCACAAGTCCGTGTAGACGTCTATCTCGACAAAGTACGTGAATTGAGTGCAAACGTCGTAAACTAGTGCTAAACCATGCATGAATGAGTGAAAATTCTATCTAAATGATTACCTAAAACTAAGTAATAAATCGTGTTATCAGGATGCATGGTGTTTTCTCTTCTTATGAAATGGTTGATACGTTTCTGCGAACGAGATATGAGTCAAAGTTTCTTGACTCACCCGAAGGAGCCTTGTGGCTATGGTGTGTATTTAAGGACCGAGATTATAGTAATGTTGTAAGCTTTAAGCTTGAGATGATGGTACTTGAGAACTTACGAGTTGGGTGTTGTTGTTATTTCAAATAGGGAATTTCTTCGGGTTTTCCCCACAGGGCATGTTGGTACGGTTTTGAGGAACATAACGAAGTAAGAATGTAGTACTTTGATTATCGAGAGATGAGTATGGTTAATGACAATTAGAGGTATCTCTCCATAGTGGGAGGCTCGTCAAGACTAGTTGCGTATGATTGCTACGTTTTATAAGATCGACTTGAAGTCGAGATGCCACCAGACTTGGGTGGAGTAAAGAAAGGACAATCGAAAGACGGCGTTTCGGGCCGGTTTGGTCACTACAGATTGTAGTGAAGTCTTTTTGGACTCACGAGTACGATTAGTAAGTTTGAGTTGTTAATGATGTGTGTTTATCGAGTTTCTAAAGCGGATTGCAGTAGCGACACTCGTTTTGTGGTTTCGGGTGGTTCCAATCTGAACCCTAAGCTTATGCTAGTGTTGTAGACTAGTAAGAGTTGTGATAGGAGGCGGACCATGACCTAACGGTTCATGACAACTATTATTGTGCGAGGTGTACGAGTGGTTCTTCGAGTTTTCATTTATTGAGAACGGCTAGTAATACTCTTGTAATTTAGAGGAACAAACATGACATGAGAAGACGGTGATACGGGTTATGCAAGGTAAGAGGATAAACATAGTTCTCTAATCAAGATAGGACGTCCGAGGTGACTTCTTAAGGAACACAACGATTTTGATAGATGAAGTTGATCTAATGAGGACAAGGTGATAGTTTTTAGTCCAAGGTAGGTAGATGAACTATGCAACCTATAAGTTGGTGGACCATAACCTCCGAGTTGCAGCAGAGTTTTGACACTCCCTCCTTTCTAAGGAAGTCGATTAGATTGGGGGCGTATAAGGAGGACGACCGAGGAAGGGTCAAGAGTTAGGCGCTTTAATGCGTTCACTTAATGTGATTACGGTATTTGTGTAATGAGCAACATGTTAGTTGTGTACGGACGACAAGAGTATGATCTGTGTATATATTTCTCTGCAAGAGTTGAATACCCACTAGAGGTGATGGTTATAGATGGTTCAGAACGGCGGCGTTATGAGTTTGTTAGCCTCCGGGTTAGGTGAATGCAAACACCAAAACCCTTAATAAGTGGACGTTTTGAGAGGAAACAACAACTTAATTGACGGTTCAACCTCATTTTTGTAAATTAAGATGATTTGTGAAGAGATCAAACAGAGTCGCAAGATTTGAAAGAGCTTCGAGAAAGATCCGGGACTGAAGGCCCCGAGAAGAGACCCCATAGTTACCTTTATGGGATTACGGTTTTGTTGGGACGGTAGGAGCTTATATATGAGCTTATGATGGAGAGCTGAGATAGAGCCTCCAAGAGGCTCACACTACCCTCACTAGGTGACCATGGTACTGGCAAGAGGTATATGTCTTCGAGATGTTCACATTGGAGAGACGGTCTTAAGGTCGTGGTGGCTAAACACATAGCCATTATGTGACTCATCGTAGGTCAAGTTGAGAACCCTGAGACGAGGAAGAAGACTTCATCGACCGCAAGTTATGCAGTGGGAGTGGGAGGATACCTCCATAGAGGTTATTACTGGTTTGTGAACACGCAAAGGTTCTAACGTATTTGGGTCAGTATGTACCGACTGACGGAGATAACGCATTTTACACCATCTTGGGAAACAGGACCAATGAGTCGGCTATTTGTGGAATCCACCAAGTAATAGTGAGATTACCTAGGGTATCGAGTACCGTCGTTTTGGTTTGAGGTGGACGTTTCATCTCGAGATTTGTGGGGCAGCGGGATAGTACCACTTAAGGGCCCAATTATCTTTCAAGACGGCTTTTGTCCTCGGACATATGGTCAGCTAGAGAGGGTTTTTCAAGCCTTAAAGGACGTGTTAAAACCTCCATGCTAAAATGAGAACAAGTGTCATCCGGATGCTTCCGGGGAATGAGTGCACATTTTATGATAGTTGGAATGTGTTTATGATGGACGTTGTTAGGCTTTTATGAACGGAATTCTAGTACACCGTGGCGTTGGAATTGGGATGGTAGAGTTGGCGATAGCTGGACTGAGTCGCCTGATGGAGTTGTTGGAAGGGAGGCGCAGACCTCTAGAGTCTTGATACATAATAGATCTAGCCTAGAAGACCATGGACGCAAGGCGTCATACGTGGTGGACACGAAGAAGGAAAAGTTGAGTTTCCGATTTATCGGACCCGTGAGATATTGATGGGAGTTGGGAAGTGGTTTGCAATTTGTGTTCCACCTAAAGTGGAGAGTATCTTCCGAGATTTTTTTTATAACAATCATGGAAGTATATACGTTACACGAGTTATACTGTTAATCGTGTTGATCTAGTGGTAAACGTGGAGCCGATGAGACTACCGGAGGACATGGGATAATATCTTGGGATGATTTACGACGAGTTAGTTACATTTGATATGGCAAATGGGATAGATTTTATGTGCATGCGTGATATTATGTGTTTTGTGCCCCGATGGGGGAATGTTTGTGTGATTGTTTAGGTCTTGACTTGATATGTGTTATGAGGTTCGTGTGAGTATGTATGTCGGTCTTGAGAGGTCTTGACGTTGTTATACGAGTGTATGATGGTTATCGAGTAGAGAGTGGCACGTTTTTGGCTTTGAGTGGTTACCAAGTTCTTATATCGAGAGTTTTCCGTTATCAAAGTTTCGGGACAAAACTTGTTTTTAGGGGGAGTAGTTGTAACATCCGGAATTTTTATTCCGAGTATTGAGTGGTTTATCGACCTTACCGTAGGCACGGCTCAGTTTTCCCGCAGGCACGAAGTGTTGAGCGTCGGGTTTATTCCAAAATCTCGTTCTAACCTCTCGTTTCCACCCTCGCTTTTGGACCCCTCGGTTCCTTGCGTTTATTTAGAAGATGGGCCAGCTGACCCTTGACCTTCCCCTTTTGTGGCAGCCTTGTCCCTTCTCTCTCTCTCCTCCCATTCTTGATTTCACGTGAAAGCTTCTCTCCCTTATCTCTTTCTTCTCTCTTTGGCTTGGAAGCACTTGAAAGCACTTCTTGATGATCTTCCCATGCTTCTTCTTGTTTGATGTCCAACAATGAGTTGAGCTACAGATCTAGATTTGTAAGTGTAAGCCCTTTCCTCCCTCTCCATTTCTTCATCTTCATCTCCTTCCTTGAGCTCCAATGGTGGAAGTCATGGATTCTTAGCTTTCTTCCTCTTTGTGTTGCATGTGCTCGGATCAAGCTTAGATCTATTGTGTTGAAGATGTTATGGGTGTGGATGTTGTGGAGCCAAGCAAGGAAGCTAGGAGGTCAAGGCACAACAAGAATTCGTCGAAGAAGCCATCGTTGAGCACCCTCTGTTGTTCGACCGCGGGGGCGGATCTTCAGAGCCGCAGGGGTGGCCAATACCCTAAGTCGCAGGGGCGACCAGTAGAATCCGCAGGGGCGGCCACCAGGAGCCGCAGGGGCGGACCTCTGGGCCGCAGGAGCGGCCACTGGATCAGCC
Source organism: Fagopyrum esculentum (assembly GCA_033239045.1). Taxonomy (NCBI): domain Eukaryota; kingdom Viridiplantae; phylum Streptophyta; class Magnoliopsida; order Caryophyllales; family Polygonaceae; genus Fagopyrum; species Fagopyrum esculentum. The sequence continues at coordinate 123,437,044 of BSUD01000005.1, forward strand.
AACACGCCCTTGCGGCCTTCTTCTCCCTTTTTCGGCTGTTCTTCCTCCTTCCGAGCCAGTGCCTTTGCTTGGTGAGTTCCCTACCTTGAGTTTAGGTTCATTGATGTGTTGATGACTAGAAGCATGATAGGATTGGACCTAGGATAGTTGGAATGCCATGTAGTGGCTTGTGGACCTTAAGCGAGTTTGTGAGGTTTTCGGAATGATCTATGGCTGGATGGCTGCATGTTTTTGAGTTGGTTCATGAGATGAGGGTAGAGCTGCATTATGAGGCTTTGTGAGGGTTTAGATGGTTAGTACATGGGTGTGAGTTTGTGAGCTAGGATGTGCATATAGTTGTTACCGTTGCCTTTGTTGAGACTAAGATCGTTCGTCCTAGTATGGGTTATGGTTTATGATCTTGCGAGATCATCGGGTCTAGAAGTCTAAGGACTTCTAGCTTATGAGAGTGGTATTAATTTGTTCCTTGTTATGATCAGGAGATGGTTATTCCTACGGGAAGTGAGATCGGTTTTTAGCTAGCTTTGGGACGAGGTAAGTCTACGGACTTACTTAGCTCGCTTTTACGCATTATTTGGATATGTGATGGTGGTGTGTGATTTATCTTTGTTTATATCATGAAACCGGATTAGAGAAACTCGGTTATATATATTTGGCCCATTGTATGTTATTATCGGGCGGTGACATCACCGCTCAGTTTCCCGAGGGAGACTGGGGGGATCTCTGCGACCAGGCCATACACGGTATACGGGCGGACTTCTTCATCACTCCCTCAGGGTATACGGGTTGGTCGCCGCCACACTCCTATTGGTTACACGGGGACAGAGGCGAGAGTTATAAGACTCTCGTGTCACACTTTAAACGAATGAATTAGAAATGGAATAACCTAAAAAGAGAAGATAAGAACCGGATGTGTATGTTTATGTGCATGTTGTGTGTTATGTACGCTTCCGTGTGTCTTTGTGCCTTTGCTATCTTTATAATGTCTAGAATGTGAGCTAACGATTTTATACCGATTGATGTAGTTGACTTGCAGGTTAGGTGTGGCCGAGTGATCCGGAGGAGTGGGCAGCCGGGGTTCCGTACATCTTAGGTCGAGTTTGGGTTTTTGAGTCCATACATTATCGTTGTATATTATTTTGTGTATTCTTGGTGTTATTGTATAGACGGCTGATGTCTTTCCTTTCTTGTTGTATTCGGGAATCATGTCATTTCATTAAACTTGTTTTCGGTTTTGGCCTTTATTTGTGTCTTGTTGGAAAGGTCTGGTGAAATTGTTGTCAGGCTAAGGGTCGGGACCCATTGTGAGGTCTCGCCCGTAGCATTTCGATATCCCGCGGATTCGGGGTGTTACACTGAGGCTCTTCTTGATCTTATCCTTCTTCTTTGCTTGGTTGATCTTCTTGGTCGTGGTTTGGATCTTCTATAACAATCAGCAACAACAACAAGGAACTCTTGAAAGTGAGGAGAGTTTCCTTGAGCGTACATGTCATAAGTATGCCCGTAACTCATCTTGAATTGCCTTTGCTTTTGACCTTGTGATCGCTCCATCCATGATTGAATTTGAAGAAGGTGAAGGGGTTGTTGGTTTGCCCCTCAATGCTTTATCCTTTGAACGTGTAACTGATCCTTGTGTTGGAGATGGTCTAACATCAGTCTAAGTATGGGGGAGTTTGATAGGCGATGGAATCACTATCATTTCTAGTTAGTTTTAGAGTCTGTTTAGAGTCTTTTATTTGTGTTGTGTTCCTAATGTATAGATCAAGATGAAGAAGTCCACAATAAAATAAACAAAGGATCTACCAACACTTGGGAGAAGAAGAAGATCAACGAAGACAAGCTTTTAGTGTCACACCACCCCGCGGCTGAGGTCACCGCCCCAGCGCTGACCGACACCTCCGACGCCACACCCTGTGCCCAACCAACGCCCCAAGAGCAAGGTTGTCACCGCCCCCACAACACCTCCTAGCCGCCCTTGCGGTGACACTCCCTGGAGATCAATCCCGGCGCCCCTACGCCCATGCCAACGGACCTGTGAAGTTGAAGAGTTTTTGTCACCGCCCCGCGGTGACACTGGGCCGACCCTGCAGATTGACATCAGAAACGTCAAGAAGATCAATAGTCAGACGTTTCACAGTATTAAAGACACCACCCCCGCGACCCTGCAATGCCGCCCCCGTGACTCAGTTGAAGATGGAGCGTTTTACACTAAATCGCCCTTGCGGCCCTCTTGCCCGCGGATGCGGTTTAGTAACAAACGATATCAATGCAGCTGTTTAGCCCACCTTTATGGCCGTAAAGATGGTTGTATACACATCCTAATTACTCCCATTTATTGTCATTTCTAGTATAAATAAAGCCCTAGGCTGATTGCTAGAATCATCTCCCATTTTCCATAAAACTCTCTTGTTTAGTTGCCATTTGTATGAAGTTCTAAGTCTCCTTACTATATTAGGTTGATTGAAGCTGCATATAAGTTGGTTGTAAGTCCTTTTAAATAGAAGTTTTATTTAGTATCCAATTGTGTTATCTTCCTTGGGCTTAAACTTATGTTTGCATGTTTATTCTCACTTAGTTTGATCACCTAAGTTGTATAACTGCATGCAAAAGGTTTGGGTTATTCGATTCCGGGTTCGGGTCATTAATCTAGCAGCAAACTCCTAGGTAATAAGGGGTTGTGATTATCTAAGGGTAAAGGAACATAACTACATAACAAGATTAATGGTTTGTTTCTCTTTTATGTATCTCTCTATCTTTGTATGAATGCTAACGTGGGGTTTGGTCTTGTAGGTTTACGGATCGATAAACTTGTTAAGTTGTGCTAATGTCGGTTGGCTTAACACATAAATATGATCAAGATGAGAACAATTGGTGAATACTTTTAAAAAGAACCAACCGAGTTAATTGTATGTGGAAATCTAACTTAGTGTAGCTTTCTTCTTAATCATTATCATCATCTTTGCTTTATTATACATGCACTTTTGTCTTGTCACTTGCAGTCCAAACCCCCCCCCCCCCTAGTTACTATAATTGATAATTGAATCTTATATGTGTTTTAATCCTCACTCCCTTGGGTTCGACCCTTACTTATTCATTATACATCGGTTAAGTGTTGAGTTCGGAACTTTACTTTGATAAGCCTAAAAATAACGACATAGATTTTACGTCTGTCAATCACCATTTCCAATATTTATGTTATGAATCATGTCCTCCACATCTTTGGTATGATTTCCATTAGCTCGATCAGAACCAAATATAATCTCTAACTTATTGTAATATACAAAAGGATTCTTCCATAATCCTTTGGCCTTGTGATGCATCTGGGAAAAAGACAATGTTGTATAAATAGTGGTGATTTTATGCTTCCAGTTAGTCAAATGAATGTCATAAAAATTTACCTTGCAAAACTCGTCAAAAGCTTGTTTCTCATAACTAATCATACAAGATGTGTCATCCCATGTGCATCCAAACAATTAGGTCATCTCATGGATGACAATGTAATTCTTCTTCATCCACTTTAGTTTTGATTCAATTGTGAAGAAATCAGTACACTTATGGGATCATGAATTTCATATTTTCCCTCCAAGTATTTATGGAAACCATTTTTGAAGCACCTTCACATCTCAATCGAGGATCACTATTTTCAATATTTATGGTCCACTTCCTATTGTTTATCCCTCGTCCAACAACTCCACTTGAATTGCTCATCCCAAACATATACACAGTTTCATATAACAAGTGTAAGAAACAAAAAAAATAAAATCACTCATAATATAGTTCAACCATGATAAATTTCAAATGTGAAAATTTCTTACGAACAAGGCCCCAACAGTAGATAATCAAAACACATGTCTCACAAAAAAAATCACTTAGTCTTACAACCATAATGAAAACACACACAAAGTCTTACAAACTAGAAACTCAATTGCTTAATGAGTCGTTGGCTAAGGTATTTCTAAAAGTAGTCCAATCTTCTAATACACTAACTTGAGTGATGTACACAACTTCATCCTCCTTCTTTTTCACCACCATCTCCATCGCTTCCTCATCCTCTCCCTCTTTCTCTTCACTCTCTTCCTCATCATCTAGTGGCAACACAACATCAGTTGCTTAATTTAAAAGGGCGCGAGGCGCACCAAGGCGCAAAGGCCGCTGGAGCCTCGCGCCTCACCCCAAGGTGCGCGCCTCACGTAGGGATATGTCCAAAATACTCAAAAAAACACAATAAAAATAATGGACAAACAATTAATAGTCTAAAAATGCTTCAAGATAAACATTAAATAGTTCAAGGTATGGAAAGACCGAAAGGCAAACAACATAGTCGGAATGCAAACACGATAAATAGTTCAGAATGCAAAGAAACAAAAAACATAGCAAGCAAAAGACATAGTTTAACTTCATGAAGCTCCTAAAATACCTAAATACTATTAATCAATCTCTTCATCAACATAATCATCATCTTCATCATCCAAATGATCACTCCCAATCCTCTTCCTCTCCATCTTCATAATCCAACACAACTCTTGGAGATGCTTTACGAGCGGAAGTGCTACAACTTGCATCATTCCTCATTGCCGATCTTCTAGATGTATAGGAAGGCTCATGAGCTCCAACAACTCTACTAACTATACCCCAAGTTAGACCATCATCATCATCATCATCATCATACAATAAATCATCATCATCAGAAGGGTTTTCCATTCTCCCCATCAACCACTCATTACTTTCATCAATCTACTCCAACAAAATAGGATCTATGGTATTAACCCTTTTGTATCGGCATACCAGAGCACGATTATTTCACAAACACCAAATCATTCAATCGATTTTGTGTCAATCTGTTTCTCTTCTTTGTATGAAGCTGAAAAACACCTCATGTACTGTTGGTTTGATAATATTTGCTAATTAAAAAAATGTAAGTATATAAAATTGATATTTGGTAGCTACTTACCAGTTGAAAAACACCCCAATTCCTCTCACAACCAGTAGCACTACATGTGAGGCTAAGAATCTTGATGGCTAACTTTTAAAGGTTCAGAACTGAAGATCCATAAGTGGTCCACCAATCCGCTATAAAAAGAAAATTAGTGTAAACCTTAAGTTAGTAATTTATAAGACAAATAGACAATTAGACAATAGAGATATAAAATGCAATACATTATAAATCTAAAATTTTCATACCCGGTGATTTAGTCTTCCTATGTCTGATGGCCATTTGTTTTCCAAATAGACCGGATGCTTCTCGATATATATCTATTTCTTTTGAGATCTTGTCTTGCATATCCTCCAGACATAACCTTTCAATACAGTCAAGGAAGCCCCCGTTAACTTCTGCACATTTTGATAATTCTTCATTATCGTATTGGATGCTTGGGTTGAGAAAACATCCAGCATCATGCAAAGGTCTATGAAGCTAACAACCCCATCTTTCGTCAATGTACTCGAACACTTTCTTGTAATCTTCCTCCAATGTGAAACTTCGAGCAATAACTTCCCATCCCTATTCATTGTTTCATAAAAATACATCCCATGGGTGGTTTTCTCTCTCCATCAACAAGCCTAAGAAACTTAACAAGAGGTCTGGACAACTTCAAAGCATAAAGCACATTCCTCCAAAAAGTATCTTGCAAAACATATAATGCTACTTTCTTTCCTCCCACTTCTTTTGGCCACCTTTAAGTTGTCCATTGTTCTGAGGTTACCATCTTACTTAAGTTGTTCCTTTGTTTATGAAATTGTGCAAGAGTGATGTTCGCTCTCAAATGTGTGTATATGAACGAAAATAAGTCTTAAATTTATACCAGAAATAAAAGCAAATAAGTGAACCCGCAGTGTACAAAACAATCACAATAAAGACAAATAATCCAAGGTCGATCACAAGAACTGTGGTGAAACAAAATAGTAAAAGTAAATCTAGATAGACAATTTACAAGTATCAAATAACAGAAAAGATGAAAAGCAATGATATGAATATATGTAATAATCAAGAAAGTGCATATTCTAGAGATCAATGTATCCAATTGTTGTTTTCGATTCAAGACTTCTAAAAGATATATGGACAGAGCTGATATCACAAAGGAAAGGTGTTTCTAAGGTGGGATAGATCACGGGAGAGATCTCACTATCCACTATCCTAAACCAACGGTCTATCCACTATCCTAAACCAAAGGTCCTATCACCAGGTAAGTCGATCTCAAGGATCTAAGGAAACGAACTATAATCTCAAACCAACCACTCAACCTAAGGGAATAGAACTAACCTTTACCGGAGAAGTCTCAGGTTAACTCACAAAGGTAAGGGGAAGGCACACTCAAACCTAATAAAGGATAAACCATTATTACCTAGAACTCATCATCTTTGACAACCAAGAAAGGGAATCATTGGGTAAGTCTCTTCCCAAGCTTGGATATAAGCTTGAAAAGCTCAACAAGGCTAGGATTTGAGCAATCTATAACCTAAGCATAAGGATATAACATGAACTGATCAACATAAGAAACCACGGGTTGTTCTTGGTGAAATCTCGGCCAAGATTCTCAAGAACAAACCGAGATTCGGCTATGCGAAGGTAAACACAACTCTCAAGGTCCAATCTAAACTTAAAGGCTCAATCTATCATCATCTAAACCACACCCATCAAACAATCACCCTAGAATCGCAAGAGTTTTAGCCAACAACGCACATATTCAAATCAAGATAGGTATATGAAATTAAGAATGTCATAAACTATATAAAACCAAAATAAAGGTAAGAAATACTTAGCAAAAGGTCTTAAATATCCAAAATATGTATGAAAGCAATAACAAAGGTATAGTCTTGTGTTCGAAAACAATGGAATCTAAAACATAAGTATTCTCCAAGAATCTTCACAATCTCTCTCAGTCCTCAATGTTGTTGTAACTAATGATCTAATCTCTCAAAGTTTTGTCGTACGGTGTGTCAAGCTGTGTCAAATTGCCTCTCATTCGTGTCCCTATGCGAACTGCAACTATATTATCTTATAGAAGGAGTTCGGGTTTGAAGTTTGTGTTTTGGGCCGTTTTCACTAAACCACGGGTGAGCCCGTACAAAATCTCGGCCGAGATTTTCTCTAATGAATCGAGATTTGTATTCTGCAATGTGTTATCTCTTAGCTCTTCCGTCTATCTCCTTTTATGATATATTATCCCTCTTTTATGCTCCATAATTCTTTCCATGTGGTCCACCTTAATGTCTTGTCCATGAATGTTCCATTTTTGCTCCAAATTGTGCCAATTTACCTACAATTGTAATAAAACTTTGTGTAGATCTCTATCCTAACAAAATAGGCAAATATATGCTCAATTACTATGAATATATGTCGATGCATGCTAAAGAAAGGGAAAATTACCTATATGCATGTCTATACTAAGGTCATATTTCATGTCATCAAGTGATGAAAGATGTTGCAAATCTTGTACTCGCCAGCTTATGTAAATTCTTTTGATATGTGAACCTTCTCATCATGTTCACAAGAGAGATGGGACCATATAAATAATTGTTCATGTACATGCACTTCTTTAGTGCGCTCTTCACTCTTGCAAGCTTTCCAATATCCTCCAACATAAGATCAATACAATGGGTTGCACATGAGTCCAAAAGATATGCGGTCTTTTGCACATTAGAAGTTTCCCTACAAGTATAAAGAAAAAGAGGTGGGGAGAATTAGATCTAGATACATTATCTAAGTAATCAAAGATAATGATGAAACCAATTTTAAAATCTTACCGGCTTTTACATAGTTTGAAGCATTGTCCGTCACCAATTGAATTACATTTTCTTCTCCAACTTCCTCCATCATATCATCTAGCACTTGAAATAATAGATTGGGTCTTTCATAATTTCCAAAGCATACATGGATTTAATAAAGACCGATCCCTTTGGAGAGTTCACAAGGAAGTTCATAATATCTTTATGAGCTACCGAATCACGCCATCTATCGAACATAATTTAACAACCTTTTTGTGCCCATTCCTTCTTGTGCTTTTTTATTACCACTTCGGTGTCATTAACTTCTTTCTTAAGAAGAGGAACTCTAATCTCATACATACTTGGTGCTTTCAAACCAGGACCATATTGTCCAATTGTCTCGTACATTAGCTTGAAACTATGATAAGTTGGTGCGATGAATGCAATTCCCGCATCATTAAAGAACCTAGCAATTGCCTTACAAGCTTTATCCCTTAACTCCTTATCACAAGCTTCTTGCACACTCCCTTGAGTTCCATCTTTCATAGGAGTTATTTTAGGAAAGCTAAACATGTCTAATGGACCCTTAACTCTTGTTTTTTAGGTTGAGATCTCACACCTTTTTTACTTGATCCACCATCTAGCATCTCACAATCATCATTATCATCATAATCATCAACAACAACATACTTATCTTCTTGGTGTGAAACCTTCGGTTCCGCCTTCTTTAACATGCATTCCTAGACCCTCCCACCAAATGTTGCTTCATCCTACATGTTCCTCCCTTCAACACTTTTGAACAAAAATTGCACACATAGTTGTTCCTATTATGAGGATCTTGCTTCCCATATTTCCTTCCCGGATCTAATGGCTTGTCGGAACCCAAAGACTCCTTAACAACTATGAATTCACAACAAACACCATTCAAACAACTAAATATAAGAAGAAATTAAAATACACTAAACATAAAGAAGAATAGGAGTTGTAGAAAAGGACAAACAAACCCGAAGGTGGCTGTTGCAAAATACATAAGTTCCAGAACCGATTCAAAAGGAGATGGTTGTTGCCTAGAGCTGAAGAAAGAAGTCAAAGAACCAAAGAAGAAAGAGATAGATGTTGGCTGCTATAGAAGAACGAGATGGATGTTGGTTGCTAGAAAAACCGAAGAAAAAGGAGATGGTTGTTGTGATGACTGCTACAGAAGAAGACTAATAACATGCTTGAATAAAAAGCCAATCATTAGAACAACCAATTTTATAACTAGAGCAGTTGTTGCTTGAACAAAATTTTGTCTTTTCTTCTTTCTCCTTATTGAATCAAGCTTGTACGAGTCCATTTCTAATCATAAGCACCCAAAAAAAATAAAATCAAGGAAAAAGGGATATGAACAAACTATAACACCGAGTCAGGATATAAAGACTAATAACATGCTCCTATTTTTTTCTTTAAGAAGATGATAGCTAAATTATTACTCTTCAGAACTAGAACATAATCCAAAGAATTCTAATGTTGTCGTATGAAGTATAAACTCGACTTTTGTACTGAAGCAGAAGAATGTGCATAGATCATTGAAGCAATTAAACATAGGGTAATGAATAGCCCTATGAAGTATAAACTCGACTTTTGTAAGAGGAAACATTTTCCTGTATATTATCTTCACTGTTCATGTATATTATCTGTTATTTATTATTACCTTATTTGCAAAAATTATTAAAGATGCTCATAAAAACTCCTAGTATTACCATTGGAGACGCTCTAAGAACTTTACACTTTAGTTGTCCAATTTAATTTTCAAAAGTAAGCCTTTAATGTTAATCAGTTTTTTCACTAAGGGTTTGTGGTTATCTCAACGAAATTAACACAACTAGTATAGTACCCTTGCCAAGGCACGGTTATACTTTTAAATTTTAATAGTTAAATATAAAATTATAATTTATGAAACACAATGATAGTGATTTAATTAACTAATTTAAAGAAAAAATAAAATGATTTTTATTATTAAATTAATAAACGATAAAAATAGACTAATTTAGATGATATTATATACCGTAATTTCTTATAAAATATAAAAATGTAAAGATAAGTTAATGTCAATTAACTATTTTAAAAGATGACAAAGGGATATTAAAGTTTTAAAAAATATTAAAAAAATATTGAAATTGAAATGTAAATATTAAAATAGGAAACTTTTAAAAGTGAAATTTTAAAAAAAAATTTAGTGATTCTATAAATAATCTTTAAAAAACAAAGAAGATTTAACACTAATACTATTATAATTTATAAATTTGTTGATTTAGTAAAAAAAAAAAATTATTTTATAAGATAAAGTTAGAATACTTATATGTTAAAGTTAAAATAGGAAATAATCTATTCATTTTATAAATAAAATTGAAAATATGTTAAAGATATCTTAAGAATATGTAGAAGATTGTGATAAAATTAAAAATGAAAAAAAAATATATATTATCTATATTAGTGATTTTATATTTATTAGTTAAATAATAATAAAAATTATGAGAAAATGACATGTGTCCCGAAGTTAATATGTGAATAACACGTGGCATGAAGTATTTGTACTTTAATATATGTATATAGATATAGATATATAGATATAGATAGATTATTTTGGTATAAGTTTATCGTAGAATAATTATTTTATTAGTATAATTTGAAGTATGTTTAGTATATGTACAAATAAATATGCAAATAAAAATAAATATTACGGTAAGTAAATAAATATAAGTACTACAATAGGATAATTAATATATGGTAACTATATATATAATGTAGATTTAGAAAACCCTAAATTCTAAGAAAATGGCATGTGCCATTTTTAAGTAATAAATATAAGTACTACATAAAGGACAATTAATATATGGTAACTATATATATATATTTTTTTTGGGTGTGAAACTATATATATAATATAGATTTAAAAAAACCTAAATTCTAAAAAAATGATATGTATCATTATAAGATTTCGGAAGAACCACGTTGAAGTAAATGTTTTGGCTTTAATATAGTATATAGATATAGACTCTTCAATTTTTTAATAAAATTAAAATACATTAGCATCTATAGAGAAAATAAAAAAAGTATATTTAGTATAGATAATTATATGTGTGTATATATATATAGTTATTTTGGTATAATTTTTATCATAGAAAAATAAGTTTAGTAGTGTAATTTTAACTATGTTTATGTATATGTGTAGATATATAAAAAGAAATGTATGGTAAGTAGATAAATATAACTTCTATTATAGGCAAATTATACTATGACATTATTGACTAATTTAAATATGGTAAATATATATATATAAAATTTTTTTTAAAATCAAAATTATAAGAAAATGACACGTGACATAAAATAAGTTAGGATGAACCACGTTGAAGGAAATATTTTGGCTTTAATATATGTATATAGATAGGTATGCCAACACCCATAGAAGAATTTTCAGTATCAGTGGTATTAACCAACCAAACAACCAAAGTTCACACTCTAATATTCACACATATTTTCTAACAATTTGTTTCTTATTCTTTTGTAACGCCCCGTTTATTCGGGTGCGTTCCGACTTCGTTTTCTTTCCCTTCTAGTGTTTTGTTATTAGCTTGAATTTTAATAAAAGTACTTATATATATATATTAAAAATTATCTTTTCCGGGTATTTTATTATTTGGGATACATGTATGTATCTCCGTATTTTTATTAATTTGATTTTGTCGGAAAGTCGGGATTTACCGATCGGGGGAAATCCCGTTCCGATCGTTTAATCGAGTTTTTCCCTATTCCCTTTTTCTTTTTCTTTTTTTTATTTATTTATTTTTCTTTTCTCCTTCCTTCTTTTTGCGTCTGTTGTACGCTGGAAAGGATTGCCCAGAGGATCCGCCTCCTCGCTTCCCTCCCACCGTCTGCAACCTACCTAGTCTGCCGGCTTGTCCCTACGCCCTTGCCCCTGCAGGCTGCAGCGCCTCCTCGCCTCCCTCCTGTGATGAATACCCCAAGCAGCCCATCCCCTCTCTCTCTCTCCCTAACACTCTCCCTCACGCACCCTTCCTTACCTCTACTCTCTACATCCAATTGCTACCTGTAGCCCAACCTTCCGCCGGCTCCTTGCGCTCGGAGTGGTGACGACTCCGACCGGAGCACATTCGGACACCCACGACCCCCCAATCGGAGCACAGCAGACCCCCTCTCTTATTTGCCCTAATCGCGGTCTACCTGGCGGAGATTGGGACGGTACGCCGCCGCCGGAGCTTGGCCGCCCTGCTGCCGCCTCTGTCACTAGTGAGCCCCGCCGCCGGCATCCCTTCTTCTCTTTCCTCCGCCGCGCAGCCACCAGGGGCCCTTCCCCTTTCTTTCCTGTGACGCGCATCAACAACAGGTTGAAGAAGAGCTGTGAATTTTTCCAATTTTGCTCTCTTTTCCTGTATATTGCAGTTTTGACCCTTTTTTTTAGTTATTGCAGTTTCGGCCCTGTTGAGTGGTGTATTGCAGCCTTGACACTATAGAATATTGATATTTACTGATTTTTCTTGGGTAGTTATTTTCAAGCCAAAAATCTTAGAAAAAGTCGAGTTTGGTTTTGACCATGTTTATAAATTGTTTGGATTTGCCGGAAAATTTGGTTGTACGAGTTTTATGTTTGTTTTAAAAAGGGGTATTTAATTGCTTCGTTTTATTTGCTAGATCGCCGCTCAAATTTAGCGTATAAGCTAAATTTGATTAGCTTTGGTGTTTAGGTCCGGAAGCGCCCATTAAAGGACAACGAACCCGTCCTTGACTCCGTAAACCGTGCTTCACCTTGGATCTCGTGCTTTGAGCGTTTTTCTGCGGGAAGTTGAGAGTGGTTATTCGAGTTACCTTGAGGTAAGTCTTCGGACTTACTTAGCTCGTATTTTACATATTAGCATCGATGTGTGTGTGGTGGTGTATGTATATGTTATTGTTTATGTTATAAACAACTAAACCGGTAATAGGATCACCGACTTTATATTATTCTGGCCCAAGTGTATGATAACGGGCGGTGACATCATCTGCCTAGCTCTTGCGAGAGTCTAGGAGGTTCTCGGCGACTAGCCCGCGCTGGTTAGACGGACGGAGGCATCCGTACCGTTCCATGCCGGTAATTAGGGACCGGGGCGGGACCACAGTGGTTTCGTGTCACAAACCTAAGTTGAATTAGAACGGGATACGACTTTATAATAACAAAGATAATAAACCGGATTGTTTTGCTTTTATGTATGTTGTATGCTTGTGATGAGATTTCGTGTGTATGTGCCTCGCCCATTGATTCTAATGTCTAGAATATGAGCTAACGGTTTTAAACCGTTTGTGTAGACGCCTTGCAGGTTAGGGACGCCGCCGAGTGAGGTGGAGGAGTGGACAGCCGAGGGTCGCCGTACACTATAGGACGGGGGCGTTTTTGGGTTTATTTTGTTGTGTTTGGATTATGGATTTCTGTTTTATACTTTGAGATTGTGTCGTTTTGAGGACTCGGCTGAGTTTCCACTTTGTACTTTTACTTTAGTTCTCGCATACATTATAAACAAATTTGAGTTTTGCCTTTATTTGTGCCATGTTGGAAAGGTCCGGTGAAAGTGTTGTCAAGCTAAGGGTCGGGACCCATCGCGAGGTCTCGCCCGTAGCATCCCGATATCCCGCGGATTCGGGGTGTTACAAAAGTGGTATCAGAGCCCTAGGTTGACAACAATGGCACTCGCAACTTTCTAAAGGCCGAATGAGGGATAAACAGAACCCTTCGGGTTCTGACTTTTTAGTTTTCAAAATTCATATGCATGAGTCGGGATTGGGTTAGAATGTACGGGACCTCCACTCCTCACGCAAACCTCGACGGCATAGATTCCTGGATTTGATGTTTGTATATATACGTTATTATTACATAGTCATATATATATATATATATTTACGGCCTTAGGATGTTTGTGGATTTATATGTATCTAGATATGTATATGACCTTAGGGTGATTGGGCTTATGGGCCTTGGTTGCATATTTGGATTTGATCATTATTATGCTTTTATTATCAAATTAAGTTCATAAGTATTACATACGTATTTATATAAATATACGCCACACGCTATCAGATGGCACGTACGAGAGCCACGGCTTACGTAGGACCCACCAGGGGTAGACCCCCTCTTCCACCTACCGCCCAAAGACGGGGACGGGTAGGGAGACCTCCAGGCACGAGAGGTCGGGGACGTATCTCCATTGCGGACCCACCCGCTGTGGATCCGCCAGCAGCTGAGATTCCAGTAGAGGATGTAGCTGAGAGCGTCATTCCCGAGGTTAGGGATAGGACAGTTGTGAGGTCCGGGGCACATAGTTCCCCATCTGCTAGGACCGGGGGACCATCTATTGGAGCTACTGAATTTGCAGATTACGTACGCCGAGTGGAGGAGGCATTTAGGACAGGAGCACCACCTCCCGCACCCCCGGTACCTGCACCTGCGCCTGCGAGATCAGCTGAGGTCTCACAGAGAGTTACTCCTATTAGGGCCGCACCAGAGGTGGTTGCACCAGCGGCAGTTGTGCCCGAGCCGGTTATCGAGGTCGCCGGAGCTAGAGATGAGTTGAGGTCTCCTAGACCTGATTCATGGTTGAAGGCTTTCAACCAGCAGCACGTACCCTACTTCGACGGGAAGGTAGGGTTAGAGGTCGAGCACTGGATTGGGCACGTGGAGTCCGCACTAGAGGCGATCCGTTGTCCAGAGGAGAGACAGGTGGAGATAGTCCAGACGTTATTTCGAGAGGAGGCCCAGTATTGGTGGAGGACTGTTAGAGGAGGTGTGACTAGGATGCAGCAGTTATTGAGTCTCGTTAGAGAGACATTTTGCCCAGATGCACTGAGGAGGGATAAAGTACAGGATTTCTTGGAGGCAGGATTTGAGGATGTCCCAGTGATGGAGGCGATTAGACGTTTTCGAGCAGAGTTAGCCTTGCTAGGACCCGCTGCACCCCCAGCGGATCAGCATGTCTACCTCTTTTCCAGGAGATTGAGAGAGTCCACCCGCGCCTACTTGGCGGGATTTCGTTGTGATTCACTGGCGGAGTATCAGGATCGAGCTTCAGCCTATGAGAGGGACCGTCCTGGGCATAGGAGGGCAGCACAGTTCGGAGGGCCGGACAAGAGACAGAAGACCATACCAGCTAGTTCAGGGGCAGGAGTGTCAGGACAAGGACGTAGTCAGACTCAGGGACGTCCTGGTCCTCAGACGTCGAGGCAGGTACCTGACAGGGGACGCCAGTGTTATAGTTGTGGAGAGTTTGGGCACATGAGGAACACATGTAGGAGACCACCCGTGGCTTGCTTCTCTTGTGGTCAGATGGGTCACCGAGCTGCTTTTTGCCGTCAGGGCAAGTCACAGTCACAACAGGGTTCCTCTCCCGCTGGTGTGGCAGGAGGTAGCCAGAGGCCACCACAGTTTCAGAGCCCGCAGCAGAGGAGCCAGGGTCAGTTTCAGACTCGTACTCAGGGGTCAGCCCAGGGACAGGGCCGAGGCAGAGGCCGGAGTGGGGGTGCTCAGGATACTAGAGGCACACAGGCTAGAGCGTTCGAGTTGAGGAGTGCTGCTGATCCAGCAGCGCCAGCAGCTATAGGTACTATTCAGATTCACGGCATTTCGGTCCGAATTTTATTTGATACGGGTGCCACGCACTCTTTTATATCCGATGATTGTGTAGTTAGGTTGTCCTTAGTTACGGTAGAGGGGAGACCCTTTGTTGTGGGGTTACCCGATGGGGGTAGGGTTAGTGGTACCCGAGAGGTACGCGGTTGTCCCATACGTTTGGGAAACCGAGATTGGTTAGCCGACTTCTATGTCATGCACTTAGTGCATGAAGAAGTCATTTTAGGCATGGACTGGATGGACCGCCACCGAGCCGTCTTAGACATCAGTCGGAGGACCGTGACAGTTACCACAGAGACGGGACATGAGGTGATTTTCCGAGGTTGGGACCTCGGAAAGACCGGTACAGTCATTAGCGCGGTTCGAGCCGCAAGACTTATCGGACAGGGATGCGAGGCCTTCTGGTGCTATGCCGTGAAGGAGGAGGCGGGACCGTCGCTGGAGGAGATTCCCGTAGCATGTGAGTTCGAGGATGTATTTGGAGAGCCACCTGGATTACCACCGCAGAGGAGTGTTGATTTTGCCATTGAGTTGGAGCCCGGCACGAGGCCGATCTCCAAGGCCCCATACCGCATGGCGCCAGTCGAGTTGCTAGAGCTGAAGAAGCAGCTCGAGGAGTTAGCAGAGAGGGGTTTTATACGCCCGAGCGTTTCCCCTTGGGGTGCACCAGTCCTCTTCGTTAAGAAGAAGGACGGGTCTTTGAGGCTATGCATTGATTACCGGGAATTGAACAAAGTCACCATCAAGAACAAGTACCCTCTACCACGCATAGATGACTTACTAGACCAGTTGCAGGGAGCCTCCGTGTTTTCACGCATCGACTTGAGGTCGGGATACCACCAGCTGAGGGTGAGGGAGGAGGACGTGCCGAAGACGGCATTCAGGACGAGATACGGCCACTATGAGTTTGTCGTGATGCCATTCGGGCTCACGAATGCACCTGCCGTCTTCATGGAGTTGATGAACGGAATATTCATCGATTTCTTGGACCAGTTTGTGGTAGTGTTCATATACGACATCTTGGTATACTCTCGGAGTAGAGAGGAGCATGCAGGACACCTGAGGACGGTGCTTCGAGTCCTACAGGATAGAGAGCTTTATGCAAAGCTCTCTAAGTGCGAGTTTTGGATGTCAGAGGTGGCATTCCTAGGTCACATAGTTTCCGCCGAGGGTGTCATGGTTGACCCGGCGAAGATAGAGACCGTTTCCTCATGGCCGCCTCCTAGGACGGTCAAGGAGGTGCGCAGTTTCTTGGGTTTAGCAGGATATTACCGCCGGTTTGTTGAGAGTTTCTCCGTGATTGCACGGCCACTTACTTCCTTGCTGAGGAAGCCTACTAGATTCGTCTGGTCCGAGCCTTGTCAGCGCAGCTTTGAAGAGCTGAAGAGGAGGTTGACCTCCGCTCCTGTATTAGCCCAGCCAGAGGGCGTAGAGGATTTCGTAGTGTATAGTGATGCCTCCAAGCTAGGCTTGGGGTGCGTTTTGATGCAGAGGGGTAGGGTTATTGCGTACGCTTCACGGCAGCTGAAGCCGTACGAGAAAAATTATCCCACCCATGATCTTGAGCTAGCGGCAGTGGTTCATGCCCTGAAGATCTGGCGACACTACTTGTATGGGGTCACGTGCCAGATCTTCACAGACCATAAGAGTCTGAAGTACATATTCACTCAGCGGGAGTTGAATAACCGCCAAAGGAGATGGTTAGAGTTGATTAAGGACTTCGATTTGGAGATTTTGTACCATCCGGGGAAGGCAAACGTAGTTGCCGATGCCTTGAGTAGGAGGACACCTCGAGAGGAGGCTATAGCTCGACTCACGATTCAGCCACAGTTGCAGAGGGATTTGGCGGAGTTAGAGCTAGATATTCAGTTTCCAGACATGGTCGGCCGTCTGACCGAGTTGGAGGTGTTACCTGATCTGTCTGGAGAGATCCGGCAGAAGCAGGAGGGTTGTCCCGTGTTGACGAGGATTCGGGACTGGATGGCCAGAGGTGAGGCACCGCAGTTTATCACAGGGGCAGATGGGTTGTTGAGACGCCATGGACGTATTTGTGTGCCGTCAGACCCAGAGTTGAGAGAGCGGATCTTGCAGGAGGCGCATTCTACTCCTTACTCGGTGCATCCAGGCACGAGTAAGATGTACCAGGATATCAGGAGATCTTATTGGTGGGGCGGGCTTAAGCCCGATGTAGCTAGATATGTAGCCAGATGCACGACCTGCCAGCAGGTCAAGATCGAGCACCAAAGACCGGGGGGAGAGCTCCACCCACTGCCTGTGCCGTAGTGGAAGTGGGAGGACATATCCATGGATTTTGTCACCGGTTTGAGACAGAGTAGGAGCTTTGATGCGATTTGGGTGGTAGTGGATCGGCTGACGAAGACCGCACGTTTCATTCCTATTCGAGAGACGTGGCCGGTGAGTCGTCTAGCTGAGGAGTTTACTCGTCAGATTGTGAGATTGCATGGAGTCCCGAGGACTATCATCTCGGATAGGGATGGACGTTTTACTTCGAGGTTCTGGCAGCAGGTACACGCCGCCCTAGGCTCGAGTCTGCATTTCACCACCGCATATCATCCACAGACCGACGGTCAGTCCGAGCGGACTATTCAGACCTTAGAGGACATGTTACGGGCATGTGTGTTGGACTGGGGGCAGGTATGGCCAGATCACCTTCCATTGGTGGAGTTCTCGTATAATAACAGTTGGCACGCTTCGATTGGGATGTCACCGTATGAGGCCTTGTATGGACGGAGATGTCGTACTCCCTTGTGTTGGGATGAGCCGGGCAGTTCTAGTGTTGTAGCTCCAGCCCAGATACAGGATGACATGGCTAGGGTTGCTTTGATTCGGGAGAGGATGTTGGCTGCGCAGAGCCGTCAGAGATCATATGCAGATAGGAGGCGTAGGCCCCTAGAGTTCAGAGTAGGAGCTCAGGTCTGGTTGAGGGTATCACCGACACGGGGTGTCAGGCGATTTGGCATTAAGGGGAAGTTAAGCCCCCGATATGTCGGCCCCTTTGAGATTTTAGAGAGAGTCGGAGAGGTGGCATATAGGTTAGCGTTACCACCGAGGTTGGAGGGTATTCACCCGGTGTTCCATGTATCTCAGTTGAGAGAGTACATACATGACCCGAGGCATGTCATTAGCCACGAGGACCTGGTGGTCGAGCCAGACCATACCTTCGCGGAGCATCCGATTGCGGTTTTGGAGCGTAGTACGAGACGACTTCGGTCGAAGGAGATACCGATGTTGAGAGTGCAGTGGTCGAGGCGAGGAGCCGACGAGGCCACTTGGGAGACGGAGGATAGTATCCGTAGGAACTATCCTGAGTTTTACGCAGGATTAGCCGCATCTACAGGACCGTCGGGTTAGTTCCGAAATCTATTTTGGTTATTCTTATGTGACTTATGACGTGATGTGATATGTGTGTTTCCTATGTATATATCTTGCGAGTCTAGGCAAGTAGACTTTGGATTAGAAGGGCCATAGTTACCACATATAGTGTTCCGAGAGAATATTGAGGCACGTTTGTTTGAGAGTTCCGCGTGTAGCAAGTTTCGGGACGAAACTTTTCTTTAGGAGGACCTGATGTAACGCCCCGTTTATTCGGGTGCGTTCCGACTTCGTTTTCTTTCCCTTCTAGTGTTTTGTTATTAGCTTGAATTTTAATAAAAGTACTTATATATATATATATATATTAAAAATTATCTTTTCCGGGTATTTTATTATTTGGGATACATGTATGTATCTCCGTATTTTTATTAATTTGATTTTGTCGGAAAGTCGGGATTTACCGATCGGGGGAAATCCCGTTCCGATCGTTTAATCGAGTTTTTCCCTATTCCCTTTTTCTTTTTCTTTTTTTTTATTTATTTATTTTTCTTTTCTCCTTCCTTCTTTTTGCGTCTGTTGTACGCTGGAAAGGATTGCCCAGAGGATCCGCCTCCTCGCTTCCCTCCCACCGTCTGCAACCTACCTAGTCTGCCGGCTTGTCCCTACGCCCTTGCCCCTGCAGGCTGCAGCGCCTCCTCGCCTCCCTCCTGTGATGAATACCCCAAGCAGCCCATCCCCTCTCTCTCTCTCCCTAACACTCTCCCTCACGCACCCTTCCTTACCTCTACTCTCTACATCCAATTGCTGCCTGTAGCCCAACCTTCCGCCGGCTCCTTGCGCTCGGAGTGGTGACGACTCCGACCGGAGCACATTCGGACACCCACGACCCCCCAATCGGAGCACAGCAGACCCCCTCTCTTATTTGCCCTAATCGCGGTCTACCTGGCGGAGATTGGGACGGTACGCCGCCGCCGGAGCTTGGCCGCCCTGCTGCCGCCTCTGTCACCAGTGAGCCCCGCCGCCGGCATCCCTTCTTCTCTTTCCTCCGCCGCGCAGCCACCAGGGGCCCTTCCCCTTTCTTTCCTGTGACGCGCATCAACAACAGGTTGAAGAAGAGCTGTGAATTTTTCCAATTTTGCTCTCTTTTCCTGTATATTGCAGTTTTGACCCTTTTTTTTTAGTTATTGCAGTTTCGGCCCTGTTGAGTGGTGTATTGCAGCCTTGACACTATAGAATATTGATATTTACTGATTTTTCTTGGGTAATTATTTTCAAGCCAAAAATCTTAGAAAAAGTCGAGTTTGGTTTTGACCATGTTTATAAATTGTTTGGATTTGCCGGAAAATTTGGTTGTACGAGTTTTATGTTTGTTTTAAAAAGGGGTATTTAATTGCTTCGTTTTATTTGCTAGATCGCCGCTCAAATTTAGCGTATAAGCTAAATTTGATTAGCTTTGGTGTTTAGGTCCGGAAGCGCCCATTAAAGGACAACGAACCCGTCCTTGACTCCGTAAACCGTGCTTCACCTTGGATCTCGTGCTTTGAGCGTTTTTCTGCGGGAAGTTGAGAGTGGTTATTCGAGTTACCTTGAGGTAAGTCTTCGGACTTACTTAGCTCGTATTTTACATATTAGCATCGATGTGTGTGTGGTGGTGTATGTATATGTTATTGTTTATGTTATAAACAACTAAACCGGTAATAGGATCACCAACTTTATATTATTCTGGCCCAAGTGTATGATAACGGGCGGTGACATCATCTGCCTAGCTCTTGCGAGAGTCTAGGAGGTTCTCGGCGACTAGCCCGCGCTGGTTAGACGGACGGAGGCATCCGTACCGTTCCATGCCGGTAATTAGGGACCGGGGCGGGACCACAGTGGTTTCGTGTCACAAACCTAAGTTGAATTAGAACGGGATACGACTTTATAATAACAAAGATAATAAACCGGATTGTTTTGCTTTTATGTATGTTGTATGCTTGTGATGAGATTTCGTGTGTATGTGTCTCGCCCATTGATTCTAATGTCTAGAATATGAGCTAACGGTTTTAAACCGTTTGTGTAGACGCCTTGCAGGTTAGGGACGCCGCCGAGTGAGGTGGAGGAGTGGACAGCTGAGGGTCGCCGTACACTATAGGACGGGGGCGTTTTTGGGTTTATTTTGTTGTGTTTGGATTATGGATTTTTGTTTTATACTTTGAGATTGTGTCGTTTTGAGGACTCGGCTGAGTTTCCACTTTGTACTTTTACTTTAGTTCTCGCATACATTATAAACAAATTTGAGTTTTGCCTTTATTTGTGCCATGTTGGAAAGGTCCGGTGAAATTGTTGTCAAGCTAAGGGTCGGGACCCATCGCGAGGTCTCGCCCGTAGCATCCCGATATCCCGCGGATTCGGGGTGTTACATCTTTACTGATGTTTTTCTATCCTCGTTTTGAGTGTATAAACTAATGTATATGTGCACTAAATGAAGAATGATATTTTCTAAGGAGACAAGTATTTATGGGTGTGCTTATAACTAATACGCTATTTTGATTTTAAGCTACTTAAATTGTTATTTGTTGCTTTCATTCATATGGGATTGGAGGAATACTATATGTATGTTGTTGGCCTCACTAGAAAAATACTTATCAAAAGAAGAACATAATCCAAAATTTAGAACATAGCAAACACCATGTTCATATTTGAATATACCAAACACAATTACATGTGTAAGTAAGCTATCAAATCATGAAATTCCCATTTTATAGAAAGTTTCTATTTCCTGCACAAGTTTCCTACCCAAAGAAGCAAAGACAACGAAGCGCTCTAAAACAATAAAGAACCAAGAGAAACAAACAAGACCAACTGTTATAGCCTTTTAAAAAAACTTCGTCAACTTATTACGAAGTCCAATAGAGTCCAAAATCAACCTTGAAAATTCAGTTGTAAACTAACCAACAAATGGAGGATGAGAGAAGAGAGAAAGAAAGAGGGATTTTCACAAACCCTAGATCTGAGAAATTTTCAAATTAACCAATAATCAACAAAAGAAAAAGAAGAAAGAGAAGAAGTTACATGAGAAAAAGAAATTTCGATGGAAGAGAAGTTTGCACGATATGAAGAAGGAAGAAGGGATGTAAGTGAGAGTGAGATTGATAGAAGATGAGATAGACGGAGGATGAGAGAAGCGTAGGGTAAAAAAGAAAACGATATCTTCTAAATTTCAGTATATCAAAAAAGGAAAAATTCAGATATTAAAGTGATATATTAAAATAGCAAACACCGAGAATGAATATGGGTAATATTCGTACCGATATCAAATGAGCCCTAAAATTACTAATATCAATTGGGAACTATTATTGGAAGTTGAGCTTTTTATTACAAACTTGAGGATAAATGGAACATTATAGAATATTATTAGGAAAAATGAAACTAAAGAAAGAATAACCAAAGCAAGTGATTGTTTTTGTTAGCCTTTCAACCTCTCCTTTCTGTATGGTCCACCAAAACTCGACCATTCCTTATATATCCAACGCAACCGTTTTTTCATTTCTTTTAGTTTTTATTTTGTAGATTAATAATTCAGCGTCTCATAGAGCAACCAAGCCGGGGAAGAGAGAGAGAGCCAACATAAGAGAAAGGGGGCTTTTTCCTTTTTCCTGGCTAGGGTTTCACGCAATTTTTTTAGGATTCAGAGTCCCAGAGATCGATGATGATGAGAGATTCGACTACTGATCTATTCGACCCTAGGACGGTCATGGATTCCGAATACAGTCCCTCCTGCAACGAGGGCAATTTCGGTTTCGCCTTCAACGACAGCAATTTCTCCGACCGGATCCTTAAAATTGAGATAATGGCGGGATCTTCCGATTCCCATTCCGACTGCGATGGTTATAGCAGCCTTGCTGATTGGGCTCGCAATCGGAAGCGCAGGAGGGAGGATTTGAAGAAAGAAAATGGTTTGTTCGTTTTGCCTCTTTTCTTTTTTTTTCTTTTACATTTGAGCTCGGTTTTTGGGCCTCTACTTCTCTTCTGGAGGGGAAGATGTTACTTTGATATGCTTATTTGTCCTGTTCAGAGGCGTAAATTTTGAGAACGAGTTGAATGCAAGAATTGTAGTTATCTTTCTCCTTTTATGAATCGGAAGAGGGTAACCATTTTTACAATTTTTGCCCCCTGGAGCGTGGTCTTAAGGGAGGGAGGATTCGATTACTCTGTCAATTTAATTTGAATTTCTCCCCTCTGGGTCTTACTTTCAAGGGTTACTATGATTTTGGAGATTTTTACAATTTGGTTTTCCACCGGTGATATATAATGGTTAGAAAGCCATTATTCTATTCTGTCGGTCTTTTTTGAATGATTTAAAAGATGCAAATGTAAATGAATGCCTCCTCCTTAGTTTGTAGGATGTGATCTTTTGCTTAGATCCTTTGAATCTGTGTTCTTGGGATTCAATGTTGATCATCTGCTTGAGTGTCTTCTTATTTTTCTTCTAAAATATAGTTTTAAAAATTTTCTGCTCTGTATGCATCATTAGTGAAGGTGTACAAGTATATAACTGTTGCTGATGCATCCTGTCTGTGTACGTTAGGTGTAGATGTTGCAGCGTGTCCAGAGGAGCAAGTTTTGAACCAACCTGATGCAGATGACGTTTTGCGCAGTGAAAATGAAGATGATGAGGCAGTTGCTATGATTGAAGAATCTCCGTCAGGTATATGCATGCCTAGGTTGCCTCTAAAAATTATGTTTCCTAATATCTAGCACAGGGAAGCATCTGTCTGAGATTGATAAGTGCTGGTGTGATTAGAAAGCTAAGTCATGCATCTTTTAGCTTACTTAATAGGAGGGAATACCCGGAGGAAATGATACATTGCAAGGTCTATGTATTAGATCTGGACATTGGTTCGGTCAAGAGGGCAAAGTAACTTTAAGATATGGGCCGGGACTTTGGAGTCAAAACTTTATCAGGTGACTAGCAAAGGAAACATTTAATAATACACTAGGCACTAGCGAAATGTTAATATACTTGATGTACTGGGTTCATAGTTTAAGCATGCATGATCGTTACTTATGATTATGCTACATGCCGATGAAATGAAGAGCATGAGACTACCAAAGCACACAAAAGAGTTCCACTAGCATGCCAGAAGGCAAAATCCTCTCACTGGTCAAAATGGGCAAAAAGCCAACATAGTATTTTTCTGGATGAACCCTTAAATCGTTCTCTTCCCTTATATATATGTGGCCATACACTAGCTTCCTCAGGAAATTTCATTAATGTCATAATTTATACTTTATGGTTAAATAGTTATTTTAAATTATTTCTATACTTTTAGGAGATGAAGCAGCCCATAGCAATGATTCATCTTGGAGCATGGAGTGTTCTACTGTCGTCAGAGTTGAAAGTTTGCACATTAGTTCCCCTATCCTAGCTGCAAAAAGTCCCTTTTTCTTCAAGGTAAAGATCTTATGATTTCCTCATTGAGGTGCTCTATATCTTCTCATACTCATTAGATATATTTTTTCTCATGCATTTTAGTGCTAATTTTTTTTGTTTCCTTCAATGGATTATGGTGTAGTTATTCTCAAATGGCATGAAAGAATCAGAACAGAGACACGTGACTTTGAGAATTAATGCATCCGGTACTGATCAATTTACTTCAGATTTTACTTGATAATATCCTCTCTAATAGAAAGTACGTGTTTCTTATAGAAGCTGTCATACTGCTGGAAATTATTTTGGCCTGACATGATTCCTTGTAGAGGCTCCTTATGAACTTATTTTTTATTGTTTATGAATCAGAGGAAGCAGCTTTGATGGATCTTCTGAATTTTATGTACTGCAATACCCTAGACTCAAACACAGCACCAGCACTACTGGATGTACTGATGGCTGCAGACAAGTTTGAGGTCGCTTCTTGTATGAGATATTGTAGCCGGTTATTGCGACAAATGCCCATGTCACCGGAGTCTGCACTACTATATCTCGAGCTTCCTTCAAGTGTTCTAATGGGTGAAGCAGTTCAACCGTTGACAGATGCAGCAAAGCAGTATCTTGCTGATCGTTACAGGGATGTGACAAAGTAAGGAATCTCCCAACTGTGTTATTTAGTTTGCTATTGCATCAAAAACTTTGGTTTAGGCTCCATAAAATGGACAGGCATTGATTCATAACTTGTTGATTTCAAAGGTTCCAAGAAGAGGTGATGGCCTTACCTATCTCTGGAATAGAAGCTATTCTTTGCAGTGATGATCTTCAAGTGGCATCAGAAGATGCTATCTATGATTTTCTCCTAAAGTGGGCTCGTGCGCAATACCCCAGCTTGGAAGAGCGTCGTGAAATCCTTGGCTCACGCCTGGCACGCTACATACGTTTCCCATTCATGTCTTGCCGGAAATTGAGGAAGGTGCTAACCTGCCCTGATTTTGACCATGAAGTATCATCAAAGCTCGTACTGGAAGCCCTTTTCTTCAAGGCCGAAGCACCCCATCGGCAACGCATTCTTGCAGCAGAGGACTTGGCAACCACCAACCGCCGATTCCTTGAACGGGCCTACAAGTATCGCCCCGTTAAGGTTGTGGAGTTTGAACTTCCCCGGCCTCAATGTGTCGTCTATCTTGACCTTAAAAAGGAAGAGTGTGCAAATTTATTCCCATCAGGCCGGGTCTATTCTCAGGCGTTCCACTTGGGAGGACAAGGGTTCTTCCTCTCGGCACATTGCAACATGGACCAGCAAAGCTCGTTCCATTGCTTCGGTCTTTTCTTGGGAATGCAAGAGAAAGGGTCGGTAACGTTTGCAGTAGACTACGAGTTTGCAGCTCGGATGAAGCCATCGGAGGAGTTTCACAGCAAGTACAAGGGGAACTACACTTTCACAGGGGGAAAGGCGGTTGGGTACAGGAACTTGTTCGCCATCCCGTGGACCAACTTCATGGCAGACGACAGCCCATATTTCATCAACGGGACCCTACATCTCCGAGCCGAGCTTACCATCAGACACTAATTATGTGACACACACTACCATTACCCGTCCGGCTCCTCCCCAGGCTTGAGTAGATCTGCAAATGGTTGTAGGACAGGCACTATGACTAACAAGAATGTAATTTTTTGAAAGTTTCTCCTTTTGTAATGCGCCGACTGCTGGAACAAATCAAACTCTTTTGTTTCTATGAATGTGAATGTGCTCTTAAGCCGCTAATTTTGCTTTCACTTTACATTCCTTTTATGCCCATCCCATTTTTCTTAATTAGTGGACAAATTTCGACAAAGACAATACAAAATCCTTCGTCAACAATATATACCAACTCCGAGTTGGATTGTGCATCACTTAGCCCCGTTTGGTTATAATCTCGGAAGATTTGTGTATCACTTAGGGTCCATTTTTGGTTTTAACTCCGGAATCAGAAACGGAATGGAAACGAATCTAGTTCATACGTATACTTCATGAAAGTTTTTGGAATCATTCCTTGTGGTTTGAAGTAATTGGAGTAGAATTTGATTATTTTTATATCCTATAGGGAAACAAAATATTAGGAAGTAAGTGCATCTTGCATGAAACCAAAAGGAATGATTCCATAAAATTTCATGAATAAGGATATACATGTGGACTAAATTCGTTTCCATTCCGTTTCCGTTTCCGTTTCCGGTATTGGAACCAAACGGGCCCTTAGTCTCTTTAGTTATAACGTCGGAAACAGAATGAAAATGAATTTAGTTCATACGTATACCTTACTTATGAAATTTTTTTGGATATATTATTTGTGGTTGCATGTAAAATGTATTTGTTTTCCCCCCACTTTGTTTCCCTTTAGTGTATCAAAACTAATCAAAGTCTACTACAATTACTTTAAACCATAAGAAATGATTCCATAACTTTCATGAATTAAGGGTATACATATGTACTAGATTCATTTCCATTATGTTGTTGTTTCCGGAGTTGGAAGTTGGAACCAAACGGACCCTTAATCTATTCGGTTGGAAGATCACCTGTATGACTTACACGTATAATTATATTAATGCATACAACATTAATGCAGGACTTACACATGTATAATTAGATTAATGCAGACAACGTTTTAAAATTTTAATGACGATAAAATCATAGGAAATTACTCACGAGGTTTTGTAAGTTTTGTTTAGTAACTCTTCTTTAATGTAATTTCATGTGGTGTCCACAAATGATAAATTAAATTTCATAACTCATTTATATTGTTATCCATTCTTCACGAATCTTTTTGATTTTTACGACTTTTAAATCAATCAATTAAGTCAAAAAAAATTTCTATACAAATAAAAAATTATCTAATCTAATTAATATAGGTTTTTTAGTGATTTTTTTTGGGTTTGTCGTGTTAACTTATCATGATTACGGGATTCTTAACTACACTAAGGACATCATGGATGTGTAGTTTAATTAAAATAGTTATAATGACAAACAAATAAAATAATAAAAAGTATAACCTTATCTTTCAATTGACATTATTTCTAAGGGAAGACAGAGGGAAGGAAAAAGAAAGATATATACATCGATCTAATGCGGTTATTATAGCAAATCGGTCCGACTCAGTGCAATGCTTCGACTCGGTTTAGTGCAAAATGAAACGTCTAGAAGATATAGTCACGATTGTAAAAATGGTAACCAATCGTCCCGACCTGTATGTGTGAAACCTCGAGCAAATCTTCATTTTTTATGCTCTCGGTTATCATTCAATTTTTTTACCTGAACTTCCTTGACCGTAGGATAACCTTTCGAAAATAACTCTATTTTTAACTTTTGGGAGAACTAAAAGTCTAAAATGCCTATAATTTTTATAAGTAGATCTACAAAGCATAAAACAAAAGGGTACAATATAAAACTAAAGTATACAATCATATGTAAAGTATCAGATCATATATAATGTATAAAATTAAATCATATATTTAAATAAATTGTTTTATCCGCAAATATAATATAAAATAAAATCATATAATAAATAAATTGTTTGGATTGAAACGAAATACAAGATTATCATCATAGAAAATAGCATGACCTTCCTTCCCCGCAGAAAAAAGAACGCGCCTCACATGCCTGAAGAAAAATTCTCAAAACCAAAAAACAAAAGGGTAAAATGGGGAAGTAGGTATGTTTTGTAACCATGAGCATATAAAGGGCCCCAATTTAATAATGAGTACAAAATAGGCTCCTCCAGATTATATAATTTTTTTTATTATAATTAAAAAAGGATATTAAGAAATTCGGAATATCTTTCTCTCTCTATTTATTAAGCAACTAATTATTACAAAACGGGAGAGTAAATATCTTTCTCTCTCCATCTATTAAGGGAATCAAAATATCTCCATTTATTAAGGAAATCAAAATATTTTCCGGAATGGTCGTCCTTTCCAACTTGCGTTCATCCATGACGACGATATTGAATCAATCTTGGTAAGATTTCCGCAGCAACATACGCACATAATCGCAAACACTACAAACATATGTAGATATATAGTTAGTCAGTAACATTTTCGCAGCAAAATATGTACAAAATCACCAGAGACTGCAAACATATGTACATGCAAATACAAAACTGTACATATTCTAATCGACATCATGTTATATGTACACACAAAATATGTCTATGTATCATCAAATCCCTATTCAAATGTACACAAACTACATATTTGGTACATATATAGTTAGTCCATAATATTTTCGCAACAACATATGTAAATAATTAGTATTTAACTTATACATGTTGAAGACGATCGTTGAATACTCGATTGAACTTCATCATTCTCAACTGAATCTTGCCGATCAATCCTCAATTCCGTCACAGAAGCCCTACAAATCAAACTCCCCAAACAGATTGTGCAGATTGCGTCCATTGAACTTCATCATTCTCAACTGAATCTTGCTGATAATATATGGGAATGAAAGAGTGGCTTTCTTCAACAACTAGAGCTAGGGGTGGGCATGGGACGGGACGAGACGGGATAGGGGTCGTCCCGCGTCCCGTCCCGCAATTTATTTGCGGGACGGGATTTAAGACTTTTTTTCTTCGTCCCGCGCGGGCCTTGTCCCATGTGGGACAGGACGGAACGGGTCTCGCGAAAATTATGCACCGATTATATTCAATATGTATACCTGTTTTCTCTCATGTTTAAAGATACAAATGATCGGAAAAAAAACTCGATACTTAATTATCTATTCATGACGCCTACATTAGTAGTTAATACATTAGTAGTTAATACATTGAAAACAAATTCAAGTTACATCAAAGTGTCTTAACAATTTACATTCAAAAAATAACAACATATAATTTACAAAAATTACATTTATTTAACTATCAATTATAATTGTGGGAATCCACAAACACAAGGGCGGTGGAATGGACTAGAGCAACGGTGGCGATGCAACGGACCAGAGCAAGGCAGGGAACGGACTAAATTAAGGGAGAGCAAAAACTCTAGTATTTTAGATTCAACCAAATGAGTCGTAAAGAATGAGTGAATGACTGATGAAAAATGATCGATCTAATAATTTAGAAAATATAAATATATTTTTAAAAATTATAATTTATGTATATTATTTATCTATATAATACTTATAAAAATATATAATTATTATTTATATATATGCGGGACGGAACGGGATTAACCGGGATGGGAAGTCTCCGTGTCGGGTCCCGTCCCGCAAATTTTTCACGGGACGGGACGGGATACACATTTCTTTTTTCAAATCCTGTCGGGATCGGGACGGGACCGAGACGGGACGGGACCGAGACGGGACGGGATTAACTGGGATTTATGCCCACCTCTAACTAGAGCATAATCGTCGAAGCAATCTTACCTGGCTATGGCGATTGAAGTTAATCGATTCGGGATTGAGAATAATCCCTTGAAGCAATTTGTAACTTATACCTGTTGATGACGAGCGAATATTAGGCGATTGAAGTAGATTGTTGAGGACGACTAGACCTCGAGAGCACCAGCTATGGCGAACTGCTTCCGTCTTCGTTGAGCGATTTTTTGATTTGATTTTGGTTAGTATTTGAAATCCGAAGATGGCGGATATTTATTAATGGAGAATATCATGGACGGTTACCTTATTTAACCGGTTACCTATTTTTTTTGCTTAATTAATAAATATTACCAAATAAGTAACTTTCATTAAGATAATAACTGCCTATTAAATAAATCCTTAATTAATAATTTATTTTTTCTATTAATTGTAAAATATTTAGGATCTTGTTTGTATTCTAGAAAAATAAGTTACTCTTTTTAATCTTCTCAAAACAAATCCCGATTCTCTTTGGCTACAAACTGGCTCATTCATCAAACTCTATCGAAGTTCGATCGATTCATCCTCCACAAATCTAAAGTGAGGTTAAATAAATAGAAGAAGCAAATCAAAAGAAGGGACACAATCACTCAAAATCTATAAAGCTCCTCTCCCAAATTTAAGAAAAAATAAATCTGTTAAAGAGAAATAAAAAGAACTAGTGTATAGCCCGCACCTTGTGCGGGTATCTTTATAATATTAGTTGTACGAACTTAAGATATGTTTATGAAATTTTATAATAGTGATTCGGATTTGATTATTCTCAAAACGAAAAAATAGTCACAAATAAAGAACTTCTTATTATTCTACACTTCATAAATATAATTCTTATACAATGCACAATTTTTTTTAAAAAAAATTACAATGCACAACTCCGTTATAAACTTATAACTAAATTACTTTAATATATTGTAATTATCTAAATGGAACCCGAAATATAATTCTGTAAAAAAAATAAATTTGAAACGAAATGTGTGATAAATAATAAAATAAAAATTGAATAGGACAACAAAATACTTAGATAAAAAAGAATACCCACAGAGTAATATTTTTATTTAAAAACATACATTTTTAATAAATAATTATATTTAAAAATCAGAATTTGAAAATTTGTAATTTAAAAAATAATTTATAGATGACGATAAAAAATTCTATAATATAAAATTAAAAAAAAATCTCATAAAATAACGGATAAATTAGTATTAATTTAGATAATTATAAACGCGTTTCAAGTTCTTAAAGTATCAGTTGTACTTGATAATCGACGTGGGATAGCAAATTCGCTGAAAACGAAAGTAAACAACCCACATAAATGTTGATCAAAGACTCATAAAACATATATTAATCCGTTATAAATAAATATTATTGCTCAACTTAGCTAAAAGGCCAAAAAATGTATTATTTGTTTAATCTTCAATATCCTTTATTAACCTCTATTTATACAAGTTCTCAAGCCATCACTTTTAGTAGGTCAACGACCTATATAACGGATATTAATTTATGAATAAAAATTATAATTAAATTAGCCAAAAATCGCTGAAAATACTTAGCGATCCCCAAAACAGTAGGCGAATGACCCACAAAACAGTAGGCCAAAAACCCACAAAATAGTAGGTCAACGACCCAAAGACTCACAAAATAGTAGGCCAACGACCCACAAAACAGTAGGTCAACGACCCAAAAAACAGTAGGTCAATAACCCACAAAATAGTAGGTCAACGACCCACAAAACAATATGTCAATGACCCACAAAGAAATAGGTCAATGACCCACATTACAGTAGGTCAATGAGCCACATTACAGTAGGCAACAACCCACAAAATAGTAGGTCAACGACCCACAAAATTGTAGGTCAACGACCCACAAAACAGTAGGACAACGACCCACAAAACAATATGTCAAGGACCCACAAAGCAATAGGTCAACGACCTACATTACAGTAGGTCAACGACCCACAAAATAGTAGGCCAGTGACCCACAAAACAGCAGGTCAACGACTCACAAAACAGATATTAATCCGTTATAAATACAAATTATACTTAACTTAGCCAAAAGGCCAAGAAATGTGTGATTTGTTTAATCTTCAAACCCTCTATTTATACAAGTTATCAAACTGTCACACTTACTTATAATCAATGTGGGATTGGAAATTCCGTGAAATTTTTTAACGTAAATAGATTGAACTTATAATCCTTCAAAAATAAATTAAGAAAAAAATAAAAATCTTCCCAATAAATAAATTACTTAAATTTCGACGGCTTAAAAATAAAACAAATACGTACACCAAATTATTTTTAAAATATTTAGGATATCTTGTTAGTTAATTTTACAAAATTTTGTTTTGTTTTTTTGATTAATAAAAAAGATTTTATGGTTTAATAAGTTAATTAAAAAAAGATTTAACCCTACAAAATTTGTGAGAATGACACGTCAGCGTTAGTGTAGTCTAGTTTAGTAGTATATATAGAAGATTGAAAATTCGCTGAAAACGAAAGTAAACGACCCACATAAATGTAGATCAAAGACCCATAAAACATATATTAATCCGTTATGAATAAAAATTATTGCTCAACTTAGCAAAAAGGGCAAAAAATGTATCATTTGTTTAATCTTCAATATCCGTTATTAACCTCTATTTATACAAATTCTCAAGCCATCACTTTTAGTAGGTCAACGACCCATATAACGGATATTAATTTATGAATATAAAATTATACTTAAAGTTAGCCAAAAATCGCTGAAAATACTTAGCGACCCCAAAACAGTAGGCGAACGACCCACAAAACAATAGACCAAAGACCCACAAAATAGTAGGCCAACGACCCAACGACTCACAAAATAGTAGGTCAACGACCCACAAAACTGTAGGTCAACGACCCACAAAACAGTAGGTCAACGACCCACAAAACAGTAGGTCAACGACCCACAAAACAGTAGGTCAACGACCCACAAAACAGTAGGTCAACAACCCACAAAGTAGTAGGTCAACGACCCACATTACAGTAGGTCAACGACCCACAAAATAGTAGGTCAGTGACCCACAAAACAGCAGGTCAACGACTCACAAAACAGATATTAATCCGTATAAATACAAATTATACTTAACTTAGCCAAAAGGCCAAAAAATGTGTGATTTGTTTAATCTTCAACACCCTCTATTTATACAAGTTATCAAATTGTCAAACTTACTTATAATCAATGTGGGATAGGAAATTCCGTGAAATTTTTTAACGTAAATAGATTAAACTTATAATCCTTCAAAAATAAATTAAGAAAAAAATAAAAATCTTCCCAATAAATAAATTACTTAAATTTCGACGGCTTAAAAATAAAAGAAATACGTAAACCAAATTATTTTTAAAATATTTAGGAGATCTTGTTAGTTAATTTTACAAAATTTTGTTTTATTTTTGGATTAATAAAAAAGATTTTATGATTTAATAAGTTAATTAAAAAAAGATTTAACCCTACAAAATTTGTGAGAATGACACGTCAGCATTAGTGTAGTCTAGTTTAGTAGTATATATAGATGAGATGCCCATTTTGGAAAATTCAAGCGGTGTGGGCTTCAACTTTGGTAGCAATCACCAATTCATGGGAGTGGGAGGTCAACTATGAGATGCAAACACTCCGATGAAGAAGATACCTAATGTTAGAAAGGGCAAAAGAGATGGTGGATGCAGAACCCGCACGCAAACAACATCTACTTGCATATCGCCGCTACAAGAAACGAGATCTCGAAGCAAAAAATGCCACCAAGCGGAAATCTCAAGAGCATAAACAAACTAAGAATGAAAACCTAACCAGGTTGATGTGGATATGCCGCAATATCAACACTAAATTAAAGGGAGAGCAAAGGTCGACCCTATCTTGACATCAAAGAACCATTGATCTCAAACAAAATCACAAGTGTTCCCTGAATTGTGATTATCCTTGTGATATGCCTGAGTTTAAAATGTGCAAGTATGTATCTAATATGTGTACTCGTCCGCCTAACTACTTTGAACCGAAGATCAATGAATATGTAGTGTATAGGAAACCTAAATTTGATTGCCTATATCAGAATGTATGCTTTTTGTGTTTCGTGATTCATTTACTCAGGTCCCTGATTTTTTTTTATCTCAGTCTTGAATAGAAGAAAAATCGAACCCTTGTCTTGATAAATAACTTGAGAATTGAATCTAGAAATTGGATAGTAAGAAAAACCAAGCTCTTTTGGGACCACTATTCTTTCAACTTGGTGTCATATGGCCATCTATGTTACCTACTAGAAACAATGCTACTGTAGTTGGATTGATACTCTGTTTACATTCTGCTTTCTCAATTAGTAAGAAAATTAAACGAACTCAGGGAATAGACATAATGGGAGAGAACAACCTCGATGTTGAATGGAAAGAGGAGAAGAATGAAACTGTGATGATAACTCATTCTTTTATTAGTAACCTCCTAAGCATGAAAAATGAACAGACTATCCATGGAAATGGCTCCCATGAACAAAAAGTCAGTACTCTAGCTTACAATCAAATAAGACTTAAATGCACAAGGGATGTCAAAACGAAAAAGCTAAATGCACGAGATTTGTTTTACTAGCGTAAAAAAACAAACGCATTCCGATGGCGCTCAACAAGTTAAAAAAAAACAAAGAATTTGAGCGCCGGCGCCTTCAGAAGGCGCTCAAATCTTTAATAAAAAAAAAGGCAAAAGTAGGAAGGCGCTCAAATCTTTAATAAAAATAGGGGCAAAAATAAGAAAAAACAGGTTTTTGGGCGCCAACGCCATGTGCCGGCGCTCAAAACCCTATTTTTTCTTAATTTTGCCCTTTTTATTTATTTTAAGATTTGAGCGCCGTCGCAAAGCGCTCAAATCTATTTGAGCGCCACCGCAAAACGTTCATATTCGGTACCAAGTAAATTTAAAATTGTGTATATAACACGCCCCGCAAATCAACCAAACCCAAGAAAGTGTATTCAAAAAGGAACCAACCATAACTTTGCATAAGGTAAGCACATCCCAAGGACATTGTAAAATGAAAATTATGAATATATGCCATGATTATAGACGAAGTTGTCATGTTATTTCAAGAACCTTGGAGATAAATGAAACATTTAGAGGAGCTAAGCATGAACAAATGTGTAAGTGCACAAGTGTATGGTTGGATGGGAACTCAGTTATAACTATATGTATGTTGAAAGCCTCTGGAACAACTATTGAAAGTTTGTGCTTTATGAACTTCTACCATTCACTCCTTTCCTAAATTACTTCCTATTTCT
The DNA here is from genome assembly GCA_033239045.1 of Fagopyrum esculentum. NCBI lineage: Eukaryota > Viridiplantae > Streptophyta > Magnoliopsida > Caryophyllales > Polygonaceae > Fagopyrum > Fagopyrum esculentum. Next base: position 123,471,804 of record BSUD01000005.1, read on the forward strand.
TTCTTATGCACTCTCTAGTTTCTGTCAAACTCACTTTCCCCATTGCAGGAAGATGATGACCTTTGGACATCGGGCGATTTTGGAAGCTAAAGCCCTAGAATAATAGGATAATAGGAGCAATGAGAAAGGCTTCACAATAAAGTACTTGAACCTATCTGAACAAGTCAATAAACTGAATATAATGACCAATACATTGACCAGGTATAACATCCTCTGTTTTTCTGTTTTCTATTTGAAAAACACTTACAAAGGAGGAATGCATCATTATATGATATGTACTGCTTGTCGACTGAAATATTATATGGTCTGTTGGACGGGACAAATAAAAAAAATAAGGAACTGTAACACCCCGAATTCTCAAAACTCGGGACGTTACTAGTTAGGACCTTACAATGGGTCCCGACCTCAGTTTGACAACAATATTACTAGGATCTTGCAACAAGACACAAATAAGAAAAACCGAAATTCATGAAAATGTATTTTTAAAGGAATGAATGCAACAAGGTCTAGCAGCCTATAGTACTTAACAAAGGGAAAAAGATCAATTGTCTTAACAAAAGAAAGAACGATAAACAACAACCCAACCCCCCTACTCAAAGGAGTACGGAGACCCGAGTGGCCACTACTTCCGGATCACTCAGCTGTTTTTTTAACCTGCGGTGAATCTAAAAACACAACAAAAGAGTAACCATTAGCTAGTTATCTAAACATTAGGAGAATAATAATGGCACACACACACATAAAATAATAAACACCCATCATGCTTCCAAACAAGCCCATTTATTATCTTCATTTAAGTTATTCACTCATACTAATGATACTTATTTTGTGACACGAGGGATTCCCAAACCTCGCATCCGCCCCCGTGTAACCATCAGGAATGAATCCGATGCATCTCACCTTGTACCTGCCTGGTCTGGGTATAGAGAACCTCCCAGTCTCCTGTCAGAGCTGGGCAGTGATGTCACGGCCCGTTATACATACACTTGGGCCTTAAAACATAATAACAACGGTCGTCCTAACAAGTTGTTATTATTATAATCACACACATCGCACACACACAACCATTATCACCCAACTAACATCCAGAAACGGGCTAAGTAAGTCGCAAGGACTTACCTCAATCAAAGACCACTCTCAAAGCTTTCAACTTGGTCTGTACCCGTGGTAACTCGAACGCCTGTTAAACAAGGCATGTGTATCAACATTTTATCCCGTACTCTTAGAAGTTAATCACTTCGAAGAGGTACAAATCTCAAGAGGAAACTTTACGAGAACAACTCTCTTAAGTTTAAAGACTATTTTACTCCGAATCCCGGAATTCTCCAGTGTCTATCATAAATTCTCATATTTTCTTTTAGAACTTATTTCCAAACCCTAATACTCCATCCGGTTATAATACTCTTAACCTTTCCGATTAGATTCTACCAACCGCTTCCTTGGCTCTTATCCTCACCACTCTCCTATCATCCACACACACATAAAATATATATATATATATACCTTGTAATTATATTTCTTCTTACGTATACTCCGTCCTATATATCCATACGTACTTATCTACGTCTATGACACTGGTGCATATTTCTATATATATAGTTTCCAAACTTTTAATTTTATGCTCATATCCGTACTTGTACTCCTATATACACATACTCATTCTCTCAACTTTGATCTCTTACATCTATATATCTATATATATATATATATATATATATATATATATATATATATATATATATATATATATATATATATATATATATATATATATATATTTCGGTATCCTGCACACTAATGCCTAATTATATAAATATATATGCATTCGAACTCTCTCTGATTCCTCATCTATGTCTGTATATATACCCGTACACCATCCACATATCAACACTTCCAATTTACAGATATATATATATATACATACTCAACCACAAGCGCTTCTACAGGGTAGTGGACTCACCCGTTTGTTTCGATCTGGCTCAACACACCTTCCCGACGAGACACGAGGTGGACTAAACGAAGCTGAGGTTAAGCGCCTAGCCTGTCTGCAGCAGTGACGAATCCGACGCCACACCGTACTTGGATTAGCAATACCCGCTAGGTAGGCGGAGGGGGTTTAGCTGCTCACTGTAGGTTCAAGAAGTCCGGCGTCTCATGTTTTTAACCCACTATCGGAAGGCAAAAGAAAGGTAGGAGAAGGGTGGAAGAGAGGGCAGGTTACCTGGGATCGACGGAATCGGGTCGCACGCGAGGACGGCAAGTAGCCGCACGAGGAGGCAACGGGTTTGCCTCGGTGGTGGTCTGGCGTGACCGTTCAATCCCCTGCGCGGCAGAAACGTTATCAACCGCCCACTGGTTCAAGGAGAAGGAGGGTGGACTGGTACTCACCTGACCGTCGAGATCGTGCGCAGTCCGGTGTTGGGGAGGAACGTCAGGTGTCGCTGGCGGCGTTGTGCTTCAGGCTGCCGGTGACAGTGCAGAGGTTGTGTATCATTCTACAGAGGATGAGGCGTGAGGTAAAGCGGTAAAGAAGGGTGTTGTTGAGACGCGGATTAGGGAGAGAATTAGGTTAAGCTTGGTTTAAGAGGAGATTAGGGTAAAACAATTTAGAGAGGTGGGCCGGCTGATAGGTTGCAATGTCCAGCTCTCTTTTTACCACTTGGGCTGGCCGAAAACTGGGCCCATAAATTTGGGCTGCTCATGATTTAAATCAAACGAGCTGAAATAATATTAGTTATTCGCCCGGAACCGTTAAAAATACGGAATAATTACGGGATTATTTAAGTTATCATTTTATGTGAATCAAGGTCACATAAAATGATCGAATTTAATATCGTTTTGCTTTATATAAAAGAATTAAGGTTATCGGATCGGAATTCGATTTATATTCCGTATTAAACGGAGTTTAAAAATTTTTCGGCTATTACAGGAACTATGGTAGCCAACTTGTCAACCGCAAAATAAGATCAGTAGGGAGTCTCAAATTAGTTTCAGGAACTAGAAAGTCTAAAGATATGGTGCGTAATAACCGAAAAAAATTTAAACTCCGTTTAATACCGGGTTAGACCGGATTCCGATCAGTCAAACCAAATTATTTTAAATAAAAATAAAACGATATTAAATTCTATCATTTTATGTGACCTTGATTCACATAAAATGATAACTTATATAATTTCGTAAATAATTCCGTAAATAATCCCGTAATTAATTCCGTACTTTTAACGATTCCGGGCGGACAACGAGTATTCTTTGAACCCATTTGTTTCATTTGAAGAGCAGCCCAAACCTGGCCCAATGGACCCGGCCCAAAAACAATTACAACCAGCCCATTATCTAACCATCTCTTTAAACCTAATTAACTCTAACCTAATCACCTTAACCCTAATCTAATCAACCCCTAAGCGCTACCCTTACCCCCTGTGTGACGACTCGCCGCTTCAACCCACAACAGCAACTTCTGAAGTCCAAAACTGCGAGCCCGGCAGTGACCCGCAGCCACCAGGATTGCCGCCCGCCGGTTCTGCCGACCACCAGGTGAGTCGTTGTCCTTGCCACCTCGTTCCTCCCTCTCTGTTCTCGGATCCTACCAGCCGGAAGCACTAACTTTGGCTTCGCACAGCAGCGATACGGGCCACCGGTGAAGTGCTGCAGAGGGCCGATCGACACCGTGACGGGATTTCCTCCTCCGCTGCAGTGGGTGAGTCTTCGTCCTCCTTCTCTCTTCTTCCCTACCCCGCCCTTCTGTTTTCCTGTGAGTAACCGACTGAAGCCGGTCCCTCTCGGACCCTGCAGTGATTAGCCAAGGTGTGCGATGCGCTGTGGTGAGCACATTCGAGCCAGCATACGAGCCCGGTCCAGGACACCCTGATACACCCCTGCTACGCCCCAACAGCCGAAAAAGCGAACCATCTGCAGCCTGTTGTAGGTAAGTCCATTCTCAGTGCACTGCTGTATGTTTAGAGATAGAATTATAGGTATAAGTATGCTGAGTATGTACAAGTATATATACGTATAGGGGTATTGTATGTGTATAGGTATGTACACGTTGGACCAGGAGTTACAAGCCTATCTTAGATAGGAGTGCAATGCTTTTAGATATGTATATATAGAGGTAAAAGATAGAAGAGATAGGAGTGGTTGTGTAGAAGTAAGAGTGGTAGATATAATTGATATATAGGTAGCAGTGCCGTGTACATATATACGTATATATAAGTATGAGATGGGAAATATAAGTGTATATATATGAATAAGTAGAGTGTATATATACATAATTATATATACATAGATGGGTAAGAGTAACGTATAATATACGTACACATATATGTATAAGAGTAGAGTAACCGGGAAAGGGATAATGTTGTTCTCTTTGACGAGTGTTTGAGATTTAAACTTATAACCTCTGGTAAACTGTCCTTGAGCAACCAGATTATTGGAAACAAGTTCTAAAAGAAAATATTAGAAGTTAAGAATAAACTTTTAAGAATTTCCGGGATTAAGGGTAAAATAGTCTTTTACCTTAAGAGAGTTATAGTTTCGAAATTTCTTCTCTTGAGAGTGTAGCTCTTAGAAGTTTATAACTTCTAAGAGTATGGGATGTGATTTTGATTCACATACCTTTTTGACAGGCGTTTGAGTTACCACGAGTACGGACCGAGTTGAGATTGGTTAGAGTGTGATTTGATTCAGGTAAGTCATTGCGACTTACTTAGCTAGTTTCTGGATGTTAGTTAGGTGATAATAGTGGTGTGTGTGCAATGTGTGTTATAATAATAACTTGTTAGGACGACTGTTGTTATTATGTTTTAAGGCCCAAGTGCATGTATAACGGGCCGTGACATCACTGCCCAGCTCTGACAGGAGACTAGGAGGTTCTCTATACCCAGACCATACAGGTACAAGGTGAGATGCATCGGATCCATTCCTGATGGTTACAAGGGGGCGGAGGCGAGGTTTGGGAATCCCTCGTGTCACAAAATAAGTATCATTAGTAAGAGTGAATGACTTAAATGAAGATAATAAATGGATTGTTTGAAAGCATGATGAGTGCTTACTTTTGCTATGTGTGTGTGTGATATTATTATTCTTCTAATGTTTAGATAGCCAACTAATGGTTGTTCTGTTGTGTTTTTAGATTTACCGCATGTTAGAGCAGCAACTGAGTGATCCGAAAGTAGTGGTCAGCCGGGTCGCTGTACTCCTTAGAGTGGGGGTTGGGTTGTTGCTTTATTGTCATTTTCTCTTGTTAAGACAATTAGTCTTTTCCGTTGTTTAAGTACTGTAGGCTGCTAGACGTTGTTGGATTCATTCCTTTAAAATACTATTTTATGAGTTTCGGTTTTTCTTATTTGTATCTTGTTGCAAGATCCTAGTAATATTGTTGTCAAACTAAGGTCGGGACCCATTGTGAGGTCCTAACCAGTAATGCCCCGCGTCCTGAGAATTCGGGGTGTTACAACATGGTATCAGAGCTTTAGGTTGGCAACAAAGGCACTTGAAATCTTCTGAAAGACCGAATAAGTACTTGAGCAGAACCCGAAAGGGAAGTGAGTTTTTAAAAGGATTTTTTTTGGTTTTTCAAATGCATGCATAGTGTGGTTGGGAATAGAAAAGTACGGTTGACCACCACTACTACCGCGGATCTCAGTATGCTTAGTATGGTCTTTAGGTTTACTTTAGTTGGACTTTTTAGCTAGTTATAACTGTAGTTGTTTTCACTCGCGCAGATGGCACATACTAGGGCTACGCTAGCTACTGGTCGAGGTAGAGGTCATCCACCTCTCCCTCCAGCTGGACAAGGTAGGGGTGATAGGACTCTTGTCGTTAGAGGACGCGGCCGTGGAGGTAGACCTCCATTAGCACGAGGTCGAGGTCGAGCTCCTCGAGAGGATCCACCAGCAGTGATCATGCCAGATGCTGGAGTGGAGGAGATGGTTGAAAGTGTGATTCCTGAGGTTAGGAATGAGACCGCTGCTAGGTCTGGAGCACTAGGAGCACGTTCGACTGAGTCTGGACGTGTATCTATTGGAGCGTCTGAGTACAGAGAGTACAGAGCATACGTCGAGCGTATGGAGGAGGCTGTCAGGGCTGATAGACTTACCCAGGTACCACCGGTACTGGCTAGGTCAGTTCAGGTGACACAAGGAGTGCCTCAGGTACTGGCTGCACTTGAGAGGAGAGTGGAGGCTGACAGATCTCCTGCTGGGTCCAGAGCACCGAGACCGGATGAGTGGTTGAAGGCTTTCAACTCTCAGAAAGTCCCCTCATTCAGTGGAGAGATAGGGTTAGAGGTAGAGCACTAGATTGGACACGTAGAGACTGCACTAGAGGTGATACGTTGCCTAGAGGATCGACAGGTGGAGTTGGTGCAGACATGTTTCACAGAGGATGCTCATTCCTGGTGGAGGACCATTCGTAGCCGAGTCACCGGTTGGGAGCAGATGAGGAGCATTGTTAGAGACAGATACTGCTCTGCCTCGTTGTGGAGGGAGAGGTTTCAAGACTTCATTGAGGCGGGATTTGAGGACATTCCGATTGTTGATGCCATCAAGAAGTTCCAGAAGGAGTTGACACTACTTGGACCAGCTGCACCTCCAGAGGAGCAGCATGTGTATCTCTTTTCACGGAGATTGAGAGAGAGAGCACTCGTTCCTATCTGGCAGTATTTCGTTGCGAGTCTTTGTCAAACTATCAAGATAGGGCTTCTGCATATGAGAGAGATAGACCAGTCTAGAGGAGAGCTGCTAAGTCAGATAGGCCGGATAAGCGGCAGAGGACAGGATATGCTAGTGGCAGTACAAGAGTAGCTCCTTTTGGACGGGGACAGACTCAGGGGTGACATAGTCATACCGCTACAGTTCAGACTCCAGCTGAGGGTTCACAGTGCCATAACTGTAGTGGCTATGGACACATCTGATCGAACTGCATGAAGCCGTTAGTGACCTGCTTTCAGTGCGGTAAGGTTGGACACAAAGCTGTATTTTGCCGCCAGGGCAAGGCTCCATCTCAGCAGGGTTCTTCCCCTGCAGGTCTATTAGGGAGTGTACAGAGGCAGCCATAGTACCAGCTCCGAGTTAGCAGCACCAGTACAGAGCCCCAGGTCAGCAATAGTCTTACAGAGCTCCAAGACATCCTTCATCATAGAGTTCTATGCAGGGATCCGGTCGGGGCAGGGGACGTGGTAGTGTAGTTGATACCAGAGGAGCTTTGGTACGGGTATTTAAGTTGAGGAGTGCTGATCAGCCAGAGGCATCGACTGCCACAAGTACTATTTAGATCCATGACTTGCCCGTACGAGTTTTGTTTGATACGGGTGCTACGCACTCCTTTATATCTGATGCATGTGTAGATAGGTTATCCTTAGCTATTGTAGATGGGATACCTTTTATGATAGGATTGCCTGACGGGAGTAAGGTCAGAGGGACTCGAGAGATCTATGGATGTCCCATTCGTATGGCAGATCGAGATTGGCTAGTAGATTTTCTAGTAATGCCCTTAACACATGAGGATGTGATTTTGGGGATAGATTGGATGACGAGACATGGAGTAGTCTTGGACATTGGTAGGAGGACCGTGACTGTTGCCACCGAGGCGGGTCATAGAGTGATATTCCGAGGTTGGGACCTCGGAAAGTCCGGCACAATTATCAGCGCAGTGAGAGTAGCGAGACTGATAACACAGGGTTGGGAGGCCTTCTAGTGTTATGCCATGAAGGAACGCAAGAGTCTGACAGTAGAGGAGATACCAGTTGCATGTGATGACATAATTTATGACCTATTTTTAGGCATGAATTTATATAGATTTTCCCTTTATTTTGCATTCATAGACATAGATTCATGACATTTATGGTTATATTCACCTACTTTGCAATAATAGAGGTCTACACAGAGTTTTATTTCATTTGTAGGTAATTTGGCGAATTATGGAGCGAAATAGCATATTTAAGGATTAAGCCTTGAAGCGGGACAAAAATGAGCAATAAAAGGAAGTTAGGACGCGCCCAAAGTATCTTCTGATACCGTCAGACGCGCCAAAGTATCTTCTGATATCGTCAGACGCGCCAAAGTATCTTCTGATACCGTCAAACGCGCCAAAGTATTCTCTGATAGCTTCTGACACGGCCCAGAGTATTTTTTGATACCAGCGGCTCGACTTCTTTTTCAGCCCAAATATTTAGGGTTCATAGTTAAACCCTAAATTTATCCCTATAAATATTCGAGGGCCTTCAACATTGAAGGGGAGTCAATTTCTCCAAAGGGAGACTAGAAAGAGCCAAAATCTCCAAAAGACTTGGGACGGTGACAACCCCATGACTTGGAGCCCCGACGTTAGGGACACCTGCTTACACTCGCTTACCGTCGCTTACTTTCGCGTATGTTTAGCCGTCATTGGGAGATTCGCTTGAAGATTCGTGAAGGACGTACTCTTCGGAGGATTGTGTACTTTGGATATTTTAGGGTTTTCATTCGAGAACGGATTGACACCCCATTCTTTGTGACTTCTCTAGATCTTTGTGAGGTTTCTGTTCCTATTCTTCTAGATTCATACACATATTACTTTGTGTTTTGATTTTGAGATTGACTTTGAGTTTTATTTGAGTTTTCGAGGGTTTTCATCTTTTATTCTTCTTAATTTGAATATTGATATCATGACAATGATTGTTGGCTAAAACCCTTTAGCAATTCTAAGGCGAAGGGTTGGTAGTTGTGGCTTAGATGATGATAGATTGATCGTAAACAGATTGTACCCTGAGAGTGTGAGAAGCCTCGTCGACGCCCTAAATCACGGTCTGTTCTTGAGTTCCATGGCCGTGGTTTTTCAAGATCTAGCCGTGATTTTTCCTGGTTTACGAAATTTGCTTTTGCTTTGATCCAAAGTTAAAGATTAGCTTTAACCTAGCCTTGGCTTGCCTTTTCTAGGTAATAGTGAGACTCAACATTCTCTATTTCGGTTTCGAGTGTCACAACCTTAACCGTTGTAGCCTATCTTTGATTCCTTGGGTTTGGGCATGGGTATTTGAGATTAATTCTTACCTTTAGATCCTTTCTATATTGCAGCCTCAACAACCTTTATAGTGAGAGTCTTTGGGTTAGACATATAGGGTTTTGGAACTTCACCGTACATTACCTTACTTTAGTATTGATAACACGATTTATAGCATAGTTTTAGGCGTACATTTAGATAGGATTCTCGCTCAATCATGCATTATCTAGCACTAGTCCAATACGTTTTGCACTCAAAACATATATTTTGTCGAGATAGACGTCTACGCGGACTTGTGTGCGTTTTATAGGTATTTCGGGAAGTTTCGAGCTAAAACGATGCGTTTAAGGGTCGCTCATTCAGAGGACACGTTTCCAGACTCATGGGAACGCAAGCCAAGGGTTAAGAAGACTCAAGGAACCTTTCCTACACAAGCCATGCACCAAACCACAACCTAATTGTCCAAGGCAAAGTTTCTGCACAGAATCACGGTTCTCTGAAGAACCACGGCCGTGGAAATGACCGTGGATTTTGCCAGATTCTCGTGACAGCTGTGCCACGACTCTCATGGCCAGCACATGAAGAATTGGTTATAAAAAGTGGTCCTTGATGGTTGTTTGAGGCAGCTGGGAATTGGGGGTAGTTTGGGAGCAGCTCACACATTCTCTATTCTTTAACAAAATATATTCCAAGAAGAAGAGGAATTTTTTCTAGGAAGGAAAGTGCAAAAAGAAGAAGGAAGGAGCCATTGAAGAGGAGAGGAGAAGACACACTTAGCTCTTGTATTTTCGGATTTATTTCTAGAGATTTATGAACTCTTGAACCTTCCTTTGGAAGGGTTGTAAGTCGTTCTAATTTCATCTTCAGATTTGGATTGTGTTTAAATGTTCATTTGTTCATCTTCTTTCTCTCATCTTCTTGCAATGGAGGTTATGAATCTATGTTTGTTTGCTTTGATTTCTATCATGAATGTTGTAGGCTAGATTGATGTGATTCTAGGGTAAGGATAGAATGGTTGTGGCTAGAACTATGATAGGACAGGCTTAATTTTACCTTTGGATGATTCTTGTTTATGAACGTAGCTACTGTTAGAAATCACGGGTAGTTCTTGAAGAACCACGGTCGTGGTTTCTGTAGAACAAACCGTGATTCTTCCTGGCTCGAAGAATCTTACCTTAGATCCATAAAATTGTTGAAACCCTAAGTCCTTGCTGAGTTTAACCTACCCTAGGGTGTCCTAGTGTAGCGACTAAGTGTTAGGAGAGACCTACCCGGTAATCCTTGCCCTTAGAATCTAAAATAGCAAAACCTTAGGTAATGGTGAGTCTAATAAGCCGCCATTGGATTAAATGTGCTAGGATAGTTGATTAGGACTTCCCTCTCCAAGACTTACCCGGTAAGGATAGGTTAGATCCCTAATCAAACAATCCGGTTTGTGTTAAATTCCTATCCTTAGGTTCTTAGAGACTTAACCGGTAATGAGACCTTAGGTATGGACTAGTTGGATCATGAGACTTACCCGGTAATTGATCCCATTTTAGGAACATTTAATCCCAACATATCATAATCAATTCAAAGAATGAGTAGATAACTTGAGTTTTATGCCATAACCGGAATTTCCAACCCCTAGAATCCGTCTTTCCTTTCTCTTGATCAATATCTTGTTTGATTTGTTTATTTGTGCTAATCTTCCGATTTAGTTTGATTGATAGTTTGCATGCATTTGATCTTTGATGTGATCATTTAAAAACAACCAAAACAATTGAGATTTTCTCCCTTTATTTTCTCCTTTCCTTTAGACTTAGGTCTTGCTAAATTCAATCACAATTTAAATTCGATTTCACCTTAGTCTTTGTGTTCGACCTTGGAATACTTATCTTGCTACATACGTCCCGTACACTGCGGGTGCGCTAGGAGTAGGATAATTATAACGAGTATAAATTTAAAGCTTATTGCGTGCACACTTTTTAGCGTAACAAGTATACCTTTGCAATTCTCAACTCTGTCCTTATATATATAGAATATCTTGAATCGATTATCACAATTTGATACTTGGATCTTTAGGGTTGCTGTTTTCCCCAATTATTTGCAAAGCTTTTACATTTTACTTGCTCGACTACTTGAAACTGGTTTTGTTTCACCAATTCCCTGAGTTCGATACTCTGGAATACTTGCTAATCTACGCCGATCCGGACACTGCGGGTTCGCTTGCTCTTATTCTAGTTTTATAAATTTAAAACTTATTTGCATGCACGTTTAGGGGCGAACAACATGCGAGTTTGCAGAGGTGTTCAGTGATGACCTGCCAGGATTACCCCCACAGAGGAGCGTTGACTTCAGCATTGAGTTAGAGCCGGGCACGAGACCGATCTCGAAGGCCCCGTACCGTATGATACCGATAGAGCTGCTTGAGTTGAAGAAGTAGTTAGAGGAGTTAGCAAAGAAGGGCTTCATACGCCCTAGTGTGTCTCCTTGGGGTGCGCCTGTATTATTTGTGAAGAAGAAGGACGGATCGATGAGGCTATGCATAGACTACAGAGAGTTGAACAAAGTCACCATCAAGAACAAGTATCCACTACCGCACATAGATGATTTGTTGGACCAGTTGCATGGAGTGTTCGTGTTCTCGAGGATAGACTTGAGATCAGGTTATCACCAGTTGAGGGTGAGAGATCAGGACATACCTAAGACGACATTCCGGACTAGGTATGGTCATTATGAGTTTGTAGTGATGCCATTTGGGCTCACTAATGCACCAACAGTGTTCATGGAGTTGATGAATGGGATATTCATCGACGTTTTAGACCAGTTTGTAGTGGTCTTCATTGACGACATCCTAGTTTACTCTAGGAGTCGAGAGGAGCATGCGGGACACTTGAGGACAGTATTGCAGATTCTGCAGGATAGCCAGTTATATGCTAAGCTATCCAAGTGTGAGTTTTGGATGCTAGAGGTGGCTTTCCTAGGCCACGTAGTGACTGCTGAGGGTATTAAAGTCGATCCGGCGAAGATCGAGTCAGTGTCTTCTTGGCAACCTCCGAAGAATGTTAAGGAGGTTCGCAGCTTTCTAGGTTTGGCAGGTTATTACCGCCGGTTTGTGGAAGGGTTCTCCCTGATTGCCCGACCACTTACTTGTCTTCTGAGGAAGACTACTCGGTTTGTCTGGTCTGAGCCGTGTCAGCAGAGTTTTGAGGAGCTGAAGAGGAGATTGACGTCTGCTCCGATTTTAGCACAGCTGAGGGTACAAATGACTTTGTGGTATACAGTGACGCATCCAAGCTAGGCTTGGGGTGTGTTTTGATGCAGAGGGGTAAGGTCATAGCGTATGCGTCTCGACAGTTGAAGACGTATGAGGAGAACTACCCCACACATGATTTAGAGTTAGCTGCAGTAGTCCATGCTCTTAAGATCTAGTGTCACTATCTCTATGGGGCGACATGTCAGATCTTCACACACCATAAGATTCTGAAGTATATATTCACTCAACGGGAGTTAAATAATCGCCCGAGGCGGTGGTTAGAGTTGATCAATGATTTCTACCTTGAGATTCTCTACCACCCCGGAAAGGCAAATGTAGTAGCTGACGCTTTGAGCCGGAAGATGCCTCGGGAGAGAGCGATAGCCCGGTTGACGGTACAACCACAGTTGTAGAGAGATTTGACTTGGTTAGAGATAGAGATTCAGTTTCCCGATACAGATAGTCAGTTGGCTACCTTGGAGTTACTTCTTGATCCGTTGGATGAGATCCGACAGAAGCAGGAGACTTGCCCAACTTTGACCAGGATCCGGGACAGGATGTCTCGAGATGAGGCACCACAGTTCACTATTGGTGCTGATAGAGTGATGAGACGTCAGGACCGCGTTTATGTGCCGTCAGACAGTGAGTTGAGACAGAGGATACTGGGTGAGGCTCATGCTACCCCATACTCAGTACATCCTGGAGCAAGTAAGATGTACAAGGATGTGAGACGGTCCTTCTGGTGGGGTGGTTTGAAGCCCGACGTGGCTCGGTATGTAGCTCAGTCTGCAACCTACCAGCAGGTCAAGATTGAGCATCGTAGGTTTGGGGGAGAGTTCCACCCACTTCCAGTACCACAGTGGAAGTGGGAGGATATATCTATGGATTTTGTCACAGGATTGAGGCTTAACAGAGGTTTTGATGTTATTTGGATAGTGGTAGACCGTTTGACGAAGACCGCACGTTTCATTCCGATTAAGGAAACGTGGCCGGTAAGTCGTCTAGCTGAGGAGTTCACCAGACACATTGTGAGACTCCATGGAGTACCGAGGACTATCGTCTCCGACAGAGATGGACGTTTTACCTCGAGATTTTGGCAGCAAGTACATACTGCTTTGGGAATGAGTCTCTACTTTACTACTGCTTACCACCCACAGACTGATAGTCAGTCTGAGAGGACCATCCAGATATTAGAGGACATGTTGCGGGCTTGTGTACTAGATTGGGGACAGGTATGGACAGGTCATCTCCCACTGGTAGAGTTTTCGTATAATAACAGGTGGCACGCGTCTATTGGGATGGCCCCTTATGAGGCTTTGTACGAGCGGAGATGTCGCACGTCATTATGCTGGGATGAGCCTAGCAGAGCTGATGGAGTAGCTCCAAATCAGATACAGGATGACATCGCTCGGATTGCCCTGGTCCGGGAGCGGATGTTAGCAGCTCAGAGTCGCCAGAAGTCCTACGCCGACAAAAGGCGTCGACCCTTGGAGTTCAGGGTGGGTTCTCAGGTGTGGTTGAGAGTGTCACCGACGAGAGGAGTCCGGCGTTTCGGCATTAAGGGGAAGTTGAGTCCCCGATATGTCGGACCTTTTGAGATCTTGGAGAGAGTTGGAGAGGTAGCCTACAGGTTAGCACTACCGCCGAGACTAGAGGGTGTCCATCCGGCCTTTCATGTATCTCAGTTGAGAGAGTACATCCCGGATCCGAGACACGTCATCAGCCATGAAGATCTGATAGTTGAGCCCGATCATACTTTTGTAGAGTACCCAATAGCTGTCTTGGAGCGCAGTACTAGACATCTGCGGTCCAAGGAGATACCTATGTTGAGGATCCAGTGGTCTAGACGAGGAGCTGATGAGGCTACTTGGGAGATAGAGGAGAGTATTAGACATAATTATCCCGAGTTCTTTGCGGGGTTAGATATTACTTCTGCATCGACGAGTTAGTACTCGGATGTTGGTTATTTGACCAATCATGATTTTTTTATATATTGGATTGGGTGATTATGTTATATGTGATGTGTGTCTGAGCATGATGAATGAGTTGTTGCATGGTAGAAAACGAATTTTTTTTTTATTATGAAACTAAAATATGCCAAGAAAGTCGTGTGATTAGGGATATTATTCTAAGTTTCGGGACGAAGCTTCTTTTAAGAGGGCACTGATGTAATAACCAAAAAAAATTTAAACTCCGTTTAATACCAGGTCAGACCAGATTCCGATCAGTCAAACCAAATTCTTTTAAATAAAAATAAAACGATATTAAATTCTATCATTTTATGTGACCTTGATTCACATAAAATGATAACTTATACAATTCCGTAAATAATTTCATAAATAATCCCGTAATTAATTCCGTACTTTTAACAATTCCGGGCGGACAACGAGTATTCTTTCAACCCATTTGTTTCATTTGAAGAGCAGCCCAAACCTGGCCCAATGGACCCGACCCAAAAACAATTACAACCAGCCCACTATCTAACCATCTCTTTAAACCTAACTACCTCTAACCTAATCAGCTTAATCCTAATCTAATCAACCCCTAAGCGCTACCCTTACCCCCCTGTGTGACGACTCGCCGCTTCAACCCACAACAGCAACTTCCGAAGTCCAAAACTGCGAGCCCGGCAACGACCCCGCAGCCACCAGGCATTGCCGCCCACCGGTTCTGCCGACCACCAAGTGAGTCGTTGTCCTTGCCACCTCGTTCCTCCCTCTCTGTTCTCGGATCCCACCAGCCGGAAGCACTAACTTTGGCTTCGCACAGTAGCGATACGGGACACCGGTGAAGTGCTGCAGAGGGCCGATCGACACCGTGACGGGATTTCCTCCTCCGCTGCAGTGGGTGAGTCTTCGTCCTCCTTCTCTCTTCTTCCCTATCCCGCCCTTCTCTCTTCTTCGTCCTCCTCCGCTGCAGTGCCGTGTACATATATACGTATATATAAGTATGAGATGGGAAATATAAGTGTATATATATGAATAAGTAGAGTGTATATATACATAATTATATATACATAGATGGGTAAGAGTAACGTATAATATACGTACACATATATGTATAAGAGTAGAGTAACCGGGAAAGGGATAATGTTGTTCTCTTTGACGAGTGTTTGAGATTTAAACTTATAACCTCTGGTAAACTGTCCTTGAGCAACCAGATTGTGGAAACAAGTTCTAAAAGAAAATATTAGAAGTTAAGAATAAACTTTTGAGAATTTCCGGGATTAAGGGTAACATAGTCTTTTACCTTAAGAGAGTTATAGTTTCAAAATTTCTACTCTTGAGAGTGTACCTCTTAGAAGTTTATAACTTCTAAGAGTATGAGATGTGATTTTGATTCACATACCTTTTTGACAGGCGTTTGAGTTACCACGAGTACGGACCGAGTTGAGATTAGTTAGAGTGTGATTTGATTCAGGTAAGTCCTTGCGACTTACTTAGCTAGTTTCTGAATGTTAGTTGGGTGATAATAGTGGTGTGTGTGCAATGTGTGTTGTAATAATAACTTGTTAGGACGACTATTGTTATTATGTTTTAAGGCCCAAGTGCATGTATAACGGGCCGTGACATCACTGCCCAGCTCTGACAGGAGACTAGGAGGTTCTCTATACCCAGACCATACAGGTACAAGGTGAGATGCATCGGATCCATTCCTGATGGTTACACGAGGGCAGATGCGAGGTTTGGGAATCCCTCGTGTCACAAAATAAGTATCATTAGTAAGAGTGAATGACTTAAATGAAGATAATAAATGGATTGTTTGAAAGCATGATGAGTGTTTACTTTTGCTATGTGTGTGTGTGATATTATTATTCTTCTAATGTTTAGATAGCCAGCTAATGGTTGTTATGTTGTGTTTTTAGATTTACCGCATGTTAGAGCAGCAGCTGAGTGATCCGGAAGTAGTGGTCAGCCGGGTCGCCGTACTCCTTAGAGTGGGGGTTGGGTTGTTGTTTTGTTGTCCTTTTCTCTTGTTAAGACAGTTAGTCTTTTCCGTTGTTTAAGTACTGTAGGCTGCTAGACGTTGTTGCATTTATTCCTTTAAAATACTATTTTATGAATTTCAGTTTTTCTTATTTGTGTCTTGTTGCAAGATCTTAGTAATACTGTTGTCAAACTAAGGTCGGGACCCATTGTAAGGTCCTAACCAGTAATGCCCCGCGTTCTGAGAATTCGGGGTGTTACATGGTACACTATAGGGAAGACATCCAAACCCAACAAAGAATCATGGTGTTTATGCTATGCCAAAGATCTTTATTTTATAGGAAAATTTTCTTTATCTTTGTCATCTTGATGTTAGACATGAAGTCTAAATTCTATGTTTCAGGCAATGTTGAACATATCCAATATATTAGAAGGAGCAATCCAACAAGCACAATACAAGGACAACCCTTCGGAAATAAACTAATAGGTTATGGCATAATTCTTTATTGTTATAGAAAATGTAGAGATCTCTAAAAATGGCTTTATGTATCTACTCTTGTGGATACAAGAATTGATTTTAAATTGAATGTAATAACCTATTGCAAAGATAGAGAGAAGGGCGAGCATAGGAAGAAGCTCAAGAATCAAACTGCCAACAATAATGCTTTTTTCATGATCAAAAGAAAACTAAAAGAGCAGTTGAGAAGGAAAACTAAAGCGGAAAAAATTATGAAAAAAGTAGATACGGGATCACAATTAATATGAAGCAACGGTTTATTTCTAATTTGTTGTCCAAAAAGCAAAGAGAGAATATCAAGCTAATTACAAATGGTATGAACATGGGGATTCTCGGATTCTCCAATTCTAAAAACCAATTTAAATGAAATTTGCATTCTAGAATTGTCGTGGTATGAGGAAAAAAAACTTCTAAACATACTTAAACATGAGTTATAAGAACGACCATATTAATATGATCATGCTGAAAGAATTAAAAACAAGCATTGAGCCAGAAGAGGCATGCTGGAAAAGGGCGGGTTTTGACAACCTTTGTTTTATTCTAGCGGATGGTATATTCGGGGGACTTTACCTTCTATGAAAAAACTACCAATTGACGAACGAGAAAATTGAGATAATAACAAAAGATAAAATATTGTAACTATAAAACATACCAACATTTCCACTAATGCAAGTATATGCGTTACATTTATATACGCACCACCAAATGAACAATAACAAGATGAATTTTGAAATAAATTGGAGAACCATATCAACTCAAATAATTTTCCAACAATTGTCATTGGAGACTTCAATGATCTGATCAATGTTTCAGACAAAATGGGGGGGGGGGCACCAGTAACAAATAACAAGCTTAAAAGACTATATACATTCACGTAAAAATGTAACATGATTGACTTAACTACAAAGGGCAATGAGTTCACGTGGAGGAAATGTAAAGAGGTCGATCATAATACTTTGGAGAAATTAGATAGAGCCATGGAACACCTAGACATTCTCCAAGCCTACCCGCAAATCTTCACTTGGAACCATGCATTTACAATTTCGGACCATTGTCGCATATCTGTGGAACTCCACAACTCAGCCCAACGACGAAAAAATAAACCCTTCCAATTTGAAATGATGTGCACGCAAAGAAAGTATTGTGAAAACCTAGTCAACCAAACACGGAGAACCCATTACCAAGGGTGTCATATGTACAACATAGTTAGGAAAATTACCCTACTAAAAACAAAATTGAAAATCTGGAGTAGAGTAAATTTCGGGAACATAAATTGAAAAGTAAGTGAGGTAGACACAAACATTAAAAAGCTACAAGTTCAAGTCTATATAAAGTTTTCAACACAGGCTAACGCAAAACTTAAAAGATTTAGCAGGAAAAGAGAGTGCCTAATTGAATACCAACAAAGGTATCGGATGCAACGAGCCAAGTCTATCTCAATTAACCTATTTGATCGAAATACAAAGTTCCATCATCGCAAAACAATGGGAAGAAGGAACCATAAGAACATTTCAGCAATTGTAAAGAATAATGGAACTGCCCTAGTTTTAGAAGAAGACATTAAAACGAATTCACTGCAGATTGCAAAACCGGATACAAAGCTACAACTATTAATACTACAACACTTTACAAGCAAATAGAGACTATACATCATGAAACCACTAAATCTAAAAATATAAAACTAACGAGTCCCTTCACAAATGAGTATATAAAAACCGCGGTGTTGGAAATTGGCAGTGATAAATCACCGGGACTAGATGGGATGCCAACTGGTTTCTTACATAAATATTGGCATATAGTAGGGCCTTCAGTTACCCGTGCAGTTAAAAGTTTCTACAGAACTGGGAGAATACTCAAACAAATTAACCATACATTTTTATTGCCTTAAATTCAAAAATTGACAGCCCATCCGCAACAACACATTACAGACCAATCAGTCTATGCTCAACAATATATATAATTATTGCAAAATTTTTGACAAATAGATTGAAAGAAGTACTCCGAAAACTAATTCACCCATTACAGGGTGCTTTCACCAAAAGCATATCAATACACGATAACATTCTGATAGCCCATGAGATCTTCCATGGATTCAAATTGAAAAAGGAAAGGAAGGATATGTGGCAATTAAGTTGGACATGAAAAACACATACGATCTTGATTATGGCCATTCATTATGGCCGTTCTAAAGAAGTTTGGGTTCTCGAGCAAATTCACTAGATGGATCAAGGAATGCATTTCCACAACCTCATACTCGATCTTGATTAATGACAATCCAACTGAGATTTTCTTTCCACAATGTGGACTACGACAAGGAGATCTGCTCTCACCACTGATTTTTTAATCTTGTTGCGGAGGTCTTGGACAAAAACATCCAAAAGACAAGTTATGAAAATAGAAAAGTATCGGCTTCCCAATCTCGAGAGTAGGAACTAATATTCCTTTTCTTGCGTTTGCGGATGCCATAACTATATTTGCAAAAGCCACAAATACAGTGTGCAATAAAGTGCTAGATATCATATCAGAATATTGTCAAGTCTCAGGACAAAAGGTAAACTACCATAAGTCGGCCTTTCAAACCTCCGGATATGTAGATAACGGGACCAAAAGGATGATCCAATAAAACACAAATATTTCTCCAAGTACATGTCTTGAAAAATACCTTGGTTGCCCAATCATCAATGTGTGAGTAAACAAGGCTATGTTTGAGGATGTTATTTTGAAGTCAAGACAACAACTAACTAAATGGAAGGTAGCAACCCTTTCCCAAGAAGGAAGAACGGTCTTGATTAAAGCAAATCTTAATGCTAAATCAAACTTCATTATGCAAAGCTTTATGTTACCATCATCCGTTCACAAGGAACTATACTAAATTAATCGACAATTCTTCTAGAACAAAGACTTAAAGTCATCATCCACTAATAAGCTAGGATAAAGTTTGTAAACCAAAAGAATACGGTGGAGTTGGAATAAGGAAAACTGAATATATGAATAAAACACTCCAAATGAAACTCTTGTGAAAAATCATGGCAGAACCTGAAAACATATGGGTCAAAGTAATAGAGGAAAATTATCTAAAAGGGAATAGCCTATGGCATTACACAATTGGAAAAAATACCTCGTGGTAATGGAAGAGACTTATAAAATTACGACCAGAATTTGAAAAAGGGTTAAAATGGAACGTAGGAGATGGTCAAACTATCAGAATATGGAAATACATTTGGATTGATGACCACCCACTAGAGCAATATGTAACAAACAAAGACCTCATAGCTAAAGTAGAAGATACGGTAAGCACTCTCATTACAAATAGTACATGGGGCCAAGGGAAGATTAAGAATCTAATGGAACCGCTAATCTCGCAAGATACCACAAACAAAATCATTAACCTGCCGCTACTTACCTGTCACATCTGAGACAGAGTCTATTAGGCACCTAGCAAGGACGGGTGGTTCTCCACTAGAGATGCAGTTCAACTAATTCACAAAACAAAAGGCATAGTTCCGTACGATAACATATGGATTATTTGGAATCTAAATACTATGCCAAAGATAAATTTTTTTGCCTAGAAGCTTTCGCTTGATAGGGTTCCAACTAAGGAGAACCTAGAAAACGAAAGAGTCGTTGTTCCTATGAGGTGTGTTCTATGCCAACACCCCTATGAAAGTGCTCAACATATCTTCCTAAAATGCCCCTATATGATCAATAACATCAATAGAATTGGAACAAGAAACACTTTGCAAAGCATGAAAATAACACATAGAAAACTATCAGAAATTCTTCCTCTTTTAAGAGGAAATCTCGATGATAATTCTTTAACCAAGTTAGTTGTCACTTGGTTGAATGTCTAGAATATGAGAAATAAAAATATTTTCAAAGACTCTAAATTAAATAATATCACACAGCTAGTAGATAATCAAATCCAGGAATGGAATAACCACATCTCCAGAGCAAACCTAAAAAGAATAACCACGACACAAAAAGGGAAAACTAGGAAACTTCAATGGTCCGCACATAAGGACGGAATGATCAAACTAAACTTTGATGGCATAAAAAGAAGCAATGACAATTGCGCATTTGGCTATGTTCTTAGGAACCACAAAGCAGAAGTAATAGCCTTTGACTATGGACATTGTGGGAAAACGTAGTGTGTGGAAGCCTACACACTAAAAAGTGGCTTATTAAAAGCACGATAACTAGGAATAAAAAATATTGAAATTGAAGGAGATAATCTAACGATTATCAACTCAATAAAAAAAATCTGAAAACCTCAATGGGAAATGGACATTGTTATCACTGATATTAATTATTCTAACGGATTTTCTTCAAGTTCAGGTTCATCATATTTTCAGGGAAGTCAACGGTGTTGTTGATGGACCCGCAACGATAGACCATGATAACCTGGTGCTGGAGTTGAGATCCCAACCAATATTAAGTCTCTCGTCCACAAGAATGTCATAGGACGACCATGCAACATACGATGACCATGCCTAATTTCTTAGGCTGAATTTGCAATGTAGGCCTTTTACAATGTAGAGTTTGGATTTTGAGCCTCTCATAATTTCATTTAGAAAATGGGCTCCTATTGTAGAAAAAATCAGAAAAGTAAGGGACATAGGTATCTAGACTGATTTGATGGGTGACATGTAGAAAAAATCAGAAAATAGACCAATCAATTCAGCCAGCCCATCTTCTTCCCTCCATTGTCCCTTCTTCTTCCCTCCTTTCAAACGTAAATTTATATCTGGGTATCCATATGCAGCTCTTTTCTTCTTCCCATTGAAACGCAGGAATCTGGACTGCTTACATATCCCTATTCTATTTCTGGGTAAGCAGTGTTTGTTCCTATTTCTGGGTAATCTCAAACTTCCTGGGTAATGTATTTGTGGGTAATCTGAAACTTCTCATCTTTTGTTTTTGTGAATCTAAAACACTGAAACTTCATGTTCTATTTGTGGGTAAGCAGTGCTTGTTTACATTTTCTATTTGTGGGTAAGCAGTGTTTGTTTGTATCCATGGATAATCTCCAACTTGTCATCTTCCTGGGTAATGTAATTCGGGGTAAGCTGAAACTTCTCATCTTCCTGGATAATGTATTTTGGGGTAATCTAAACCAGTCAAACTTCTTGGGTAATGTCAAACTTCTTGGGTAATCTATTTTTGGGTAATCTCAAAATTCTTGGGTAATGTATTTCGGGATAATCTGAAACTTCTCATCTTCCTGGGTAATGTCAAACTTCTTGGGTATCCATATACTCCAACACTAATTACACATATCTATATAATCTAAATAACTGAACTTGGGTAAACATACAATTGGGTAAGCACATATCCATATACTCCAGCACTAATATACACATATCCATATCCATATAATCTAAATAATTGGAATTGGGTAAGCATTTTTTGGGTAAGCACGTATCATATACTCCAACAGATATTCATATAATCTATGCATACAATTGGGTAACCCTAGTATCAACGGAAACCCACGCTTCATCCGCCATCGAAGTCTCGCCGGCCATCCTACGCTCCTCTGCTTCAATATCAGCCTGCGAAAACCCTACATTGTAAGAGGGCGCCGGAATTTGAGCAGAAAAGGAAGGGAGATCCGCCATTAAAACAACGTTCCCAAGCGGTTTCAGGGGAGGAAGAAGAGGGCAAAGAAAGGAGAAGTGGGCGCGGTTTGGGTAAGGTTGAAGAATAGGGCGCAAATGAAGGGGAAGTGGGCGCCGCCTTTAGCGGACGAAGAAGGAGTGCGCCGGCTTCAGAAGAAGTGCGCCGGCTTCACCGGAGGGAGAGGGTAAAGAAAGGAGAAGTGGACACCGACTTTGTGGTACCAGTGGCGTAGCCCCTCCTCGTGTCAACCTTGACGGCGAAACCCTAGATCTCTCGCTTGCCCTTCTCCCGCTCGAAAGAAACCCTAGATCTCTCGCTCACCCTTCGGTGTCGGCTTGGTGGCCAAATGTCCTGGCGGCGAAACAGTGCTCCCTGCCGTTGAAACTCCGGCGGATCTCCGTTTCATCCTCTATTTCTCCTTCTTCTCTTTCGTTCCTTTCTAGATCTGTTTTCTCTCTCTTTACAAAGAGAATGAATGTTTTCTCTCTCTTTACAAAGAGAATGAATGTTTTCTCTTTCTCTCTGCAAATAATACCAACAGTCATTTAATATTCAATTTTTTTTGACAGCCCATCCATTCATCCATCTTTTATTGGGAGGCCCACAAATACAGCTATAATTTTTTTGCAGGCCTAAATTATACTAGGAGCCCACTTTACAAAAGTACAATTTTAGGAGCCCTATTTTCCTCATTTAGTCAATTTCTTATTTGCTCAATCAAAAAAAACATACAAGATCGTCTTACGAGAGGTTCAATTTATCAAATATAATTCTCAAATATGTCGTGCACGGCAAGGAATCTACGCTACACGGAATCGGGTGCGCCGCGTCATTGGGGCCAAGGGTATAATCGTCTGTTTGGTTCAAAACACAGAAGATAACGCAAAGGAAAGCGCTTTTTATTAGCTTCTAACTGGGAGAAAAGAAACATTGAGCATTGTTGAGCGCAACGCCCAGAGGTCAAAGTAAGCGATAGAAACTAGGGTTAAGGCGGAGACAGAAGATGCCGAAGAACAAGGGAAAGGGAGGAAAGAACAGGAAGAGGGGTAAGAACGAGGCCGATGATGAGAAGAGAGAGCTTGTCTTCAAGGAGGATGGCCAGGAGTACGCTCAGGTCCTTCGTATGCTCGGAAACGGCCGTTGTGAGGCCACTTGCATTGACAACACCAAACGTCTTTGTCACATCCGTGGCAAGATGCACAAGAAGGTCTGGATCGCTGCTGGCGATATTGTCCTTGTCGGCCTTCGCGATTATCAGGTATATACATCTTTCTAGTTTTTTTTTTTCCCGATTGGTGGATTGTTTCCCGTTATTGAAATTGATTGTTCGTTTGATAGACATGAATCGCAGATTGATCATAGAGTATTGATCTGATTTTTTCCATCTTATTTCTAGGTAAAAGGTTTTGGAAGCAATTATTATATGTATTGGTGCAATATTGATTAGATTATGTTTCTCTCCGTGGTTTTCCAGCTTCTTGCAAATCTGGATATGTAGATTTGTTACTGTTACATCCATTTCTATCTGGTTAAGTTGGATGCCTGGAAACTGTAGATCTTTATTCTCTAAAGCTAGCTTCTGTTAGAGACTTACAAATATATTGGTTTTGTATCTGCTTAACTTATAGCTCTCATGATCAGGGGTGTTGCGTTATCTCCTTGGCAAAATTGTGTGGAGTAACTTATGTATATAACCATCGTTGGGGTTGCGCGAGGAAATTGATGTAAGGTAGCTGTTGGATAGCTAGAGTTAAAAGCTTATTGTGTAGATGAGATAGGCAACTGATTGAACGAATTTACCCATTTTGTTAGCTTGAGCGCTGGAAAAGTGTTTGGTAAAATGAACCCTGTTGATTAGCTAGTCGGTATGAAAATACCAAAAAGAGCATGTCAAATGTCAATTAAAGTGAACCCAATCTAAAAACTCTAGCAGTTTAGTAATCATCATCATTTGCAAATTCTAGAAGTTTAGTAATTATCTTCATTTTTCTTATCTTTCAGTTACTTTCTTAAACTTCCCCATTTCTCCCTATTACTTTGTTTTAGTTACTAATTTCTAGGATTTGTATTCTATTAATTTTTAGGAGTTGGTTATCTTTTTATTCTTTTATAAAAGGAGGAAACTACTAAACTTGTTTAGGACCAGACTTGAATAATGAATTGAAATACAATTTTGAGGATTCCTCAAATTTCTTGTGTTTGCAACTCTCGCTCACAGGAATTGTTGGAGAATCTACAATGTTCTGACATCTTAATTCAGTTTCAAATCTGCATTACAAGCTGTTCTAATTATAAATACGTACTCCTTTGGCCTCAAAAACTATGTTAACTTGATATATAAGCCCCTGGATTTGACTCAAACAACTCAGCCCTAAAAATTAATGCAATGTATCACAGATATATATATATATATTTGTAGAGAATTTATACGAGTTCCCACATGTAATGATCTACCCTTTCAAATGAAATGGCAAACTTGTAACATCTCTCCCGGAAAACTTGTGAATATATAATGAATTGCCGAATTGGAAATAACCAAATTATATGTGGTTCATGGGCAATTGTTGGGTTCATTAGTTGATCCATAAGATCATAAAGTCATTTAGTCTCTCAAACTCCTACTGATACGGCCATACCAACAAATCGAGCACTTGTGGTTATATCTATCCAAATCAACTATTTGTTGACATCCCCAATTCACCACTCATGCCTTCTCTCACTTTCTACTACAAGTCTACAACTGAATCCACATGTTATTGTATGAAACCTTCATGCTTTTCATTCGAAACAGAATACCAAAGCAAAAAAAATACTAATTAATCAAGAGTATGTATAGCTGGACATGATCAATGATGCTTACTTCAACTGAGCCTTCAATCCTTCATGCTTCATTTGAGCAAGGTGAATAATAATATTCAAGGAAGTATATTAACTCTCTACAAACAATCTATTTATCATCCATTTCATGAAGCCAGCGGCCTATTTTTATTTTGGATCTATGTGTTCTGATAATGAAGGTTTTGAGGGTTGAGTTGTTCTGAGACAAAGTTGAAGGGCTAATGTTTCGTAGATGACAAAGGTTGAGAGCCAAAGGATTATTTAGGCGTAATTAGAACAATAGCATTTATTAGCTGGGTTTGTATCAGTCATAGATCAAGAATCAGCTATCCATAAATCTAGTTTTAGAAGGCTTATGCTTACTGTTTAGATGTTAAGTCTGCTGTGGTTATCAATGACTTCTGCGTGCTTGTCTGTTTTGTGTCGCTTTCCCTTTTTCTTCTAAACTCTATCAGAGTACCTGCTTGTATCTTAAGTATCAGTTTCCTTCAATGGAGTAGTATGTCCCTTTGTGTCTTGAAAATTACCTATGCATCTTTTGTATTGTGTTTTTTATATTTAGCATGCATGTGGCACTCTAGTCCCTACTCCTGCTACATGAGTAAAAGTATCATAATATCTCTGCATTGTTTCTGTCTTGGTGTATAAATTGCCTAACATATCGATTTGGATCAATTTATGGGATGACAACAAACTGAACCGAGTATACCTGTATCCTCTGGTTAGATTGTGATCATAGTAGCCTAGTGAAGATCACTGTCCTGGTGTCTCTGTGAGCTTCTGAATATGAAAAATGAAATAGGAATATGAGATTGAGTATAATATCTTGGTCGAGTATATATTATACGAGGTCCACATGTGTGAATTGAGGTATGCATTTCCTAAGTTTGGAGGAAGTTGATATAGAGTTTGACTGGTTATCCTCTTTTGTTACAGGATGACAAGGCAGATGTAATACTGAAGTACATGCCTGATGAAGCTAGACTTCTCAAGGCCTACGGTGAGTTGCCAGAGAACATTCGGCTGAACGAAGGTATTGCATCTCTTGATGAAGAGGATGATGGAGGTGAGAATGACTACATTGAGTTCGAGGATGAGGACATTGATAAGATATGAACACTTGTTACTTGCTTGAATGCAATATATCGTTTCAGTTGTTGAATTTATGTTTTGGAATGAAAATGGAGGTGATGGTTTGTTGTGTATTGATCAACTCGTTACAAAATGGTTTTCCTCTTTTTGATGATCAATGAGTCCCTTGAATGCATGAATTGCAACACTTGTCTTCTATGTCAAATAAAAGAAGAGATAAATATATATTCCATATTCCTTTCACGAGAATCCTATTCGTTGTGTTTTCTGTATGATTTTACTTTTCAAGGGTGGATGGTTATCTGATAATTAATTGGAGAATTTTCCTTTCGAATAGAAATATCAAATATCAAATACTAGATTTTAGTCTGAAGTTGGACTTCTCAAGTCTACACATGCAACTTGCCTTGAGAACATTTCAATTTACCATGGCGGATGATAGATGTATCGGTGAAAATCGCTATTAGTAACCTAAACTATGCACGCGAAACGTGTAGTTTCGTTTTTCAGCTCCGGAATCTAACAACGATTGTGGCGTGTGTAGTTGGAGCTGATGCGAAGCCGATAGGAGCCGATGAACTACGCTTATGGTAAGTGTAGTTGAAGTTTAGTTTTTTTTTAAAAAAAAAACTTTAAGTACACTCTTGGCAAGGGTAGTTGGAGTGAATTTAAAAAAATAAAAATTTAAAAAAAAGTAACTTCAACATGACAAGCGTAGTTGGGGTGATTTTTTTTTTATCCACGATACAATCTAGGAAATAAAACTAAATTAAATTATCAAGAGACTATTAATTGTGGGGACCACTCTAATTAAAAAGATTTCTTCCCTTAATTAAGGGGATAAATAACTATTAAAAATTAAAAAGATAAACTAAATTAAAAATATAAGTGAATATTAATTGTGGGGACCACTCTCATTAAAAAAATTCTCTCCTTAGTTAATATGACTGTTTTTTAATTAAAAAAAATGAGAGTGGTCCCCACAAATTCTGTACATAATTTTATGTACATAATTTCGCACGCAGATTATGTACATAATTTCGCACGCAGATTATGTACATAAAATTATGTAATTAATTTTAATGCCAACAAATAAGCGACTCTTTGAAAAAAAAATAAGCAATATTAATTAAGGGAGAGAATCTTTTCGGAACTCGTATTCGCACGGTTCAGGATTTAGGTATTGCACGACGCATTCGCAAAGCGTGAACGTGTTTGCGAATGAGTGAAAGGGTCACGCATTCGCAATGCGTGACCGTGACGGTCACGCATTGCGAATGCGTGACCCTTTATGCCCTAAAAGCGCTTACGGGATCCCATCCCGTAAGCGCTTTCATTCAAAAAAAAAATTCGGAAACAGCGACGGCGACGAAGGAAAGCGATCGACAACGAATCAAGCACCATTTGACACAAAATCAACAATGGACAAAGACGGTAACGAAGGAAGGCCATTTCAGAAGCGGAAACACGATCCGAGAGAGGTATCGTTTGATTTTTGTTCGGTTTTTGCTCGGTTTTCGTTTTTCACTTTTCGGTTCGTAATTGAGCATGAAATGGACATGAATAGGTTAGATTGTTGTTGAATTAGTTAGTTTTAGGTTGATTGAAGAGAGATTGTTGAATATGTGGACATATGAGCTTCGACAGTCCGCCTTCAATGGCGGACTGTCGAAGAAGATGAACAGTGCTCCCACGGTCACGCATTGCGAAACCGTGGGAGCACTGTTCATCTTTTAATGCATTGGAATGCATTATAATGCATTCCAATGCATTAAAAGATGAACAATGCATTTTGTAGTATGGAGGACATACATGTCATGTATTTTAACTTTTGGTGTATACAAGTTTATTGAAAGTTATGAAGTCTTCATTTGTCTCCTTTCCATTGAAGCTTATTGAAAGTTTATTGAAGCTTACATGTTTATTGAAGCTTATGAAGTTTAATGAATTCATTCCTTAATATCCATTGAAGCTTATTGAAAGTTTATTGAAGCTTATGAAGCTTATGAAGTTTAATGAATTCATTC
This sequence comes from Fagopyrum esculentum, assembly GCA_033239045.1. Classification (NCBI taxonomy): domain Eukaryota; kingdom Viridiplantae; phylum Streptophyta; class Magnoliopsida; order Caryophyllales; family Polygonaceae; genus Fagopyrum; species Fagopyrum esculentum. The sequence continues at coordinate 123,500,040 of BSUD01000005.1, forward strand.
CTTAATATTCATCAAGTGGAGCATTGTAGTCATAGCTAGTAGCAACGAATCATCCATTAGTATTTCCGATGAAGAAGAGAAGAATGGTTAGGATCGACGAAGAAGAAAAGATTAAGAGATTGACTATCACTTCATAAGCTTGCCTTACAATACAAACATCCATCAACCAAATGAAACCCTGAAACACATATAACATATCACTCTGAATCTGAAACGTCTGAATAAGATACGAGATTGACCCACACTTCTCTAGGACACTCTTTGCGCCGGAGGTCGTCGTACATCTTGAATCTATCACGGAAGTGTGCATCCCATCCATCAACGCTAGAATCATGTCCACGCCTCCATGGAAGGGTCAAAGGTGGTAATGGAGAGTCTGGTTTAAGCCAAACCTAACGAAAGATGATTGCCAAATGAAAAATTGATTACCTTTTTTTGTCATCCTTGAATAAAAGTAACAGAATATATGAGATATAAGTGGTGTAGAAAGAAAGAAAACTTACGGCTACAAAGTGATTGCCATTGACCCACGCTATTGCACGAATCTCTGTTGGGGGTTCTTGGTTCTCAACCGTTGTAACAATTGGTAAACATGTCTCAGGGGTAGAGCCAAGTATAACAACTGCACACCGGTAATATGTCGCTGCTACTGTTGCAACAAGTGGACACTTCATCCAATTCTCCGGCCCACAAGGTATAGGATCAGTCCACCAAGTGGCCTCGATAACTTGATCAACCGTCCATTTTACCGCCGACTATTGACAAAAAAAAACAAATATTAGTGAAATTTATCATTTTATCAACAAAATATAGTAAATCAAAGAAAAGGATGAAGGGGTTATCAACAAAAAATACTCACACGTGCGTACAAGTCCTTTCTCATCAACAACTCCGTAGCCAATTCCCTTCTAACAATCAAGTAATCTTCTTCCGAGTATCCCGAAACCACGACAAGAGATCTAAATCCACAATGCCCATCTCCTTTAACATCATAGGCTGAAAGGATGAAGGGTTTCATGAACTTCTGCATCTGATCACCTTTGAACCGATAGTTCTTAGAACGTCTGGTGGTGCCTTTCTTACCACGTGGCTCAGCCTCCTCAACTTTAACTTCAACTTTGGCCTTTTCAGGCTCGGGCTCCTCCACTTTAACTTCCACATGTTGTCTTGCTTTAGGTGGACGACCTCGAGGACGTGGACGTGCCGATCCAGAACCATGTTCAAACCGACTTGGTTCTCTCCTTGTTGAAAGAATGCCGTACTTTGGTGGTCTTCCTTTAGTTCTGACTTTTTGCTCTGGTACTCTCAGCGTTGATTTTCCCGGACTTGTAATATCTTCATATGATGAAGCCATCCGTTCAAGCACATCTCTCGGAAGCAAATTCTTGTCCAATCGCTCCCTAAAGGCATTGAGTGACTTCATGTATGGATCAATATGGACAACCTCATCTTCATGCGTCGGATTCAATTTTTCCCATCGTACTTGCTTCCAATAAGGGTGAATCTGATCCAAACGTATTGGCTCCCGATGCCTAATAGCAATATAGAACTCGTGCGTACAAGATAATCCATGAGCTTCCCTCCAATATGAATCCTTACATGTTGTCAAGCTTCTAATTTGCTTTGCCTTCTCGTAGATCTCCAACAACTCCAAAAAGCACTCGTTGCTTACTTTGTTTCGGAGCAAATCAAATATAGGCACACGCACAGCCAACAACATCCTCTCACGTGACATCTCTATTGACGCTTGAATCTTATCAATCTGATCATTTACCATCAAGTCAATGTTCTCCATCACCAACTGAAATCCTTGAACGGTAGAACGCAATGTACCCTTCAACAATGAGTGTGCTGACTCACACCTAACAACCAATATCAATTCAATAAATTAATCTACAAGACAAACATTAGAAAACAATTGCAAACAATATAAAAATAAGTTCTTACGCATTCGTTGTCCTCGTGCCAAAGTGTAGATGCAAGTCGCACAAATATCGAACAATTGCTTCCTTGTACGGGATTAGCCATGTAGTTTCCAAATACTCCATCAACCTCGGATACGCTTGCCAATGCACTTTCATTTCACCCAAACGACGCTCGTAACTCTCAGGAGATCTAGATTCGATAAGAGCATGGTAGTGTGCTGCAAAAACAGCTTGTAATTCCTTTGACCGAGTCACCGCCCAAGATCTATGTTGGATGTTGCACTTTATATGAAAGGTGCAAATCATGTGCTTCACATCCGGAAAAACAACACCGAGGGCACTTATGAGTCCTAGCTCTCTGTCCGTCACAATCACCCCCGGTGTAACATTTCCGCACACATGTCGGAGTCTCCGTAATGCCCACTGGTAATGATTGGCGTTTTCCTTGGCCATGAAAACAAATGCTATTGCAAACGTCAACCTCGTGCTAGTGATACCGACAATCTCTAACAACGACATCTTGTACCTATATAGGATATATTATGAGTTTACATTTATATTAAACTAAAATCATAATAACATGTATATTAAAACTTACTCGTTCGTCTTGTACGTCGTGTCCATTATGATGACATAAGGAAATAGGTTGAGGAGATGTCTTGAATCCGGATGCAGAAATTTCTTCCAATTCCGAGCATCTTCTCACATTTACATAATAACGACGCTCCTCTAAAATATGTAGTGCTTGTTGGAGAGGACTCCGTCATTCGGCTTGTAGCTTCCTAATCTTCATTCCAGCATTGTATATTTGTTCGATTGTGCTGACGTTGTATGGATCATCTAACTTTATTGACTTCAATATATTTCTCGGCTTGAAACCCGACCCAAGCTCACGTCCCACCTTCCGAAATTGTTTCTCCGTCAATCTCCCAGCATATGTGTGTCCCTTCAACTGCTCGGGAAGTGTATGATTGTGCACTTCATTTATAACATGCAACGTCCACTTCTCAGCCTCGCTTTGTACGCCCTCAAGCTCAAAACAACAGCCGTCCTTCTTCGATTTATGTGCTCGGCTAGAAGATGACTCGGTATCAGGATCCACATCTTTCTTCTTACGAGGGGCTCCAAAACATTCGCATGTCAAACGAAACGTAACGAACCCCCAAGAATTCTTCCACGACCTACTAGTAACCAACACCATGTTCATGGTTCCACCCATGAATCGAGCCCAATCCACCATCGTCTCGCGATCATGGAAAAAACCGCGAATTTCAAACATTCGCGAATAATCACTCCCTTCGTCACGAGAATAATTCGGAAGATCCTAGTTCACATAGAAAAAAAAACTATAAAATTTCTAGTTTTCGGTTTACTAATTTCCAAATAATAAAAACACGAATTATAATAAATGTTTCCTAATTAATTGCAACTATATCTGATATCATGAATTATAGTCTATATTTCAGGGTTTGTTTGGATGTTTTATCTTTCATAATCTGCATGTTTGTGTGTACATTATGTGATTTTACTACCATTTCATCTACCTTTGCGAGAATCGAGGTCTACACCTAGTTTTGCTGTAATTGCAGGTAATATGGTACGTTTTGCATCAAAAAGGAGCAAAAGGAGTCATGAGTCATATGGAGCTACATCCAGGGAGCATAGCCATGAATTAAAGATTTACTTTGGAGCAGTTTTGAGAGATTTCACATTCAGTTGTGACTCACCTCGGTTGACCAGAAATTCACCTCGACCGAGGTGATCCAGAGACGCCGACTCGACCGAGGCGAACACCTAGGACGCAGCGAGAATATTTTATTCTTGGATGAGATCTTTTAAATTTGGAAAGTGATCTTATATTTTTGGGCTTGACTTCTGGAAGGAAGGAGATATGCAGAATCATATATTTTACCTATTTTTATGGGAAAAGATCTTTCTAAGATATCTTATCTTTGGAGGGTTATTTTCCTATAAAAAGGGTCGGATTTCCCAAAAATCCGGAGGCCGTTATACATCAAGCGCACGCAGCAGTAGCAGCAGCAGCATACTCCAATTTGGGAGTTTCGAAGAATCTTTTTGAAGGTTGAAGGAAGATTGAAGTCTATAGCTTTTATAGCTTTTTGGAGGGTTTTGTAAGATTGTCTTTAATTCCCTCACTTGTTGGCTTGTCTTATTGGATTGCTATCCAAGGAACGCTTTTGTTGTGATATTTAATTCAGTTATTGAAGTCTTTTCCATTAAATTCTTCTTGTTCAAATATTCACTTTCTTCCCATATATTTAATACTTTCATAATGATGATGAGTGGCTAATTTCCTTGTGTGATTCTAGGGTGATTGGCTGAAGGTTGTGGGAAGAACAATGATAGAATAATCTTAGATTCCAGTAGGATCCTGAAAGTTCGAGTCTTTAACCTTTACCCTAAGCATCTCGTTCAGTCGATGAACATCTCGGCCGGGGTGGAATTTGGCTGACCGAGGTGACTTATCTGATCCTAAACTGAGAGTTAAGTGTTAGAGTTTGCCAAATCCTATTCTTATTACACCTTTCCTGGTTCAAAGCAAGCTTAGGATGAGACTTACCCGGTAATTCCTTAGTTTGTGTACCAACGATCATAAGTGTAGGTAATAAAGGTTTATCCTTTATTGGGGTTTGAGTGTGCTTCCATCCCATCTTTGTGAGTTAACCTGAGACTTACCCGGTAAAGGTTGATTCTATTCCCTTAGATGGTGTGTTAGTTTGAGGTTATAGTTCTTTATCTTGATTCCTTGAGACTTACCCGGTAATAGGAGTTACGGTTTAGGATTAGTGTGTAGTGAGACTTACCCGGTGATCTACTCCACTTTAGTAACACCTTCCCCACGCAAAAATCTCAGCTTTGTCCGCTTATCTTTAGATCTTGAGTTGGAACCACAACTAGATGCTTTAATCCCTAGAATTGCATGTTTGCTTTATTCACTTCTTATTCATCTTTGATTGTGTTAATTGCTCTTTGTGGTTAGTATTCACGAAGCTTACCGTATTGACTTTGTTTCACCGAGTTCCTGTGATCGACCCCTGGAATTTCTTGCTTTTTACTACGATTGACCCGTACACTGCGGGTTCGCATCCTTGTTTTAAGCTTAAGTCTAGGGTTATAAATTTAAAGCTTGCACACACCGTTTGGAGCGAACAAGTTTTTGACGCCGTTGCCGGGGACTTGGTCTAGACCGAGCCGGTACGGTTTGCTCTTGGGGCACTTGCCTTGTGTCATCTAACCACTCTACTTGAGTGACTTTTGCAGGTTCTTTCTTAGGTATATGCGAAGAACCCGCACTGGGAAGGAAATCGTTCCTTACGATCCCGAACCAGAAAAGACATACAAACGACGCTTAAGAGAAGCGAAGATGGCCCAACAAGACGATCGCGATCTTGCGGCCGAATTAAAAGAGACGCAAGAGCTGCTACGTCTCAGCAAGGAAGAACTAAGGCAAGAGAAAGAGGAAAATCGCGCCAGGACTGCAATTATCGAAGCGGAAATAGCAGTCATTCGAAATCAGATTCTACAACCACGAGGGGAAGACCCTCCTGTTGATCCTCAACCGATGCAGGATCCAGTAGTTGACCCTCGACCGAGGCAGGTTCCAGTACCAGACGCCCCGGCCAATGTACTTCCACCTCGGAGACCAGTCCGAGATGTTCTTCTTGCAGGAATCCCACAAACCCTAGGTCAAAGGATGGACCCTAATCAACAACTGAGGCGTCCAGGGGTGAACCTAGGAGATCCAGCGGACCATGACTACAAACTTCGACCGCAAGTTCTATCCATGATTCGCCAATGCCAATTCGGAGGGCTAGAGAAGGAGTCACCACATCAACATCTTCAAAACTACGAGATCTTGATTGAAACCTTGCGACCTTCCAGAATTGAAAATAACAACGACAAACTAAGACCTTTTTACTTTTCTTTAAAAGATAGAGCTCTTACTTGGTATCAATCTCTTCCTCCAAGAAAAATTAGCACATGGGAGGAGATGACTACGGAATTCTTGACCAAATTCTTTCCCCCCTCAAAGACCGCTGAAATGAGAGGGAAGATCAATGCTTTCATCATGAAGGACAAGGAGAGCTTGTCCAAATCTTGGGAGCGGTTCAAGGATATCCTTTTGGATTGCCCACATCATGGGATTCCAAAGATCGAGCTGTTGGAGATCTACTTCAAGGGGCTGGACGGAAGCACCCAGTTCAATCTCCAACTACTCTCCGCCGGTACCTTCATGGACATGGCGATCGATGAGGCTTGGGACTTCATTGAGAATCAAGCCTTGCACATGGAGAAATATACCCACCAAGGAGCTGAAGGTGGAGTTAAAAGAGTCAAATTTCAAGAGACTCAATCCAGCAACAATCAACTCACGTCTTTGAAGAATGACGTGAAGCAATTGAAGGAACTCTTGATGGCTCAAACTAAGAAGGAAGAGCAAGGGCAAAGGAACAACAACAATAACGGGTACCGTAACAACAACAACGGTCCCCGAAACAACAACTACAACAACAACAATAGAGGATCGAATAGTAACAATTGGAGGACGAACAATCAAAACAACCAGAATCCTGGTAACAATTATTCTAACTCCAACTCTAGTAATTCCTCTAACCCTTTCCTCTCTTCCCCTTCTTCTTCTTCTACTCCATTAAAGAGCCAAGGGCAAGGATCAAGTTCGTCTCAGCCGGAAAAGAAAGACGCAGTTCTGGAGGCTATCTTGATCAAGCTTAGCGCTATGGAGAATTCTATGACTTCATTTTCGAGGGCCCAAAAGTCCTTCGAACAACAACTTGCTAGTAGGGCGAATGAAGCGCCAAGAGATCCAAGGAAGCTTCCAGCGAAGACGGAAAGCAACCCTAAAGGCCAGTGCATGGCCATAACGACGAGGAGTGGACTCAAAACTGCAGATCCAGTACCTCGCTCGACGCAGACCACCTCGGTCCAGATCCAGTCGAAGAACACCTCGACCGAGATGCCAACCGAGGCGGAGCAACAGAAAGCAGGGGGAACGACAAAAACTTATATTCCACCTCCTGCATACAAACCACCACTTCCATTCCCTCAAGTCCAGAGCTAGAGCACATCTAGACAAGCACTTTGGTAAGTTTCTTGACTTGATGAATAAGCTACATATTAATATTCCTTTCCTTGATGCCATTCTAGGTATGCCCGCCTACGGGAAGTTCTTAAAAGAAATCTTATCAAGGAAGAGGAAGCTGGAGGATGTTGGTGAAGTTAGGATGACATCTAAATCTTCGGAGCTTATAAAGATCATGAAAGAGAAGATGCCACCTAAATTAAGAGATCCCGGCTCGTTTTGCATTCCCATTCAAGTTGGGGATGTTACTTGTGAAGCCCTTTGTGATCTAGGAGCCAGCGTGAGCATCATCCCGCTGGAGCTATGCACGAAGATCGGACTTGGAGAGCCCAAGCCGGTCAAGTTTCGACTTTATATGGCAGATCGCTCCATTACCCATCCCGTGGGCATCTTGGAGGACGTTCCGGTCAAGTTAGGTAACTTCTATCTACCTATAGATTTTGTTGTACTTGACATTCCCGCAGATTATCCTGTTCCTATTATTCTCGGGAGACCATTTCTAGCAACTTCGGGTTGCAACGTGGATTGCAAGAACGCCAAGTTGAAATTCAACGTTGGTGGCGATGAGGTGGAGTTTGCACTACTTGCAGCCATGAAAGGGGAGCAGCTAACTGATGATATCTTCAACATCTACGATGAAGAAGAATCAAGAGAATTGGTGAGCTCTATCCTTATTAACGATCCACTCGAAAGAGTTATTAGCTTCAGTTTAATGGAGGAAGGTATAGATGTTTCTTGTGATGCAGATATACGGAGCTTAAAGGCACTGGAAGAGGATCCAGGAGCTAAAACTGAGAAGCTAGTCCAGGAGACGAAGATCTCCAGTTTCGGATCCAGCAGCAGTACCTCGACCGAGGCACTTTCTGGACTGAGCGAGGCGACCGAAGAACATCTCGGTCAACGCCTATGCGCCTCGACCGAGGTCGATGGCGAGACGATTCCAACTGAGACTTCCGAAAGTCCAGTTTCTGACACCACTCTACTGGAAGGAGGAAGCAAGGGTCCCTCTCAGAAAGCACCCCTAGTCGTGGAGCTTAAACAACTCCCTAATCACTTGAGGTACGTCTTTCTCGGATCGGATTCTACTTATCCCGTTATTGTTAGTGCTTCCCTTTCCGAATCTGAATTGTCTAAGTTAATGCATGTCCTGAGAAAGCATCGAAAGGCTATAGGTTATACCACGGATGATCTTATTGGCATTAAACCTTCTTTCTGCATGCATAGAATTCTAATGGAAGATAATCATAAGACTTCACGGGAACCTCAAAGACGGTTAAATCCGATCATGAAAGAGGTCGTGAAGAAAGAAATTCTTAAGTTGTTGGATGCAGGTATTATTTATCTTATCTCGGACAACAAGTGGGTTAGCCCGGTGCATGTCGTTCCGAAGAAAGGAGGGATGACCGTTGTGACAAATAAGAACAACGAGTTGATCCCAACAAGGACCGTTACGGGCTGGAGGGTTTGCATTGATTATAGGAAGCTGAACACAGCGACTCGGAAGGATCATTTTCCGCTTCCCTTCATCGATCAAATGCTCGAACGATTGGCCCAGCATTCACACTTTTGTTACTTGGACGGCTATAGTGGATTCTTCCAGATTCCTATCCATCCGGATGATCAGGAGAAGACCACTTTTACTTGTCCTTGGGGGACGTTTGCCTATCGGAGGATGCCATTTGGATTGTGCAATGCACCCGCTACCTTCCAGCGATGCATGATGGCTATCTTTTCCGAGTACATAGAGGAGATCATGGAGGTATTCATGGATGATTTTTCTGTATATGGTTCCTCTTTTGATGATTGCCTATCTAACCTTTCTCTAGTGCTTAAAAGATGTGAAGACACTAACCTTGTTCTGAATTGGGAGAAGTGTCATTTTATGGTTAATGAAGGCATTGTGCTAGGACACCTCATTTCTAATCGAGGTATTGAGGTCGATCGAGCTAAGATCGAGACTATTGAGAAGCTCCCTCCTCCTTGTTCTGTTAAAGGTGTGAGGAGTTTTCTCGGGCATGCAGGTTTCTACAGGAGATTCATCAAGGACTTCTCTAAGATTTCTAAACCTCTAACTAACCTCTTGAATAAAGATGTTGTTTTTGAGTTTTCGTAGGAGTGTCTTGATGCTTTTTACAGGATTAAGGAAGCGTTGACCTCCGCTCCCATTATCCAACCTCCTGATTGGACCTTGCCCTTTGAGGTCATGTGTGACGCTAGTGATGTAGCCGTAGGAGCGGTGCTTGGACTAGAAGAAGGATGGACGGACCACCGCCATTTATTATGCTAGCAAGACGCTAGATGAAGCACAACGCAACTACGCTACCACCGAAAAGGAGTTATTGGCGGTTGTATATGCTTTCGAGAAGTTTCGTTCCTATCTAGTGGGGGCGAAAGTCATTGTCTACACCGACCATGCAGCCATTCGTTACTTGTTGGCTAAGAAAGATGCCAAGCCGCGCCTTATTCGATGGGTTCTCTTGCTTCAAGAATTTGACCTAGAGATCCGCGATAAGAAGGGATCCGATAACTCAGTTGCGGATCACCTCAGCCGGCTACCGGAATCTTCCCGCGAGACGGATTGCCCAGCTTAGATAGTTTTTGCTTTGTTTTGCTTTGTTTTTGGCGTTCTGGACAGACAACAGGGAATATCTAAGGAAGGAGCATAACTGGAAGGACAGAAGTTCGAGATTTTGAGAAGATAGAAGCATCTCGGTTGCTGTCAGAGCACCTCGACCGAGTTGATTCTTGAGCAACCGAGGCGACTAGGATTTCTGCAGAACCACCTCGGTCCGTACCACCTCGGTCCAGTCGAGACCATCTCGACCGAGGTGACAGCAGATCCAGGAACAGTATAAAAAGGGGAAAAATTTATTTTTTTCACTTTTTTACCTTCTTCACCTCGACCGCGGCGACAGTACACTTCGCTCCCTCTCGTTTCTTGCTCGTTTTCAAAGATTTCCGCTTCCAAACTGCGATTGAAGGATAGAGGAACCTTTTGCAACAACAGATCTGCAAAGAAATCGAACGAATCGACCGAAACGAGGTAAAACAAGTCGAAACCCTAACTCGTTCATTCATTTCGATTTGGGCTTTGGTTACCCTTGATTCTGCTGAGAAAGGATTTAATTACCCCTTAGGAAGCAATTGTAGTGATTTTGGGGGGAAAAGAACTGAATTTCTGAGAATTGGAATCGTAACTGCTGCGCCTCGGTCCGGTCGAACTGCATCTCGACCGAGGTGATTCTTGAGTCTTGTCAGCAACCGAGGTGGTCTGACAGTGTTGAGTAAAAATGAGTTCCGATCGTCGTCTAGCCCTCAGAGACAGATCCTCACCCTCCCCTTCTCCCTCTTCTTCCCGTCCTTACCGCCCGGTGATCCACGAGAGATGTCGGGTAGACTATGAGCGGATAGCTAGCCGTCCAGTTATCGCACCACGTTTTCTGGACGTGTCGGCTTTCGATTGCCTAGGGTTAGATGCTGACCTTAGGAGGATGATTGCTACTGTTGGGCTGGATCAGTTTATTGAGATCCGAGCCCCATCCTATCTGGAGCCGACCCTAGAGTTTGTTAGCTCCTTCTCCTACCTCCCCACAGACCAGTCTGTGAAGTACCGGTTGATGAACCGGAACTTCATAGTTCCATTAGAGATTTGGAGAGAGATATTCGGTTTTTCCGAGCCCACCGCCACTGATTTCTCCTCCCGATCCGTAGCTAGGGAGTTCTGGGGGCAGATTGCCCATATTACCGAGCATGCAGACAGATGGCGCCCTGGAGATTCCAGGGAGAAGGTCATCTTCCACCCAGCCTTCAGACTAGCCCATAGGATATTCAGCGAGACACTTCTGGCGCGTACTGAGACGCCCCAGAAGATCCGACAGGGCGAGCTCTTCAGCCTCTACTGCATGGTCACAGGAGGTTTCCCAGACTTTGGCTTGATCTTGGCAGAGGACCTGTACAAGATCAAGGCCAAGGCGAAGGGAGACATTTGCTGCGGAGGTCTAGTCACCCATATTGCTACCTACCACGGGATGGACCTCAGTGTTTGCACGATGGTGGCGGCTCCGAAGCCGCTTGGATTACAGGAGATGATCACACGGAGGATTCTAGTTCCCCGTGGTTTGACCACTCCTTATGTTGCTATGCCTTGGGAGCGGACTGCACCACAGGGGATCCGCTGGTCTGCACAGTTCACAGTTTTCGATCCGCACTACTGGCAGACAGCTTGGGCTCCACTGATGGAGGATCATAGAGAGGCAGCAGCTGCCCCGGCTGAGAAGGAGGAGGATGACGACGACGAGGAGACGGTGGACGAGAGAGATGGTAGAGTCCCGATGGATACAGGGACGGATACTGCAGGTACGAGCGCACCACCGATCATTGACTTGGATGATGAGGAGGATACTGAGCCAGCACCTGCTGCACCTCCCGCTAGATCTGCTAGGCATCGGACACGCCGTCATAGAGACACGGAGGCTCATCGTCGGATCGATGATCTGACTGACCAGATGATAGATTCTTATGCTGCCCTTACGGTAGATATGCATGAGAGATTCGCTGCCCAGCACCGACAGATTGACAGCTGGACTCAGCAGATGTTAGAGGGGTAGCACTATCAGCGTAGGATGATGGAGCTACAGTTCCAGCAGACTATGGGCTATCCGTTCGACCCGACACAGTATCCGTATGTGCCACCACCACCACCGCCGGATCAGGATTATTGAGGAGCTGCAGGATTTTCTTTATTTTCTTTTATGCAGTTCAGCTATTTATCCGGTGAGTACTCTCATTTTCAGACTTTTATTTGACCCACTGGGACAGTGTGTCCCAAGTATGGGGTGTTTGTATTTATTTGACTATTTGATGTTATTCGACTACTTTTGATGTATAACAATTTATTTATAGGATATTTTATTTATGCTTCACACCTGCATTTATATGATTATCTGATATTACATGCATACCTACAGGTTATTTGATTGAGAAAAACGTCGAAACCGAAAAAAAAAAATGGTTTTTAAAAAAAATTTTTTTGACCTCGACCGAGTCAGTCTTGGCCAAACGAGGCATTTCACCTCGGTTGAACCAAGAACACCTCGACCGAGGTACTTAACTGAGAGTTTTCGAAAACGATTTTCGTGTTTCTTATCAGGATATGATCTCAGTGAAGATCTTGTTTACTGACTGGTTTTAAATTCTTTATGTGTTTGAAAGGTTTTATAATATGTTTAAGTTGCTAAATGCTTTGTTTGAAATTATTGGCATGTTTAATACTTTATTTTTATCCAAATTATGTTGAATTTGAAGGTTGACACCGCAGGTTAAGTTCTCTCACTTTCTTCTTGGAAAGACCAAGACAATTCATTCTCTTCTTCTTCTTCTTCTTGATCATGCTTAGCCCCTCATATACATTTTTCCTCCCTTTACCTATCCGGGAATTTGGAAGCAAGCGAAGTGGTGAAAGCAAGTTAAAGTTGAGAAGTGGCTGGAAGTGAAAGTGTTAGAAAGCAATAATAGGTTTGGGGAAGTCAATCATGAAGATGAGTAACTCGGCACCATTCACATAGCCGGGTGTTTGTGTCTTGCCAAAGTCGGATTGAGCGATATTCCTAACGGGTCATGGTATGTGCATCAAGGGTTTGATGCATATCAAGAAATTGATGATTGCTGATTTCCTAGGCTTCGGTTATTGTGCACCTCTGTCCATGCATCCCAAAAAGTAAAGTAAAAAGAAAAATTGTGAAATAAGCAAAGCTTATTGGTGGAAGATGTTGCAGGTCGAAGTGAAAGTGAAGTTCATCCTTTTCCCGGATTCTAGCACCACATTACCTTACATACATCCCTACCCTACACGTTTCTTGACCTTTTCTTTTGGGAAGTCCTTGAGACCTTGAGCTTGTTGATTGACTTAGTGGTTTAAATCGGATTATACATGATTAATTTTGATAATTATGATTTATTATGCATTCTATGGTTTCATGCAAAGATGAACAACTTTCCTATATTTATAAAATGTTTTGAGCATATTGAGTTTTTAAATTCCAGGAAGTACTCTCTTAGAGTGATCTATGATAGTTGCACACCATAAAATGTTTTTGAAAGAACTTTTCATTGATTTTCTTGACTTATAATCCATTCTATCTTGTCTTCTATATGCGGAACTTGCTTGGGGACAAGCAAGGGCTAAGTATGGGGTAATTTTGATAGCATGAATTATAGTCTATATTTCAGGGTTTGTTTGGACGTTTTATCTTTCATAATCTGCATGTTTGTGTGTACATTATGTGATTTTACTACCATTTCATCTACCTTTGCGAGAATCGAGGTCTACACCTAGTTTTGGTGTAATTGCAGGTAATATGGTACGTTTTGCATCAAAAAGGAGCAAAAGGAGTCATGAGTCATATGGAGCTACATCCAGGGAGCATAGCCATGGATTAAAGATTTACTTTGGACCAGTTTTGAGAGATTTCACATTCAGTTGTGACTCACCTCGGTTGACCAGAAATTCACCTCGACCGAGGTGATCCAGAGACGCCGACTCGACCGAGGCGAACACCTAGGACGCAGCGAGAATATTTTATTCTTGGATGAGATCTTTTAAATTTGGAAAGTGATCTTATATTTTTGGGCTTGGCTTCTGGAAGGAAGGAGATATGCAGAATCATATATTTTACCTATTTTTATGGGAAAAGATCTTTCTAAGATATCTTATCTTTGGAGGGTTATTTTCCTATAAAAAGGGTCGGATTTCCCAAAAATCCGGAGGCCGTTATACATCCAGCGCACGCAGCAGTAGCAGCAGCAGCATACTCCAATTTGGGAGTTTCGAAGAATCTTTTTGAAGGTTGAAGGAAGATTGAAGTCTATAGCTTTTATAGCTTTTTGGAGGGTTTTGTAAGATTGTCTTTAATTCCCTCACTTGTTGGCTTGTCTTATTGGATTGCTATCCAAGGAACGCTTTTGTTGTGATATTTAATTCAGTTATTGAAGTCTTTTCCATTAAATTCTTCTTGTTCAAATATTCACTTTCTTCCCATATATTTAATACTTTCATAATGATGACGAGTGACTAATTTCCTTGTGTGATTCTAGGGTGATTGGCTGAAGGTTGTGGGAAGAACAATGATAGAATAATCTTAGATTCCAGTAGGATCCTGAAAGTTCGAGTCTTTAACCTTAACCCTAAGCATCTCGTTCAGTCGATGAACATCTCGGCCGGGGTGGAATTTGGCTGACCGAGGTGACTTATCTGATCCTAAACTGAGAGTTAAGTGTTAGAGTTTGCCAAATCCTATTCTTATTACACCTTTCCTGGTTCAAAGCAAGCTTAGGATGAGACTTACCCGGTAATTCCTTAGTTTGTGTACCAACGATCATAAGTGTAGGTAATAAAGGTTTATCCTTTATTGGGGTTTGAGTGTGCTTCCATCCCATCTTTGTGAGTTAACCTGAGACTTACCCGGTAAAGGTTGATTCTATTCCCTTAGATGGTGTGTTAGTTTGAGGTTATAGTTCTTTATCTTGATTCCTTGAGACTTACCCGGTAATAGGAGTTACGGTTTAGGATTAGTGTGTAGTGAGACTTACCCGGTGATCTACTCCACTTTAGTAACACCTTCCCCACGCAAAAATCTCAGCTTTGTCCGCTTATCTTTAGATCTTGAGTTGGAACCACAACTAGATGCTTTAATCCCTAGAATTGCATGTTTGCTTTATTGGCTTCTTATTCATCTTTGATTGTGTTAATTGCTCTTTGTGGTTAGTATTCACGAAGCTTACCGTATTGACTTTGTTTCACCGAGTCCCTGTGATCGACCCCTGGAATTTCTTGCTTTTTACTACGATTGACCCGTACACTGCGGGTTCGCATCCTTGTTTTAAGCTTAAGTCTAGGGTTATAAATTTAAAGCTTGCACACACCGTTTGGAGCGAACAATATCTAACTTAAAAATACATTATATACAACAATTCTAGTTTTTCTATATTTTCGGTTATAAAGTACTTACCTCGAAATGCCGAAGAAACTCGTCTGGATCACTAAATTTTGTATCGTCGAACGGAATCATCACTTCATCATCCTCGTGTGTTGACATTCTCGTAGCTGTTCTCCAGAAAACGTTGTGTTGTTTTTTCGAAGATGTTGTGAGCGTTTTTCACCTCTTCTATTACTATCTTTATATAACCAAATGAAATCAATAACGTTCAAATTACAACGGTCACTTTTACAACGTTCGAATTACAACGTTCGGATTACAACGTTCGAATCTCAACGGTCATAAATCCACGTAGACGCGATGCGTAACCTTCACGGTTACGCGATGCGTGACCGTGAAGGTCACGCATCGCGTCTACGTGGTGCGTATACGAAATCGACCGCCGTGTCCTTAATATCCCCCAATCTTTTTGATGTTAAAACTAATTCCTTAATTGTAAGGGACCACTCGCATTTTCCTTTTTTATTTTAAAAATTTAAGGGAGATAATCTTTTTAATTTTGAATAATTGTAGGGACTCTCATTTTCCTTTTTAATTTTGGAAGTATCTTAAATTTTTTTAGATTTTATCTTTTTCTCAAAATTACAAGGGGCCTAGTTAATAAGCATGTCCACGGGTCGGACCCGCCGGGTCGACGGGTCCGACCCGCCGGGTCATGGGTCCGGGTAGGGTGACCCGGACCCGTGTAGCTGGCCAACCCGCCGGGTCACGGGTCAGACCCGCCGGGTCACGGGTCAGACCCGCCGGGTCACGGGTCAGACCCGGCGGGTCGGCGGGTCGGCCACGTAAGATTAAAAAAAAAAAAATAGGAAATAAACATTATAAACTTTAAAAAATTAGAAAATAAATATAACATAAAAATTGAACTTAAACTTAAAAATGAGAAGGAAATAAACTAATAAAAAATAGGACTTAAACTTAAAACAAAAATTTTTATAAACTAATAAATATTAAATAGAGGACTTAAAGTCTTAAATAAACTTAAAAAAATTGGACTTAAACTTAAGTTTAAGTAATTAAGTCTTAAACTTTAAAAAAAAAAAATTGGACTTAAACTTAAAAAAAAATGGGACTTAAACTTAAAAAAGAATTTTATAAACTAATAAATAGAGGACTTAAACTTAGAAAAATTGGACTTAAATTTAAGTTTAAGTAATTAAGTCTTACACTTTTTAAAAAAAAAAAAAAGAGGGAAGAATTGGGCTTGAACCGGAATCCCGGTTGCCTACGTATCCTCTCGGGGAGGAGGAATCAAAGCCCACGTAGTTCTCTTACCTTTGTTTATATCCCCGATTGACCCTTACCTTAGTCGGACCCTCCTGCCGATACATCCGATGGTGTTTGTTGTCGCTCGTCGTCATCTTCGTCGCCTTCCTCCGCCGAGAGGTTGTTCTTTTGTGTTCGCATTTCCGCTTTCCTCCAATCGGCTAGGAGGACTTGTGCCTCCAACGTCTCGGGCAACATGTTTGATCTCGTCGGATCGAGCACCTTTCCACTCCGGCTAAAGGTTTGCTCAACCGCTACCGTTGAGGCGGGAACGGCGAGAATTTGTGCCGCGATCCTTGAGAGGGTAGGGAACCTCATTCTTTCCGGTTGGCTCCACCATTCTAATATGTTGAAATCCTCCTCTTCTTCATCGTTGGAAAACTCAAAAGAAATTGTTAGATATTCGTCGAGTTCCGAGTTGGAACTCGACGTGGTTTTTGCCCTTTTTAGGCTAAACAAATCTCTAGCCATTGATTTAAATTTAAATGAACTTGAAGATGAAGAGCGAGGAGGGGGTTGAGAAGATTGACCTCGATCGGAAACACGATATTGAACCAATACTTCATCAAATAATTTTCTAACATTACCAATTATGGTAGAAACATGACAATCGGGATGTTGTTCTAAACTTAAAAATTCATAATAACTTTCTAAAAATTGTTTTAAACCATCCATTTTACGTCTAGGGTCCAACACAAATGCAACAAGAAAAACATCGGGAATGGTTGTATAATAAGCTAACCATTTACTTCGCATTGAATAAATAGCTTGTGAAATATTTTCAATTAAAAGACCTTGTTGAATTGCAAATGCAATATTAATTGCTACATAACAAAATATGTTTGAAGTTGGTGTATAAACATAACTAAAAGTGTTAGTAGCATCATAAAAATGTTTGAAAACCTCCATTACATCTCTTGCTAAAACCCAAGAATCACCGAAAACAAAATCACCGTCAATATGTTGTGCGGCAAAACTACTTAAAAGTTATCGATATTCATATGATTCGTAAATCATTTTGTAAGTAGAGTTCCATCTTGTACAAACATCTTTTGGAAATTTTTTAGGATAAACATTATTTTGTTTACAATATGCATACCATTTAGTACGTACATTTTTTTTAGACCAAAGTTCATTAAGAATATTTCGAATAGGTTGTACTAAATCTCCAACATATGCTAAACCGTCTTGAACACACAAGTTTAAAATATGAGCAGCACACCTAATGTGAAAAAATTTACCTCCAATAGTCGGCTTACAATAGTTGGTTAAATCTCTAATGGAAGCCGTGTTAGCGGAGGCGTTATCAAAACCGATTGAAAAAACTCGTGAAACTAATCTATATTCTTCCAAAACATTTGCAATCAAACGGGCAATGTTTTGGGCGGTGTGTTGTTCGTTGAAAACTCTTAATGCTAAAACTCTTTTGTTTAAAATCCAAAATTTATCAACAAAATGACAAGTAATACCCATATATGAATTTTTTTGAAAACCGTCGGTCCAAATATCACTACAAATAGAAACTTGAATATTACCGTTGTCCATAAAATATTTAATCAATTCTTCTTTACGAATTTTATATTTATGCATCATTTTTCTTTTAGCGGTTTGGCGAGAAATCGGTTTATATACGGGTTGAGCATGATTTTGCATCCAATTATTAAAACCAACATTTTGTGCAAAACTAAATGCTAAAGAATCTACGGCCAACATTTCCGAAAATGCATCCATAGAAGAAGAATGATCATATGTAAATAGAGAAGGAGGTTGGTTAGAAGTAGATGCGTACCCGGTAAGTTGTGTTTGCCCTCGTGCTAATCCCATTTTCTCGGGATGCTTGTTCCGGATATGCCTCTTGTAGTTCCCGTAGCCTTCTCCCTTTTTGTGCTTGTATTATGCCGCACAAAAATTGCATTTGGCATAGAAAACTCCGTTGGCATCGGGAGCACCCTTTGTAAACCAAAATCGGAAGACCGCCGCCGTTAGTTGAGTGTTGTTCAACGGCGGCTCCTCCGGCTCCGGCTCCTCCGTGTATTGGGTCTCGGATCCTTGGGTGTTGGGGAAAATAGGCGATACCGTGATATCCTCCTCCTCTTCGAAGATCTCGTGATCTCCACTTAATAAGTCTCGGTCCCGCCTTAAATCCGAACCGGTTGGAGGACCGCTAACGGAATGCCGTCCTCGAATAACACCTTCGCCGGATGAAGGACCGGCACCGCTAACGGAACGTCTTCCTCGGCTAGACATTTTTTTTTGAATAATAGAATGTAGTAGTAAGAGTGGTAAAATGAAAAATAAGAGAATGAGAATATGAGATTAGGAGAGTAATAAGTAATTGAATGTAAGAGTTGGAAATTATGGAGAGATTGAGAGAGTGAATAGATGATTGAATGATGAGAATTGGTGTGAGATGATATGAATTGAGTTTGGGGTATTTATAGAATTGTTTTTAGGTTAGATTTATTAAATTAAATTGTTTTTTTTTCATCAAACTATCCGTTGTAACGGCTAACCCAACGGCTATATAGCCGTTGGGTTTTTTTTTTTAAAAAAAAAAACTAGCCGTTACGGGTCGACCCGCCGGGTCGACTCGCCTGGTCAACCCGGTGGGTCACGGGTAAGGGTATAACCGACCCTTACCCGTACCCGCCGGGTCATGACCCGCCGGGTCACGGGTGACCCGTGGACATGCGTACTAGTTAATACACATTGAAACGTAAAAGCCTACTTAATCTACATTTATACAATAAAAGCCTTACCCCTTTTACTCAATAAAAAAACACTCCAACTACGCTTACCAATAGCGTAGTTGGAGTTAGTTTTAAAAAAAATCTTCATCGGCTCCAACCGGCTCAAGATGGCTCTCCAACTACGCTTGTCAAAAGCGTAGTTTGAACCGATATGCGAAAAGCGAAACTACGCACTTCGCGTGCGTAGTTGTTGCTACAAATAACTTTTTCGCCGGTACGTCTAAAATTCCCGTTTATTTTACCCGAAAGTAGATTATGTATGGTCACTTTTTAGACGTGAATATCATGACATCTTTACGGACAAGAACTTTGATATCAAGTGGGATACTAGCACTGACGGGGTTGAGTGTCCAATGAGTAAGTTTCACATCTTTACGGACAAGAACTTCGACATCAAGTGGGATACTAGCACTGACGGGGTTGAGTGATCATTGACATCAGTTGGGATACTAGCATTGACGGGGTTGAGTGACCAATGAGTAAGTTTGTCAGCCACTCCATTTAATTCCACCTTCACAATGTTATGTCAGAAAAAATAAAGTTTAACAAAAATCGTGTGTGAAATAATCAAATAAAATGTATGTCAAAAATAGTAAAGCATGACAATTTTCAAATATTATTGTTTGCATGGTGAAACATTCAAGCAGAGTAGAAATAATAAGATTTCGCGACGCACGGCAATTTCCAAATATTACTGATTGCATTGATGACTATCTCCTCCAAAGTTAATGTCCGCCATTTTTTTTTTACTTCATAATTCTTTAAAACATAGATTTCAATATGTAGGGATATTTTAGCCCCCTACACGGTCCATAAACAACAATTATAGTTGAGCCCTCGTGGTTTCTACAGTGTCCATAAACAACAATCATAGTTGAGCCCCCTACACTGTCCATAAACAACAATCATAGTTATGTCAGAAAAAATAAAGTTTTAATTAACAGATTCCGCACTTGGTTTTGTCCAGTGAATATTTTCCGTTTTCTATGTCCTTTGTCTAGACATCGTTTCATTTCCCCTTAATTCTTATTAGCAGCTAAATCTCACGCCTTAATTTGGGTATGAATGTTTTTTTTTAATACTCTTTGAGTTTTTACTTTCAAAGATACATTGATTTCTAGTCAACCATATATTCCAATGGACATGCATTCATTGAGATGGTACCATATGAAGCATTGAATGAAAGGAAATGTCGAACCTCATTGTGTTGCGATGAGCTTGCTGATGTCATTGATACTGTTCTAAATAAAGTCAAAAGTGATATTGAGAAAGTTTCTTTGATCCAAGAAAGGATGTTATCATAACAGAGTAGACAAAAGTATTATGTTGATAAGTGATGACGACTGTCGGAGTTTGTAATGGAGACACAAGTCTGGGTGAAAGTGTCACCGACTTGTGGAGTCAACAATTTAGTATCAAGGGAAAGTTGATTCCTCGATATATAAGACCATTTGAGATTTTGGAAAGAGCTTGTAGAGTAGCATAATTTTTGGCATTACTATTAGTTATAAGGGTGACTCTTCAAAACCTATTTCCGTTTGTTCAATTTTGCAGCATAACTTTTTCATTTTAGGATTACAAATATAAAAAGTGTGCAATAGACTTTTAGTTTTTATTTTGGTAGAAGTTAAACAAAAATAAGTTGTGACCTTGTGATTAGGGAAATCTAACATATAATAGTTTATTTACCAAACTAAATAAATGAAAACATTGTGATTAATGTTAAAAGCATTGTTGATTGTTGCAACCCAAAACACGAATTATAATAGAAGTAATTAGCCAATAGGCCAAACCTGATTTGAGAAGGCAAAAATCAAATGGGTTATCAGAATTCAAACTACTTGAAATAGAATTCTATGTTAGTTTTAGCGAATGAATATTATAATGGAATGATAGTATTTAAGTTATTGTTGGAACCTATATTTTAAACAAGTAGTACGTCGGATTTTTCTGGCTAAATTTTTGAAGGGTTTCGACCATTGTCAACACTAAAATACGGAAGCATTGACTTCGTCTACGTGAACACTAGATCGTGGTATACTTATTTGCTAAAATTGGATTCTGATAGAATGAGATAATGATGTCCAAAATTACGTGTACGAAACACAAAACATGGGGAAAAGAACAAAAATGTGAATATCCCACATCGATTAAAAGAAATAGAAACCTCATAGTATATAAGGAGGACAAACACTTAAAGGCCGTGATATTTGGGTCACTACCCATTTCCAATGCAGAGTTACAATGTCTAGGCTCAAAGATTGATCAAATCAAACATCAACAATATAAATGAAAACAAATCAAGAATTTAAATTCGAATTTAATTAAAATTTTTTAATTTAATGGAATATCCAGATTTAAAATATCGGATTAAAAGTGTTGATCTTCTTTGTCTTCTAAGCTCGCCTATGAAAGGAGGTCTCGTCTTCTCATTCCAACATAGACCAAAGTCCCTCTTTTTCTCTACAAAACTTGAGAATACAATGCAGTAGCGGTTCACCAGATTTCCAAAGCCATTACTGGACTCGGGTCTAGTGTAGTTCTATCTTGTGATTCGGAACACCATTCAAACTGAAGTAATCTGAGGCGTTTTTAGATTTAAGGACAAAACTCTTCTATTTCATATCCTCGTGAATAAGATAATTAACGGAACCGAATTAGGTCCCGAACTTGAAGTTCAAAACGACACGGATACAAATGATGGTAACCAACGTGAGACGATACCCCAAATTCAGTTTGGGAAGGGTCTTCCACTTGCTAACCTGGAAAACTCGGGTCTCGGGGAAATAACAATCCCACCTCAACCCCACAGACAATAATGATGCCTCACTCGCTAAGCGCAGGACTCAAGCCTGAGAAGTTCGATGGAACGAGCTTCAAAACGTGGCAACAAAATATGTTTTACTTCCTAACCACAATGAAGCCGGACACGTACTTGAAGGAGGATAAATCCATATTCTCCCCTATAGGGACATGGACCAAGGCCACCTTTGAGGCTTGGGTGCAAGGAGACTACTTTTGCAAAGTGTTGAATTATGAACAATTTGATTGACTCTTTGTACCAAGTGTACGGGAAAGTCGGTACTACTAAGGAGCTCTGGACTACCCTAGAGAAAAAAATACAAGTTTGGGGACGCAAACACCAAGAAGTACGCCATTGATACGCTCATGAACTATCAAATGATAGACGCAATGCCAATAACAAAACAAGCTGAAGAGATGCAACTCTTAGCTCATGAGGTACTGATAGAAGGGATGCAAATATGTGAGGCATTTCAAATGACGGCCTTCATTGGGAAGCTATCTCTATCTTGGAAAGACTTCAAGAACTACCTTATGTATAAGACTAAGGAGATGACCGTTGAAAACTTCATGGTCAAGATGTGGGTTGAGTCAAGCAACCGTAAGGCTGATAGGAATCCACATACAAAATTCAACGTCGGTGAGCACGAGACCAAGGGCAAAAGAATGCAAGTTTCAACCCCAATGCAACAATCCATACAAACCACAAGTCAATAAGTTTAGTGGAAAATGTCACAAATGTGGCAAGATGGGTCACAAAGCTGACGAGTGTCATAGCAAGGGTGATCTACGCAAGAACAAGGAAAAGGGCAAGACTCAAGTCCACGCGAATGAAAGCGGCCTAACATAACATGACATGCGTGATGTGACGTCTGAAGTCAATATTACCGGAAGCAACCTGATGGAGTGGTGGTATGACACTGGTGCTACACGCTACATTTGTTCTAGAGTATGTTCACTACTTATGTCAAGAACAAAAGCGATGATCTTCTGTTTATGGGGAATTCACCCAACTCCAAAGTCAAAGGCCACGGAAAGATAGTGTTGAGGATGATGTCCGACAAAGAGTTAACCCTTACCAACGTCATGCACGTTCCCCGACATTTGGAAGAACCTAATATGCGGAACCCTGCTAAACAAGAACGGGTTTAATGTAAACATCGGTTTTGACAAGATGAATATCACTGAGAAAGGGATTTACGTAGGCAAATGTTATGTAACGGATGGATTGATAAAGATGAATGTACTAACAATCATCCCAAAAGTTGCAGCCGAAAGTTCAATGAATAAACTTCTATTACTTATGTTGTTGAGTCTTTTAATATTTGACATGAAAGATTAGAGCATGTGAATTAAGTCTATACAAAGACTAATTAGTTTGAACCTAATTTCCAAATGCAAATTAAGTAATGATAAATGTGAAGTTTGTGTACAAACAAAACTCAAAATCCCATGTTTGTTCAAACATACCCAACCAAGTTGGGATATTTAACAAATAGATTTTTATCCAACTTTTCAAGCATATATCTCTTAATCTAACCGTTAGATGTTTACAATTTCAACTATAAACCAAAGTACAACATACCTCTAGCTAGTATCAAATTAAAAATTAAACCGTTAAAATTGGGTCTAACCCATCTAAATAAGAGCTCAAAGTTAGTTGTCTCCATAATGTATAAAAAGACTTGGTAATACAGTTTTTTTCTACCCAACTTGTAAGGTTCATAACTATAGATTTAAGTGCTGAATATACTCCAAACTTAGGTATATATGTTTTACTATGCTATAACAACAGTAAATAACGAGTCTAACTTACCTAAAGTAGCCCCAAGATGACTGTTCGGAGAGTCGTAGAAACTGAGAAATGGAGGCTGTTTTGAGAAGAGAATGAAAGAAGGAAGGCGTTTGACATTTTATAAATGATGATTTACGAGAATTATCAATGGGACGGATCAAGTAAAGTTGAGATGTCTATATTTAGAAGTACATTTACTATGTCAAACCAAAATCAACACAAAGATGGAATTTTGTTTTGGAGAATTTATAGGCTTACCAAATTTTATACATGACCGTTCTTCATATAACCTTGACAGCTTCAAATTAAGTAAACCTCTATCTCATCTTGTTTGCCTGCAACCCTTAGCTTACTACAAATCTAACAATATAGATAATGGTCAAATTTGTCACATTCTACTTGGAAGACAGACACACAAACAAGCCCATCGGCCTGCACGACTGATGAAACTGATGATGACAGAACAAACACAAAAGCCGTACAGACACATCAGCAAGCATGAGATCAGTCCTCACTCTCTTGGACCTCGTTAGTCATGGATTACCTCTTTTGGGCGTGTCACTGCAATTGCAGATCAGTTGTTGTTGGATTCGAGTAGCTAAATTTGTTGGTAAAATATTCAAGAATCCATTGTCCTGCGAGAGGTACGGGGATCAATACCCCGCATCTCCAATTTTGTGAAATTTTACGTTTTTTGTTTTGTTTTGACCACTTTTATTAAATTGAAGTTGGAAGGGTTTTGATTACGGGTACATTTATTAAACATATTTATAGCATAGGTATAGTAACTAGAGAGAAATCTCAAAAAGGTTTCCTTAGCTAATTTGACATTTTGGTTTTAGGTTAAATCTGATTTTTGAGTCGGTGACATATACTTTTGTTCTTTTGTTTTTTGTTGCAATTGTGTTTAACGGCAATCAAATCGACCCATTTGATTTGGGGATTCTATATAAGTTCATTTTGAAAGGTTGCTTCAGGTTACAAGATGATTTCGGGTTAAATTAATTTTTTAAGTTGGTTGACATTGATAAGTATGCTCTTTTTAATATAATGACGTATAACGTATGCACTTTTCTAATAGGTAATTTTTAAATAATCTTAGGAAGAAGGAAAAAATGTCATATTCAAGTTCATGTATCCAACTTTACATATTCAACCTTCACATACCTAACTTTACTCACGCACACAACTTCACGTACCCGAATTCACATACCCATTCATGTGCTCGACTTCACGAACCCAACTTCACATACTCAACTTCACTCACTTACCCAATGTTAGTTATCTGGTTTTACATACCTAATTTATCCTTTTGGGACAATTAATGGAAATCTAGAAATTTAGGTCATTCCCCGCAATTATAAATATGGGTAATTTTTTGTAATTATATTTGAGTGATGTTAAATGGCACCGGCGCCTTGCGAGTGCGCAAGGGCCTCGTGCACTCGCAAGGCGCATGCGCGCAGGGAGGGCGCGCAGGCGCCTTCCGACTGCGCGCAAGGCCTCGCGCATTGGGCCTGCGCGAGGCCCATGCTCGGATGCCCAGCCCGCCTCCGCCTATATAAGGAGGCGCGAAGGCCAGCCCTTCCTTACCCTTGTTTTCTTCGTAGCCGTCGCGCGTCCTTTGCCCTCGAGTTTCGCAGCCGTCGCGCACTTCCCTTGCCCTCGAGTTTCTTTTTTTCTCTTCTTTTCATCCATTTCTTCTCTTCTTCGATACGTCCAACAATGGAGGGAGATTCAGATATTGAGAGTTCTAGGAGTAGACCACTTGTGAATCGATTTGAGGTTAGTTAATATTGTTTTTTTTTATTTTTTATTTATTTTTTGCATTATACTTGAAACTAGTTAGTTTAGTTAGGTTCGGCTAGTTAGGAATAATTGTAATTGGATTATTATCGATTTTATGATAGTTAATGTAATATATATATATATATATATATATATATATATATGTATATTATAATAGAAAAATAAAAATTTGAGTTAAAAAAATATTCAGCGTTCGTTGAGGAACATTAGAGAGAAGAGGAAGAGGGCGACGAGAATAATCACAGCATCCGCCCGTCGAGAGGCTGCAGCTCTACGAGTTAGACTTGCCTCAGCAGCTGTAGAGGCATCCGTTCAGGCACCTGTAGATGCAGTTGTAGAGGCATCAGTTCAGGCACCTGTGGATGCACCTATAGAGACAAAGGTTCATGCACCCACATTGGCTTCTGGCGAGGAGGATGTTGTACCCGTTTCACTTACTGCTGATTACGACACGGAGGAGTCTGCGCACGATATGTCTCATTTAGATGATATACTGAAGGATGAGCACGAGGATATACCAGTTGAGGTACAACAGTAGCAGCAGGACATACCACAGCAGGAGCAGGTACCTTTTGAGAGGGAGTAGGACGACTTACCTGAGCATGTACTTGATGAGGAGCAAGTAGAGGAGGACGTACCTCCTCCTTTATTGACAGGCTATGCTGACCACAGAGGTAGCGTTATATGGGCCGGTATGGATTCCCCCGTGATTAGAGTTGTTCGAGGCTCGACGCATTTAGTAGATTACGTTAGTGGCGACGAGATGTAGATGACGCATTTTCATGGTTTGGCTTAGCTAGACGCAACGGACTCACGGATTTGGAGTACGTACAGTTTGGCGGCGTCGATCATTGTCTGATTATGGCATTTGTCGAGAGGTGGCACCCAGAGACAAACACATTTCACATGCCATGGGGGGAGATGGGTATAGCGCTGCACGATGTTCATATCATTATGGGACTACCAGTTGATGGAGATGCATTACTTACTTCCGTCGATGATAGTGTCCGACATGATTGGATGGTTCATCGTCTTGGGTTATCACCAGCAGAGGCTAGACGTTAGACTTCACAGCTATTCTGCGAGACTATTAGGAGTAGAGCCGCTCATATGTTGGATCTTCCAGAGCCTCCACATGACACTATTGCTAGGGGTGTTCATACATTATCCGATCCGCCAATAATCCGAGAATCCGACTTAAGGATATCCGACAATTACTCGATCCGACGGAAAGGTATCCGTATCCGCTCCGATCCGGCAAAAAATTTCGGATATGCGGATCGGATACGGATCTTATTTTTTATATACCCAGATATCCGTTATCCGAGTATATATTTAACATTAATTGAATTATATTATAATGTTCAACTGGTTGAGTTGGTGAGAGGGAGTGCCAGATTCTTTTGTTTTTCCTGATGGTCTAATGTTCGAGTCTCCTCGCCAACTTTTTTGTTTGCAATTTTTTTACACAGAAACCCTAATTTTTTTTGCAGCCGCCACGACTCCCACAGTGACTTTTTAATTCTCTATTTGTAACTCTCTAAGGAGACGACAACGAGAATCTCTCAACTTCTCGGCCCTCTCTCGCTTGCGTCGGCTCCGAGTCTCCGACGACTCCGACCATCTGTCTCTCGCAAGTCGCAAGTCGCAAGTCGCAACCTCTCTCGCAGTCTCGCCTTCGTCGGCTCAGGCGCTCAGCTCCTCGTCTTCGACCTACAGACGCTCAACTCTTGACCTGTAGATTCTCAGGTCCTCGACCTGCATTGTAGACGCTCATCCCCTCTCTTCTACTATCTCGTCCTTCGCCTTAGTCTCCTTTGTTGTGCCGATTTGCTGCAACTCTGTCATAGTCCCGATCTGCAGGCTTTGACCCTCAATCTTTGTGATTTGTTGTTAGTAATTTATAGTTTATACATTGTAAAATTCAATTTGAATGTTACTTATTCATGGTGTTGATTTGTTGTTATATGGTGTTGTGTTGATTTGTTGTTACTCATACCTCTTCAATCTCATCTCAGATTCATGGTGTTTATTTACTGATTCATGGTGCTGATTTGCTGTAAACAACATCTGCAAATTACAAATGCAGTTTTTTTTTAACCGGATCACTCGGATATCCGTTGTCGGATATCCGATCCGTTTATTCTTCTCGGATCGGATATCCGGCAACTTCCGAATCGGATCCGGATACCGTTTTCACTCAAAAAAATTCCCGGATATCCGGGAATGAACACCCCTAACTATTGCATTTGCATATCTATTATTGTTCATATCGTCGACTTTGGTAGTCGACAAGTCTACCAACAAGATACGAGGATGGCTTATTGATCTAGTACGAGATCATTTGAGGACCGAGGCGTATGCTTGGGGCACCGGGACCCTTGCTTATCTTTACAAATGTTTGGGGGACGCCACCAGGAAGAAGGTGACGACGATGGCAAGATGTACTACACTGTTACAGGTGTGTTGTTATAAATATTTTTCTTTATATAACGTAACTTTATTGATAAGATTGAATTTAATAAAAAAAAATTTGTTCAGTTTTGGATTTACGCACATTTTCCATCATTGGGATGTGCCGCTGTGGAGGATCCGGTTTGCTTGGTCATGCACGGTGGTGTTCGAGACTTTCTGTCCCGAAGACTCCGTCTATTACCGTAGAGAGACTACAGTCATTACGAGCTCAGTTGGACCAGATGAGGGCGGAGGATGTGTGTTTTACCCCGTATGATGAGTGTGTGCTTGATTTTGGCGTATAACTTGGTGTTTCTCGGTATCAGGGTATCATACGGATATCCGACATAGAGGAGTCGTATATGCCGGACCGGTTCTTGCGACAGTTTGAATACGTACAAACCGTGCCTCTACCCCGGATTCCTCCCCTTCATGAGATACCCCCGGGGTTTTCCATTTCCTCCAGAAAAGATGCAATCTTATCTTGCTCATCCGGACTTAACATATTTGAGTTCATTCTTTCTCTAAACTTGTTCAGCGTCACTTGACTCGGGTTCGAACGATCATCATCACCAATATAACCATCGGAAAAAACAACCGGAATCTAGTGAACTTGCTTCCAATATGGGTGTATCTGAGACAAATAGATAGGTCTACGAGCCCGGATTGATAGTCTAAAGTCATGCACAAATGGCACTCCATAAACCTCTCTCCAATAACTATCCCGACATCCTTCATCATATCTTGTATGTCGAGCCTTGGTGTAATTATTCCACAATAGCGTGAAACACTCATTTGTTACGTAGTCACGGAGCAAGTCAAATATCGGTATACGCACCTACAAAAAAGGTTTATTACATACCAAATAAATATTTAACAATGTTTTCATCAATTTAAATTTTGGTATATCAACCTCTCGTGGAATCCTCTCCCGTGACATCTCTAGAGAAGCTTGTAACTTCTGGACTTGGTCCGTGACCATCAAATGTATACTATAACAAACCAGCTGAAATCTTTCAACACTAGAATCTAGAGTTTGCTTCAACAACTTGTGCGCGGACCCACCTAAGAACATAGGTCAGTCCATGCTCGTGTGCCAAAATGATGATGTAGGTCAGTCCGAGGTGAATGTTTAAATAACTTACGCATTTGTCGTTCGTGTGCCGAAATGATGATGTAGGTCAGTCCATGCTCGAACGATTGCCTCCTTGTACGGGTCAAGCCAAGTCGTCTCGAGATAGGTCATTAACCCCGGAGATGATTGCCAATAGTCTCTCATTTCCAGCAAACGGCGTTGGTAGCTTTCAGGGGATCTTGACTCGAACAAGGCATGACAATGGGATATGAAGAGTGCTTCCGCTTTCTTATTGCGTAAAATAAGGGCCGCTCTGTTAACTATATTGCACTTTATGTGAAACGTGCACAATATATGCTTCACATCGGGAAATACTACACCCAAGGCGCTTATAAGACCAAGCTCACGATCAGTGGCAATCACCTCCGGTGTCTTTCCGTACAACAAATAACGGACCCTCCTCAAAGCCCACTCGTAGTGATCTCTATTCTCCTGTGCCATGAACACAAAAGCAATTGCGAATGTCTTCTTGGTGCTAGTGATGCCTACGATCTCCAACAATGGCATATTGTACCTAAAAGTAATACGAAACAACGATTGAGTTACAATTTCTAAGAAAAAGATGATTGAGTGTAGGAAATAAAGTAAAAATGTGCCTTGAATTGAAACTTACTTGTTGGTCTTATATGTCGTGTCCATCACAATAACATAGGGAAACATGCTGAGCAAATGCCTCGAGTCGGGATGTGAGATAAAGAAATTAATCACTTCATTGGAATCTTGACTTCTCCGCGTGTTTACCTAGTATCCACGTTCCGTCAACGTGTGAAGTGATTGTTGTAATGAACCTCTTCCTTCGGCTTGTTCCATTCTAATCTTCAAACCGGTGTTGTAAACTTGACGGATGGAGGTGACATTGTCGGGATCCTCTAATTGCACTGATTTTAATATATGTCTCGGTTTTAAGCCAGAATTCAATTCACGCTCCACCTTTCGGCTGTGCTTCGGAGTCATATGTCCAACATATGCATGACCTCTTAACACCGAAGGAATTATATGGTTGTGGATTCCACATACAACCCTCACCGTCCACTTTTCTTCTTCAATTTGGGTTCCTACAAGCTCAAACAAACACATACACTTCTTCGAGTTTTTTTTCCGGCTAGAACTTGGAACATGATCGGGATCTACGTCTTTTTCTTTTCTAGGTCCTCCGTGTCTATCACAACCCAATTGTAGGATATGAAAACCCCTTCTATCCAACCATGATTTTTTAATGACCAACACCATATTCATAGCGTTTGCCACATACCGAGCCCACCCCAATAAGTTCTCTCTATCCGCAAAATATCCATGAAGCTCAAATTTTGACGAATAATTGGTACCGAGAGCACGAGAATAATCCATAAGATCCTAAATAAAAATAACATAGAGTATTATTTTAAAAATACACATCATTTTATTCTTAAATGTCTAAACTACAGTTCCTATTCTCTATTCTAACATTGCTAATTCTATAATTTCGATTCTCTATTCTAACATTGCTAATTCTATAATTTCGATTCTTTATTCTAACATTGCTAATTCTATAATTTCGATTCTCTATTGTAACATTGCTAATTCTACAATTTTGATTCTCTATTGTAACATTGCTAATTCTACAATTCCGATTCTCTATTCTAACCTTGATAATTCTACAATTCCGACTAAATAAAACGACATAAAAGTAAAGTATAAATGAGTTTGTACACTTACTTCAAGTTGTGCGAGAATTTCTTCCGGATCACTATATTTTTCAATATCGAACGGCATCATAGAGCTTTCACCATCGCATTCTACATCTACTTCTTCGGAATACGACGACATTTTAACGACTTTTTTTGTTTACGTTGTTGAGGTTTGGATGAAAGTGAATGATACAATGACTTCACATGTTATTATATAGGCTCGAAAAATCCACAACGGCTATATTCCCCAACGTCTATTTCCAACGGTCATTTATTTAAAAGTATAACGGGCAGAGGGACGCGGAGGCGGACTCCGCCTCCGCGTCCCTCTTGGCGCGGGCGGACTCCGCCTCTATGAAGGCGCGAGTTCGTCCGAATAGTAAGCCTGTTATATTTTTGACAAAATCTGCAAATTCGGAAAGTTGGGATAGCTATTAACGCAATTACAAAATATAGAAGCCTTTTGTAATTTACCCAAGGTTTGGCTTCTATCTGTGGTTGCAACGGTAAGCGGCGACGAGATCCGGGCTCGGCAGTGGCGCGATGTTGGAAACCCGACATCGCATGAGAGAATTGACGACCCTGTGGCGAGATGCTTCAGGCGATGGTGTGGCTTCTCGATCTAGCGGTGCCCGATTCCGGCCAAGGACAAGAAGAAGAGAAGGTGGGTGGAGTAGATCCGAGTTCAGCGGCAGTGTTCCGTTGAAGGACAACACCGACGGGAGTTTAAACAGCCTAAAAATGAAACAATTTATTCTCGAACCCATATCTGGTCAGGCTGTTCTAGGTTCGGTACGATTACAAGTTATTTCGGATCGGGTTACTTTAAACTCTCGCATAACTTCGAGGCAAAGTATGTAAGTACTTCGGGGGGAAAACTGCACACACATACAACACATACATATACTGTGATTATGAACCTGCAGGTTCTAAGGGTGTACATAAACAATAACAATACACAAATTTCAGCCTTGAGTGATCATCCAGAGACACATTTTCTCCCATTGTTGACATGAAAATATGAGCTTCTTCCTCAAACTCTCACAGTCAATCTCATTTGCTTCTTCCTCCTGCACATTGCAAATCCATTAGAAAAGATTACACAGAAAGATTACACAAGATGTGAACTCGTCGACCTCATGCATGGAAAATTTTAGAGCTATTTACCTTGATGAGATGCATGTTATAGAAGATTCTTACAGCGGACGAATCAGATGACGAAAACTCGATGACAACTAAACCATCTTCTTCCTCGAGCTTTCGTAACACCTCTGTGATCGGAATGAAAGTGTTGATGAACGATTTGGGTGCCGAGATTTGGATCGAAATCTCGGCGTTTCTGAGCTTAGTTACTTGAACTGACCAGGAAGCGAAAGACGGTAAAGAAGAAGAAGAAGAGGGTGCAGTAGTATCATTAGTCCAAGCTGATGGTGCTGCGGAGAAAACGACGTCGTTTATAGTAGTCAGTGCAGTGACGAGCTGTTGCTTCTGGTGTGTAAGGGCTTCCACTTCCATTCGTAGTTCTGGTATGTATTTGATCACATTATCAACAGTTGCTGGAGCTCCTAACTTTTTCTGTACATTTTCAAATATGTAAGAAATAAATTCGGTAGAGCAGGCTATTTTTTATAACCCTCTGTTTTGTAGACGCCTCTAATTTTTAAGCTTAATGATTTATCACTAATATTTTAATTTAATAGGTCAATATTTTTAAAAGTCCTGGTTAGTGAATTTGGCAATATCTAATTAGCCCTAATTGGTTACGAGGGTTGCTACACACTCGTTTCGGTTAGATCGAGTTTGGTTCATACTCAACTCGAAATAATATCGGCTCATCATTCAACTCGGTTATAAATGATTTAGAACACTGAGTATAGTTGTTATATGAATGAGCCGAGTTATTCGAGTTCAAGTTCGACTCAACTCGAACTTGTTCACTAGACTAAACAAGCAGAGTACGAGTATATATATAAACTGGGTTATAAATGATTTAGAACATTAGTATACTAAACATAGTTGAGTCAAACTTTCGGTAGGATTGTTGTATGAGCCGAGATACTAGATGTCTTCTCCGGCTCAACTTGAAATTAAAAGCTCAGTTTGGCTCATTCACTTGATTGTACAAGACGAGCCTGATAACAATTCAAAGCTCGGTTTAGATATGACTCAAGGGGTGCGTTAAGGTGATCCCATTTTAGGAGATTATCAGAGGGGTTATTGTGGTCAAAATTAATATGATAAAAAATGTCAAATCTTCTGACCCTTGAATTATCTATTATTGAGGAGATTAATAGAAATAATAATCTCCGAAATAATCTGAAAAAACTGTCGAGTTGAATCATCTATTATTGGGGGAGATTAATAAAAATAATAATCTCCGAAATAATCTGAAAAAACTGTCGAACGGACCCAAGATCTACTCAATCCCAAAACAATCGAGTTGAGTATGTGTATATCAAAACTCGATTTGGTGGACTCGAAAAGCACCGTGTTAATTAGGGTTTCACTAATCTAGTACATTGAAGAAGACTTTATATACTTGAAACAAACATTTATATAATCGGAATCCTTACCATGTGTTCGGCGCCGGGAAGTACAGAACGAAGGGCATCGAAAAGGCGATTGAGCTTCATCCTCCTCATCCTCTCACCAGCATTATGATTCTTCTTTTTCATTTCCTCCACCGTGCCTGCAGCAACCTGTACCTCAGGCAGCGGTGGCAGCGATGGTGGCGGCGGCGGAAACTGATGGAAATCAGTTGACGACGGTGGCCCTGGAAGCACGATTGGTTGATCATGAAGAACATGTTCCAAAGGATAATTATTGACTGGGAAGGAGAAACTATCGAATTCTTGGTGCAAAGGTAATGTGTAGAGAGAAGAGAATCCTATCATGGAGAATTGTTCTTCATCTTGCTTTGTTGTCATCTCATAGAACAACTCTTCCATTGGATTTGTGCCCTAATCCTTCGGCTAGGGATAGAATGACGACATTATGAGATGGTTGATGGATCATATATATGTATTAAACAAGGCAAAACAAATTATAAAATGGGTCCTTGACAAGTGATTTGACCCTTCTTTTTTATATATATATATATATATATATATATATATGGGAAATTGTTTTTTACAATATTGTTCTCTTGACAAGTAAAATGACTCTTCCCTGCTCATTTGTTATTTTTATCAACTTTAATTTATAAATAATATACGGAGGAAATCGGGTAAGTAGGGTTTGAGTTCGTTCATTTTTTAAAGGAAAAATAACCCAAAATAATACCAACTATCAACATTGAACCAAAAATAATACGAACTTTGAAAATTACTAGGAGCGATACAAACTATCAATGTATTTACCAAAAATAATACGCCATACCTTTCCGGCAAAAACCCTACCTCCGGCGATGACGTGGCAGCCGGAATATTACATGTCATCAAGTAAATGGGTTAAATGTGTGAAGTGGATTTATTTTTAAAAAAACAATTTAATAATATTTAAAATATTAAAAAATAAAAATTATTATTTTTAAAATTTTAAATAATATTTTTTTAAAAAAAGTTGTACAAATATTTATTTAAAAAAGTATATTTTTTTAAAAAAAAAGTTTGAAATTTTTTTAAATAGATTTGTAAAAAAATGTAATAATATTTATTATTCCCAAATAAAAATATAATATTTTTTAATCAAATTTATTTTCGGATTTTTGTATAAAATTAAATTTTTAATCCTAAACAAAATAATTTGTAAAAAAATATTCGAATTTAATTTTTTTTAATTTTGTAACCTAATTCCTAAAGATTTTTTTTTCCCAAATTTGTTGTAAAATTAGTTTTTTTCCTAAAAAATATATTCGAATTTTTTTCGGATTTTTTTTAACATTTTATAAAAAAAATATTTTTACATTTTTTTACAAACCTGTTTAAAAAAATGTTCAAACTTTATTTAAATTTTTTTTTACAAAAATATGTTTTTAAAAATTTTTGTACAAATGTTTTTTAAAAAATTATTATTTAAAATTTCAAATTTTTAAATTTTTAAATTTTTTTAATATTTTAAATATTATTAAATTGATTTTTTTTAAAATAAAATCCACATCACACATTTAATCCATTTATTTGATGACATGTAACATTCCGGCTGCCACGTCATCACCGGAGCTAAAGTTTTTGCCGGAAAAGCATGGCATATTATTATTGGTAAATACATTGATAGTTTGTATCGCTCCTAGTAATTTTCAAAGTTCGTATTATTTTCGGTTCAATGTTGATAGTTGGTATTATTTTGGGTTATTTTTCCTTTTTTAAACACAAAAATTGTTGTATTTTTAAAGGCCTTTAAAAATTTAGCTTTAAATATTGATAATAGGTCGAACGTGAACATATTAAAATTTGATTCGCTTGGCTCAAATAGCAAGAAGACTAGATGAGTCGTTCTTTAGTAAGATTGTTATATTAGTTGACTAACTCGAAAAATTAAAACTTGGTTCGAATAATAAGAATATTAGAGGAGTCGATGTTTAAGTAAGATTGTTATATTAGCCGAGTTATTAGAAAAGATCTAATAGATAGTGTGATTAGATAAGATTTATAAGAATCTTATATTATTATATAGTAAAGTGTAAAGCATGTGTTTTGTTTGTACACACTTATTACACATTTATATGTGGTAATACTTTTTAAACCTTATGTGATTTACAAGAAAATAATACCTCTAGCACAATGACATGGCCATAAATATATGTCAAGACTTTGTATGTTTATATATATATATATATATATATATATATATATATATATATAGAATCAGACTCTCATGTAAATAGTCCTTATAGTGTACAATGAGAACAAATATAATCCGTAAGATTAAAATAATAGATGGTCAAGATTAACCATAATAAATAGGGGGGGAAAATAAAAATAAAACAAATTAGAATGAGAGTGGGGAATTGGTTGCGCGTGAAAATCAATTTTCACCCAATTTGCTCTATTATTGTATATAAAAAGATTTGTTACCTTATAAGACCCTAGAATCTCTCATTCAAATCTTCCATAATCGCTCAATAACCGATTATTTGTGAAACGACTCCAATGGCGAGCAAGAGTTGTTTAACAATGATTAAGGTTGTTGTCGTTCGTCCAATGAAGGCACCATCGTCGTCTCCAAATCAGATTTGGCCGGCCGGTTTTCTTCGCAGATCCGGACTTGAACTCGCCATGGATCTCCCTCGAATGCCTCAGGTGCCCTTCCAACATTCCTTCAGTCTCGTGCATCGCGACTCAACCGTCTATGGGACCAATTTCGTCTCGCTCACCATCAATTTCGCTCGAGACTATTCAAAAGCCTCGTTTTCCTTCATCCTCGTAGACTCGTGTCGATATTACATTATTACCATCAACAATCTTGTTGTACGACTCCAATTTTGTCATCATTGCAGACCAACCGGAATCCATGGTTGTCCCCATCCTCAACAGTACAAGAGAAGCATATGTTATTGGATTTGTATTTACTGTTTATTGAGTTTTTATTCGTTGATGTATGTTAATGTATTTAGCAAAATGAAAAGGACATTGATTTTGCTTAGATTAAGATTCAATATGTTTTTGTGGTGCTTGAAACCTTCTTTGATCTGATGAACAAAATTTGTTGTTCCATTGTCATATACATGAATTATTGTACTTTAGTTTTTATTCGACACTAAATGCTGTAAATATTCGGTGGTTATATGTCTTTTATCCGGCGATTTGTGGTGGTTTGTCCGTGTATGTGCGACAAGTTATTGGATACAATTGAATAACTAAATTTTTTAACGAATATATTATATCATATGTGCGAATATATTTAGTAACACTAACGAATATTTTAAGTAACATGGACGAATATCTTCGTATACGTATATGTTCGCGAATTGTCCGAAGATTGAAACATTGGTCTCTTCAGATTATGAGTGAATATTTTTCACTATATAAATAAATAATTTATGTACCACTGACTATTAATTTCAGTTATCAATAATCGACTAAAATTTGTTAGACATGAACGAATAATATCGGTATCATGAATGAATTTTTAATAGTATATTGACGAATATTTTCATGAACACAGACGAATACTTTTGTACAATATTAAATAGAAGAATGGAGATGATATTTGAATTGATTTAGAAATGTTGTTGATATCAACTATGGTGAATGATGAATTGAGAAATGAAAAAAAGGGCAATATGAATTCACGTTGAAAACTAGATTTGGAAGTAAATGTGAAGATTAGGATAATAACAATTAGGGAGAGAATCTCTAACTGTCATATTTGACTATAACTACTATGGAGAGTGTAATGCGCCCTCCTTAATTGGAGAGTGGAGTAAAATATTCCCTAAAATTTGGTTTAATTAAGATCATTAGATCAAAGTAATCCTATGGTTAATATGTGTTCTCATTGAACACTATAAGAGTTGTTTACATGTAAGCCAAACTCATATATAGGTTGGCTCACATGTAAACAACTCTTACCATGTAAAATGAGAACAAATTGTATGTGTTAGATCGTTAAATAGATGGCTGAGATTAAGCAATATTAAAGGGGGAAAAAATCGTGTCATTAATGCAAGAAATATTCGCCGCATCTGACTCTATATATTCGGCGGTATAGTCACATATATTCGGTGTTTATATGTTCACATGTTAAGAGCTGTTTACATATGAGTCAAGATTATATATATATTTATTATACAAATGCTACAAAATGTGCAAGATTGAATATAAAATGATTTGTAAAGGTGTGTTGATGGTGTTTACATTTATTAATAAAAATAATTAAAGATTGATGTATTTTGTAAAATTAATAAAAGTTTTGTTATAAGAAAAGCATAAAATTAATATAGAAGTTAGTGGTGAGTGGTGACCATGCGTTCCCTCTATAAACAATCTTTAGATTGGAAAGCTTTGATTAAAAAACTAAAACCTATTAGGCGCTTAATGAAATAATCCATTATGTTGATGTTTAGGCTTAAAAAGGGGACAAAATATAGATTATTAAATATTAAACACGAGTAGGGAATGTGGTTAGCTCGTGTCATCCACGGGCAAGAACGAGAATCCACACACTCCCTTCCAAACGCTAATGAGTTGTAATTATCATTTTAATACACAAAAAGAAAAGGAAATAAGACAATTTAATAAATTTTTAAGTCCTTGATAAACAAGCCATGTTTGGGAGATTTTTTTTTGTATAAAAAATACTACAGTAACACCATTATTCTATGATTTTTGTCGTTTTTTTATATCAATCGACCAAAGTTTATTGACTCGAAAATTGATCGGAGCTGATTGATAAATTTTAATGGTCAAATTGTTTAGGGTCAGCATATATATGTTATATGGGTTAATTTAAATATATAATTTAGGGTTATCATGTGTGTATATATATATATATATATAAATGTTGCCTACCATGGTAGTATACGAGTATAAGATATTATACATATTAGGTAAAAAAATATACACTAAAATTTATAAATTAAATATAATAATATATACTAAAGTTTTAATAGTATAAATTAGAGTTTTTGTTATATAGGTCACTAAATTAAATTAATTTTATATATTACCTTTTTTCATAAATAAATTATCAAATAAATTAGATGATGGTTGATGAATTATTGTGTTCGAAATTATATTGTATTGATTACATTATATTAACTAGAAGTGAATTAAATTCACTTAGTCTCCATCTATCTATCTATCTATCTATATATATATATATATATATATATATATATATATATATATATATATATATATATATATATATATATATATATATATATATATATATATATATATTAGTTCAACTGAGGAAAGAGAGCTCGTAGATAGGAATTAGGAGGGTTGTAAGCCATTGGATAAATTTTAAATCAAGTGCTCCCACACGGTCATCATTAATGGAATTTTTGTAATTTAACTTAAAATCTGGAAAAAAAAATACTTTTACGTTCAAAAATAGTGATCATTGTTCATACTTTTATATGTCATTGTTCATGTTTTTATACATCGGTGTTCATAGTATTTTTATTCATCAAAGTTTCATGTTCATTTATTCTTTTGTGTACATTTTATAATGCATAAATGATCATTTACAATATATAACCACACAAAAAAAACTCATCAAAAAATATTAAAAGATGATCATAATATGTTATGTATGTGTAAAAGTTATAAATAAGTCACTTGTGTTCATACTTTATATGTCATTGTTCATGTTTTTATTCATCGGTGTTCATACTTTTCTATGCCATTGTTCATGTAAATATTATAGACTATTTTTCTATGAGACATTTTGTCGAACAATTTGCGTGCACAATAAAAGGAGCATATAGATTATTCAACTGGAGTTATTAGATCAACTCGTCATATATGTTTACATGTATTTTCTCAATCAAACATATTAATTGTACTCAACAGTAGCATCCCCAGTCTTGACATCAAAAGTATATGTTTTGACTTCAACATAACCCCGAGCAAATTTGAAGACAGGCTCGAAGCCTCCGGTGGAGTTGTTGCTCCACTATTCTAGTGAAAGCCTCGAAGAGGTAACAGTTTGGGAAGGGATAGAGTGATGGGGAGAGGAAATGTGTAGCAAGAGAGTGAGTTCGAGAGGTGAGCATGGAGGTTGAGAGAAGAATGAGGTCTAAGAGTTGAGGAAAGGGAGGTGCAGAGGGGTTTTTAGGGAGGTGCAGAGGTGCATAGAAGAGAGAGAAGGATGACTGAGGGGAGGAGAAACAGCGTTGCAGAAGCCACGAGGGTTGTTTGAAGAGACAAACAAAGAGTTGGAGGTGAGAGTTGCTACTTGGTGAAGGAGAAGACGAGAGATAGAAAAAACTTCTTTAAATAAGTTGAGAGCCCTTAATTTAAATTTCATTCAGTGGCTCACAACGCTCCTAATTCCTATATGGAAGCCTTCTCCTCACCAGAACTTATATATATATATATATATATATATATATATATATATATATATATATATATATATATATATATATATATATATATATATATATATATATATATATATGCTGGTTCCGGTGAGGAGCACCCTTGTGGATAGGAATGAGGAGAGCTAGGATGGTGACACATGGCATGCCACGTCACCGTTTTTTTTTTTCGTGTCACCACCACAACTGAACAGTTAGTAATAAAAATATGGTGTTCATGGTTGTAAAAAAAACGTTGTTCATATTTTTACATGTGTTCATTGTTCCTACAACTACTGTGTTCATGGATTTTAAAGTAAGTGTTCATGGTTTTTAAAAGTAAGTGTTCATGGTTTTTTAAGTAAGTGTTCATATTCATTAATAACTACTCATTTTTTCTCAACACTAATTGTTCATGTTTTAACACTAAATTTTCATTTTTGTATTTTTGTAAAAATTTTCTTTTTGTTTCAAATCGTGTAAAAAAATATGATGTTCATTATTTTGCAAGTGTGTGTTCATAATTTTCAGAGTAAGTGTTCATATTTTTCAAAGTACGTGTTCATATTTTTCAAAGTAAGTGTTCATATTTTTCAAAGTAAGTGTTCATAATTTTATTAATGATTGTTCATTTTTGTATAGGCAGTGTTCATATTTTTATTACTAACTGTTCATTTTATGGTGGTGTCACGTGGCATGCCACGTTTTTTTTTCTCCCCCCCCCCCAAAATAAAAGTGACGTGGCATCACCACGACTCTGCTAATTCCTATCTACAAGGGTCCTCCTCAGTTGAAAAC
>BSUD01000005.1:123540636-123586616 GCA_033239045.1 Fagopyrum esculentum
ATATATATATATATATATATATATATATATATATATATATATATATATATATATATATATATATATATATATATATAGATTTTAGTTCAAGTGAAGAGAGAGTTTGTAGATAGGAATTAGGAGAGTTGTAAGTCATTGGATGAATTTAAATTAAGGGCTCTCACACGCTCATCATTAATGGCATTTTTGTAAATTAACTTAAAATTTGGAAAAATACCCTACGTTCAAAATAGTCATCGGTGTTCATACCTTTATATATCATTGTTCATGTTTTTATACATCGGTGTTCATAGTATTTTTATTCATCAAAATGTCATGTCCATTTATTCTTTTGTGTTCATTTTATAATGCATAGATGTTCATGTACAGTATATAACCACAAAAAAAAAAAAAAACTCTCACAAAACGTTAAAAGATGATCATAATATGTTATGTATGTGTCAAAGTTATAGATAAGTCATCAGTGTTCATACTTTTATACGTCATTGTTGATGTTTTTATTCATCAGTGTTCATACTTTTTATGTCATTGTTCTTGTAAATATTATAAACTATTTTTTTACAAGGCATTTTGCCGAACAGTTTGCGTGCACACTAAAAGGAGCATATAGATTATTCAATTGGAGCTATTAGACCAACTCAACATATGTATATACATGTATTTTCTCAATCAAACTGATCAAACACAAATGATTTAAACAAATTTGATTTCGTTCACAAACATCAATCATAATGAAATATAAACCTTATGAATGAAAATCTAAACAGTGAGACTAGAAATTCGAGGAAACAAAATCTGAATCGTCTTGTATTCTCTTTGATTTCACATTTTTTTATGTAATCGATCTCTGAATATTATAAACACGATTTTAAAGAAAAGTATAATTTTAAAAAAAAAATGAATAGCATATTATAAACACCATAAATGTAAAAAAAAATGAATACATACTTGTAAAAAAATGAACATCATATTTTATTAACACGATTTGAAAGAATAGCATAATTTTAAAAAAAATCCGAAAAAATGTTTTTAAAAAAAACAAAAATGACCAATTAATTTTAAAAAATGAACTATTAGTATTGAAAAAAATGAACATTTATTGATAAAATATGAAAAATGACTCTTTTAAAAATGAACACATACTTATAAAAATATGAACACCAATTTTTATTTACAAAAAGAAAATCTGGAGGAAAAAAAAACGGTGATGTGGCATGCCACATGTCACCGCTCCAGCTCTCCTCATTCCTATCTGCAAGGGTCCTCCTCACCGGAACCGTATATATATATATATATATATATATATATATATATATATATATATATATATATTAAAAATAAAAAGAAAGAATTTGACCAAGTGTACCCTTTCATTAATAGCCGGTAAAAGTAATTAACTCCTCTATTTTTTTAAAAAAAAGAAACATACATGAATTTGTTGTTTGTTACGGAGTACGTAAAAGGGATTATTTTTTTTTTACTTTATTTTATTTTTATTTTCTTATTTATTATAAAATTCATACCAGAAAATTCTAGTATAAATTCATACTAAAAAATTCATATCAAAATTTTTTATGTGTGCGTTCAAATGTGAGAAATGCTTCGTTTGGCCATAGAATATAAACATTGTGTTCGGTCTAAGCATAGGTTAATTGTGTATACCTACAACTCTACGTGTTCATTCTTTGGTACAAAGCTACACTGACACTAGTTATGTGTTGATTGATTTGCATTATCCTCCTCATGAAAATTAAAAAAAAACTAAAATTTAGATTGAAAAAGGAAACAGTAGGGGATATTCCTTGATACAAAGCTATGCTGGGACTCTTCAAACCATAAAAATTGCCCAAAAATTTTTGAAACGACTTCCAAATCTTTGTGTCCTCTCCTGTGTAAAATTCAAATACAAAAGCCTCCAAATCCCGCAGTTAGGGTTACTGGACAAAACTCGCAATCTCGCAAATCAGAAGAAAAAAGAATCCCCAAATTGAAATTAGGATTAGAGCTATCGCAGAACTGGAAATCACCTAACAATAATCAAATACGGATTTGCTGAAGGGAACAAGTGGTTGGACCGTCAGCGTTGGTTGTGGTGGCGGTGAAGCAGCAACGCGACAACAACGAGCGGTGGCGACTTCCAGTCCCTTTCGAGTTTGCGGTCTTCGGGGTTGGTGTGGGCTGCCTTGAACAGTGGAAGGAGAGGCAGAAATGGGAGGCGAAAGGGGGAGGCGGTCCAGAGAGAAGTACGGGAAGAAAGAAA
The DNA here is from genome assembly GCA_033239045.1 of Fagopyrum esculentum. NCBI lineage: Eukaryota > Viridiplantae > Streptophyta > Magnoliopsida > Caryophyllales > Polygonaceae > Fagopyrum > Fagopyrum esculentum. Next base: position 123,542,897 of record BSUD01000005.1, read on the forward strand.
ACAAGAGAAGGGAGAAGGTGAGTTAGGGGAACTCCTCATCGCCACGTTACGTACATGAAATCAGATTTGAACAGTAATACATGAAATCAGATTTGAATAGTAAAAAAAAAAAAAAAAGTACATTTACTTAATTGAAAAAATGCTTTGGGTCTAACACCCTCCGACATTATGTAGTGGGATGTGGTGCTAGACTCCTTAAGTGGTTAGCCTGGAGATTCGAGTTCGAATCCTGCCGGCAGCATGTATGGAAAAACTTATATTGGGAGGGTATCGCCAGCAATGAGCCACGATTTAGTACCCGATCCGGACGTAGATCGGCAAAGTCGATCGAACCGGGTGTTCTAATTAACTCTTCAAAAAAAAAAATACAATATGAAGGTTTGATTTGTATATTATTTTTAAAGTTGTGTTTCATAAATAAATTGTCAAATAAAATTAATTAATGGTTGATAAGATAGTATTTTTTTTCCCTAAATAATAACTTTTTTATTTATACGGTATTACTATTTACATAGAAGTAGAAGGTAAGCGGGCAACAAGTTGCGCCGCTACCCCTTTTTGGATGGCAAAACCTAACCTTTTAAAAACAACATCTACAAATCTAGAGGACATATTATTACTATGCATAACTCTTTGCACCCTCTTGAGAATATCAACAGCATCGGGTGCAAAAAAATCCAAACGTGTCAAAAGCAAATGGAAGAAAAACGTGTTGGTTTTCAACACATGCCCTTCCATGCTTGGCCACCTTAGCTGATGCCGCTCTACAAGCTGCCTGACCCACAACAAAAGGTCCGTTCCCTAATCCCACAAGCGGTGAGACCCCGTCAAATCAATACATGCATGCTTCCCTCCACTCCAACCAAACACCAAAACATCCGCCGGCCGCAATGTCGACCTTCCATCCCGTGGATCAGTCAAGAAGTTCACAGGTGCTTCTTTCTTTACAGAAATTCCGGCCCGTCTAAAGGTATCACAAAGAACATCACGAACCAGATCATGCCTATACTTGAAGCCAGGAAGTTCCTTACAATGTACAGCATGCTCCCCAAAAGCATCCAACACCCTCCGACAATTAGGAATGGGGCAAACCTCACCAGCTGAGAAAAGCGGAATTATAAGTCGGTACTTGAGAACGGAGCGGTACTCCACAGGGGACATGCATTGACCAAGTCCATCGATGGGAATGACAAGAAGAAAATCTTGGCTATGCGGCGCTTGCAGACATCCGAAAACTGCTTGTTGTCTATTAGTCATATCAAACCTCTCAACCATCTCCTGAACAATTTTACCAAAAAGAGCATCCGCCAAAATATGTTGGGGCTTAGGGGGGACGGTGTCCTTACTAGTAAAGTTGGAAAGGTCGAACTCTGGGATAGCCACATGTAGGTCATCTAAAGCTTTGTAAAAAATTGAATCCATACCGGATAGCCCACTGTCACGCAAGATATGGTCTTGGAGCACCCAAGACTGAGCTCTGGAGGCAACAAAAGCGTAAGAAGACGCCTCCATAGCAGAGTACAAACCGAGCCCTCCACGACGAATAGGCAAGGAAGCCAACCGCCATTGAAGATCCCCGAAAAAAGGACCCCCACAAACCACCATATCCTCAATCGACTCACGAAGTCCCGCGTCAAAACAAGATGCCGCATCCTTCACATGCTTTGGCTGACAAGTCCTCATACCAAAAAACATCTTCGCTACACCCAAACACGAACGAAGTAAGAGAAGCTCACTCTGCGGGTTCCTAAGCTGAGGGAGAAGACGCATCAACTCCAATGCCTTATCAACTCTCTTCATAACCAATTCTTTAATAAACCCACTATCTCTACTCACAGCCCCTCCCAACAACTTCAACCCCAAAGATGGTCTCGCAATGTCTCTAGGGAATAACCCGTGTCGAAGCTTCGAACCATCACATGAAGGCCAAAATAACTCAGTTTTTTTAACATTCAACTCAAGTCCAAAATTCGGACCAACCTCCAAAATAATACCAAGTGCCTTAGCCACATCCTCTGATCGACCAATGATTGTCCCATCATCTAAATACCAAGCATGAAGAAGAGGCTAACAGTTGTCACGGATAGTGTGCACAAGTGGATGCAAGACGAGCGCAAAAAGAAGTGGCCCTAAGGGGTCACCTTGCTGAACTCCTGTGGATAACCAGATAAATCTATCTCCCAGATACAATCGAGAAGGCTGACCATACAAAAACTCAACCCATAAAGAAATAGATGGACATCTTCTCCTCACCTCACGAAGCAATACTGTCCTATCAACAAGATTAAAAGCATTCGAGAAATCCACGGCAAGCATAGCAAGCGAACCATCATCATGCAGCTCGCTCAAAACTCTGTTGACACTATGCAAAATAGCTTCTGCGCCACCAGACACGCCTACTCCAAACTGAAAATCCGCTAGATAGGTTGTCATATCTTTACTCACCCCTTTCATGGCAACCTTAGAAACCAACCGCCTCCAAATAGTGCCAACTACAATGGGTCAAATCCCATTGTCAGGCTTCAATAATGGCGTAAGAGGAGCAGAAGCCACAAACTCCGCCAAACTCCCCGGACATCTGCCTCCCAACCACAGATTAACAACAGATGAGATCACTCATAGAAGATCAACAGCAATAGCGGAACCATCCCCACACATAGCATCTAACACGTGTTGTGCCCTTAGACCATCCCTGCCGCAAGAAGTACCTTTGGGAAAGGACTTAATACACCTAAGAACCAAATCAACATCAGCAACAAAGAGAGATTTCAAAACCTTACATACCCGAGAAGGTGGAGACTTGAAGGGGTGCTTAGCCCCCAAAACCTTCACAGTCTCATCATCAAACGAAGCCACACTAGAAGAGGACAAAACCTTAACAGCTGCCGTGAAATGTCCATCAGAGACCTTGCGAAGACACTGCTTGATATTAGGTCTCACTCTCTGTCTATCACCATCCGTTGAGGCGACCCTAGTAGTTGCCGAAAACCCATGCTCAGAATGGTCTAACAAACCCCGCACTAGCTTGTCGATACCGCAGTCCTCACCCCACAAAGCCAGAGGCTGCATGATCCGCTGCTGTTGAATAGACTTTCTACTCCCTGATCTACTATCTCTCCTATTCGAAGGCCTGAACACTTGCAAAGTGCACCGAGGAAGAAGAAGCAACGCAACCCAAGTATCCACAAAACATGGCTCAGCGACCACTCTCTGAAGAGCACCCTTTAGAGCTTGAGAGAAAGCAAGACGACAATTATGCGGGATACTCTTCACAGTAGTGATAGGAATGCGAAAAACTCTATCGAGCAAACCCGCATAAAAAACCAACCCTTCCTCAATAACCGCAATAGACAACTCTCCTACGACCGGCTTTGAGATACCCAAAATGTAGCTTCTTATCATTCCGTCCTCATAAGCAACACGAACGGAACCATCAGAGTGATGACATGCACGACTCAAAGCATGCATACTCATACAACGCCCGCATAACCACAACCCAAGATATGCCAAGGACTCCTCAAAAGCCACAAATACATCAAGGTTATTCTCAATAGTGTTGCGAATCACATTTTTGTTATCTTCGGAACAAAAATGTTGCCTTTTAAGATGAGAAACCAAACAAGAGAAACCTTTGCTTCCCTCTACTCCATCCCGACAACCTTGAAATGCCCTAAGAGGACAATGAAGGAAACCTCTACCATCCGTTGTCATATCAGAACCGGCAATTCCTAGAGACATTTCATCAAACACGTGACGGACGACAATCCATAGGGTAAGAAATCTATCTTCATGCCAAACTAGATCAAAAAAACCTCAAAAACATTTCATCGAACACTTGGCGGGCGTATATCAACCACCATTAACACTTACATTGCACAAACACATATTCAGAAACAAACCTCCCAATTACGCCTGGGAATTAGTCGAATGATGGAAGGGGGTGATGTTGGACTTGGCTTTTCTCGGCGGCGCATTCCCAATTAGGTTTTGCTAGGCGGCGGCGCATTCCCAGTTGTATGGACCGCCAGAATTATCAATCGTTTTACACCCCCAATCTCTTCGTTTACAATGCCATGATCAGGGGCTACTCTTGCAAATCAAATGGTCCCACCTCCCAATCTTTTGTTCTCTACAAGCAGATGTTGCGTGCTGGAATTTTCCCCAGTCGCCTTACTTTCCCCTTTATGAAGATATTTGGTTCGGAATAAAGCCGTAGTTTCAAACTTCGTGTTAACACGAATCAAAATAAAATAAAAAATTATATTACGTTGATTGTATTCAATATTTATTGTATTTGCTTAAAATAAAATCCATCAAAGAAAAATAATCTCGTAGGAAGCAGGGGCACAATCCCCTACCCCCTTGTATCGCCTTGTATGGGATTGTTCGGTTGGTAATTAATGTTCTGAGACCAACAAGATTAATAAGACAAAAATAAAAAACATACGAATCTTATACCATGAAAAATTATGGTGGACCTAAAATATTTTTGCACATTCATATATACGCATTACGTGTCAGAAACTCTTTGAATGTGGGAACAATATCTCATCAACATTATAAGATATCTAATTATTATTCATAATCATTGTGGCAATTCCCATATACACATTGTTTTGTACCACATTGACAATTATTAATATTAACTGGGCAAAAATGCTCTAAATAACACAATCTTTGCTACTGTTGCAGAAGGTGACACGAACTTTTAAAATTGCGGAAAAAAACACGAACTATAGAGGGGTGTTGCACTTTTTAACACCGGTAATTAATCCACTAAAAAAATGTTTGACATTTTATAATTTGTTATAGTTTGGTAAGATATAAATTTAAAAAAGGAAATCAAATAATGAAAAGAAAAAAAAATATACATTTTACTTGATAGGATAAAATTTTTAAAAATGAAAACAAATAATAAAAATTTATAATTTTTTGCAGTAAATTACTTAAATTACATAAACTATAAATTATAAAATAAAAATAAAAATAAATTTTTTGTTCTTTGCTTTTTTTCTTACTTTTATATGAAATATAAATATCAAACATAAACAAATATTTATGACCTAAAAAAAGCTTAAAAAATATTTTTTTTCATTTTATAATTTATAGCTTATGTAATTCAAGTAATTTGATGTAAAGAAGTATACATTTTTATTATATGTTTTTTAATTTTAAATTCTTATCCTACTACTTATAAAACATATATATCAAAACATAACGCTAATTTTTTTTAACACATTTTTATAATTTTTTTTAATTTATATCTTACAAAACTATAACAAATTATAAAATGTCCAACATTTTTTAATAGATTAATTATTGGTGCTAAAAAGTGCAACACCCCCTATAGTTCGTGTTTTTTTCCGCAATTTTAAAAGTTCGTGTCACCTTCCACAACAGTATCAAAGGTTGTGTTATTTAGAGCATTTTTGCCTATTAACTGAGAATAACTTTCTCACTCTATACGCTAAATTATTCACGTGGTTTGGTGTTGTAACATTTATTTGTGTCGATTATAATCATTTGTATATATAGAGGTTGTGAATGTGGGATCTAATAACTCACAGTCTCAAGTTTAAATATGATATATTATAACATATATTATTCCGGTATCGGATTCATTTGCGTCTCGGATCCAAACATGAGATATAGAACATTATTTTCACTAACATGTTCTCATGCACTTTCTTAGTTTGACGGTTTTTGCCGCATTTTCTTGCTCCAAAACGTGACCTTTATGAGTCAAGAGAAAATAGGTCATCGTGATCCACTGACTGTTTTATTATAAAAAATTAAAAAAAATTAATGTGGTTTCATTTTTTCTCGTTAAATTTAGAATAATTTTGGATGGTGTCCATGTGGTTTGAGTTTTTTAGATATTGTTCAGATTTTTTCAGAATTTTTTTATATTTCGGATGATGTCCTTGTGTTTTAATATTTTTCAAAAAATGTTCAATTTCTTTTAAATTGTGAAGGGATGTCAACTAAAATAAATTTTTTAAATGAGAACAACTTTTTTTTAAAATAAAAGAGAAAATTATCTAAACAGTACCCCATCTTTTGGGCTGACTAAACTTTAGTACCCCATCCTTTTAACTATCAGAACGGTATCTCATCTACTGACCCCGACCGAAAATTAGTATATACGGTACTGTTCACACGTTAAATCATATGAACGGTGTTAAATATTAGGGGTAAATTTGTCCTCTTACCTTTAATATACTATTCCATTTTTAATTTTAATTTTCTCTTTTTTTGAGGACTTTTTTGCAAAATCCCAAATTATCTTCAAGCCCTTGTTTTCTCTCTCTCCATTCCTCCGCCACTTTCTCCCACCCACTCTCAGATCTGACATTGGACATGAATTTACATGAATCTCATAAACCCTAACTCCTCCATCGTTTCTCAAATTTCAACGGCGATGTCAATCCTTGAGCTTAAACCCGGACCCAATCGTCCACGCCCAATTCCTCCCCAAGTTTCACCACCTTCTTCATCCTTCGTTCCCCACTTTTCTTATTCTTCTTCACCTTTCCTTCGATTTCCTGCACATCCACATCTTCTCAAGCTCCAATCCCGCTTCCTCATCCATGGCGTTAGCCCCCTTATCCAGACCCAACCATCGCCCGTCGGAGCCGCTTCCAATTCCGAATTTGTCTCTGATTTCCTCATCGACTCACTGGGTTTCTCCGAGTCACAGACACTCGCCATTGCATCCAAAGTAAACTCCTTTAAGACCAAGCAAAGCCCGGTTTTAGCCGTTCTTTTCTTCGAACAGATTGGGTTCAATAAGAGCCAGATCAGAACAGTTGTCTCCTCTGTGCCCAAGATCCTCGGAAGCAGCGTGGAGAAGAATCTAAGACCTAAAATTACCGTCCTACAAGAGATTGGGATCTCCGGGCCGGATCTCGTCAGGTTCATCTCCAACAATCCTCACATTATCGAATCGAGCTTGCACGCGACGATTCTGCCAATACTCGAGCTGATGAGGTCGGTTTTCGATTTGGTTGAGGAGAATATGGTTAAAGCTATCAAGAGGGGGTTTGGATGATGAATTCAGCCACGTATGCTCAAAATCCCTATTTGTCTAATTCAAAAAATGAAGATCCACAAGCTGTAAAATTGAGAATCTAATCACAAAGATCTCGGTTCAGCAAGTTTGGAATTGCATTTTCTCAACAAATTTCTCCGAATGATCTTTGCAGAGTAGTGAATTTGTAGAGCCAAGATTGAATGGGAGAAAACTAGTGCCAAAGAATGAATCGACAAGCTGTAAAATTGTGAGAATTGAATCACAAATCTAGGTTCAGCAAAGCAATCCAAAATTCCTATTTTCATGTCAATTCTCAGATCTCAGAATGGTGGTAGAGGGTGGCAGAGGAGTAGAGGATAGAGAGAATAAGGGTTTGGAGATAATTTAAGAATTTTGTAAAAAAAAAAATTAAAATTAAAAATGGAATAGTATATTAAAGGTAGGAGGACAAATTTACCCCTAATATTTAACACCGTTCATATGATTTAACGTGTGAACAGTACCGTATATACTAATTTTCGGTCGGGACCAGTAGATGAGATACCGTTCTGATAGTTAAAAGGATGGTGTACTAAAGTTTAGTCAGCCCAAAAGATGGGATACTGTTTAGATAATTTTCTCTAAATAAAATAATAAAAGAGGCTAAACATTTTACACATAGGTCTTTTTTTTTAAAAATTATTTTAGGTTGACATTCCTTTAATTTAAAAGGAGTTGGACATTTTTTCAAAACATATTAAAACATAAGAACACTATCCAAAATAAAAAAATATTTGAACAAAACCGGAAAACCCAAACAACACACCATTTTTCCTTTAATCTATACAAAATGGATTAGATTTTCCTTAAATTTATATAAAATTAATTGATTTATTAGGTAATAGTACAAACGTACACAATCAAGAAGACTTAACAACACTTTCAAATGTTATTTTTGAAGCATGAGACATGCCACTCGGATCTCCTTCATAGATATGGACCAACGATGTCAACCTCCTCAATGCTACGTCTTTCAATATTCAAAACATTATGAATTCATTTTACATTCAGCGTGCTAGGCACGCGGTTACACCATATATTAAAGAGTATATGTAAAATGATTATTAAAATTAAAATTTTGTTATTTTGGTCAAATAAAAGAAGATTTGAGACTACTTGGATTATTTTCGAATTATATCTGAGAGCTTTTAAATATCTATAATATGTCATTTTAGGATTATATATGTATGAAGTGTATCGTGTATAATATGTTTTTTCTATAAGTTTATATCCTATCGAAATACCATATTTATTTTTTTGTCCAAGAAAAAATAAATCATGTTAGTTATTAGAATTGGCTTGCAAAAAAAACTTTAGTTTGAATTGGCTTGCCTTATTATATTTTGTCAAAATATATTAAAATTTATAAAATACTAGATCAATTCTTGAAAAGGAAAACCAATTCAACACAGGTTAGTAGAAGAGAAATTTTTAACCGCTAATTTTCGTCTTAATTTTTCAAGGAGAAGACAAAATGGGTTCATTTTTACACTTTATTCTTTTTGAATATCGGCACATTTACAATAGCCGGCGACAACGAATATTTACTGCCTTATTACAAGTCTTTTCCGTACTATCACAATGGTTCTACATATTGCTACTATTCACCTCCACCCCTTATCTTCTCATAGACTTGTATATAAGCAGGTTCGGGCCGGGTAATAACCTAAAACTCTACTAGAAAGGTGTGGACCGGGTTGTGTCGGGTCATATTTAAAATTGTACCGTAAATTTTATAACAAGTGTGTACATAACTTTGCGATGCCCTTATTGCTTTTCCATGTAGGGATTGTTTCTACAATTTACAAGTTTACAATCACCTATATAAATGATAAATTTGGCATGTTTTTCTCTAAATGAAATTCTGTTTTTATAGTTTTACATATTCACAAGTTTAGCATTATCAATTTATAAGTTTACAAATTTGTTGGATACCTTGTTTCTTATGAATATCAACTTTGAACTAGATGCATTCACTCATTTTGATCTTGTTCATGAGGTACATCATCGTAAATTTGCTCCTTTATCCTAAACCGTGGGTTAAACTTCTGCTTCTACATCTTCAACTTTGAACTGTGTGAATCATGAGTTGATTTGCAAAGTGCAAGTTTCATATGTTAGTTTAACACCTGAATATGCATTCTTGCATGGAGCATTTCTTGTCTTGCTTCATGTACTAAGTTTAGGTAACCTTTCTCTTTTTCTCGGCACATTCTTTTTAGTTTGGTTTAAATATCTCCATTACTTTATTCTATCCATGTTTTTGTTGTGATTAGTTTAAGTCCGTTTACTTTATACACTTACCTTTGCTTTTTTATTTGTTCTAACTAGGTGACAAAGTTTCAACAGGTTTGTGCCTTTTGTTAAATAATATACCAAATCTTATTCTCTCTTTCTCCCTCACGTTAATCAGATTCCCTATTCTTCGATTTTCTTATGCTACTGGTTCCGCCATAGCCCCAACCCTTCGTCCACTAGAGAAGATCGATCCGTTGTCTAGCCAAAAAGCCGCCGCAGATCCTACTCTCTATTTCTTTCACACGATTGTTAGTAAGCGGTTACTCGTTTAATTTTGTTGTATCGCTTTTGTCCGAGACATACCTTTCTCAAGATCGGACGAACACCTCACCTCAGGTTTGAAGCATCTAATCTTAATTTTTTTTCAAATCGTTCATATGCGAATTTCCCTTATGCCTTGATAGAACTTAGGTATAGTCTGTTGGACGAAGGGTTGGGACTATGACGGATCCAGTAGCAGAAAAAAATCGAAGAATAGGAAATCTGATTAACGTGAGGGAGAAAGCTGTTACAATAGCTAGCCCACTACAATAATCTATTAAGTAAATATATCCCATAAACAGCAACTCCTGACCTGACTCGTGGATGCATGGGATGATTTGACAGCTGTTGCTCCTGTTGAAGGCAAATGTTTTGCTGATACAAATGGTGAAGCCTTGCCACTTCCCTCTCTAGTACTTCCTGCTCCACTGATATTACATCATCTCATCAATAAATGTTTAAATCATAAAAGGTAAGGCTGTCATCCATCTTTAAATATATGGTTTAGTACTCATATGACTTAATAAGCTGCACTTGAGATAAACCCTCTAAATGCTGCTTCAGAGCTCTCTTCTCCATCTTCAATATCAAATTTTGCTGGTCAAAGAAATTCCATCTCAGCTGAGACCATAGATCCTTCAGCTTGTACAACTTGGATGCTCCTTTCAAGCTCTCCTATGTACTCAACTTTCCTTACACGCGATCTTCGACCATTATGCCTACATATCATAAATAAAGCTCTAAGCCCAACAACATAATATTTTGTTGTTGAACATCTCATTATACGGGTAATCATAATCAGATGATGTGTTAATTTCGGTATGTAAATTCCGCTATGTTAATTCCGATATGTAAATTTCGGTATGAATTATAAAATAACAAAAAAAAAAAAATTATGGTATGAGTTTCTGGTAGGAAGTTATACCAGAAACTCATACCAGAAAATTATAAAAAATAAAAAAGGATCAGTAAATAATTCTGGTATGAAAAAGTTATGGTATGAAAATTTTCTATTATGAGAAATTCTAGTATGATAAATAAATAAGAAAATAATAAAGAAAATAAAAAAGGCAAAAAATTAAAAAAAAATTAAAAAAAAAATTCAGTAATTAAGAATTAAAACTTACACTTACATAGTAAACTAGTGTGTATTACCTGTGCCTTGCACGGGATTTGTTAAAATATACTTTTAATTTTTAATTTTTTTTTTCTTTTAGTCTTATTTCGATGATGTATATTTGACAAAATATGATATTCATCTATATTTAAAAACATATTTATAAATTTGTTAAATAACTAATTATAGGTTTTAAATTTTAATATAATTTTATCGAGAAAAGTTGACGTAAATTAGGACTTTTAATAATACCTTTTTAAAAAATATCAGTTTTTAAATTGATTATTTAAAAGAATGTGCCTTGCACGGGATTTGTTAAAATATACTTTTAATATTTCTTTTTTTTTCTTTTAGTCTTATTTCGATGATGTATATTTGACAAAATATGATATTCATCTATATTTAAAATCATATTTATAAATTTGTCAAACAACTAATTATAGGTTTTAAATTTTAATATAATTTTATCGAGAAAACTTAACGTAAACTACGACTTTAAATAATACCTTTTTTAAAATATCAGTTTTTTAATTGATTATTTAAAAGAATGTGATTCATATCACGATTATTTGCGGCTTTGATAAATTAATTTAGTTGACCTTATAAATTTATATGGGAATTTTGTTAAAGTAATAATTACATCAAATTAATATATTAAAAAATACTCTACAAACATATTAAAAATTTATCAACTTACATAATTAACTAATTTTGTAATAAAAATTGTTCAACTTATTATAAAGAAAAAATCTCAAAAAGTAAAATGGAAAGAAAAATAGATTTGGTAGGTGATTTGAGATTTGGAGAAGAGGGAAGGAGAGAAGATATACTTGAGCTACAAATTTGGTAAAGAAGGTAATTTATTTAAGTAATAAATAAAAATAATATAAAGGACCCACTAATTCCATCACCAACAAATACGTTAATTGAAATTGGAAATAAAGATAGTTACAATTTTTTTTATTAATATATATCTATATAACTTACTAAAACAAAGGACACTAATGTCACGTGTCAATCAACGAGGGATGCCACCTCAGCATTTTTGTAAAATATTTACTGAAATACCACTCCTAAAAAATTTATGATAGATTACTAAATTGCCATTCTTAAAAAATAGATACCGAATTACTAAATAAATATTAAAGATTATCATGCACAAATAAAATTAAGAATATTTTTTAAAAAATTGAAGCTTCTTTTATGTTTTTAAAAAATTTGTTTAAAAGATAGACAAAATCTTTGATTATTTTGTAAAAAAAAAAATATAAGGCTCCACATTTTTATCGGATTAAATCTTTTACTAAATTTCGAATTAAGCCAATAATTTTTTTTTACTAAACCTTAATTATTTTGTAAAATATGAATTTTGTTATTTTTGTTATCCCACATCGCTTATCAGGGAAGGATGACACTTTGATAGCATGTATAAATAGACCTATAAGATTTGAAGATTATACAAATCATACATTTCTACACCTTTTGGTCGGAATCAAGTATAATACTTATTCATACCGGATTAGTATTTGTATGTGGATTGTTGTGACCTACTAATTCGCAGGTCATTTTAATCTAATGATTTGTAGGTCGTTTTGATCTAATGATTTTCGGGTTGTTTTGATCTAATGATTTTTGGGTCGTTTTGACCTACTGAGTTGTGGGTCGTTGTGACCTATGAATTGTAATAACCGAAAATTTTAAAGTTCCGGTAAACTGCAATTAACCAAATTCCGATGCGGCAATCTTAAATAAATAAATAAAGAAAATAAAACGAGTTTAAATGTTATCATTTTATGTGACTTTAAGTCACATAAAATTGATGAAAACTTATAACCGGAATTAATTTACGCGCCTTAAAATAAAAATAATAATAAAGTAGATAATACGGAAATTAATTCCGTATTATATAAATTCCCGCACTTTTAACGAGTTCCGGATCCGGTTCTAAAGAGAGTGAGGTTGGAGTTAACCCGCTACGAGGCCCAATTACCGGCCCAGCCCAGCCAGCCATTTTTAAGATTAACCTAATTAAAACCTAATTTAGACTAACCTAATTTAACCTAACCTAATCCGTTTAATCAGCCGCTACTTCCATCTCTTCCGCTTACCTCTTTTCTGAACATCGATCGCTCCCATCCCTTCCGCTTCAACAGAAGACACGCCGCACGCTCCTGCCTTCCACCGGAGACGCCGCCACCTTGCCTACGCCGCGCTCGTCGACCTTCTTCGCTCGCCGGCGACTGCAGCTGCCAGGTGAGCCACCTTCCCTCTTCCTCCCCTGTTCTGTTAACCGGGGTAACAAGTTCTCCCTCCATAGCCCGACTGCAAGCGTAGCCGCCACACCGGAGCCACCGAGCCGCATTCAGTCGACCGCCAGGCACCGCCGGAGTCTCAGTGCCAGTGAAGACCGTCGAGTACACCCCAGTGAACCGCCGCCTCCCGCTGAGCCCTTCCCCTGTGCCGACGCGTGACGAGGTGAGTCCGCCCATCCCTTCCCTCTTTCTGTTCCGGTATGCGCTGCTAACCTTCTCTGCGGCTGCTGTGTTGCACCAGCCCCGACCTCCCCGCCTTGGACTGCAGCTCGGTGCCGCCTAGGACCTCCCCGCCGGACTGCAACTCCGGTAAGCCGGCTGCTCCGCTTCGTCTTTCCTCTGCGGTATGTATATATGTAGATTAGATGTTGAATGCGTCTTTCCTCTGCAGTATGTATATATGTATAGATTGATAGGTATAAGAGACATAAATATGCATATATATACGGGTACTGTACTAGTATGTTGTAAAGAAAAACGTGAGTGGAGATGCGAGATGTGTATGGATAAGTTGAATTGGAATATATATATATATATATATATATATATATATATATATATATATATATATATATATATATAGGTTACATATAAGCACATATATACATTCAATTACGGAAGTGTGCTTATATCCGTACGAGGAGGAAAATATATATATGTAAATATATATATACACATGTATAAATACCTAGGAGTGACGGATTTATAGAATTGGAAGGAAAGATAGTATGCACATAAGTAGGTATATATATAGATATATATAAGATTAGATAATACCTAGAATAAAGAAATGTGGTTCTAGATGACGAGTGGATGAGATTAATATTATGACTTTAGTAAACCATTCTGGAGTAGTCAACTATTTGAAAAGCGTTAAAAAAGAAATATTAGAAGTCAAGAAGTGACTCAGAGAATTATCGGCGCTAAGGGTAAAACGGTCTTTCACCATATGAGAATCTTTCTTTCCGTAATTCCTTCGCATGAGGTTGGACATCGAGATGTGATTTTGTTACACATGCCTTAATTGACAGGCGCTTGAGTTACCACGAGTACGGACTATTTGAGGAGTGTTAGAGTGTTTTGACTCAGGTAAGTCCTTCCGACTTACTTAGCCAGTTTCTGGATATTAGTTGAGTGATAGTGGTTGTGTGTGCTATTTGCGTGTTTAATAATAATAACTTGCTAGGACGACTGTTATTATTACGTTTAAGGCCCAAGTGTATGTATAACGGGCCGTGACATCACTGCCCAGCTCTGACATGAGATTGGGAGGTTCTCTATACCCAGACCAGGCAGGTACAAGGTGAGATGCATCAGATCCATTCCTGATGGTTACACGGGGGCGGAGGCGAGGTTTGGGAATCCCTCGTGTCACAAAATAAGTATCACTAGAGTGAAAGAGTAACTTAACTCAAGATAATAAAACGGACTTGTTTGAAAGCATGATGGGTGTTTATATTTTTATGTGTGTGTTTGTGCTGCTATTATTCTGCTAATATTTAGATAACTAGCTAACGGTTCTTCTTGTTGTTGTTTTTAGATTTACCGCAGGTTAGATCAGCAGCTGAGTGATCCGGAAGTAGTGGTCAGCCGGGTCTCCGTACTCCTTAGAGTGGGGGTTGGGGGTTGTTTTTGTCTTTTCTTTCTTTTGGTTAAGACAGTTGTTCGTTTCCTTTGTTTAAGTACTTTAGGCTGCTAGACAGTGTTGCATTCATACCCTAAAAATACTATTTTTAAGAATTTCGGTTTTCTCTATTTGTGTCTTGTTGCAAGATCCTAGTAATGTTGTTGTCAAACTGAGGTCGGGACCCATTGGTAGGTCCTAACCAGTAATGTCCCGAGTTCTGAGAATTCGGGGTGTTACAACATGGTATAAAAGCTCTAGGTTGGCAACAATGACACTTGAAATCTTCTGAAAGACCGAATAAGCTTTAAGCAGAACCCGAAAAGGGGTATGAGTTTTAAAAAGAAAATTTTTGGTTTTAAATGCATGCATATTCTGGTTGGGAATAGAAAAGTACGGCTGGCCACCACTACTACCGCGGATCTCAGTATGCTTAGTTGGAATTTAGGTTTTACTGTAGATGGACTTTATGGACTTTAGCTAGTAGTAATTATAGTTATTATTCTTTGCGCAGATGACACGTACTAGAGCTACGCTAGCTACTGGGCGAGGCAGAGGTCGTCCACCTCTCCCTCCAACTGGACCAGGTAGGGGAGATAGGACCCCTACAGTTAGAGGACGCGGCCGTGGAGGTAGACCTCCACTAGCCCAAGGCCGAGGTCGAGCTCCTCGAGAGGATCCACCAGCAGTGATCATGCCAGAGGCTGGAGTGGAGGAGGTAGCTGAGAGTGTAGGTCCTGAGGTCAGGAATGAGACCGTTGCTAGGTCTGGAGCACAGAGAGC
Source organism: Fagopyrum esculentum (assembly GCA_033239045.1). NCBI lineage: Eukaryota > Viridiplantae > Streptophyta > Magnoliopsida > Caryophyllales > Polygonaceae > Fagopyrum > Fagopyrum esculentum. Next base: position 123,558,364 of record BSUD01000005.1, read on the forward strand.
ACGTTCGACGGAGTCAGGACGTGTTTCCATTGGAGCGACTGAGTACAGAGAGTACCGAGCATACGTTGAGCGTATGAAGGAGGCTGCTAGGACAAAGAGACTTACTCAGGTACCACCAGTACCGGTTAGATCTGTCCAGGTGACACAAGGAGCGCCTCACGTGCCAACTGTACCTGAGAGGAGAGTTGTGGCTGATAGAGCGCCTACTGGGACTAGAGCACCGAGGCCGGATGAGTGGTTGAAGGCTTTCAACTCTCAAAAGGTCCCCACATATAGTGGAGAGATAGGACTGGAGGTGGAGCACTGGATTGGACAGGTAGAGACTGCGTTAGAGGCAATACGCTGCCCAGAGGATCGGCAGGTGGACTTGGTGCAGACCTGCTTCACTGGAGATGCTCATTCCTGGTGGCGGACCATGCGTAGTCGAGTCACCAGTTGGGAGCAGATGAGGAGTATTGTTAGAGACAGATACTGCCCTGTCTCGTTGAGGAGAGAGAGATTCCAAGACTTTATTAAGGCTGGATTTCAGGACATTCCGATCGCTGTTGCCATCAAGAAGTTCCAGAAGGAACTGATACTGCTTGGACCAGCTGCACCTCCTGAGGAGCAGCACGTATATCTTTTTTCGAGGAGATTGAGAGAGAGCACTCGTTCTTATCTGGCAGGATTTCGCTGTGAGACTTTGTCAGACTATCAGGATAGAGCATCTGCATATGAGAGAGACAAACTAGTGTCAAGGAGAGCTGCTCAGTCAGACAGGCCGGATAAGCGGCAGAGGACAGGTTATGCCAGTGGTAGTTCAGGAGTAGCTGCTTTTGGACGGGGACAGACTCAGGGACGACAGAGCCATACAGCTACTGGTCAGACTTCAGCTGGTGGCTTGTAGTGCCACAACTGCAGTAGCTATGGACATATCCGATCAAACTACACGAAGCCAGCAGTGACTTGCTTCCAGTGCGGCAAGGTGGGACATAGAGCTGCATTCTGCCGTCAGGGCAAGGCTCCATCTCAGCAGGGTTCTTCTCCTGCAGGCTTATCAGGGAGTGTACAGAGACCGCCACAGTACCGGACTTCGAGTTAGCAGCAGCAATACAGAGGTCCTAGTCAGCAGCAGTCTTACAGGGCTCTAGGACACACACCACCACAGAGTTCTTTGCAGGGATCAGGTCGGGGCAGAGGACGTGGTAGTGTAGCTGATACTAGGGGAGCTCAGGCACGAGTGTTTGAGTTGAGAGATGCTGATCAGCCAGATGCACCGACTGCCACAGGTACGATCCAGATTCATGACTTACCTGTACGAATTTTATTTGATACGGGTGCTACACACTCCTTCATATCTGATGCATGCGTAGATAGGTTGTCCTTAGCTAATGTAGAGGGGATACCTTATATGATAGGCTTACCTGATGGGAGTAAGGTAAGAGGGACTAGAGAGATTTATGGATGTCCTGTTCGCATGGGAGATCGAGACTGGCTAGTAGATTTTCTAGTCATGCCCTTAGCTCATGAGGATGTGATTCTAGGGATAGATTGGATGAGGAGACACGGAGCAGTCTTAGACATTGGTAAGAGGACATTGACCGTTGCCACCAAGGAGGGTCATAGGGTGATATTCCGAGGTTGGGACCTCGGAAAGTCAGGCACAGTTATCAGTGCAGTGAGGGCAGCGAGACTGATAGCACAGGGTTGCGAAGCCTTCTGGTGTTATGCCATGAAGGAAAGCAAGAGCCTGACTATAGAGGAGATACCTGTTGCATGCGAGTTTGCGGAGGTATTCAGTGACGACCTGCCAGGACTACCCCCACAGAGGAGCGTCGATTTCAGCATTGACTTGGAGCCGGGCACGAGACCTATCTCGAAGGCTCCGTACCGTATGGCACCTATAGAGCTGCTTGAGCTGAAGAAGCAGTTAGAGGAGCTAGCAGAGAAGGGTTTCATACGCTCTAGTGTGTCTCCTTGGGGCGCGCCAGTGTTATTTGTGAAGAAGAAGGACGGATCGATGAGGCTGTGCATAGACTACAGAGAGCTGAACAAGGTAACCATCAAGAACAAGTACCCACTGCCACGCATAGATGATCTGTTGGACCAGTTGCATGGAGCGTCTGTGTTCTCGAGGATAGACTTGAGATCAGGTTACCACCAGTTGAGGGTGAGAGATCAGGACATACCTAAGACGGCATTCCGGACTAGGTATGGTCATTATGAGTTTGTAGTGATGCCATTTGGGCTCACTAATGCACCAGCGGTGTTCATGGAGTTGATGAATGGGATATTCATTGACTTCTTAGATCAGTTTGTAGTGGTCTTCATTGACGACATCCTAGTCTACTCTAGGAGTCGAGAGGAGCATGCCGGAGACTTGAGGACAGTACTACAGATTCTACAAGATAGCCAGCTGTATGCTAAGCTATCCAAGTGTGAGTTTTGGATGTCGGAGGTGGCTTTCTTAGGTCACGTGGTGACTGCTGAGGGTATTAAGGTCGATCCGGCGAAGATCGATTCAATATCTTCTTGGCAACCTTCTAAGAATGTTAAGGAGGTTCGCAGCTTTCTAGGTTTAGCAGGTTACTACCGCCGGTTTGTGGAAGGGTTCTCTTTGATTGCCCGACCACTTACTTGTCTTTTGAGGAAGACCACTCGGTTTGTCTGGTCTGAGCCGTGTCAGCAGAGTTTTGATGCATCCAAGCTGGGCTTGGGGTGTGTTTTGATGCAGAGGGGTAAGGTCATAGCCTATGCGTCTAGACAGTTGAAGACGTATGAGGAGAACTACCCCACACATGATCTCGAGTTGGCTGCAGTAGTCCATGCTCTTAAGATCTGGCGTCACTATCTCTATGGGGCGACATGTCAGATCTTTACAGACCATAAGAGTCTGAAGTACATATTCACTCAGAGAGAGTTGAATAACCGCCAGAGGCGGTGGTTAGAGTTGATCAAGGACTTCGACCTTGAGATCCTTTACCACCCCGGAACGGCGAATGTGGTAGCTGATGCTTTGAGCCGGAAGACGCCTAGGGAGAGGGCGATAGCCCGGTTGACAGTACAGCCACAGTTGTAGAGGGACTTGGCTTGGTTGGAGATAGAGATTTAGTTTCCAGATACTGAGGGGGTCAGTTGGCTACCATGGAGTTACTTCCTGATCTGTTGGATGAGATCCGACAGAAGCAGGAGACTTGCCCTACTTTGATCAGGATCCGAGACAGGATGTCTCGAGATGAGGCCCCACAGTTTACTATTGGTGCAGATGGAGTGATGAGACATCAGGACCGCGTTTGTGTGCCGTCAGATAGTGAGTTGAGACAGAGGATACTAGGTGAGGCTCATGCTACCCCATACTCAGTACATCCTGGAGCGAGTAAGATGTACAAGGATGTGAGACGGTCCTTCTGGTGGGGTGGTTTGAAGCCCGATGTGACTCGGTATGTAGCTCAGTGCGCGACCTGCCAGCAGGTCAAGATTGAGCATCGCAGGTCTGGAGGAGAGCTCCACCCACTCCCAGTACCACAGTGGAAGTGGGAGGATATATCTATGGATTTTGTCACTGGTTTGAGGCTCAACAGAGGATTTGACGCTATTTGGGTAGTGGTGGACCGCTTGACGAAGACCGCACGTTTCATTCCGATTAAGGAAACGTGGCCGGTGAGTCGTTTGGCTGAGGAGTTCACCAGACACATTGTGAGACTCTATGGAGTACCGAGGACTATCGTCTCTGACAGAGATGGACGTTTTACCTCGAGATTTTGGCAGCAGGTACATACTGCTTTGGGGACGAGTCTCCACTTCACTACCGCCTACCATCCACAGACAGACGGACAGTCTGAGAGGACCATTCAGACCTTAGAGGACATGCTTCGGGCGTGTGTACTAGATTGGGGACAGGTATGGCCAGATCATCTCCCACTGGTAGAGTTTTCGTATAATAATAGCTGGCACGCGTCTATTGGGATGGCTCTTTATGAGGCTTTGTACGGGCGGAGATGTCGTACACCATTATGTTGGGATGAGCCCAGCAGAGTTGATAGAGTAGCTCCAGATCAGATACAGGATGACATCGCTCGGATTGCCCTAGTCCGAGAGCGGATGTTAGCAGCTCAGAGCCGTCAGAAGTCCTACGCCGACAACAGGCGTCGACCTTTGGAGTTTAGAGTGGGTGCTCAGGTGTGGCTGAGAGTGTCACCTACAAGAGGGGTCAGGCGTTTCGGCATTAAGGGGAAGCTGAGTCCCCGATATGTCGGACCTTTTGAGATCTTGGAGAGAGTTGGAGAGGTGGCCTACAGACTAGCACTACCGCCGAGACTAGAGAGTGTCCATCCGGTCTTTCATGTATCCCAGTTGAGAGAGTATATTCCGGATCCGAGACACGTCATCAGCCATGAGGATCTGACAGTTGAGCCTGACCATACATTTGTAGAGTACCCAGTAGATGTCTTGGAGCGCAGTACCAGACGTCTGCGATCCAAGGAGATACCTATGATGAGGATCCAGTGGTCTAGGAGAGGAGCTGATGAGGCCACTTGGGAGACTGAGGAGAGTATTAGACGTAACTACCCCGACTTCTTTGCGGGGTTATAGGTTACTCCTGTTTGACGAGTTAGTACTCGGATGTTGTGTTGTTTGACCTTTCAGGTTTTCATATTGATTTGAGCGATTTTTTTTTTTTTTGTGATGCTTGCCTGTTGATGCTTGAGTAGTTGCATGGTAGAAAATGAAAATGTCGAGAAAACTAAAATATACCGAAGGAAATGTGTGAGTAAGAGGAACATTCTAAGTTTCGGGACGAAACTTCTTTTAAGAGGGCACTGATGTAATAACCGAAAATTTTAAAGTTCCGGTAAACTGCAATTAACCAAATTCCGATGCGGCAATCTTAAATAAATAAATAAAGAAAATAAAACGAGTTTAAATGTTATCATTTTATGTGACTTTAAGTCACATAAAATTGATGAAAACTTATAACCGGAATTAATTTACGCGCCTTAAAATAAAATAATAATAAAGTAGATAATACGGAAATTAATTCCGTATTATATAAATTCCCGCACTTTTAACGAGTTCCGGATCCGGTTCTAAAGAGAGTGAGGTTGGAGTTAACCCGCTACGAGGCCCAATTACCGGCCCAGCCCAGCCAGCCATTTTTAAGATTAACCTAATTAAAACCTAATTTAGACTAACCTAATCCGTTTAATCAGCCACTACTTCCATCTCTTCCGCTTACCTCTTTTCTGAACATCGATCGCTCCCATCCCTTCCGCTTCAACAGAAGACACGCCCCACGCTCCTGCCTTCCACCGGAGACGCCGCCACCTTGCCTGCTCCGCGCTCGTCGACCTTCTTCGTTCGCCGGCGACTGCAGCCGCCAGGTGAGCCACCTTCCCTCTTCCTCCCCTGTTCTGTTAACCGGGGTAACAAGTTCTCCCTCCACAGCCCGACTGCAAGCGTAGCCGCCACACCGGAGCCACCGAGCCGCATTCAGTCGACCTCCAGGCACCGCCGGAGTCTCAGTGCCAGTGAAGACCGTCGAGTACACCCCAGTGAACCGCCGCCTCCCGCTGAGCCCTTCCCCTGTGCCGACGCGTGACGAGGTGAGTCCGCCCATCCCTTCCCTCTTTCTATTCCGGTATGCGCTGCTAACCTTCCCTGCGGCTGCTGTGTTGCACCAGCCCCGACCTCCCCGCCTTGGACTGCAGCTCGGTGCCGCCTAGGACCTCCCCGCCGGACTGCAACTCCGGTAAGCCGGCTGCTCCGCTTCGTCTTTCCTCTGCGGTATGTATATATGTAGATTAGATGCTGAATGCGTCTTTCCTCTGCAGTATGTATATATGTATAGATTGATAGGTATAAGAGACATAAATATGCATATATATACGGGTACTGTACTAGTATGTTGTAAAGAAAAACGTGAGTGGAGATGTGAGATGTGTATGAATAAGTTGAATTGGAATATATATATATAGGTTACATATAAGTACATATATACATTCAATTACGGAAGTGTGCTTATATCCGTACGAGGAGGAAAGTATATATATATGTAAATATATATATACACACATGTATAAATACCTAGGAGTGACGGATTTATAGAATTGGAAGGAAAGATAGTATGCACATAAGTAGGTATATATATAGATATATATAAGATTAGATAATACCGAGAATAAAGAAATGTGGTTCTAGATGACGAGTGGATGAGATTAATATTATGACTTTAGTAAACCATTCTGGAGTAGTCAGCTATTTGAAAAGCGTTAAAAAAGAAATATTAGAAGTCAAGAAGTGACTCAGAGAATTATCGGCGCTAAGGGTAAAACGGTCTTTCACCGTATGAGAATCTTTCTTTCCGTAATTCCTTCGCATGAGGTTGGACATCGAGATGTGATTTTGTTACACATGCCTTAATTGACAGGCGCTTGAGTTACCACGAGTACGGACTATTTGAGGAGTGTTAGAGTGTTTTGACTCAGGTAAGTCCTTGCGACTTACTTAGCCAGTTTCTGGATATTAGTTGAGTGATAGTGGTTGTGTGTGCTATTTGCGTGTTTAATAATAATAACTTGCTAGGACGACTGTTATTATTACGTTTAAGGCCCAAGTGTATGTATAACGGGCCGTGACATCACTGCCCAGCTCTGATAGGAGACTGGGAGGTTCTCTATACCCAGACCAGGCAGGTACAAGGTGAGATGCATCGGATCCATTCCTGATGGTTACACGGGGGCGGAGGTGAGGTTTGGGAATCCCTCGTGTCACAAAATAAGTATCACTAGAGTGAAAGAGTAACTTGACTCAAGATAATAAAACGGACTTGTTTGAAAGCATGATGGGTGTTTATATTTTTATGTGTGTGTTTGTGCTGCTATTATTCTGCTAATATTTAGATAACTAGCTAACGGTTCTTCTTGTTGTTGTTTTTAGATTTACCGCAGGTTAGATCAGCAGCTGAGTGATCCGGAAGTAGTGGTCAGCCGGGTCTCCGTACTCCTTAGAGTGGGGGTTGGGGGTTGTTTTGTCTTTCCTTTCTTTTGGTTAAGACAGTTGTTCGTTTCCTTTGTTTAAGTACTTTAGGCTGCTAGACAGTGTTGCATTCATACCCTAAAAATACTATTTTTATGAATTTCGGTTTTCTCTATTTGTGTCTTGTTGCAAGATCCTAGTAATGTTGTTGTCAAACTGAGGTCGGGACCCATTGTGAGGTCCTAAACAGTAATGTCCCGAGTTCTGAGAATTCGGGGTGTTACATGAATTTGTGGATCGTTGTGACCTATGAATTTGTGGGTTGTTGTGACCTATTGATTCGTGGGTCGTTGTGACCTATTGATTCGTGAGTCGTTGTGACCTATTGATTCGTGGGTCGTTGTGACCTACTGATTCGTGGGTCGTTGTGACCTAATGATTTGTGGGTCGTTGTGTTCTTGTGGGTCCTTGTGATCTACTAATTTGTGGGTCGTTGTAACCTGATTTGTGGACCGTTGAAATATTAAATTCGTAATTCTTATTTTATCAATATACTAAATATACATCTATATTCTATATACTTTACTAAAACATACGAAACTAATGCTGACGTGATGCTCCTATGTTTTTCTCGAATTAAATCTTTTACTAAATCACAAATTAAGCCAATTAATCTTTTTTACTAATGGAATTCTTATCAAATTATGGTATTTTTAAATTATATGATTATGTTTTTTTATTTAAATTATTATTTATTAAATAATAAATTAAATTAAAAAAAATTATTAGCATAAAACTAATTAATGATCAACACATGGGCTACGTGGTCCCATTTACTATGTAACACTTGACGCGTTATTTATACGAGCTCATAACATATAGCTAATAAAGTTAACAACATATAATATAGTAAAAAATGTAAAATGCTAAGCTATTTTATTAACAAACCCGCACAAGGTGCGGGCTATAAACTAGTTAAAAGAAAAGTAGTCACCCTTAGTATCTACAATTTTAATATACTACTAAAGTATTATATTTAAAAAAATAAGGAAAAAAATCTATTATTTACACTTTTTTTATTTAAAAAAATATATTAATTGATAGAAGTTTAATAAAAATAATCTCTTCAATTTTTTTAATAAAATTGAAAAAGCAAATTTAGTTAGTAGGCTATTTAGAAAAATAGTGATAGTAAGTAGGCTTTTTTGTTTTTCAATTAAGTAAATATACCCCTCTTATTTTTTTTTACCATCAAACCTTCTCCATCCTCTTGTTTTATTCTTTCTTCCGAATGCTTTTTAAAAACTCAATTTATTTTTTTATTTTCTTTTATTAATTTTTTTTGTCTTTTTTATTTTCTTTATTTTTTATTTATTTTCTAGAATGAAGAATTTTTTCACACACCGAAATTATCACATACCGGAATTATCACATACCGGAATTTCCACATACCGGAATTTCACATACCGGAATTTTCACATACCGGACCGGAATTTTACATACCGGAATTATCACATACCGGAATTATCACATACCGGATTTTCACATACCGGAATTTTCACATACCATAATTTTCACATACCGGAATTTCACATACCGGAATTATCACATACCGGATTTTCACATACCAGAATTTCACATACCAGAATTTCACATACCGGACATTTACATACCGAAATTTACATACCGGAATGAATTTTTAATTGTCTAATATTTAATTTTGCAAATTTTAGGGGGCTCGTTGTAATTTTGCAATTTTTTATTGTAATTTGCGTATATGATGACGGTTTGCAAAAATGGGTCCATCACCGTCTCTTTTGGTTTCCAAAAGACTTGTTCTTTTTCCCAGTTGACAATGACAAATTGACAAGACGTGGAGGAGTTGAGCATTATTTGAGTGGAGAATTATATGTTAAAATTGTCTCAAAATAAAAGTATTATGTAAACAAAAATAAATAGCGGACGGAAAGCACAAGGATCAAGTGCTGATTGTGCCGCTAGTTTTAATTCAGAAATTTCTGGAATGAAATTTCTGGTATAAACTTTTCGTATGAAATTTCTGGTATGAAAAATTCTGGTATGAAAAAATTTTAGTATGAAAAAAATTCTGGTATGAAAAAAATTCTGGTATGAAATTTCTGGTATGAACTTTTCGTATGATAATTTCTGGTATGAAATTTCTGGTATGAAAATTCTGGTATGAGAATTTCCGGGATGAGAAATTCAGTCCAGAAATAAAAAAGAAAATAAAAAATAAATAAAAAAAGGCAAGACAAATAATAAAAGAAAACAAATTCAGTAATTAAAAATTAAAAATTATACTTATATAACAAATAACAAACATCATTTATTATTTATTTCTAATAGAAGGGTTAATAATTTTTACCTACTATTAAATGAAAGTGGTAAAAAATTTGGGGTACATTTTCTTAAACAAAAACTAAAAAAAGCATAGTATGTCAAATTCTCCCAAATTAAAATACATTAGCACTATACATAAATTAAAAAAAGTATGTTTAGGATAGATAAATATATGTATAACTATATATATAAAGTTATTTTGGTATACTTTTATCATAAAATAATAATTCTATTAGTATAATTTTAACCATGTTTATGTATATGTGTAGATATATAAAAAGACATGTTTGGTAAGTAGATAAATATAAGTTCTATTATAGGATAATTATGCTATTACATTATTGACTAATTTAAATAGGGTAACTATATATATAATTTGTAACACCCCGAATTCTCAGAACTCGGAGTATTACTAGTTAGGACCTCACAATGGGTCCCGACCTCAGTTTGACAACAATATTACTAGGACCTTGCAACAAGACACAAATAAGAAAAACCGAAATTTCATAAAATGTATTTGTAAAAGGATGAATGCAACAAAGTCTAACAGCCTATCGTACTTAAACAACGGAAAAGACTAACTGTCTTAACAAAGGGAAAGACGACAAAGCAATAACCCAAACTCCCACTCTAAAGAGTACGGAGACCCGGCTGACCACTACTTCCGGATCACTCAGCTGCTGTTCTAACCTGCAGTAAAACTAAAAACACAACAAAACAACCATTAGCTAGTTATCTAAACATTAGGAGAATAATAATAGCACACACACACATAAAATAATAAACACTCATCATGCTTTCAAACAATCCATTTATTATCTTCATTTAAGTCATTCACTCTAATGATACTTATTTTGTGACACGAGGGATTCCCAAACCTCGCCTCCGCCCCCGTGTACCCATCAGGAGTGGATCCGATGCATCTCACCGTGTACCTGTATGGTCTGGGTATAGAGAACCTCCCAGTCTCCTGGCAGAGCTGGGCAGTGATGTCACGGCCCGTTATACATACACTTGGGCCTTAAAACAATATAACCACGGTCGTCCTAACAAGTTATTATTTATTATAACACACATTGTACACACACAACCATTATCACTCAACTAACATCCAGAAACCGGCTAAGTAAGTCACAAGGACTTACCTGAGTCAAAATACACTCTAACACGTCTCAACAGTCCGTACTCGTGGTAACTCAAACGCCTGTCAAATAAGACATGTGTATCAAAATCACATCTCGATGTCCAACCTCATGCAAAGGAATTACGGAAAAACTCTCTTATGGTAAAAGACCATTTTACGCTTGGTATCGTAAATTCCCGAAGTTTATTCTTAAACTTTCTAATTCCTTTTAAAACTTGTTGCCATACTTTGTGTCTCTCGATTAGCTACCTATAGGTCACCAGTTCAAACTTGAATCCACTCGAAAAAGAATAACACTCTTCCTCCTTCCCGGTTACCATCTATTACATATATTATCCGTATTATATACTTTAACCTTTCTCCTCAACTCACTTATTAATTGTGTAATTATTCGGTACTCATATATATATATCTACATATTTTATTTTCAATCTTGTACGGATATAGGTACACTTACGTCATGAGTATATATATTCTTATGTTTCTTTATATATATAAATCCTGAAATCCCAACTTATTTATATATATATTTATATCTCTTTTACATAAATTCATAGCTCTCAACTCGTACTTATATATTAACTCATATATAATTATATATACATCACTCTCGCATTTTTATATATTCTATATTTATGCTTATAAATATACTCTTATATATAAGAGTATCACGAACTCTTCAAACTATACGTACATGTAGGTATTTAATATACAAACTTACTCCTTCTTAATGTAAAGATACATTTATATGTTCAGCATTCCCATACGTATACACAAATGCCTATTCAGCACCTAAACATACTTATAAAACTATCTCTACACACACACTAACCTACCGAACTGCATACCCGTACTACCTCCAATCTATTGTTCATATGCGTAAACAAATCTCAGTTTATATACGTTTTTCAATCTCAACTTATATACGTATTAAATTCAGTTTATATACGTTTCCAACTCACAAGAAATACACGCAGGGGACAGGAGGGAGAAGAACCGAAGTTGCAGTCTAGCGGCCGATGTGCTAGCTTTCCGGCGGCCTCCTGGTGGCCGATTTGCTCCTGCTGCGGAAAGTCGCAGGCTGTTGTGAGCCTCGATCAACAGAGGGCTCGGTGGTGGTTCCGGAGCTGCTGCAGGGCCTGAAGCGAGGCGGCGTGGATGGTCACTGCTGGCAGAAGAGAGGCGGCGCGGCGGCCGGTGCAGAAGGGAAACAGGGCAGCGAGGCGGCGCTGGCGTTCCGGACGGCCCTCCCCGGTGGTCGGATCTGCGGGATCGACAGAGGCGGCGGGGCTCGGTGGCTGTTATCTTGCTGCTGCTGCGGAAGAGAGGCGACGGTTGGTTCCGAAAACTGAAGTTGAGAAGAGGAGTGACGGAAGGAGAAGGCGGCGGGCTTACCAGGCTCCGGCGGCGGTTGGGCGGTCGACAGCGGCGGCACAAGGGCTCGGTGGCGGCTCAGTCTTGTGTTGTGTGGGCTGCGGCGATTGTTTGTACAAAGAGGGAGGAGGAAGAGCGGCAGTCGAAGGAAATAGAGATTAGGTTTAGATTAAGTTTAAACCTAATTAAGTTAGGGTTAAAAATTATGGGCTGGCTGCAAGGTCATTGGGCCGGGTCTAATTGGGCCTGCTCATCAAATAAAATAAATGGGCTGAAAGAAGGTTCGTTATTTGCCCGGAATCGTTAGAAATTACGGAACTTAATTTCAGAATTACTTACGGAATTATTTACTGTATTATGTAAGTTATCATTTTATTATTATTATTATTATTATTTTTTTTAAAGGTACGGAATTATTTCCGGTTACATAATTTATCATTTTATGTGAATTAAGGTCACATAAAATGATATAAATTAAATCTCGTTTCATATTTATTTAAAAGTTAAAGGTTGGCGGATCGGAATTCGGTTAAATTCAGTATTAAACGGAGTTTAAAAATTTCCGGTTATTACATCAGTGCCCTCTTAAAAGAAGTTTCGTCCCGAAACTTAGAATAATATACCTAATCACATGATTCTCTTGCTACAACTTAGTTTTCAAACTTTCCGTTTTCTACATTGCAACTACTCAATCATCATACTCAGACACGCATCACATTAGAACATAACTCCTCAATCCAAATATAAAAACATGAATGACCAAGCAACACAACATCCGAGTATTAACTCGTCGAAACAAAAGTGACACCTAATCCCGCAAAGAATTCAGGATACTTGCGGCTAAAACTCTCCTCGGTCTCCCAAGTTGCCTCATCAACTCCTCGTCTAGACCACTAGATCCTCAACATAGGTATCTCCTTGGACCACAGACGGCTGATACTGCGCTCCAAGACAGCTACTGGGTACTCTACAATGTATGATCGGGCTCAACTGTCCGATTCTTAAAGTTGATGACGTGACTCTTATCCGGTAAGTACTCTCTCACTGAGGCATGGGGAACGGTGGGCGTACAACCGCTAGTATGGGTAATAGTGTCAAGCAAACTCAAACAATTTATATATATCAACGGTTCCCTTTCTAAACTCACCTTAAATCTTTTGGCGACTACTAAAATAACAATAACTTCCTTCCTTCTATTGAATCCATTTGCTCCCGACTTTTCGGAAGATCCCGTCTATAAATTCTGAAACAATGATCTGAGACATCTCCCGACACTTTAATAGGTGGTTAATACCTCATCACCTATTTCTTGTCAAGCTTTCAAATTTATATAACTCCAAACAAATCACACACCCAAGTGAACCTTTTCATATGGATCCCTAATTCCTTAACTTGAAATCATAGTTCCTAACATTGATTTTTTTCTTCATCTGCGGTTTATGGGCCTACCACACTTCTGTTGTAACACCCATTAGTCACCGTGGCGTCTTTCTGAGGGTCAACATGATTTACCCACTCCCGCATATACTTTCCTTCTAATACTAGCAAGATCCTCTTCAAACATACCCTTACTCTCTTATTCAACCGTAGTCTGTTCTTAATCAACCAGTAAGCAACCTCTAACCCAATTTTCTCCATATACTTAAATCATCCTAGAAGGTTGTTGTTGCCTACTTGGGAAATCCTTCAAGGCGTCGGTAAGGTTACCTCTTAGATCCGCAGTCGCTAATGTTTCTTCTTAACGGTACCTACTCGTCAATACCAATCAACACTTATACGTCCTCAGTTGATGTCGGTCACTCTATAATTGACTTATCTCAATATTCCGGACCTGCTCCTCTCATACTTATACTGGCGTTAAATTCTTGGTGAGCATCATTTGCTCGATTAATCCTTTCATGCTTCACTAATTCGTTTTCTATTCCACACTTCTGTTTCCTTAGGCTAACTCTACTTCTCGAGCTCAAATGGGTCATTCATCTTGACCTAAATAGTCATTCCAAGTCTTCAACGATAGCTGGTAAGTGTCTTTGTAGTTCTGATGATTTTAGTTATCATCCCCTTGCAGTTCCCCTTGCATGGACCGTCGGTTTTGATGACTTAGGTCCCGTGATAATTGGGGTTACCTTGGACTTTCGAGTCCACCAAGGCCGTTCTCATATATACATTCCTTCGCTGGTGTTACCGGCAACATTGCCTTCATGATACTCTGTTATTTCCGCTACAGGGCTTCAACTCTTTGATACCGACATTGCGATTTCTTTCAAATTCCTATATTTTTGAGGAGGTTAAAACCTCTCCACACTTGTAAAGTCTACATTTTGTATCTACACTCCATTGTAGGTATCCCTTCCATGCACCTTAGACCTTCATATCCGGGTCGACATTTTATCTCTTTTGGCCTTATAAGCTTGTCTTGTGAACTTTTCTACTATGTGGCTCGTCTTATGCATTTTTCTTCTCTGCATCGGTCTCTAACTGTCTGTTGATCATTACTACCCATTCTGTGTTGGAATTTCAGTTGCTTTGTACTCTTACATAGATTTCCTAAGGACATCCTCATCTCAAAACTTTATTTAAAATTCATCATAACCCGCAAATTTTGATACATGACTTTCCTTCTCACTGAATAAGTTATACACTTGATTTACACTAAATTCATCATAGTGTCATCAGTCCGTTGGTATGATTTTTATTAAACATCCAATGGTACCATTTGCATACAACACATTAGGTGCATATGATTTTCCCACCAATCAAATTTCTCGCATCGCATTTATTATGTCTTCCTTATACTCATGTCGATTTACCTTCTTTGATATTTACAACCCGTAAGATAGTTAAATCCCTTTGAGTTTTCTCGTACACACTTTACAACTGCATTGGTTGGTCTTATTACTTTCAGCAACTCTTAGGTCATCAGTCCAGCTGAATTTTCCATGGAGTACTTCCATTTCTCCCTTAAATAACAGTCTTTAGTCCTTTCGGTAACCATCTTATTGGTGTGGTAACGGATCCATATAACCACCTTTAGTCTTTCCTTTTACTCCTTCTCATGTCGGTTTTAGTCGACCTGTAGATTCTATCTGCAATCACCTCACAACTCGACCACACATTTCACCAAGGCTTTACATCATACTCCTTATGTTTGTGCCGCCTCGGAATTTCCAATTATTCTGGGTCACATCTTTAATCACAAGGGTTTTCCCTGTCAATCTAGACAGTCTGACCCTACTTTTTCTCGAAGGAGTACCATCAGTCTTACTTGTGTGGAATGCTAAGACATATGACATGTTTCCAATCATCTGCTTCCTCTTAGTCTTCTAGTTCTTCTTACAGGGATCCCTTCATTCTAACTCTGATATGTATCTTTCGTAGTCAGTAGTAAGTAACTACTCCCAACAATTCCCTTTACACCAGTACTATCATCAAGGGTCATTACCGACCGTCAAGAGCTGCTCTTAAATTTCTTTATTAGAGTTATCATATTGGACTCATTTAACGTTATCATCCAGGCTACTAGTACTTGTATTGATTTAACTTCACCATTTTCGTCGTGGATCTCCAAAAGAAATTCACTAGATGTCGATAAAATTCTTTTATAACCTTGTGGTTATTCTTCTTATCGGTTAACTAACCATCACTAGTTAACCCGCACATGTAACTTTTAAGTTGTCCAAGTAGGATGTAGTTGACCTTCTACAACATCATAGACTTACTTTTCTTCCATCTCTTTTGAGGCTTGATATACTTGGTGAAATATATCTCCTCCAATCTCTCTGTTTATTCTTCTTTAGCTCCTCCTACAATCTACACTTTTGTAAGATCGTTATACTCTTACAAGTCCAGTTGTATTATTCTTCTTCCATCAACAGACTTTTCAATCCTTCTAGGGTAGCTTGTAGGTACATCTCCGTGATTCTTTTACCTGAGTTATCGTCTATTTGCGGTTCGCTATTATGAACTTGTAGTGTTGTTAGCTTAAATTCCTTTTGAATGAGAAGTTATTGGGGTCCCTCGAGTTCACCAATACTCTTCTCACACACTCTTCTTCCTTGGGTGTTGGTTGTAATGTTGCCCTTACAGAAGCTGGTTATTGTTGCATCACGGTCTATGTCAAAATTCTCCTATGTTCTACGAGATCACTCCACTTCCACGTTGGTGAAATCCACCTTTCCCTTTCTGGCAACGCGTAAGTTTCCAAGTTGCAGCTCTTTAATTCTTTCTATTTGGATGGATAATGTATCTCGTGTTGACTTCCATACTTTTGACTGTCTCGGTTATCAATCTGGATTGTGGTGGCAATTATCTTGTTGAGAGTGATCATATTTCGCCTTGCTTTTGGCATCAACTTTCACTTCCTAGTCTGTCAGTGAACTTAAATTTTATGTCTCTTTTCTTGATCGGTACTATATCTCCCTTTTGGCTTTCATGTCTATGGCAATTTTCGACGTCATCCTCTTTGTTTGTGAAGTCACTTTACATAACTTGGAAGAGCCTCTCCGTTGTCGTTCTCCAATTCCCTAGTTGGCGAGCATCTCTTGCTTCTCCGGATCTACTCTCTTTAATATCCGTCATTTGATCCCGTTGAGTTTATTCGGGATTCTCTTCTTGTCATCTTAATTGGTGTTGTCTTTGAGTCTTCACTTTTCCGTCTCGACGTTCCTCAACAAGCTCGAAGGAGTTGTCCGACGTTCGTCTACCCTAATGCACATAAGATGTGCATACTAATCCTCACGTTGACACCCTTCAAAATCTACTTAGATGTATCCAAGGGGTGAGAACTTATTATGTTATCTCCGTTAAGGACATAACATAACTACAATTCTGCTAATCTTCGGCATATACCTATCTATATAACATATCTTTATAAACAAGCTAAAAGTCCAACTACAGTAAAACCTAAAGTCCATACTAAGCATACTGAGATCCGCGGTAGTAGTGGTGGTCAGCCGTACTTTTCTATTCCCAACCAGACTATGCATGCATTTAAAAACCAAAATTCTCTTTTTAAAACTCAGACCCCTTTCCGGGTTCTGCTTAAAACTTATTCGGTCTTTCAGAAGATTTCAAGTGCCATTGTTTCCAACCTAGAGCTCTGATACCATGTTGTAACACCCCGAATTCTCAGAACTCGGAGTATTACTAGTTAGGACCTCACAATGGGTCCCGACCTCAGTTTGACAACAATATTACTAGGACCTTGCAACAAGACACAAATAAGAAAAACCGAAATTTCATAAAATGTATTTGTAAAAGGATGAATGCAACAAAGTCTAACAGCCTATCGTACTTAAACAACGGAAAAGACTAACTGTCTTAACAAAGGGAAAGATGACAAAGCAATAACCCAAACTCCCACTCTAAAGAGTACGGAGACCCGGCTGACCACTACTTCCGGATCACTCAGTTGCTGTTCTAACCTGCAGTAAAACTAAAAACACAACAAAACAACCATTAGCTAGTTATCTAAACATTAGGAGAATAATAATAGCACACACACACATAAAATAATAAACACTCATCATGCTTTCAAACAATCCATTTATTATCTTCATTTAAGTCATTCACTCTAATGATACTTATTTTGTGACACGAGGGATTCCCAAACCTCGCCTCCGCCCCCGTGTACCCATCAGGAGTGGATCCGATGCATCTCACCGTGTACCTGTATGGTCTGGGTATAGAGAACCTCCCAGTCTCCTGGCAGAGCTGGGCAGTGATGTCACGGCCCGTTATACATACACTTGGGCCTTAAAACAATATAACCACGGTCGTCCTAACAAGTTGTTATTTATTATAACACACATTGTACACACACAACCATTATCACTCAACTAACATCCAGAAACCGGCTAAGTAAGTCACAAGGACTTACCTGAGTCAAAATACACTCTAACACGTCTCAACAGTCCGTACTCGTGGTAACTCAAACGCCTGTCAAATAAGGCATGTGTATCAAAATCACATCTCGATGTCCAACCTCATGCAAAGGAATTACGGAAAAACTCTCTTATGGTAAAAGACCATTTTACGCTTGGTATCGTAAATTCCCGAAGTTTATTCTTAAACTTTCTAATTCCTTTTAAAACTTGTTGCCATACTTTGTGTCTCTCGATTAGCTACCTATAGGTCACCAGTTCAAACTTGAATCCACTCGAAAAAGAATAACACTCTTCCTCCTTCCCGGTTACCATCTATTACATATATTATCCGTATTATATACTTTAACCTTTCTCCTCAACTCACTTATTAATTGTGTAATTATTCGGTACTCATATATATATATCTACATATTTTATTTCCCATCTTGTACGGATATAGGTACACTTACGTCATGAGTATATATATTCTTATGTTTCTTTATATATATAAATCCTGAAATCCCAACTTATTTATATATATATTTATATCTCTTTTACATAAATTCATAGCTCTCAACTCGTACTTATATATTAACTCATATATAATTATATATACATCACTCTCGCATTTTTATATATTCTATATTTATGCTTATAAATATACTCTTATATATAAGAGTATCATGAACTCTTCAAACTATACGTACATGTAGGTATTTAATATACAAACTTACTCCTTCTTAATGTAAAGATACATTTATATGTTCAGCATTCCCATACGTATACACAAATGCCTATTCAGCACCTAAACATACTTATAAAACTATCTCTACACACACACTAACCTACCGAACTGCATACCCGTACTACCTCCAATCTATTGTTCATATGCGTAAACAAATCTCAGTTTATATACGTTTTTCAATCTCAACTTATAAACGTATTAAATTCAGTTTATATACGTTTCCAACTCACAAGAAATACACGCAGGGGACAGGAGGGAGAAGAACCGAAGTTGCAGTCTAGCGGCCGATGTGCTAGCTTTCCGGCGGCCTCCTGGTGGCCGATTTGCTCCTGCTGCGGAAAGTCGCAGGCTGTTGTGAGCCTCGATCAACAGAGGGCTCGGTGGTGGTTCCGGAGCTGCTGCAGGGCCTGAAGCGAGGCGGCGCGGATGGTCACTGCTGGCAGAAGAGAGGCGGCGCGGCGGCCGGTGCAGAAGGGAAACAGGGCAGCGAGGCGGCGCTGGCGTTCCGGACGGCCCTCCCCGGTGGTCGGATCTGCGGGATCGACAGAGGCGGCGGGGCTCGGTGGCTGTTGTCTTGCTGCTGCTGCGGAAGAGAGGCGACGGTTGGTTCCGAAAACTGAAGTCGAGAAGAGGAGTGACGGAAGGAGAAGGCGGCGGGCTTACCAGGCTCCGGCAGCGGTTGGGCGGTCGACAGCGGCGGCACAAGGGCTCGGTGGCGGCTCAGTCTTGTGTTGTGTGGGCTGCGGCGATTGTTTGTACAGAGAGGGAGGAGGAAGAGCGGCAGTCGAAGGAAATAGAGATTAGGTTTAGATTAAGTTTAAACCTAATTAAGTTAGGGTTAAAAATTATGGGCTGGCTGCAAGGTCATTGGGCCGGGTCTAATTGGGTCTGCTCATCAAATAAAACAAATGGGCTGAAAGAAGGTTCGTTATTTGCCCGGAATCGTTAAAAATCACGGAACTTAATTTCAGAATTACTTACGGAATTATTTACTGTATTATGTAAGTTATCATTTTATTATTATTATTATTATTATTATTTTTTTTAAAGGTACGGAATTATTTCCGGTTACATAATTTATCATTTTATGTGAATTAAGGTCACATAAAATGATATAAATTAAATCTCGTTTCATATTTATTTAAAAGTTAAAGGTTGGCGGATCGGAATTCGGTTAAATTCAGTATTAAACAGAGTTTAAAATTTTCCGGTTATTACATAATTTTTTTAAAAAAAATCAAAATTCTAAGAAAATGACATGTGGCATAATATAAGATAGAATGAACCACGTTGAAGGAAATGCTTTGGCTTTAATATAGTATATATAGATAACAAACATCTATTATTCTTTTCTTATTAGAATAGAAGGATTAATTATTTTTAGCTACAATTAAATAAAAGTAGTAAAAAAATTATAGATACACGTACCAAAAATGAATAATGGTAAAAATCTTTCTATATATAATATGTACAATAGAAGAGCACTACATGTTTGGTACTTCACCAACACAGACTTCATTGCTTCATTAATTACCGCACAGTCCATTCACTACGTTTTATACATGATTGTTCTTCGTATAGTCTTGACAATTTCAAATAAAGTAAACCTCTATCTTATCTTGTTTGCTTGCAACCCTTAGACTATCTATGTCTCTAGTGAAAAAGGTTAAATTTTAGACTCCTATCTAAAACAAATTCCTACATTCCATCCGTGTCAATGTTTAAATAAAAATACACTCCGTTGAAATATAGACGTCATCCTCCAAGAGTGCAAAATAAAGTGGGTTCCACTCCTTCACAAATAAACTAATAATATCTTTTTGTAATTTATTTTTTCTCAAATATTTTATGGAAAAAAAGAAAGTAAGGTTAAAATAAGATTATAGACGGAATGGAATGCAACAAAATGCAATATAGACGGTGTAAAATCCGGAATTTTTATTCCGTCTAATTCCGTTATAAAATAGATCTCGATCCATCGATTCATGTCCGTCTACTTAGTTAGACATATTAAGATGAAATTTATCATTTTATGTAGACCTCCTTCACATAAAATGATAGAACCTTTTATAAGTTTATCATTTTATGTAACTTACCTTCACATAAAATGATAGGATCTTTATAAAATGTATCATTTTAGGTAGCTTACCTTCACATAAAATAATAAGTTTAGCCCTAATTTAGAATATGACAAGGCCCGGACAAGTCTGTGACGAAGCTGTGACAAGGTCCACACAAGTCTGTGACGAAGCTGTGACAAGGCCAGACAAGGCTGTGACGAAGCTGTGACAAGGCCAGACAAGGCTGTGACGAGTCTGTGACAAGGCCAGACAAGGCTGTGACAAGTCTGTGACAAGCCCAGACAGGCTGTTGACAGTCCAGCGCCAGCAGCCCAGTCCAGCGCCAACAGCCCAGCAGCCGCCTGCTGTTTCTTCCAGCCAGGCGCCCAGCTCGCCAGTCTTCAGCCTAGTCCGGCCTTGCAGTCTTCAGCTCAGCCCAGTAGCTTCCAACAGCCTGCTCGCTGAATCTCGTTCTGGCCCAATAAGCAGCAGCAACCCGCAGCTTCTCCAGCCCAGCTACATGAGGAGACATAACGGCTGTTGCTGAATTTTTTTCCTTCTCTGTAACCGCATATCTTCCAGCGGATCTGCACAAATATCGCGTCTCCCCTTCTGCGTATTTCCTTCCTTTTCTGTGTTTCCTTTTCTTCTGCAATCGCTCGAACATTTACCTTGCAGACTGTACAGATCCCTCATCCGACGTCCTCTTCAAACCAACGCACATCTCTCGCTCAGCACGTGACTGAACCAAGACATCCTCTCCTGCACGTCCGGTCCGTCCTCTTCTGCACACGTCCAACCCGTTCCAGGCGTAGGAAGCACCCTGGGAGAAGCCAACGTACCTCACGCCGCTTCTGCTCTAAGTGGTGAGTCTTCGTCCCTCTCCTCCCTTTCCTTCTTCCTCTTTCCGGATCTGAACGTGACCAACGTGCAGAGGCAGTGGGATCAACCAGCAGGTCCGGTTTTGATGCAGATCGGAACCAACAACAAATTAACCTTCTAGCTGCAAACCGGTAAGAGCCTATACTTGGATTAAAATAGGTTTCCGATTAGTTTAGGGGAAGGTTATTGTATAATCTTGTGTATGAATACCGATTCCTTAATGTTAGATTGATGAACTGCTGTAGTCGACCTTGAGCATGAGTAATATAGTAATAGGTAGCTGCTGGAGTTTATAAATAAAATGATAGACATAAGGGGCTGCTGTAAATTCCAATTTATTCCTTCAGCTTTTAGGTTATAAACAGCCTATCTTGTCGGACAATTATTGAACGTTTGGATAAAGATCCACCGTTGAATTTTGGATATGTTGTAGATGGATATATGTAGTTTAGCATATTAAAAATTGAGAAGAAATGAACGGTCGGATTGAAAGTTATGAGCTCCCGAAGTTAGGTAGTTGAGCAGTTTTGGTAAACTTAAGTTTTTGGCTAAGTATAGAATTTGTAAGTGAAATAGTCAAGTTGGTGAATTATTATAAAATTAATGACTGAACAGTTTAGAGAAATAGTCAAGTTGGTGAATTATTATAAACTTGAAAGCGGAGTCAAAGGATCACTATAAAGGCAACATTATAATCTAACACCAACTCAGGAACAAGAGTGTGTGAAAATGATCATGGCATACCCAAGGGCCGTAATAACTTCCCTCTCACAATGGGACTTAAGTTACCAACACCAACGATTCACACAGGAGCACCGCAAGCAGTTGATGACTGAGGTAAACGAAGTCATGAAGATGTATGTACGAGCTATCGTGGGAAATCTGATGAGTCCATTGACGGCAGATGAATGATGCAGCTAAAATAGGAAAGAGTATCGTGGGCTTATAGTGAGAAAGAGAAGTGTGAATTATAGAAGAAGCGAAAGGGGTATAAACAGAGAAGCTGGAGGAGATAGATTTCCACCAAGTAAATCAAACTTCAAAGAGATAGAAGAAAGGTTAGTCTATGATCTTGTAGAAGGTCAACAATAGACTAAATGGTAACTATCGGAGCCTTTACATGTGAGGGTTAACTAGTAGTGACTGGTTGACATATAAGAAGAATAAACACACGGTTACAAATGAATTCTATCGACATGTGGAGAAGTCCTTAAAGAGATCAAATACGACAATTGTAAAGTCAAATCGATACGAGTGCAAGTAATACCGAATAATTCAAGTCAGTAAATCTAATTAAAATTGTAAAGGAAGAGTTGACGGTCAGAAAGGACCCCTTATATAATTAATGATATAAAGAGAATGGTGGTGAGAAGTTGTTTACTTGCGGGCTAAGAAAAAGGTACAAATCATAGTAAGTACAAATGAAGTCGTATTAGAAGAACTAGAGGAGTAAGAAGAATTGATTAGATCCTACGTCAGTCCAGATAGAGGTTACTTAGCATTCCCCACAAATGAGACGGATGGTGCTCTTTCGAGCAAAAATTGTGGTCAATTTCTAGATTTACAAAGGAGAGTTGACTTTAACTTTAAGTTAAAGCCAGGCACGAGACTGATCTCGAAGGCCCCGTGACGCATGGCACCGATAGAGCTGCTTGAGCTGAAGAATCAGTTAGAGGAGTTAGCAGAGAAGGGCTTCATACGCCCTAGTGTTTCTCCCTGGGGTGCACCAGTATTGTTTGTGAGGAAGAAAGATGGATCGATGAGACTGTGTATCGACTACAAGGAGTTGAACAAGGTCACCATCAAGAATAAGTATCCACTGCCTCGCATAGATGATCTGTTGGATCAACTACATGGGGCGTCAGTGTTCTCGAGGATAAATTTGAGAACGGGGTATCACCAGCTGAGAGTGAGAGACCAGGACATACCTAAGACGGCATTCCGGACTAGGTATGGTCGCTATGAGTTTGTAGTGATGCCATTCGGGCTCACTAATGCGCCAGCAGTATTTATGGAGTTGATGAAGGGGATTTTCATCGACTTCTTAGACCAGTTTGTAGTGGTCTTCATTGACGACATTCTAGTTTACTCTAGAAGTCGAGAGGAGCATGCCGGACACTTGAGGACAGTGTTACAGATTCTACAGGATAGCCAGCTATATGCTAGCTATCCAAGTGTGAGTTCTGGATGTCAGAAGTGGCTTTCCTCGGCCATGTAGTGACTGCTGAGGGGATTAAGGTCGACCCGGCGAAGATTGAGTCAGTGTCCTCTTGGCAACCTCCGAAGAATGTTAAGGAGGTTCGCAGCTTCCTTGGATTGGCAGGTTATTACCGTCGGTTTGTGGAAGGGTTTTCCCTGATCGCCCGACCACTTACTTCTCTCCTAAGGAAGACTACTCGGTTCGTCTGGTCTGAGCCGTGTCAGCAGAGTTTTGAGGAGCTGAAGAGGAGATTGACGTCTGCTCCGATCCTAGCACAGCCTGAGGGTACAGAGGACTTTGTAGTGTATAGTGACGCATCCAAGCTGGGCTTGGGGTGTGTCTTGATGCAGAGGGGTAAGGTTATAGCATATGCGTCTCGACAGCTGAAGACGTATGAAGAGAACTACCCCACTCACGATCTGGAGTTAGCAGCAGTAGTGCACGCTCTTAAAATCTGGCGTCATTATCTCTATGGAGCGACCTGTCAGATCTTCACAGACCATAAGAGTCTGAAGTACATATTCACTCAGCGGGAGTTGAATAACCGCCAGAGGCGGTGGCTAGAGTTGATCAAGGATTTTGACCTTGAGATTCTCTACCACCCCGGAAAGGCGAATGTAGTTGCTGACGCTTTGAGTCGGAAGACGCCTCGGGAGAAGGCGATAGCTCGGTTGACGGTACAACCACAGTTACAGAGAGACTTAGCTTGGTTGAAGGTAGAGATCCAGTTCCCCGATACAGCTCATCAGTTAGCCACCTTAGAATTTCTTCCTGACCTGTTGGGTGAGATCCGACAGAAGCAGGAGACCTGTCCGATGTTGACCCGGATCCGAGACAGGATGTCACGAGATGAGGCACCTCAGTTCACTATTGGTGCCGATGGAGTGATGAGACGGCAGGATCGTATATGTGTGCCATCAGACATTGAGTTGAGACAGAGGATACTGGGTGAGGCTCATGCTACCCCTTACTCCGTACATCCAGGAGCGAGTAAGATGTATAAGGACGTAAGACGTTCCTTCTGGTGGGGTGGTTTGAAGCCCGATGTGGCCCGATATGTAGCCCAGTGTGCGACCTGTCAACAGGTCAAGATTGAGCATCGTAGATCCGGAGGAGAGCTACACCCACTTCCAGTACCACATTGGAAGTGGGAAGACATTTCTATGGATTTCGTTACCGGATTGAGGCTCAGCAGAGGTTTTGATGCCATTTGGGTGGTGGTAGACCGGCTGACGAAGACCGCACGTTTCATTCCGATCAAGGAAACGTGGCCGGTAAACCGTCTAGCAGAGGAGTTCACCAGACACATTGTGAGACTCCATGGAGTACCGAGGACTATCGTCTCCGACAGGGATGGACGTTTTACCTCGAGGTTTTGGCAGCAGGTACATACTGCTTTGGGGACGAGTCTTCACTTTACCACTGCCTATCACCCACAGACAGACGGTCAGTCCGAGAGGACCATCCAGACATTAGAGGACATGTTGCGGGCATGTGTGCTAGATTGGGGACAGGTATGGCCAGATCACCTCCCACTAGTAGAGTTTTCATATAATAACAGCTGGCATGCGTCTATTGGGATGGCACCTTATGAGGCTTTGTACGGACGGAGATGTCATACACCGTTGTGCTGGGATGAGCCTAGCAAGGCTGATGGAGTAGTACCAGATCAGATACAGGATGACATCGCCCGGATTGCCTTAGTCCGGGAGAGGATGTTAGCAGCTCAGAGTCGTCAGAAGTCCTACGCCGACAAAAGGCATCGACCTTTGGAATTCACAGTAGGTGCACAGGTGTGGTTGATAGTGTCGCCTACGAGAGGAGTTAGACGTTTCGGCATTAAGGGGAAGCTGAGTCCCCGGTATGTCGGTCCATTTGAGATCGTAGAGAGAGTCGGAGAGGTTGCCTACCGACTAGCACTGCCACCGAGATTGGAGGGAGTACACCCAGTTTTTCATGTATCTCACCTGCGAGAGTACATACCGGACCCTAGACACACAATCAGTCATGAGGATCTGATAGTCGAGCCAGACCACACTTTTGTGGAGTATCCAGTAGCCGTCCTAGAGCGTAGCATTAGGCGCTTGCGTTCTAAGGAGATACCGATGCTGAGGATTCAGTGGTCCAGACGAGGAGTTGAGGAGGCTACCTGGGAGACAGAGGAGAGTATTAGACGTAATTACCCTGAGTTCTTTGCGGAGTTAGCCGCTACCTCAGTACCGACGGGTTAGTACCGTGACGAGACCTTATATGACTTCTGTGATTATATGTTTACATAATTGTTTATGTCTATGTGCTTGATGACGTGTGTAATTGCTTGCTAGAATATATTTCTCGAAGGGAATGTATGGGGTAGGTACCTTATTCTAAAGTTTCGGGACGACACTTATTTTAAGGGGGTACTGATGTAAAATCCGAAATTTTTATTCCGTCTAATTCCGTTATAAAATAGATCTCGATCCATCGATTCATGTCCGTCTACTTAGTTAGACATATTAAGATGAAATTTATCATTTTATGTAGACCTCCTTCACATAAAATGATAGAACCTTTTATAAGTTTATCATTTTATGTAACTTACCTTCACATAAAATGATAGGATCTTTATAAAATGTATCATTTTAGGTAGCTTACCTTCACATAAAATAATAAGTTTAGCCCTAATTTAGAATATGACAAGGCCCGGACAAGTCTGTGACGAAGCTGTGACAAGGTCCAGACAAGTCTGTGACGAAGCTGTGACAAGGCCAGACAAGGCTGTGACGAAGCTGTGACAAGGCCAGACAAGGCTGTGACGAGTCTGTGACAAGGCCAGACAAGGCTGTGACAAGTCTGTGACAAGCCCAGACAGGCTGTTGACAGTCCAGCGCCAGCAGCCCAGTCCAGCGCCAGCAGCCCAGCAGCCGCCTGCTGTTTCTTCCAGCCAGGCGCCCAGCTCGCCAGTCTTCAGCCTAGTCCGGCCTTACAGTCTTCAGCTCAGCCCAGTAGCTTCCAACAGCCTGCTCGCTGAATCTCGTTCTGGCCCAATAAGCAGCAGCAACCCGCAGCTTCTCCAGCCCAGCTACATGAGGAGACATAACGACTGTTGCTGAATTTTTTTCCTTCTCTGTAACCGCATATCTTCCAGCGGATCTGCACAAATATCGCGTCTCCCCTTCTGCGTATATCCTTCCTTTTCTGCGTTTCCTTTTCTTCTGCAATCGCTCGAACATTTACCTTGCAGACTGTACAGATCCCTCATCCGACGTCCTCTTCAAACCAACGCACATCTCTCGCTCAGCACGTGACTGAACCAAGACATCCTCTCCTGCACACGTCCGGTCCGTCCTCTTCTGCACACGTCCAGCCCGTTCCAGGCGTAGGAAGCACCCTGGGAGAAGCCAACGTACCTCACGCCGCTTCTGCTCTAAGTGGTGAGTCTTCGTCCCTCTCCTCCCTTTCCTTCTTCCTCTTTCCGGATCTGAACGTGACCAACGTGCAGAGGTAGTGGGATCAACCAGCAGGTCCGGTTTTGATGCAGATCGGAACCAACAACAAATTAACCTTCTAGCTGCAAACCGGTAAGAGCCTATACTTGGATTAAAATAGGTTTCCGATTAGTTTAGGGGAAGGTTATTGTATAATCTTGTGTATGAATACCGATTCCTTAATGTTAGATTGATGAACTGCTGTAGTCGACCTTGAGCATGAGTAATATAGTAATAGGTAGCTGCTGGAGTTTATAAATAAAATGATAGACATAAGGGGCTGCTGTAAATTCCAATTTATTCCTTCAGCTTTTAGGTTATAAACAGCCTATCTTGTCGGACAATTATTGAACGTTTGGATAAAGATCCACCGTTGAATTTTGGATATGTTGTAGATGGATATATGTAGTTTAGCATATTAAAAATTGAGAAGAAATGAACGGTCGGATTGAAAGTTATGAGCTCCCGAAGTTAGGTAGTTGAGCAGTTTTGGTAAACTTAAGTTTTTGGCTAAGTATAGAATTTGTAAGTGAAATAGTCAAGTTGGTGAATTATTATAAAATTAATGGCTGAACAGTTTAGAGAAATTTTTCCTCCTAAGGTTAGATAGAACCTCATAGATGATCTGGAGATTTAATTCGGAATTATTATAAGCTGTTAAGAATTTTATATTTAGAACCGAAGTTAGACCTTTACGATTCTTCCGGAAAATAGAAACATAGGAAAAATGTCAGTTTGGAACCAAATAAAATTTTAAGAGTTGGAAAATAAATTTAGAACCTCAAATAGGAGTTTAGACATGAATTTTAGGGTTTTCGAGAAAATCGGAACCAAGGGTAAAATGGTCATTTTACCCTAAACTAATACTGTAACTAGGATGGCTTAATACCTTATTCGATCTTAGAAGTTTTAGACTTCTATCTACGTGAGGGTGTGCTAATACACTTATCGCCTTTGGCAGGCAACTGAGTTGCTACAGTTGACAGAACGAGTGGTTAAAAAGAGTCGAGCGTTATAACAGGTAAGTCCTTTGGGCTTACTTAGCTGACTGCTAAATATGAGTATAAATGATGATGGTGGTGTGTGATTGAAATGTTTAGAGAGATAGGTTGTGATATATAATTACCGACCTATATTTTGGCCTAAGAGTAACGGGCGGTGGCATTCTGCTCAGTAGCTGGCTGGCGCTGGGGGTTTCTTTC